>OZ035983.1:11194285-12432857 GCA_964035005.1 Erebia palarica
TAAGCTACTTTTGATCCTGAAACAGAGAATATCCGCGGGATACAGAAAACCTCGCTCGAAAACCTTTATGCCTCGAGGTCTGTACCCCCGAAGAGGGCCCACGCTTCTTCCGCCACATGAAATCTAATTACTCAAAGTTTTAATAACAAGCATGAATACGGAACCACAAGCATGTTCCACGCATTTGACCGTTTATTTTACTTACAGATTGATATATATCTTACTAGAAAATTAGTAAGTGCACCATCAGATGAAGAACTCCCTGAACTAAGGTTGAATTTAAAAACTTATTTGGGCAAAACTGACCAATCGGAATCAAGCCATATAACTTCATTTGACATATATGAAGACATTACAGGGCATCATCTGTTTGTGTCTACTATATCCAATGTATATGAGCTGTTGTTACAATTATAGACTACGTCAGTAAGACGTTCCTAATAGTAAGGGGGCCCAAGAGGGATTTTTGGATTTATTCCAGCGCGGTAAATAAGATAAGGACGGATTCGTTGGACCCTGTAGAGTACTTTCACCATTTATTATAAGCCTTGTATAGACAGGGGCATATGTTTAGGACATCGGATCAGAATACTCGAACGCGTCAGATCAAGGCAGAGTGAGTTAATTACATAAAAGTGTATATTCTAAAAATGTAATCAATGTATGTAAATAAGGACTCGAGGATTATTAGAAATTCTAATAATCCTCGAGTCCTTAAGGAGAAGGAGCATAACAAACTTGCAAAAAAACGTCACCTCGACGTACTCGAGCGCGATCGATTTTTTTTATTTTGAAGGAAATAATTTAAGAATAAAGGCAATAATATAATCTGCCGATTTCCACAAGCCAAAGTAACAAAAATCGTCGATAAAGTTTAATACGTGCTGCAGCTGCAATATAAAGTCGGTATTCTTTCCCTTTCACTGTTTCTACTTTCTCTATCTCTCACTCTCTCCGTCCCCACACTACTTTCAGTTGCCATGAGTAAGTATTGTAATTATAAAAAATAAAAATTATTAAAAGAAATAGATTGTTTTTATTTTCCGTGCTATTTTCCGTGAGTTTTATTTCAAACATTCAGTCGTTAAATTTCAAAAAATCTATTTTTAGGGTTCCGTACCTCAACAAGAAAAAATAAACCATTGTAGGATCACTTCGTTCTACGTCTGTATGTTTGTCAACCACCTTTTTTTACCTCAGGAACGCGTGGAGTTATCAAGATGACATTAATACCATATACTTAGGTCAACGGTCCCTTGGAGAAGTAAAAAAAATCAAGCTTCTAAGTCAAGGAAATCGAAATATACAGCCGTTTATGCATATTTATTTATTATCATTAAATCATCAAGGGTACTCATAGGGTGCCAAACAAGATCAAGTATACCGTCAACCTACAAGGATACCTTCTTTCCTCTTGAGGTACGGAACCCCAAAAAAACCAAAGCTTTGGGTTTACATGTTTATTTTCTACAAAAAAGATACATCTGTGTAAAACCATTACTTTCTCTATCATTATTCATTAGGTACATTATAAATATTAAATAAACACATTGTGTACCAGACACAATAAATACACTGTATCATTGATATGTACAAGTTTTATTACATACGAATTACTTTTTGGGCATTCTTAAAATCAATTTATATTAGAACTTAATTAAACAAGTTTTGCCTTTGAAAAATCCTACATTCTCTATAAAAAATTGATTGGTATAATAACGATCCATTTCCTGACAATCAAAATCATGGTGGTAGTTCGTAAGCAGCGATACAAAATCAAATCTAACCGTAACTTTTCTCCTCCATCTCGCAAAACGTACGTCATCCATACTTGACCGTAAGAGATCGGTACGTATACAAATTCAAACCAAAATAATTGATTTAGAGTCGTATTTTAGCGATCAGTAGCATTCGGATTTGTATATGAAAATCCTCTGAAGGGTTCTTGGTCCATAGAGCGAAGGACTTGAGGTTCGACCGCGGTGAGTCGCGGTCGCTCTCCTGTGAACGCTCGGTCAAAGTATTGCGTGTCCATCGGATGTCTCTGTGACAAGATATATGTGCGTTCAGAATTTTGCTTAGAATTATATTGGTCGGGGAGGCAAAGTGTGTTTAATACGGGATGGTCAATAAATATTAATCAATACTTAATAATAATAGTAATTCCCTATTGGCTGCAGAAGGATAGGCATGCATTCCCGCTACCATATACCTATTAAGATGGATTTTGAAAGTCTCCGGTGTCGCTATTTCTATATTAACCGGGCCTATGACAATGAGGCTACGTGAGATTTGAAAAGATAACTACTCACAACACGAGGTTTGAATGGCGCCTCAAGCTCCCTTCTCTCCAGTCTATCCCAGTAGATTTCCTCGAAGAACTTCTGTTCTCTGATGTCGCCGTGCATACACTCCGGTCCGCCCAGTCGCGTCCTGGCGTCTTTATCCAGTAGCTGAAGGAATTGTTTTAATAAGCAAGCGTAAATAAATTGAGATTTAAATCACCCTCGACGTTTCTGCTCAATCCAACCCTGACTTCATGTAACTGCCAGAGCCACCTGATACCTGACACAAGTCTTTACGACCAAATCAACGAGCCCAAACACATCTTACGTAAGCGAGAAGTCGGGTAGTCCCACAGATCACAAATCCGTGGACTGTCCTGGTTGCGCAGCATTGGGTCAAGGTTTAATTTCGTAAAGACTACTTTTGTGTACTTTAATCAAGTGGAATCTTAAGTCACATAGTAAAAAAGCAGGTGGCTTGTACTGAGTAACTGATTGCAGACCTATCGACACACAGTCACACAACTGAAGCAGCTGGGGTTGAAACTAAGCCAGGATTTTTGGAACAATATTTTTTTATTATAATAGGGGACGAAAATTTGTATTAAAGTCCGTAATTTGTCAAGTTAGTTATATGCACGAAAATGGCAGTTGGGCTTGTACCACCTCACACTTCATGATCCGGATGTACATGTCTGCCGAGAGGCTGCGGAAACGCCTTCACACATAGCTGTTACTACCCTGTAGCCTTCACCTAGGGAAGCGTCAATAGTACACGCGGCGGAGGCTAAGAATATCCCAGCCAAAAAGCTGCGGCTGTTCCTGGTGGCAAGTGGTACTGGTCAGGATTCAGATCACATTATTTATGCAGGTAGATCGGCAACGGTCAAAGCGATACTGGGTCTCCATGGAGATGCTGACCGCCTCTCCAAGAAGTCTTAGCCTTAGCCTACCTACCAGGCTAGTCGTCGCGGTCATTTCATTATACTACCCGTATTTACCTACCCTAGTCAATATGCTCAAAGACTCAGGCGACAGGAAGCGCGGGTAAGACGGCATTTCATTGCAGATGGACCAGAACAGCTCGTCTTCGTCGCAGCCGCTGAAGGGACTTTGCCCGATCAGCATTTCATACAAGAGCACACCGAATGACCACCAGTCCACGGTCTGGTTGTATTTCAGACCTTTGATTATCTGCAAATTGAAAACCTTCAGAGTTAGATTTTAATATAATTACCTTATTTAATTAATCTTGATACTTAGGTATACGAAGTCGCACATACAGCAGATGCGCTGTATAGGTACCTACTTATTGCACGAAAAAAGCCAATCATTTACTAGCTTATCTCTGTTAAGTTTTTGTTCTCCCCATATTTTAGTTTAGGCAGACAGCAGACAGCAGACAGCCCTTCTATGCTTTAATTATTATTGTCAAAAATAGTTTACCTACGTAGGTACCTATCTATTGTGGCGATCAGCAAACCCGCCAACCCGCATTGAAGCAGCGTGGTGGGTATAAGCTGTAATTCCCATTTCCCACTCTCCTATCAGAGTGGTGATCTTTGCCCAGCTGTGGGTCTTTAATGGGCTATGGTGGTGGTGGTGGTGGTAGGTAGATAGGTGCTAGATATATAGTGCCTTATACCTCAGGAGCCATATAGTCCGGCGTGCCGCAGAAAGTATCCGCCGTTTTGTCCAGGTATATCTGCAACTTGCACATGCCGAAGTCTGCTATCCGCACGTGACCGTCAAAGTCCAGTAGAATGTTGTCCAGTTTCAAATCCCTATAAAATTATTTTAACAATAATTCACCGTAAGTTTAGTTATTTATGGAAGGGAAGAAGGATAGATAGCTAGACAGTACCTTGCAGTTACTTAAAGTTAGGAGATGACTGGTATGGAAAGCTTTTTATAGTGGTCTCAATAAATTATTATTTTTAAGGGAATGAACAAAAAATAAGATACCTGGCTCAGTTGAAGCACCAGCACTCCAAGACTGCGCAAGGTGTAACTGTTTTGTCAGCACAATAATCACTATACATTTTACATTATATTCTGTGCAGGCAATGAATGGTCTAAAATATGTCGCGACACCGGACACATGCATGCTGCAGCATGAGTCCTGACGCTGACTACTGCCGTGAGTTTGATTAGGAAATAATTATGTACGTATGTACTTAGTATAAGTCCTAACTACCTGTACACAATTCCTCTCTTGTGAAGGAATTTAAGCCCGGAGACTATTTCGGCGGCGTAGAACCTGGCCCTCACTTCCGGAAATCGTCCACTCTGCTGAATGTGGAACATCAGGTCACCGCCGTTCAAGTACTCCATCACGAAAAACAGGTGAGACTGAAAACAAAGGATTATTTTTTATTCGATGACAAAGTTACCGCTTGACTGCGATCTTCTGATGGGTTGAATCTCTCTGAGTAGGGAAATACTGGCATATGGCTGTGAAATACAGACAGGACGAATGTACTAATGATACTGCACGAAATCATTAAAAAAATTCTGTTGTGGATGAGTCACTGTGTGGTGGTTCGTAGGTGAGATTTTCTTTGTTTTATACTTAAATCAAAGCTAAGTAGGTAAGTACCTACCTATTTATTGAATCTAGGAAGTGCTTTGAAAATACTCAAGAACCCCCAATATCAGTACAATTATATGTATATTATCAGTATCTGTATAGCTCTGGTAGACTGGCAAATAATAGGGGTCCGAGTGCTTTGACAGCAACGGTTCGTTTCCCTATAGGAATTAACATACATAATATACATAATAATACTTACTTGTATCTTAGTGCCGTCAGTACCGCAGTACTGTAAAGGCTGTTACTGATACTTTTTGAAAAGAGGTATTTAGGTAACTTACATCAGTCTGGAAAGTTGCGAACAAGTGACATAAGTAAGGGTGGTTGGTGCCGAGCGCGAGGACTTTCCTCTCGATAAGAGTGCACTCCACGTCATCATCTTCCAATACAACGTCCTTTTTCAGGCATTTCACAGCGTAGTAGTATTCTGTACCTCGGAGCTCTGCTAACATTACCTGCAATTTAATAAGCGCAGCTTAAATTGTTTTCTCGTCGAGTCTGTTTGTGAAGGCTCTTCCTATATTGGCCTAGTTTAACAATAGATAAGTCTCTGAACTATAGGATTAAATTTGGAATATGAGAGATTCTTATGGTCAACTTAACTTTTACTACGGACCAAGAAACCGGCCCTTAAACTTTGTAAAAGAGCAACCGCCGTGTTGCTAAATTACTTCCTTTCTCCACGTTTCCGTGTGGTAGATACATATATTTTTTTGCTTGTAGTTATAATGTAGGGCTAAGCTAGTCCTGTGACCTTATTACTGACAGCCGTATATCGATAAATTACAAAAACAAGCAGTGGTTGTATTATTTTAAAATATTGATTGAAACACAATAATAAAGTCCAAAGTTTACTTTATTTCTTATGTAAAGAAAATAAAATTATTCGGACAAGTAGGGACGATTGTTTTAGTTAGATAAAAGTCTTTTAGAGTTCTGTGAATTACTACACTAAGAATTAAATCATCTTTTTTAGAAAGATACTTTTTTAGAACGAAGAGGTCCTTCTTTAGCTTCTTTTAGTAGGTGATATGGATAATGGTCTTTTTGATACTCCGGTACATATATCGACTCGGTCTGCTGTTACAGTCAAGGTCAAATAATTATTTTGCCTTTCTTTAGTACACATATCCAAAACTTTTTTTGTCACGGATAAAAACACGCTTTCTTGTTACTGAACCTGAAGATCAGTTATTTTTAAAAATTTACACGGAAAGCAACTTGATTATTTAAGCGACAAACAAGGAACAAGCAACAAGCGTTCGATCAAAGAGTATGTAATATGTATGCTACCGCTAATATCCGGAAACTAATAGGTAATGTCACAATTTCCTAGGAAAAGACGACATAAACGGTTTCGATACGTTAGAGCTCGAAATTCGTCAATGAGATGATTTAAGAACTTTACCTAGAAATAGTAAACATTAACGGTCCCTCCACCGTTAAATCGTGAAAGCATATAGCTGAATTGCTCATTTCAAGAAATAATCAAGTATATCATTGAATGATTTATTTCACAAAACTTACAAATGCGGCTTAGTAACTAAAGCACAACAAAGTTGAGATGCAATGGCTTGTATAAATATGCAGACAGATTGATGCGCAGACTCTGCACTAAGATAAAACTTGAACTTGGCTATGCATACCCTTCGGAGGATCAAATTAAGCCAAAAATTTACAAAGAGAAAATAAAATAAAATTATTTATATTTATGTATTTAATAGAATACTTGTAATATTCTGTGAGGAAGAGTGTGTGAGAGTAGGTGTAGGTGAGGTGTGCGTGTGTGTGTGTGTGTGAGTGTGTTTGTAATAAGTTAGTATATAGGTACTTTTTAGTAGCTTCTCAGTTTCCTCATAACTCAATGTTTTTAGATAATCCGTAACTGCGACCTTGAATTCTCTTTTTGTAAGCGATTTGAAATTTTTGATGTACTTACTAACTTTGTTGTAAATAAACGGACGAAGATACTTTGATTGATGTTGAGCTAAGCTTGTTTTTACCCTCGGGATGTCAAAACATTTATCTTGTCGTCGCTTGGGTACTGGGTTAAATTCAACTAGTTGAGTTACTTTACAATGTTGAGCCATGATTGAGTTCAGAATATATAGTTGTCGTACAGTTAGTACGTTACATTATTTATATAGATCAGCAGTTGGATATCTGAAAGGCCTATATGTGGCTACTTTTAGGACTGCACGCTGCGCGCGCTTTCAGGCCAACATATGAGTTATACCTGCGCCACCCCTACTTGAAATGCAGTAGGTATGTCAAAATTGATCTACAAAGTGCATTATACACATTAAGTACAGTTTCATAATTGGTCACACCCCGTAGGTTTTTAAATATGAAAATTTGTTTTCTAACCCTTGAACAGAGTGGTTCTATGTAGGCCTTCTAATTCTATCTATCTAATCTATTGTCTATAATGACACCAAGGTATGTAAGGCTTAAAATTTGAGTGCGCTTTATTGCTATTTGCGTTTTTTTTCCACGTGAGCCGGTGAAAGCGATATATTTTGTTTTACCTACGTTAAGACTCAATAAATTAGGACGTAACCATTGTATGACAATGCCAAGACCCTGCTCAGCACGAGATCTAACTTCGTTCCAGTCTGAACCACTAAATAAAAGCGCTGTATCATCCGCATACGAAAATATTTTACCCTCATTTAATTTTTGATTGCACAGGTCATTAACATAGACTAAAAACAGAGTAGGCCCAAGAACACTGCCCTGCGGAACGCCGTTAGTTATTGACTCTTACCCACTAAATATATTCCCTACTTTTGTTTTCTGGGTTCTTCCTTTTAAATAGTCCTCAAGTAGACATAACGTTTTGCCCCGAATTCCAACTTTTTCCAGCTTTGTCACTAAACCTGGAATCGATACAGTATCGAAAGCCTTGGCTAAGTCAAGAAAAACCCCTATAACCTTATTCTTCCTATCAATTTCGTCAACTATAAAACTGGTAAGATCTAATACTGCCTGTTCAATAGACCAAGCTTCTCGGAAACCATATTGAGTTTTTGCTAGAATACCATATTTTTCTAAGAAGGAAGGTTAGTCTTCGGTTGATTATTTTCTCAAGTAATTTAGACAGAATCGGAAGAATGGAGATTGGTCTATAATTTTCGACACAGTTTTTGGGGCCACCTTTATGAACAGGTATGATGTAAGATGTTTTAAAGATAGTTGGAAACTTTCCAGATATGAGGCTAATGTTACAGACATGTGTTATAATAGAATGGTCATAGTTTTCAGCAAGAATGATCACCTAATTAAGTGATGATACTCGTATTATGATCAAACGTCTAATGTTGGGTGTCCATAAAAATGTAAAAAGGATGGGCTGCACCAGAAGACTCGCTTTACCTCGCTTCATTCAGGACCTCCTTCGGGAGCTTCTGGGTTCACACTTTACATAAACACTCTAGGGGTAGGGCAAACAAGAATACGTTGAGTCGGGTTATGCTTATTCGGGTATTGGGACAGTCCACTATCACCACCACTGACACCACCACCATTACTTATTTTCTCAACTCTAACGAACGCTTGGCCGTTAGACTCCGTATTATCTAGGAAATGTCAATTTACATAACCTAATAACGGTAAGTATGAGCAAGAAAACAATTATTTCAACTCTAACGGATTTGATATATTAATGGTGACATCATAGCGTTAATGTGAACATAAACGGTTTAAACAACTTTAACGGTAACATATAAATCACTCCGTGTACGTATGTATATCTTACGATAGATGTCAAGGACAGCACTTAAAAACTATCCGCGGGCATGAGAGGCGAGATGTGCAGACGGTGGAGGGAGATGCTCCCGTCCGTTACCTCTGGCCCTGACTGCATTCAAGTCGGGTGCGTACTATCGGTAGTCTATATAAGATACTCAATGTTAAGCACTAGTTGTTCCGCCTCAATGAGATTTATGCTGTGCGTTGTCAGACAGGCCTCGCCAGTCAACACTGAATTGTTGAGTGACGAATGTTTTACAAGCCAAAATTCAAGAAAAACTTGACCTGATAGTGTTACACAGGTTATCCAAGATCATTATACCTACGCGTTTCATAACTGACCTGGGTCCATACTGCCAACGCTTAAAGTCATGTTAAAGCCATATTGTTTCATTATTGTTGACTTTCGTGTTTTAGAATTATAATCCTTTTTTAGGAACATCAAAGTACCTACCTACGTGACATCAAACTGTCATTTAGAGTAATATTGCTACATGCGTTGCCATTATGGCCCTTGACCTGTAGAAAAGAAACTAGGATGATTTGCCCGCGCGAGACAGTGCAGAATATAAACTTTAAGACTTTGTTATTTTACCTATCGTAACTATTGGTAGGGTACGTGTTTATTGTACATAAAAACATAATAGCCTCTTACATAAACTATGAACAAGAACAGTTTTGATTTATTTAACAGGAAATATGTTTGTGAAACGCGCGATGTTTTCGTTTTTATCTTAATAAATGGGAGCTTTCTCCTTATTTCTGGCTCGGCATCAAAGGCATTTGGGCCAAGCACCGACATACCAGGAAGATGTTGATGTCGTAGAAACTAAATAGGGTAGAACTGTCTTAATAGATAAACGATTGCTGGGAAAATGTTTCCCAACGAGTAACTTTGTTACACGGTTGGTTGTGACTCAATGGGAACTCACCAGACAATATTATGTGGATGGGTATACAATAATGCAAATTGCGCCAAATATAGTAGACTAGATGATGCCCGCGACTTCGTCCGCGTGGATAAAGATTTTGATTCCCGCGGGAACTCTTTTGTTTTCCGGGATAAAAACTATCCCCATACCCATCAAAATCGGTTGAACCACTGGGCCGTGAAAGCGTAGGAAACAGACAAACGCACTTTCGCATTTATAATATTATATTACCTATGGATACCTATATCTGTTCTAGGCTACCCATAAGAATCTACTTATAAGAATCGTATCACTGGATTGCAAAGCTGCTGCACGTGAAAATCGCGTCCAATTGAGAACCTAAGTACCGTACCTTACCTTTTCGGAAGTCAGATAAAAAGCTAATAAAAGTACAGACGGCTGAGTACCATACAGGCTGAGATAAGGCAATACACGACATAACTACCTTACCTACGTAGGTCTACGTAGTTACGTACTTACTTTAATGAAAATCTATACACGTACCTATCAGCTCAATATGATTAATTTTTTTGCGTAGGTATGGCTACACGGGTCCAATCGACCACGATACCTGTGACGTGCGAAAGTCGTGATAAATGTGATTAATCCATAAGGAGCGTCAGCTGGCAGAACATAATGGCATCTTGCCACTCGCTGTCTCCTTTACCTACCCTGCAAGTATTACAACTCTAGTCGCGCTATTTTCGGCGCCGACATCACTACTCACATTTAAACGTCGCACGCCACGTGTCATCGGCCTCGTGAATACAATAGATATGCAACGTATGAAATTCTCTTATAATCTTTGCCACCATTCTAATTAAGGGAAATAATTATTTAGTATAAATTAAGTTAAAAGGGGGGCAAAAGAACTAATTTATATATACTCTTTATGCACGACCGTAGCAAGGGCATCTTTTAACCGGTTTTGATTTGGTACAGAGATAAGTTGCATCCCGGGAAGGACATAGGCTACTCTTTATCCCGGAACATTAAGGAATTACCGCGGGAGTAAAAACTTAATCCACGCGGATGAAGTCCTTGAAGGACTTTTTTTGAATAAAACATAAAACTTTAAATCTTACTAATATCTTACTTCTTACTAATATTATAAGTGCGAAAGTTTGGACGGATGTATGGATGTATGGATGTTTGTTACTCAATCAAGCCCCAACCACTGAACGGATCTGGCTGAAATTTTGCACAGAGATAGATTATAGTCTGGAATAGCACATAGGCTATTCCAGACTATATACTATCTCTGTGCAAGACTTTTTATCCCGGAAAATTAAAGAGTTCCCGCGGGAACCAAAAACCTCGAACCACGCAGATGAAGTCGCGGGCATTCGCTAGTAATAATAAATAATATGCCCCGACTCCCTGTAAGAAAAGAGAGTTCTTTGTTGTTTGTCACGGTTGGAATATAGGCATATCTATCAACAGCTTCACATCATTCTTGAAATTTGTCGCATAGCAGGTTTGTGGTGCCGACACAAGTGTTTTGTTGTAGGCGATAGCCAGTTTTTTTCTTGGCAAATTCTCTTGCTTTACGTTTTGTATATTTATATTTAGAACGGTATTATTATGTTCGCATATGTATTTTGTATTCAAATTGTTAGAATTCAAGTTATTTATCAATCTCATCAAATTAAGAATTTAGAGTAAAACCCCGCCACTGTGACAAGTGGGTCAACCCCAGAAAGAACACATAGACTTTGTATGTAATGACTTGTAATTAATTATTTTGGGCAAAAAAAAAAATTAGCGAGTACTTACATACTAATTATGATCTATTTTCAACAAACAAACTCAAAACAACGATGAGAAAACGAAAAGCGAAAGCTACAAACACTATTTAAGTAGGAGCTAGGTATAGGTCAGTGGCGTGCAGTTCATAGAGGCGTAAAAGCACTGCTTACAAAAATGGGCTCGTTTTTCATCAAAACAGCTAGTAAATAGGTATTCTGACTAACTAATGCCTACCCTAGCTTCAAAACCTGTGCACGCCACTGGTATAGGTATATATTTCTCACACGTTACTCGCTAAGTATTTCATGAAAAAACTAGACGATACCCGCGACTTCATCCGCGTGGTTCAGTAAGTTTTTTTAATTCCCGCTGGAGCTCCTAAATAAAATGAAAAACCTATGTCCTACCCCGGGACCTACCTCTATATCAAATTTCATCAAAATCGTTTCAACAGATGGGCCGCTAAAGCGTAGCAGACAGACGCATAGCATTTATAGTTATAGTATGGATATAGGTAAAAAAATATATTTACTCACCTTACCAAAGCTTCCTTTTCCCAATACTTTGATGAACTGGAAATCTTCAATTGTGTATTTCCTGAAGCGTGGAATGGTCCTTGCTGGAGGCGTGAACCGTCCAGTTTTCCGGAAGAGGTCATAAGCCGTCGATTGCTCTGCAATGGTTATTTATTTTAGGCACACACGTAAGGTGATTAAAATGGTAATTTATACCTGTCTAAAAAAAAATATTGAAATTAACTGAAATTTTATGAAAGTAAAAAATTACATTTAAAAATTAATTAAATTTAAATAGTAATAAAATTTACTGCATTATAATAAAAGTTGTTTGATAAGTTTTTTTTATGGGATCATTGTACAATTTGAAAGTAGAAATAAGTGCTTAGATATTTTTTAAGTAGAAACATCAAGTAGAAATATTCAATTCACCAATTCAATGATACTAATATTGTTTTATTATCACATACTTATTTTAAAACATGGTCTGTCTGTGGTATACCTATAGGGGTGAAACTAGGTATGTACCTGCTTATTTCACTAATAATAATTATTGATGTTCATATTTACAAAAGATAAAATAATGAGTGATTCACAGTTTTCCATATTAAAAAGTAGAAGATACACGTGCTCTTTAAAAATACCGGGTTCATTACGATATCAAGGTCATCTTATTAAAGATCTGCAATATTTTATTTTAAACAATATATTGTAGGATGACAATAGAGTTTGGAACGATATTTTTGTGTCCATTTTTAAAAGAATATTGATGCTAGGGTAAGTACCTACTTACTGGGTGAAGCTTTTCAGGTAAGTACCTAATACCTATGCATTCAAATAAAATCTGTGGTTATTACGAAATTAAACTATTTAAATAGGTAACACGCATTCGCATTAAAAATGGGAAAAGTTTGTGTTTACAGAGAACGCGGTTCCGAGCTTTACGACGCTTTCAAATAAAGTTATAGTTGGTAGGTACACAAAGCTCTGCCTTTGCCACCAGCAAACATATTCAAATAAAATGTAATGTAGGTAACTTTATTTTACGTAGGAAAACGTCGTCATGTCCGTGCCACTGGATCGGCAGATTCTACTGAGAAGAGCCGGGCAAGAAACTCAGCAGGTACCTACTCAACTAATTTTCAAAAAATATTATCAATGCAAGTAACTAACAAATCAAATACCACTTCAGTTGACTTCTGATTGCAAAACCCGATAATATTATAATATGGGTACCTAACTTCTATGCAGTGCACATTTCAAAACAGTTTTAGGAATGCGGAAACTTTGAATGTGGTATGAGAAACAGCAGTAGGTATCCCAAGAGAAAGTCCTGACGCGCTTATAGCCGCGATATTTTTAGCCAGTTTCAAAATACATTATACGCTTTTTGCCAATTGTGTCAGGAAGTATAAATTTATTACATACGAACTAAAAGTTCTTCTAGAAATAGAGTTTATTGAGAAGCTTGTTTGCATGAACTAAATACACCTGCCGTTTCACCGAAATAAAGAAAGATTACTTCAAAGAGAGATTTTTAAATAAAATTGGATGCGGCGCGATTTTTATTTAGTAAATTGTTAGACAGAACAATAGAATATCATGAATGTATTATGGAGTTAAGGCGGCAGTGTAAGCAAAGCATTAATATTAAGTACTTAAAGTGTAAGAAGAATGTAGAAAGAAAGAATCAGAAAAGTAGCTAATACCCAGATAAAGTGAATTTCTCCGAGCTATTTTTCTTACCCAACTCCTGTTCTAAGACGTCGTGTGTAAATGTTTGGGGAGGTGTGGCGCCTGCTGAGGTACTGGGGCTGTCTCCACCTGCAGATGGTAACACTATACAAGTAACTGCCCGAAGACAATTTAGGGCATTGAATTTATTACTCAGCATTAAAGCAGTATTATCATACATAGAGATCGTTTATATTTACACTAAAAATAAGGATTTAATTAGCTAGCTGTGCCGTTGTTGACCAGTACCTATTTTTTTAAGAAACCTACTCGATTTCATACCAAATAAATAGTTACTTCAAAAAATAATCCAGATTTTACAACTCTACAAAACAGTTAAAGGTAAAGTACCTGCTTACTTTACTGGGCTAGATAGAATTTTTGTTAATTGAGAGTTTGTCTCCCTGTAAACAAAAGGTTCATCTAAATATTGGTAACCCGACTATATAAAACTAAATGGCACACAGTTCAACAAAGTATTTTGATCTTTGTATTTTTACGGTTTCGAATTTCGAATATCATAATGTTTGTTCTATATCGACCATCTAGTCGAGCAAAATATTCACAAAATCGCCGTAAAACAAACTCCCAATGAGCAATGCCAACAAATAGGTGAACAGTCTGGATGGATAAAAATACGTAACGTTTGAAGCCCCGCCAAATAAATCGGCGATCATCGTAACTTTCGATTGCTCACGGGAACTACAAGGGCTGGCATTCATTGTATGCGATGATTGATCTGTGTCTTATCATACAATATGCTGACCGATCTAACCAATCCAACCAAAATTATACTAAGAAATGAATATCATTTAGTTCAAAGTAAAAAAAAGTATAATACTAGACGAAGCCTGCGACTTCTACTCGGACTTAGATTTCTAAAACCGTTTGATTTTCCGGGATAAAAAGTAGCGTGGGTAGGTATGTCCTTCCCCGGGGGCTGAGATTCAAGTTGCGACTCTACGCATCCGACAAAATAGGCTGACGTGTGGGTCGTGGAAGCGAATCAGACAGACACACAGACGGCGAGAGATACACTTTGTAATTTATAACGTTAGTATGGATTATGGTGCACTAATCTGTAAAATGTGAAAAAAACTAAAGCCGGAGACTAATTTGAACAAAAAATTATAATTTTCTCTATGAGTTTTAATTAAAGTTACTAGGTAAATCATATTAACCCATCGCTGCAGCACTACTGAGCATGAGTTTCGATTTGGATTTGAAAGTTTCACCACGCTGGCCAAGAGCGCACACTCAACAAGTTGCCTCAATGTTTTCCTTTGCCGAATAAGCAACTGATACATAATTGCTTTAAAAATGCACAAAGATCAGAAAAGTTAGTCTATTTTTTTCAATCAATTCTTGGTTTTATGGCTTGCGTTTGTACCAAATGGGTACAATATACCTCGTCTATTTTTTTATTCCGGAAACAAAAATAACATCTGAAAATGTCAAAAGTAAAAACAATGTGACCAGCTTAACAAGAATAGTGTTGGCCTCGTGTTAATTCCGGTTCAGATAAAAATCGTTAATAATAATATTTTGTGCTTATCGAGTAAAATAAATATATGAAATGTGTAATTACGAGATTAAATAGTTGCACTTAGTATAATTATTTGAAAAACTTAAAGAAAGTACCCGTGGATTTATGTCGAATGTCCGATCGAACTCTAAAACTCTTTAAACCTATATTTAAAGTATGCTATCACCGCTCTAATATATTACAATAATTTACTTGTTTCCAAAGCATAAAAAAGATCAAAAATAGAAATGTCTTTGTTAATTTCAGTTGCAACGATGCCATTAATTCGGTACAGGTGAGCAGGGACTGGCTTCTATCCAGAGAGCGGCAGCCGCATTGTGCGCCCACGCCACACTCCGCAACATAAACACACGTGTTTTTATCCGAAACTGTTTAAGGAATTAATTATTTGTCCATACGAGTAGAAGTTATAATAATATTAACACAAAGCTAAAATTATTGATTTCATTTCAAACATACCTACCTCTTTTTGATGTTGTCCGAGATGCCAAGGCTTCCACAAGAAGACGTTGGTTCACTCCACACAAATTGGCCGTTAATTTTTCACATTTTCGATGACAGTTAACATCGCAGTCTACAACAAATAGAGTCGTATTGCGGTTTAGGACTCTTTTATATATGTGGTCGCTTGTTCCATGCTAGTGCCCCGTTGCTAAATGTGCTTTTAGCCGTGCAAAGCATGCGTGCAGGTGTATATACATTTTAATATACAAGTTAGTAATAAATATATTGTTGAACATTACCTTTTTTAGCTTCCAAAAAACCTGAAGGCGATGTCGGGGCTGAGGAATCAAAGCCCGAGTCAGCAGAGCCCGTTGATGTTCTTCCATCGGGATTGTTTTCACATTCATTACATTCAGCTGAACCTTGACTAGACCCTGATTCACCTTCATCTTCGTCGCCATCTTCTTCCGTATCTTCTGATGAATCGTCGTCAGATGATTCAGAAGAAGAAGAAGAGGAACGGATTGTTTGAGGATTTCGTTTTTGAAGAGGGCGTGGCGTAGCAATAAGTGGTTTCAGCGCCTTTTCCTCTTTAGCAGGTTTCATATTAGTGAATACTTTAAAGGTGTTCGTAGGTGGCACTGGCTTATCTTTGATTTCAGATTTGGTCTCTGTCTCAGTGGTCTCGTGTTTTTTTCTTCGGGAATTGCTTGTAATTTCAGTTTCATTTCTTTCACAAGTCTTTTCCGGTAGTGTTTTATCTTGGTCAGCTATCAAGTTTGAAATTTCTATATTAGCTTTTATTTTCGCTGGTTCGATCTCAGCCTCTTTTTTATTTTTGATACAGGTGCTTTTAATTATTGTATTAGCTTCTTTAAGAGAATTAGGAGAACTCGTTACCACGTCTGATTGCTTTGCCTTTATTTCACATATTTCAGTTATTTCATTAACCTTGTCTACATTCTTTGATAACTTATCAACGAGAGATTCGGTAGTTTTAGTATCAGGAATGTTTACATTTATAGAAGCATTGACTTTCGCATTATCAACGAATGATTCAGCATTTATTTCAAACATAATTGGAGTTACTTTCTTAAACTCATCTTCTGGACTTGTTTTTTGGTCAATTGCTACTGCAAGTGTTTGTTCTAAATCCATTCTGACAATTTTATCTTCGGCGAGATTTAGTTGGGAAGCACTACATAAAATATTTGATTTATTTTCCTTATTCATGCTTGATTTTTGTTTCGAATCATTTATTAAATTTGCTTGTGGTACTGAAATATTCTGTGTTTGAATAGAATTTTCTTTACTTGAATTTTTCTTTTGCTTACCAACATTTGATTTGTTACTACTATTCGATTTAATGTTTTCTTCTGTATTTTTATTTAAAATGCTTTTAGATTTCACAATATCACTTGTAAATTCCATTTGCTGATTATTCATCTCTTTTAATATAGCTTCACAGCTGCTTTCTTTATTACTATTCATGTCTAATTCACTATTATTACACTCCTTGAACTTAGAATTTGAGTACTCAGACGTTGGGAGATCAGGACTATTCACAACTTTTTCACAGCCTAAAATAGTTTTATTTGTTTTTAAATTTGATGAAACTGTATTTTCAAGGGCCTCGGAAGAATTTACATCTTTTACACTAGAAGAGTTCACTATTTTCTTACAATAGATATCAATATTAGCATCCGACTTTTCTTCTTTTTGTATCAAAATTCCAGAATTTTTGTTTGATTCCTTAATTGTTTCTACAATATTGGCACTATTTTCATCTTTTAGCACCAAAACTTCAATATTCTTATTTATTTCCTTAACTGGTTCTATAATATTTGCATTATTTACCTCTTCAAATAAAGAAGACTCTGCAATATTATTATTTTCGTTATCAACATTGACAGTTTCCTCTTCTGGAAACCAAAATAGTGACCGCTTACTCTGTTCTTTAGCTTCTTCTAAGTTTTGTTTTCTTTTAATTAAATATATCGTCTCCCTTTTTCCAATTTTTTCCCAAAAGTTACCGTCTTCAGGTTCTGGGGAGGTTAAATTACCAGTTTCTATTAGTGGTTTAGATTTATCTTTAATCTTTGATTTTATACTTTTCCTATGACCTTTTTTCATTTCAACATTTGCATTTGATAAATCTTCCCCAATCAATTGGTCAATTGTTTTCATACTTGAGTCTAACTGAATGTCAGCCAGTGGCTCACTTTTTCTCCGTCCTTCAATTTCAGTGGTGATTTCATTTAAAGGCTTTTCGTCTACTGTACTACTAAATATAATATCTTTTTTAAATGGCCGAGATGTTTCTTCAATAGTAACATTTTCGACGATAAATTTCAATTGAGGTGATGTTGGTGTAACTTCTACCGTTGATGTTATTTTTGTTCTGATTTTAGGTTTGATTTTTATACTTTTGTCTATATGTTCTTCAACAGGAAGTAAAATTAAATCCTTTGCTTTTTTTGGGGATTCTTTGATACGGACTAATTTACGGATGTTGCCACCAGAGGAACATTTTCGTAAACTCATCCTTTTTGGTAATACAAGATCCCTAGTGTCTTTTGACTTAAGGCGATCGTGCAAAGAGTGGTCTGATTTTGTAGTGGTTAAGCGATTGTCTTGACGAACTTTATTTTTTATTTTTGTGTCATCAGGTTCCAAGTTTATACCTGTAGTAAAACTGTCATCAACTCCAACTTGGCTTAAATCCACAGGAACAGTACTTAAATTCTCTCTCCTAATTAATGAATCCAATAAAGAAGCTTGTTCAGCCAGAAGCTCCATAGAGCAACGTCTATCGACAGGTTTGTTGGTAAAAGTTTTCAAATCATCATCATTTAGCTCTACAGGAGACTTGTCTTTATTATGAGTTTTTGGAGACATTTTTGTATAATTATCTTCATCCCCAATATTTTCTTTCAAGGTAAATTTTTCTACTAACTTAGCTCCCAAAGTTTTCTTCTCTTTATGTGTTTTAAATTCTAAATCATCAGCTAACTTTTCTCTCCATTTCTTTGATTCAGTTTGCTTATCTGACACTTCTGTGTTTGGTAAATCATTATTGATTGATTTATTTGGTCCTTCAAGAGGCTTACGAGGCGAATCTCTTTCTTTTCTTTTTACAGTGTGTAGTCTTACTACTGTCCGATCGCGTTTAATGGTAGATTGTCGCGGACCAGGTGATGTATCAATACCAGTGTCAGGTTTGTCATGCCCGCTTTCTTTATTAATTAAGGGACTTACACGCCTTGGTGGCAACCCTGTGGGTAGAGTTGAATTTGAATTTTGTAATTTCGTACGATATTTGTCTCGAGACACGTCAATATCTGCAGTATTAATATGAATAGGCCGTGAGGTATATGCGGATGATACATAACTTCTACCTGATATAGGAATCCTTCTAGGACTATTTATTCTAACCGGACTTGAGGTGCCTTTTTCTGATATAGTACTTAGCATCGGTGAATATGCACGGCCACTCGTTAACCATCGCGAACTAAGCGGCGCGCGGGTATATCCTCCAAGAGATGAATGGGTACTGTAATTTCCTCCGGGGTTGAGGTAAGAAGCACTGTACGAAGACCCATAAGGAGAAGCACTACTATAACTATACGGTGAACTTGTATACAATGAAGATCCACCGTAATACATGTTGCTTAAGTGATCGGAAAATAGAGGCATAGTAACGCGATTGTAAACATGCAATAAAAGCCCGACAACGCCGCCGGGCGAGCGCGCGGCTCAGACTGATCGAAGAAGCGCTTGCGCCAGCGCACCTGCGGACGCCCACTTGACGCCCGCCTCGCGAAACATATGATTGATTGGTGACGTAAAAATATCGATTTTATGGACTTTTTTGCTGACTCTGGACGCAAATCGCTATAGTTTGTCAATTTTAAAGCTATTCTCTAAATTATATTTATCTCACATCACCTTAATGCATTTGTTGGCTCGACTGTGGTATAGAAAGACGAAAATATATCATAACACGAAATCCTTACATTAAGCGTCAGTAGTTTAAAATGTTTAAAGCTCAATAAATCAGTCAAATTATTGTTATTGCGATAGGTAAATCTTCGTGCTCGTATAATATGTATCTTAAAATCATCTTACTTATACTAAAATAGACGCGAGTTAGCAATGAAGTTTCTGATCAAAACTTGATCTAAATACGACAAATTTTGAATTTTATCAAATAACTATCCACCGCCCACAGCTTCGTTTCACTTTGGCAAAAACAATTTACACATTATTCGTAAAAATTATAGTCAACTAGATGACGCCCGTGACTTCACCCACGTTGATTTAGTTTCGGGAAACTCTTTCATTTTCCGGACTATCATCATACGAGTATGTCCCTCCTCGGGATGCCTGTTTAGTGTAGGTATACCATAAGCCAGATAGCAATACCTGTACTAAATTTGTTAAAATTATAAAGTATTGCATGACAGCAACAGCGTCAAAACAATTTTTCTCACTCAGTGAACAAAATCCACTACTCTTTGGTTTTAAGCTGCAAAGGCGCTCTCTTTTTGAAAAGTGGAGCTAAGTGCTTTGGAAATGACACTTTTCAACTACAGAATACAATCCTACAACCATGTTTAAGAAATCATTTAAAAACTGCAAGAAATTCTAATATTAAATATGAGTACCAATTGAATAAATTCATACCACAATTCAGAAACTGAATACATTCATAGCTGGTGGTTTGTAACTTGGTAGTGACTACGGATATGCTACGGGTAATGCTACATTTAGGTGCTACGATCGTAGCTTGTACCCGCCTAGCGACATTCGAAGTCCCTACGAGGCTACCACTTCGACAGGAATAACGACTTTTTTAGCGCTTTTGAATCGATTATACTTACTACAAAACTGAAACTGGATGATTCCCGTACATTATTATTTTTTAAAACTTCATACTGGAGGAAGCTTTAATAACGATACATAGCCCAAAACATTATTTTTAAAATTTTTGTCTGTCTGTCAGTTTTGAACTGTTGAACTGAAGAACAGTTTTGTTAACAACTTCAAAAGTGAAACGATAAGTTAAACTTGAACGTGAACTTACTTACGAAACTATTAACGGCCTCGTGGTAAGCGCTGTGGGTCTATCAGTAGGAAGTTTCGGGTACGATCCCTGGCAATTCGGTAATTTCAAAATTGTCTCTGATCTGGCCAGATGGGAGGCTGACGCTGTGTCTTGCTCCCACCATGCTAGGGGCGATCAAAACGTGTCCGCTATTTAATATTTGAAATTGTTATTTGACATTCATTTATTTTCTCTCTCATTATGGCTTCCTTGGAAATATTCGAAACTTAGTTTGACTTATGTGTTACCGCTATGCGTGACAATTCCAAATAACACATACCTAAGTCAAAGAAAAATCCAAAAAACGAAAATTTTGACTTTTGACCTTTAATAACTTTTTTAGCACACATGTGATCGATGGGGATTATTGGCACTTTATTTCTATTGGTGTATCCAAGGTCTCTAGCAAAATTTAGCTCTGTCGGAGTTTATGTTATTTGGTCACTATTTTGATGTCTATTTTAACCGGGCTATCCTGTGCTTCCACAGATCATCTACTCATATCACATTATATTATTGCGCTTCTCAATACTTTTTTAAAATCTGTGGATCGTCGCTCTCTCGTCGTCGTCTGTTTTCTGATTCATCCAGTTAACGCTCCCGCGTACACATCCAAGGTGTCCCTTGCTGCCATTAAGAATGCAGGGTTTCAATTGATGGTGTGGAATACCCACATATTCGAACGAATATTTTATTTTTTTATCAGCAATAGGTCTATTGAGAGAACGAAGATACGATTAATAAACGTTTTTAAATACTAACAACACTGGGGCCTATTCTGTTTTCTGATGTTTTAGTCCCCGTCAGTCTCCCACCTTTCACTTGACTCTCAAAAAACAAATCTCAAAGCGAAATTTTAGTTCTAGTGTTTTAGTGTTCTAAATAAATTTTATGATTAGATAATTAATTTAAATAACTCAAGATTATTTTCTTATTAAAAATATATGTTATCGACGTAAGAACGCAACTACCCGATATCTTTTTGCGAACGAATATTTTATTTTTTTTATCAGCAATAGGTCTATTGAGAGAACGAAGATACGATTAATGAACGTTTTTAAATACTAACAACACTGGGGCCTATTCTGTTTTCTGATGTTTTAGTCCCCGTCAGTCTCCCACCTTTCACTTGACTCTCAAAAAACAAATCTCAAAGCGAAATTTTAGTTCTAGTGTTTTAGTGTTCTAAATAAATTTTATGATTAGATAATTAATTTAAATAACTCAAGATTATTTTATCATTATGTGAAATTTAATTCATTAAAGTTATTTATTTTCACCTATTGTTATGGCTAGACTAAAAATATTAAAATATTCGACATTAATGATGTTACCAAAAATTAAAAAGAACAGCACGCAGCAGGTTAACAATGCAATTTCATACACTCTTTCTGTCCGCTTAGCACGTTAACAACGAAATTTCATAATTTTGTTCCGCCCGCGTATTTGGTTGGTAGCAATCACGTACTTTGTTCCTCGTTTTGAAAAAAATATGACTTGGTACGTTCCGAGCGGGTGTAGTACGAATATATTTAAAAAGACGTCTTATGTTAATTACATAAATAACGCTTATGCTTCTTACAAGTGTAAACACGGCCAAATATCTCACACGTAATACCTACACGTAGTACCTTCTATAAAGTAGTGGCAGCGAGCTCTTTAGTATTACGATTGTTTCATGCACGTTCGAATCATGAATATCATGTAGCATGAACATAATATGATGCACATGCTTTCTTCACGAACCCTATGCATGTTACGTGCAAAATACACTCAAACGTACTCGTAGCTAATAGAAAGCTACGTAAAGTTAGAAACGTTTCCTAATAAATTATAAAAAGACATCGATATATATGTAGGTACTAGATGGGCCCTTTCATACAAAAATGGCGGGCGACCAACTATGAGAGCGCGTTCCTATAACCTGTCATAAGCCTGTCTGTCCCCGTCGTAATGCTGTCACGGTCGCTCATCGTGTAGATTAAGTGATAGTTATTAAGTTATCATCTAAAGTTTTATTATTTTGGCACTGTATAATTTTTATTTTAAGGTAAGTGTTTCAATTCACAATTATACATTTCATGAAAAACGTTATTTAATCTTCCTATTTAATATTTCTATCCAATAAGCAATCATTTAATTTCCGCGGCAAACTGTATGATATTTTTTTTTTACTCACTGGCCTTACGGCTTTGGGTTCCAACCCTAGAATAGTCCAGTCCAGTACGATAAAAAAAATGCAACCAAGATTAGTTAATGCATAGATGGGCAGAACGGACAGTAGGCAATAATACCTTCCGAGACGCAATATTATGCTATTATAATAATATGATAAAATTAGTTATTGACGTGAGTTTAATGTTTAAACCAACTTCAATAAATAAAGAGTTTTCATTTATTAAAGTTGGTAATTTTTATTTTGTACTAGCGAATGCAAGCGACTTCGTCTGTGTGGTTTGAGGATTTTTGGTTCCCGCGCGAACTCCTTAATTTTCCGGGATAAAAAGCCTATGTGTTATTTCAGACTATAATCTATCTCTGTGCCAAGTTTCAGCCCGATCCGTTCAGCCGTTGGGGCGTGATTGAGTAACAAACATCCATACATCCATACATCCATCCATCCAAACTTTCGCATTTATATATGTTATATATATTATATGTTTATTTATATTATTTATTTGATTTGATGAAAAATAAATAGTTAATTCAGAATTCAGAATTTTATTATTTCGTTGAACAAAAGTTGTTCAGTACCTATTATGTACAGCTACCTCCTTACAAGTGTTTATTACTTAATCGTATTTTTAAATGCACACTGTGTAAGTGATTTATCTCAAAATAACTTTTAATATTTCTTGCATCTCAGTAAAAATCTGCCTCAAAGATGCCATATTGGTCGACAAAACTTATCAACAATTAACAAATAATTAAATTTAAAAAAAACCCACGACGAACTGCAGCGCCCCATTGTGTTGACTTTGATCTTTAAATATATCTAAGAACCTTCTCACAAGCTATATATATCTAATGCAAAAAACCGCATAATAATCGGTCCAATGGTTTTCCAGGAAACTGGTAACAAAAAAGTGGTAAAAATAACAACATCATACTAACATTTATCGTTTACCTCAGAGAGTACACTGATGTAGGTATTATTTTCGACAAGCGCATCTGTACTAATCTATGACCGAGTCATACGTTTTCAAGATGGTGCATATGTTGCAAGCAAGTTCCCGCTTTTCAGACTAGATGGCGTTGATGGCGTTGCTAAAAATACGCCCACATTCTTTGTTTGACAGGGCCCGTCTATGTAAATTGAGGTCGTTGTAAAAAGATACCAAACATGCAATACCAATTACCGGTTTATGTCATTAAGAACCAATATTAATTATCTATGGTTCATACTTTGACAATAGGGATGATGCCTATATCAAAAATAAATTATTTCTAACTGATTATTAAATAGAGGGCTTTCAAAAAGCCCTAAAATTCACATCCTCGGTTAGTTTTAAGTTTAATAACCATTTTATACCTAATATAGATTAAAAAAAAAAAGTGCGTTGAAATTTGATGACGTCACAATTGCGAATCTCATATAAGTTCCATACTAGAAGAGCGTTTATAAGTTTGATAAAGAGTTGCTGATTTGATTGAGTTGTCGTCATCCCTATTAAAGACTATAATAAATGAACAGCCCTTCTTGCCTGTGGTTTCGAGATGGGCATACGCAGTTACATTTATTAATATCCTAAATTGATATTTACGTAAACCAGACAACACAACAGTAATAATATAAAAATTAAAACAACAAACCAAACAGGCACCTTATTTTTTATAAACATGCAGATTTTAAATCAAGCAGGTTATTTAAAATTTTGAAACACACACTAAGTAGTAGAAAAGCAAATTTATCCCTTGATTCAAAAAAACCAGTCAAGTGCGAGTCAGACTCGCACACAAAGGGCTCTGTACCATCACACAGTATAAATTATTTTATAGTAAATACGTAATTAGCTGTGAAATAACTGGCCTACATGTGCCGCTAAACAAGTACTTAGCGCCTGGCAAAAAATTCGACACCCTATGACTCAGGGACTCATATGACTAGAAGGGTACTTTTTTTTCCTTTTGAAATACGGAACCATAAAAATCAGCTCTTTTAACCCTTGATTATTTTAGGTCCATTTAACTTTTACCTCTAGGTGTTTCATAAACCCAGTATTATGAGTATATTCTGTAATTGTCTTTGGGCTTTCAGCTATCGAATTTAAAATCGAATCAAAGTTGATCAAATTTATAATCTCATGCTTACTAAGAAGATCAGGTAGCTAATGTGAATGTGTAATTTGTAAATAAGACAGTATTTGTTATGAGTTAGTGACTAGCATTTTGAAAAATGATCATTCTGGCCAAATTTTACCTCTACCTGTCTAATATGAATACACCTCTCCTCATTACAAACGTAGATTAACATGTAGTAGTAGATTGAAATGTGACCAAATATCACTAAATATTTTTAATATCATGTATGTCAGCTTCCCGTGACCACGTGAAAAGCGTATAGAAGAAAGAAATTACAAAAGTATATTTTGATCAATTTCTGTGAAATGCTTTCAAAATTTCTTTATTCCTATAGGTCGAAATTATTCAAAGTTTATTCAAATTCAACATAGATTCCTATTTTTGAAGTGAAATCGGCACTGAGTTAAAAAATACCCAGTATAATAAAATATAAATAAAATTACCTTCACATTTAAGGCCTTGCTTAAAGAATCCGTAAAGAAGAGCACCACAATGGTCACAGAATGTTGGTGACATGAACTGGTGTGGACGAAAACGGTGCGGTACGTCTACTTTGAACCTTTCCCTTAAATACTGCAACAAAGAAATTAGGTAGTATTCTTAACTACTTAAATACAATAATTAAAACAGCCTTTGACCCCTGGGGACCCTGGGGTCGTGAAGTCTTAGTGGTAAAAAAAAATTGCGAGATATTTCGCACCGCAGTTAATTGTCTTATATGGTCAGAAAAGGGCTGGCTCATTTTTTTCAAAGGATCAGCTTGGCTGTCCAACGCGGAAATGCTGCAGCCAGCATTCTTGCCACCATTTCACGCGAGCATGATTTATATAGGTAGTATAGGTACTAATTAGGTTAGGCTAGCTAGCTTTAAGTTCTATTGTATTGTTTAATTAAAGTACCTATAAGATTTAAAATGAATTTTATGACTAGAGTCTATAAAGTATTTGCGTCTGCAAAAAAGACCTGGGGGCCTATCAGCTGCAGCTGTTTGGGTATACCTACAGAGTGACAATAGCAATCCCCGCGTGTCAGACACTGTCACTACTGGCCGAAATGCATTGTTGCAAGGCAAACCATAAACAATAGGCATGATGACAGTATCCAAGAATCAATGAAATTATGAATTTATCTAATGAAATAGGATTCATGGAATATAAAAAACGTATTTATTTTTATATTTCGAGTGAGATTGTTATTTATTTTGATAAAATAAAACTCTGAAATACAGCAATCCGCCATATTGTATAAAACACCACTGAAGCGAATGACGTCACTATTGTTTTCGAGCTTTGACAATCGACCAACAATCTCTATAAGTACAGTTATTTTAAATATTTATTAAGTATTTTCGTGTTTTTTTGTTTCCCAAAGATCATTTCCGTAATGTAGTTTTCTTTTACCGAATCCAAAGATAGATTAGCCATGAATCAAGGATTTACCAAAGCTACTAGGTCTAATTTGCCCAGGATTGATTTGTTGATGCTGGGTATCTTGCATCAAACAAAGACTTTTGTTCAGCAGAATTTCGCAACGTCAAAACTTCCATCCAATAATAACATAATAATTTATAAAATCTGCTATTTTATATATTAAGCACGTCATGATAGGTATCAGAGGTATGAAATGTTGTTTTTTAAAACTATACCGTATAACCTAATATGAGCGGTAATTGCCTTCTATGACGTCTGCCTCCTATTCGGGGCGTATGGGGTTCGATTCTTGGTACACATCTCTCAACTTTTTGCAGTTATTTGTGTTATAAGCAAAACAGCATCACTACATGGTATAAAACAAAGTCGCTTCCCGCTGTCTGTCCCTATTTATGCTTAGATCTTTAAAACTACGCATCGGATTTTGATGCGGTTTTTTTAATAAATAGAGTGATTCAGGAGGAAGATTTATATGTACTTTTTATTCAGGAAAATTAAGGAGTTCCCGCGGGACCCAAAAAACCTCAATCCACGCGGACAAAGTCGCGGGCACCAGCTAGTATTAGCATAAAGCAAAAACTTACGTCAAAGTGATCTTCGAAGAAATAAATAGTAGAATTTAGCCCTATAGCTGTAGGATCTCGCCGTGCAAGATTGAGCCACTTAGATCGCGCATTGTTTTTTAAAGTGGCGCGTGAATAAATAACTTGCTTGGAGTTAATTTTGATGTGTTATCACACTGGGGGACCGCACACGACTTACAACACTTTAGAATTCATATTATTCACACAAAATATCTAAATTGCTGTACGAAGACTTAGTGTTTCCTGCACACAGTACATTAGAGTACATTGGTAAAAGCAATAGTGACGTCACAAACGACGCCATGACACCCGAGAGCGTTTTGGCGTTATTTTTAAAATTGAAATTTCAAATGCCAATTTTATCTACCAAACCTTTTTTTTCTGCTGAAATAAGATATTTTTCCGAAATAGTAGATACTTCCGAACATAATCTGACCATTTTTCAAAATCAGTCATCATATTATCCGTATACTAATATTATAAATGTGAAAGTTTGGATGGATGGATGGATCTTTAATACTCAATCACGCCAGAGCGGCTGAAGTCGGGTTTGCCTACAGTCAAACTGTCACAGTCAACAAGATATGAATGTCACCGTAAGATTGTAAAAACCGTTAGATTGTAATCTATCTAGCGAAATTGTAAACTGTCGAAAGATTACAATTTAACGCATTATTTTTCGGGAGATTGTATAAATCTGTTAAGTAAAGTAACCCGATAGAACCTAATATTTCAAAAATTAACAATCAGAACATTGAACGGTTCACAATCTGTCGACAGTTTACAATCTATCGAGAAAAAAAGCGTTAGATTGCAATCTGACGGTTTTGCAATTTTACGGTAATATAAATAAATTGAGTTTATTGACCTAGATGAAATCTGGCACAGGGATTTCTCTGAAATAATATATATAGGTTACTTTTTATCCCGTTCTCGAGAGTACCCGCGGGAACCAAAAACCTCCATCTACGCCTAACGTGCTCTCAGAGGCACGAAGGAAACGAATAGGCCAAAATCGGACTACCAAATTCGGTACCAAACTCGGGTCCACCCAGTTACCGATTTAGGTTAATGTTGCTTAAAAATCGCAATCGACTGCATAGATGCAATCGATATTATGCTTTACCGTAACTAGGCCACTAGGAAAATGGTAACCAAAATCGCAAACAAACAACTGTATACTGTTTACTGTGTGTATAGTAAACAATAGTATACCTGCTCGTATAATATGCCGTTTCTGTTCCGTCGCGTCGTGGGTAAAAATAATCATTGTTATTTGAGTCAATATTTATGGCAATCGGCGTCCTGTATAGGTAAGTTAAGCGCTACTAATAACTACTTACACCAATGTTAATAATTATATTTAGCTTACCACAGTAGCATCCGAATAGGCGGTAGAGCCGGGACACTTGCCCAGCAATTTGCTGTGACACCGCTTGTGGACTGCGGTCTGACACACCACACATCTGTATCCCTGCTTGCCGAAACCCCATAGAAACTCTTTACAAAATGCACAGAATGTTGGCTGCCGGAAAAACTTCGCTACGAAACGATGACCGTTGACTTCATGGATCCTGCAAGAAAAACAAATTATGTAAATAGGTACTTGAACTAATTTTGTTCTATTTTATGCCTCGTGAAAATGCCTCAAAATTTCATTTTTGCTATGTATATTTTTGTAACGAATCCATTTTGTTTTCATTCGGGTCATATGAATTCTAAATCATACATGGCGTATTCCCAAAGATGGCGGACTTCTTATTTTTTTGGATGCCTAAAAAGGGTTTTCTGAGGAGAATACGTAAAATTAAATGACCTTGTTTTTAAAAAAAATTTTCACTATTTATTTATTTACTACTCAGAGTTTTCTTTACTCGCGTACATAATAAATAAGTATTATGTATTTGAAGTAGATAAAACAAAAGGCGCACCATAAACGGGATTCTATATTTTTAAACGAATGTTTAATTACGTACCTACATAAAGTAGCTAAGTAAAAAATAGATAGTTCGCTCGTTTCGCGATTAGAGAAAAAAGCTCAGACCTCTCAAAAAAGCGGAGACCCAATTGTCTAAGCAAATAGTAGGTAATTATTTGAAAGCGTTTGAAAGCTTAAAAAGCATTATTCGAACTGTTTAAGGAATTCATACCATGGTTTTCGACGTGCAGGCTATAAACTCCTTAGTAAACAGGTTGGATTATCCGTCCGGACAAATGATTACAATTACGATTTCTTTACACAATCGAAGACCAGAGGCCCAATTGTCTAAGCCAATCGTATTCATTTGACAGCTCCTATTGCATAACTCGAAGTTTTTTGAGGAGTACATACATGCGTTTTGACGTGCAAGCATCTATGACCTTCTTAAACAGGTCGAATTATACGTTTGACAGACGATTACGATTACGATTTCCTTACATAGTCGGGGGGCAGATCTGTGTGAAAGCTATTAACTAGTCGCGGCGGACATGACGTATGAACGTTACTTCCGTCCGAAATAAGATCTGAGTTACTCTCAAGCAATCTCTCACGCGGCGTGAGAGTGTGTCTTTCACCGAAAGACACACGATAATTTATAATACCACAATAATAGTAGAAACTGAGGCCCAATTGTCTAAGCAAATCGTAATCATTTGCAGGCACATAATAAGAACTCCCTAAACAGAGGCCCAATTGTCTAAGCCAATCGTATTAATTTGACAGTTCATAACGTATTACTCGAACTTTTTAAGGAGTACATACGTGCGTTTTGACGTGGAAGCATCTATGACCTCCTTAAACAGGTCGAATTATACGTTTGACGGACTATTACGATTACGATTTCCTTACGTAATCGGGGGGCTGGTCGTATTATCCGTATGACAAACGATTACGATAACGATTTCCTTACACCAACGGGAGGCTGGTTTTAGGTACTTCAAAAATAGCTTACTTATGGTGCTTGATGGCGCCGCGCCGCTGCGTGATGCGCTTGCCGCGAGAGCGCCGCACTTCCGGCTCTGCGTTGGGGTCGCGCGCGCCGCCCGCGCCTCCTGCGCCCGGAAACCACTGAAACCGCGGGAGAAAAACAACGTTAAGTACTTACTCATTTTTGATAATAGGGATGATACCTATATCAACTATTCAAACTGATTATTAAATAGAGGGTCTTCAAAAAGACCTAAAATTCACATCCTTGGTTAGTTTTAAGTTTGATAACCTTTTTATATTAAAGAAAAAAAGTACGTTGAAATTTGATGACGTCACAAATGCGAATTGCATACAACTTCCATACTAGAAGAGCGTTTTTAAGATTGATAAAGAGTTGCTGATTTGATTGAGTTGTCATCATTCCTATTGGCGTGAAATCACTTACGCAGGCGAAAATGATCAGTTTACAACACCTACGGAATGTCGCCTGCTTAACGTTTTTTTATCAGATATACCATGGGGAGTGTGCTCAGGAACTTCACAAACTTGTTGCTCCTTCTCCTTTCTAACAGCGAGAAACCGTCAGCGTTTAGCATCCCTGTGTGGTTGACGTCCAAACTGCTCGCGCGAAACGTTTTTGCTCGACGTCTGATAATACGGACAGCTAAGGTGTGGAACACCCTCCCAGCGCATGTGTTTCCTTCCACGTATAATTTAGGTACCTTCAAGACCAGACTAAATAGGCATCTTCTAGGCAAGCGCGATCCAACGTATCTAGCAATAAAAAAAGACGACAGTCATAGGGACTGCCGATAGAAGTGAAAACGAATATACATTTTTTTTAATTATTTAATTTTTTAAATAAAGATCTTTATCTTTGTCTTTATTTATATGTGTTTGCGAGCATGTTGGTCACGCGAATCTACATTTTTTCACCTACCAAAAAGTGCTCAACGCGGCTAAAGAAGTTTTTACTTCAAAAAACCATACCATGCCATACCGACTACAGAATGTTTAATGTATAGTGTGTGTGAAACCTATACATTATCATTAGTTTTTATCGGATGATTCCTTATGGACCGTAAAATGCAAAAGGTACACTTTAAAAGGAGGATGATTAATTCCACGTTTTATGTGAAAAGTCTGCGCAAAGTCAAAGTAAGCTGTTCTAGATCTAGTTTGGCAAGAACGTATTTTAAAGCTTCAAAGGCTCTATAAGTAGGTACATTTCGTTGGGTTCGGTGTGTATGTCGTTTGGGTGGATATGTCACATATAGTGTCAGCGATTGAAAAAACCTTCAGTTATGTACATTACAAGTCCATGTTTAGATGCAGCTTATTTCGTACCGACATTACGTGGCCAGGTTGTCGAACCAACTGTTTCAGGTATCGCACAAAAACGTCCCATCTTCTTGATGTTGAACAAATTAAAAACTGATGATTTTAAAAGCTTGAAAATGTGAAATAAGTAAATTGTAGCCGATAGAAAACACTAACTAATATAAGTAGTGACAACTGACAACTAACATTCGATAACGTACCCAAAACATAGTCGACATTCCTCTGCGTGTAAGCAACGACTCGACTCATCGCCAAATTACATGTCACTGTTTTTGTTTATTTTTTTATTGCCCTTACACCCGCGGGTTAGCCACTAGGTGCCGGTTCTCGCAAAGAAAACGTCGCTACCTCAAGGCCTTTTTCCTGAATTCTCTGGCAATAGTCCGATTTGATCCGCAACGGTTTATGCGAATAGCAATATAGTACTAGCTGATGCCCGCGACTTCGTCCGCGTGGATCGAGGTTTATGAGTTCCCGCGGGAACTCTTTAATTTTCTGGGATAAAGAGACTATAATCTCTGTGATAAGCTATCTACGTGCCGAATTTCATCCAGAACCGTTCAGCCGTTCTGGCATGATTGAGTAACAAACATCCATCCATTACATAAGTCATATAAACTTTTGCATTTATGATTTTAGCATTATAGATTAAGAATTTGCTTGACATAGCCGACTAGTTTACGTCGATGCGAACTGTGAGAATTGTACGAGTTATTCACAATAGGTACCTTCACGTTTTATTCATGCAATGTATACCTGTAACTATTCCACTACTTACTTATATGTAAGTAAGTAGTGGAATAAGGTTTGATAAGTAGTCCTTCAATCACGCCACAAATCATAACCTGATGAGTGTGATATGAGACACAATTTTAGAAAACTAAATACCAATTTTCCGAGGGACTTTTAATTATCCCCAAAGTTTGCAAATCGTAAAATCTGAAATAAGTACTTAAGTAGATGTAGGATAAATGATAATTTACACGAAAAATAAAACGATGTCTCTAACTACTATTACAAGGAAACTCGGTTATCCATTTAATTACCTATACTTTTATTTAGCAATTCACACACTAACTGCCGCCATCATAAAACAATCATCGAGTCCCCGACCAGTGTTGCCACGCTCGAGAACCATACATTCTTTTTAACACTACCAAGCAATTTAAAAAAAAATCAGCAATAAACCGTCACAAAAAAAAACTTTCGAGGTATTTTACCTCACGGTTAATTACCTCTTCTAGTGACAGAATAGTCTAGGCAATGGGGCGGTCCGTTGTATGGAGACCCCCGCATTAAATCCTCAGTCGATGAAACTAGGCTGGATTTTAGTATTGAATGATTCAATGCTTACAAAAAAATATCAATCAAAAAACATCCGGAATATGAACACCGGAACATTACGTATCCTAAAACTTAATTTAATATTTATGACTGAATATTTTCTCGATTTATTTTTAAAATAATAGTAGAGCATATTTACACTCAAAACCGAAATATCAAATGAAATAATCATGCAGAAAATCGATATTTAAACCATTTTTATTACCAAACCTAAACTGCGTTTACGCGATAATGTACCTTCCAGCTTCAACAATTGGGTATAGCATAAAAACCTTACTTTATTTCTGATTTTTTATTGGATACTAGTGGGCCCGGCAGACGTTGTCCTGCCCTGTCTTCTTCGCAATTTTTCCATGTTTTCTCACCGTTTAAACCTTCCCGACTACGACAAACATTTCAAAACCAAAATCAGCTAAATAGGCCCAGCCGTTCTCGAGTTTTAGCGAGACAAACGAACAGCAATTGATTTTTATATAATCAAGACACGCGGAAGCGTGTCCAGCCAAAGTTCAAAAAAACTGGCGAGCAGCACCGTGTGTAATATTACACGAACCATTTGGAGCCACTTTTGACCCCCTCATAACTCAAAAACTATTTCACATAAACATGTCAAATTTGGCGCATATATTGAGACCCGTGAGATACATATGTGCTCCAAATTTCATAAGCACACCTCAAATGGTTATTTAGATATAAACGTACAAAAATCGTCATTTTTCTGATCTACCTAAGTATAGATCAAAACTCTGACACGGGGCATACTACCATTGCTTAAAGCCGTATTATTTTAATACTGTTGACGTTTATGTTGTAGTGTTATAATCATTATTTTAAGGACGTCAGAGTACGTGACATTCAACCGTTATTTGAAACAATACTGCTTTAAGCGGTGGTAGTAACTCCTTAACTATTGAAAATGACACATAATTATTATTTTAATGTAAATACTAATGAATAATAATATAGTTGCATTAAAACCTTACCTTCGTATTCATGCATTTTGTGCAACGAAACGTCATTGACAGAAAAGAAGAAACGTATTTGAAGTCGTCAGTTCAAGCTGTCAGTCATTGTGATTTGTATTCATTGTATAGAGTGGTTTTAGTGATATCGACTGTTTACCGTGCTTGTTTTCAATGTTTCACTAAAAACTTTTGATTTTGAACTTTTGCAATCATAATTGATGAGATGTAGAAATGTGCTGTAGAGGTAGTCTGACCATAGATGTAATCTGTCAATGTCAGTGTAACTCTAGGTACACTATCGGCCGGTTTCTGAATTAGGCATTCAAGCAAAAATCAGCTAAGTTTTGCTCTAGACTTAAGTTAAGACTTAAGTTTTTTATGTTTCACAAGATAAAATTGGGATTTCCCAAATTGTAATTAGCTAAGTATTTCTTCAATGGTCCCTGAGTATTCTCCAACATTACGTATGCGTTTCGTTACACGTACGAAAACCGGTATTAACCGAAAATAAAATTGTTTTCTAATTTTGTTAAATTTTATTATTAAATATAACTCAAAAAAATAGATTTTGTTCAATTTTATTTAAAGAATAATCCATTTCAAATTTTTCAAGCTTTTATATCATAAAAATCGTTGTTTTTGTCGTCGATTTTAAATCATCGCTTTATAGAATGAAGCGTATCAAATTATGCCAGTTTGACAAACGTCGGTTTTGTATATTATGTCGAATTTGTTTTCTTTTGGCTAATATTCTCGTTAAAATGTATAAAATGGAAAAATATATCAACTAGCTTATGCCCGTGACTTTGTCTGCGTGGATTAAGGTTTTCTGGTATAAAGTAACCTAGATGTGATATTCCAGACCATCTATCCCTGTGCCAAATTTTATCCAGATCCGTTTAGCCGTTCTGGCGTGAAAGAATAACAAACGTCCATACATCCATACATACAAACTTCCCCGTTTATAATATTAGTAAGGATTCCCTTGTATTGCTCGTAGGCCAGCTTTACTCCGTTTTGGTTCAGTATAATATCTTGTGGATTTCTTTGGCCATAATTCGTAGTTAGTAGGTACGTACTCGTACATGTAACTCTAAAAATAGAGAGTGATATTTCGATATTCTAATCCTAATTTTGGATGCATTAGATACTTGAAATTTAATTTCGTGATCCTATTATTTATAAGTTTTAATGACCCTCTAAAGAAATTTTTAAATTTGTTATTTTTTTAATAAAAAAACATTTCAAAAACAAAACTTTTATTTCTATTCAATATTTCTTTATTAAATTAGGCACACGTGAGTACGTGTATTATATTATTACTGTCCGAAATTTTAAGCCTATCTGTTATTATAGACAATAATCTCTTTACCAAATTTCATCCACCACTTCAGCCTATTAACGTCCCACTGCTGGGCACAGGTCTCCACTCTCATAGGAGAGAGGGAATTAGGAGCTTAGACCCACCACGCTGCTCCAATGCGGGTTGGCGGGCTTTAACGACTATTATCATGTTGACTCTCCGAGGCACGGGGGTGAAACACCGCCAACTTCCAACTCCGGGCTGGCACTGAGAATTTCATAATTGAAAACCCAATACCTAACAATGTTTATGCCCAACCGGGAATCGAACCCAGGACCGCGTGATCTGCAGTCGACTACGCTAACCGCTAGACCAACGAGGCAGTTTCATCCAGAAAATTTCATCCAGATCCATTCAACTTTTTTGGCGTGATAGAGTAACAAACAAGCATCCTTCCATCCATACATCCCTCTTTCGTATTTATAAGCCATATATACAAATACTAATATCCAAACTTAATATTATAAATGCGAAAGTGTGTCTGTCTGTCCGTCTGCTATGCTTTCACGGCCCATATGTTCAACCGATTTTGATGAAATTTGGTACAGGCATAGGTTGTATCCGGGGTAAGGACATAGGTTACTTTTTATCCTGGAAAATTTAAGAGTTCCCGCGGGAATCAAGGAACTTTAATCCACGCAGACGAAGTCACGGGCATCATCAGTATTAGTATAAAATCAATCACGGTATCTTAAAACTAAAGAGGGTTCCAAACGCACCCTGATCTGAAAGAGCCCAAAACACACTCAGCCGGGTTTTTTTTATTCTCACAAATAAATTACTAATTTTATTATATTTTCCACTACAAAATATAATTACCTGAAGGGTATTAACCGTATGCATTAGTAAAATAAGTTTCTACTAATGCTGATCTTACAGCTAAATTTTGTGCTTGTTGAGCTTGGGACAAAGGTAGAACATCATTTTGCTCTTCAACAAGTACATCTTTACAACAAAATCATCAAGATCTGGGGCCATGTTATGTAAAACTACACATGCCACAATAACCTTGTACACCTTGCCTAATTTAAGCTGCATCCCGGAATGAAGACAGGGGAAACGCCTCTTCAGAACTCCAAAGCATCTCTCAATTGTATTTCTAGTAGTAATCTGTGCTCTGTTATATGCTTCTTGTGCTGAAGTGGTAGGATTTAAAAATGGCGTCATGATGTACCTTAGACATGGGTATCCACTGTCTCCTAAAATTAGATATGACCCAAATCTTCCATCTTCAAACTGAGCAGCAAGTGGAGAATCATTCCAAATTGTTGTATCATGGACAAAACATGGCCAACGGGCGATGATACTTCTTATTTTCAAATTAGCGTCACATATGGCTTGGATATTTATTGAAAAGTTATCTTTTCTATTTCTAAACAAGTAGCTGAAATCCGTCACTCATCTATTACGTTGTCAACTCTGAGAAAGGAGAGCTTTGAGCACTGTCAAATGCGCTCTGAAACGCAATTTTGCTGTTAAGCAGAGATTTAAGTTTCGAAACTGTCAAATTTGAAAATTTGCAAGCTCCAATTCTCAAACCTTACGCAATATCAATTCAGAAACAATAATTTGCCTAAGTCGTTCTTAAGACACACTTAAGAAGTCTTTGAGACCGACTCAACATGAAATTCTCAATTCAGAAACCGGCTGTATATATTTTTCTTGAGAATTCTCGTCTTTAATTATCTTGTACAATGAGTCGTACAATAGAATTACTGGTGGGTGACACACTGACCTTAAACCGAATAATAAGTACCTACTAATGTAAAACGTAAACTAAACTAATAGAAAAGTCATAATACAGTGTAAAGGATTATTTGAATGATAGCAAGGCATTGGTATGAATTGTTACAGCGGCTGATTATGTAATGTTATATTATAAGTACATATATATAATTTCAAATATTTGTGAGATGGTGATAATAAAAAAAAAAGCGGAGTTTATTGCGGGCTCTTCTCAGACCAGGGCACGTTTGGAACCCTCGTAGCTTTAGTTTTAAGATACCGTAGTTAATTATCACCATCACCTCTTATGCTCTGTAAGCATGACGTTCAGAAGGTGTACTTTGTAGGTACATATTTTGAATAAATATGTTTTGAGTTTGAGATTGAGTTCAATAATTTCTGTACAAAAAGTAATGATATCCCATCAAAAACATAAATGTGAAATGAGAGGCAAATTCAAAATTGTGATATATATGCCTTGGTTGTTGACTTCAGCGACAAAAGAAGTGAGATCTAAATGGGTGCCAAGTTCAATGGTCAGTCCTGAAATTTATTTATAACAACATATAATATTTTATAACAACTTAAAATATCATTTCTTCTTATAACTTAGTATAAAATGTTGAAGACTAAGGCTTTGGCTTGGCTAGTTTCCATATACGAATTATTATTAAGTAGGTACCTAAAAGTACAGTTTCTACCAGCTAGCCAAATTTTCGGAAGAATAAAATAAGAACTTACAGCTTTACAACTTGTGAAGGCTATAATTCGTATATGAAAACTAGCCAAGCCAAAGCCTTAGTCTTCAACATTTTATACTAAGTTATAAGAAGAAATGATATTTTAAGTTGTTATAAAATATTATATGTTGTTATAAATAAATTTCAGGACTGACCATTAAACTTGGCACCCATTTAGATCTCACTTCTTTTGTCGCTGAAGTCAAAAACCAAGGCATATATATCACAATTTTGAATTTGCCTCTCATTTCACATTTATGTTTTTGATGGGATAAATAAATTGCAGGACTGACCATTGAACTTGGCACCCATTTAGATCTCACTTCTTTTGTCGCTGCAGTCAACAACCAAGGCATATTTATCACAATTTTGAACTTGGCTCTCATTTTACATTTATGTTTTTGATGGGATAGAATATTTACAATATACGTTAGACCCGTGATACTTTATCATACTTACTATAAAGTTTCGTCGCTAAAGGAATTATTGTTGGGTTCAACTAGCTTTATTGCCTAGACTAGAAGGGCTGGCCCGTTTTTTGCGTAAAGGAACAGCATGGCTGTCTAGCGCGGAAATGCAGCCAGCATTTTATTCAATAGTAATATTATACTTAACTCAAAGTCATAAGTGAAAAGTTATTTCATATGTACAAAGTTTGGAAATAAAAGTATTATTTGCAAAAAACGGTCAAGTGCGGGTCAGATTCGCGCACAAAGGGTTCCGTACCATCACACAATAAAAATTCTTTTGAGTTCTGGTATTTAACAAGAAATATGACATAACAACACGTAATCAGCTGTGAAATAACTGGCTTACTTATGGCGCTAAACTGGTAGCGCCTGACAAACAATTCGACACCTTATGGAACCAAAATTAACGATTTTCGGATTTTTCCCTATACTTGTGCTGTGAGACCATGCTTCTTGGTCAACGAAGAGTTTGCAAAAGCTAAGTATTTGATATTAATTTCAACTTGATAACTCCACGCGTTCCCGAGAAAAAGATGGTTGACAGACAGACAACGAAGTGATCCTTTAAGGTTTTATTTTTTCCTCTTAGGTACGGAACCCTAAAAAAAAACAAAACAGAACTCAAAATTATCTAGTTATCCTAAACATTGACTACTACAGTTAGGATACAAACAATTAAAAACTTATCAATTTTACGCGCTCTCGCGGTAATTATTAATTTATTATCCATGGACAAGTCTTAGCCCGTACAATTTTAACGTCATCAGTTTATAATATCCCAGCACGGTCTACTTAAACTAAGTATTTCGGTCCATTTAGTAGGTTTAATCCGCAAGCATCCTTACTTTCTATAAGCTGAGATTATTGGCATTTTTATTTGGCAAAAAAAAAAAATCGTCTCCTTTAGCAATTTTAGCAGTTTTTGACTCGTTATACCTACTCGATATTCTTTTGTTTTTTTTTATCCACCACAAGTTAGCCCTTGCGATCTCACCTGATGGTAAGTGATAATGACTAAATGTTAAGCGAGCTAACCTGTTAGGGGCATGGCAGTTATATTAAACCCAAACCCCTATTAGGTTCCCCCTACCCCTGTTTAAATCTATCAACGTGGTCGTCGAGGTGTGCAAACTGCAAACTCGTAGCCTTGTACTAAGGGTACAGTACCTAACATATACGATCCCATCAAACGTTTAAGCGTGCTGTTCCTCTATTTATATCCGTGCATTTACTGTTCGATACTACGCCTCTCAACCTTGATTCTTACCCAATTCTCAATTCGGCTGTTCCAGTTAACTCGATGCTATCAGATTTAGCTATCTAACATTATCTGGTTTTTGTCTTATATTGAAATACAATTCTTGAGGCTGGCATTCACAAAATAAATATTGGCGAATATAGTTGAAGTCGAAAAATGTCACTTACAGAGGCTGTAAATATAGGGCTTTTAAGTTAAATTTACTGCCCTCGTGCAAATTTTTTTGTAGAATTAAAAACCTACTTGTACCGTTCTTAAATCACAAACTACTATTGAAGACCGTATCAATATTATTGTCATGACTGAAAAATATGCTTTGAGAAAAGTTTCTAGTTTAGGACTTCTGGCACACCTAAACCACTCAACTCGATACCATATTATACTAGATGATGCCAGCGACTTCGCCCGCGTGGATTAAGGTTTTTGATTCCCGCGGAAACTCTTTAATTTTCCGAGATAAAAAGCTTATTGTATTTATTTCAGGGTATTTATTATACGCTATGTTCCTACATTCCAAATTCCAACCAAATTGGTTCAGTCGTTGCGGCGTAAAGGAGTGTAACAATCATCCAAAATTCACAAACTTACCAAACATCCAAACTCTCACATTTATAATATTAAGTAGGATAGTATTGGATATCGTGTGAGAAAGGAGTACTTATACGATGCGATGCGTGGGCCGCGCGTTACTCACGCGTTTACATTTACCACCCTCGTTGGACATTCCCTGCCCTGTGTTGTGTCGAAACTTGAAACGGACTAAGTTTGAGTTTACGGTGTTATATGGAGTAATTTAGTAGGCACTTAGTACAATATTATTAAGTTCGGTTCAGCTTTTTAGGGTTCCGTATTTCAAGAAGAAAAACGGAACCCTTATGTGATCACTTCGTTGTCCGTCTGTCTGTCTGTCATTCACAGTAGGTATTATATTAGTAGGATAGGATTGGATATCGTGTCATGTACGGTTACATTTTTGTGAAGGCGTACGATATGCGATACGATGCGTTGCTCACACATTTGTCAACTGAAACCACTCGTTGGACATCGTCGGCCCTGTGTTGTTTTGAAACTTGAAACGGATGAGAAGATATGTAAATTGGCAACATCCTTTTTCTTGGGAACGCGTACAGATATCAAGTTGAAATTAACACCAAATACTTAGGTTTACTGTGCCTTGGAGCTGTAAAAAAAATCAAGCTTCTAAGTAAACGCAATCAAAAGATACGGCTGCTTTAAACATATGATAATGAATCAAAACCTATAGGGTCATGGGATTGTGAAATTTGGCAAAAAGCAAAGATTCACAGCACAAGTTTATGAAATAATCCAAAAATCGTTTTAGGGTTCCGCACTCATATGGTGTCGAACTGTTTGTCAGACGCTACCAGTTATATAAGTAAGCCAGTTAATTACACCGCTGATTACATTTTATGACATATTTCTTGAAATTTACTAAAATAGGTAATTTATATCGTGTGGTGGTATGCGGAACCCTTGTGCGTGAGTTTGACTAGCGCTTGACCGGTTATGTTCCATTTGACAGCGCTGACGTTTGCTATGCAGTGCATCGGTACCTATTGTAGGTACGCATTCATTCAGCTTAAACTACGCATAAAAATAAACTCGCCGGCATATTTAGCGGAACATAAAAAAAAAGGTTTGATATCAGTATCATATAAGGTTGCTGGCTGGTTTATACGTCATTTAATTTAAAAATAAATATTTTCAAATTAAGAAAACAACTGAACATCACATTTTATGCAATTGTTTTAATTTTATTCAAATACACCTTATCTGGAGCGAACTTCGAGTATTTCTTCCTTCTGAGTTTGATTTAAAATTTCATTGAAATACTGTTTTTTGTTAGTTTTTTAATCGCGTATCTTTCTGGAGTTGATGACTGAATTATGCCTGACTTAGCCCCAACGGAGATTGCCAGGGCACTCGAAATGCGAAGAAATGGTCAAACCTACAGAGTGATATCCAGAGATCTTCGTCGACCAGTTTCAACGATCCATCGCAGTATCCAACGGTTCAGGGAGACCGGTACTTATGTGAGAAGAGCAGGACAATGCAGAAAAAGACGCACTTCGAGTAGGGATGATCGTTTCATTCGGCTTCGTGTACGTAGGAACCCCCGTTTGACGGCCGTCCAAGCCCGACATGAATTAGAAGCAGTGCGGGGTGTAACCGTAAGTGAGTGTACGGTACGAAGAAGGCTCGAAGAAGCTGGTTTGGGTTCATTTGTGCCCGCCAAGGCTCCAAGGCTTGAGGTAAATCATCGTAGAAACAGGTTAACTTTTGCTCAGAAACATCGACTTTGGAACGCAGACCAATGGAATAAGGTATTGTTTAGTGATGAGTGCAGAATTCTCTTAAATCAAATTGACGGCAGGCAAAGAATATACAGACGCAAAGGAGAACGATACATTCAGAAAAATTTTGAAACTACAGTTGCATACGGTGGTGGATCAATAATGGTTTGGGCGGGCATTTGTTTGGGAGTTCGCACAGACTTGGTAGTGATTGACAGAGGGAGTCTGACTGCAGACCGCTATATCAGAGAAGTTTTAGAAGAAAATGTCGTACCGTTTGCCCCATATATCGGTGAAGTTTTTTTTTTTATGCAGGATAATGCTCGGCCGCATACCGCTCGGGTAACTCAAGCTTATCTTAATGATATGAATATCACTGTTATGGAGTGGCCGGCGAGATCACCGGATATGAACCCAATAGAGCACGTTTGGGACTTGCTGAAAAGAAAAGTTAAGTCCAAAATTCCAGCTCCTGCCAACGTGGGAGAACTGCGAATCGCCGTAGTTGAGGAATGGCGGAGACTATCCCAGGAGACCATCGATAACATCATTCTCAGTATGCCTAGACGGGTAGAAACTTTAATAAGAGCACGTGGAGGAAATACGCGATATTAATCACCATTTTTCTAATTTAATTAATTGTTATTTTAATATTAAATTTCACTTTTCCCGGTTACATGAAAAGTTCAAAAATGTACCATTTTTCACAAATAGCCTTTACTCGCAAAATCTGTTCTTAATGTGATCTCATTTTAAGTAAAACAAATGAAACTTTAAATAACAAAAGAAGTGTAGTAAGTAGATTTTAAAATAAAACCATATTTTTTTAATTATGGACCTTTTTTTATGTTCCGCTAAATATGCCGGCTAGTGTATATCCTGTGATTTTACGCAGATTAATAGACGCGTGGAATATTCAATTTTCACCAGTTTTATATGGACAAAAGCAAAATCGAGCTGAATATTAGGTATAAGAGAAGTTGACACAAATACAAAGCTTCACGGTTTGGAACAAATTTTTGTGCCTGTTTAGTTTTGTTTTTTTTTTTCTTAAATAGATAAACTAGATAAGTTTGTGGGACTTTAAGTATAAGTCAGTGTTTACCTTCACTTGTGGAATTATTAATTGTTGTAACTTACAATTTTTGAATAGTCTTTATTTTATTTTGCTTCTTAGGTATGTACTGTAGGAATAAGTATATATATCTTAGCGTATACGTACATATAACATATTATGTTGTAAGCGTAGGTAGATATGTGTTGTACCTACATGTTTACAAACGCGTTTAGACTGCAGTACTGTAAGTAGGTACCTAGGCGTAAACATACGTGTTACAAAGCTTGTGGAAATATTTATATCTGACCAGTTGATACACACAATAGCTACACTTCTACGTCTATGTTATCTACATATATATACTCACGTTGTACTATATCAAGAAATATTTGCTCGGAAATCTTTTGTCGAGATTTTGGATAAGTACTTATGTACCTAACTAATATACCTATTATTTAATACTTAGTAGGAACCATTAAAATATTACAAGATACGTAGGATCTGTGTTCAAAATCTGAAACTTACTATACCCTATACTTGTATCTGTCACCGTAAGATTGTAAAAACCGTTAGATTATAATCTAACTCGCGAAATTCTAAACTGTCGAAAGATTGTAAACTGTTCAATGTTCTGAGTGTCAATTTTTGAAATATACATTTTATTTACGTTTTCTTGTCTCTTTCTTGTAGGTTAGGTTAGGGTTCGACATAAATAATAAAGTAGTGCCCGGCCGCAGGCCGCGCACTAAGGTTTTGTCGGGTTTGAAAACCTATCAGATTACAATCTACCGGAAAATAATGCGTTAAATTGTAATCTTTCGACAGTTTAGAATTTCGCGAGTTAGATTATAATCTGACGGTTTTTACAATCTTACGGTGACATATCTATATTTTTAAGTACCTAATTTTGTCTATTTACCTAGTATTTGTGCAAAAGGTATGAGATTTTGTGAATGATAAAATACTCAATAATAATTGGGCTACAAAACAATCGGCATCGGACTAATTTATAATTCACATCTGGAAGGTAAAACTACAAGAGTGCCTGTCCACATGTATATATCTAACGATAAGTATAAGCTTTAAAATAGGTAAAGATCGAAACGTTCGGCAAACGGCGACAAAGAGACTCACAAATTAATCTGTGTTTATAGTGGTAGGGTAAATACCTTTTTAAATAAGCTACAGACTTTATGAACAGTGGCCTATTGGCCTCAAAGAGCCACGCATTATCTCATTAAAAAATTACTTCGTTATCGATGGCTACAAAACGCTACGATCAACTACGAAGATGAAATATGGACTAAACATTAGTAAAACTTACATTTTCAGCATAAAGACGCCGGTAAGCGGGAGGGCGCGTGCGCGGCGGCGCGGGCGAGGTGCGCCGGCGCGCCCCCCCGCCCGTGAATATCATCGGCGCGCGCGCATGCTCATCGCTCGCGCCGCCGCTGCCTGCTCCGACGCGAACTCGGCCTCTACAGCCGAGTGCGTTCCAACGACGACGCCGCAATTGCGTATTTATAAACGAAATTCCACGCGAGCTATTCGCGGCCGGATACACTTTTTACACGACTTTCAGCACTTACGACGTACGGAGCACTGAAGAGAGGCGGGTTCCTGGATTGTCTGCCGGAGACCGTGAGTCAACAGTCACCGCCCGCCTTCGCTCTATACGAGATTTTAAGCGATACACAAAAATGCGCTCAAAATAATTACAAGATTACGAGAATAAAGTGGCGAATAAAGGATAGAGAAATTATTTTTAGTACGTACAGAATGTTTATTTCTTTAAAGATTATGACAATAAGTGATGAATATTGAAGCAATTTTTGAATTGCTTGATGTCTTAATTAAAAAACGATAGCTGACCCGCCCCGGCGTTGCTTTCTTGTGAAGGTATTTCTAGTAACTACGTAGATGAACCCGGGAAATCGTAAGCATTGATTTTGGTTTTCTGAAATCCTGTTACAATTTCTCAAATTCCACCTGAGCGAAGCCGGGGTGAATTAGCTCTCAAATAATCACTCAGGGATCATACCTACCTATATGCAAATAATTACTTATTTACTTACTATTAATTTTCTTCCTCCTCCCTTCTTTCAGATCAACCTAGACAGCAATATTATTATTAGGTAGGTACATTGATTAAAACTGATATTCTATACAGAGGCAGACTATGGACGGTCCGCCTCGAGCATTGGATCTAGGGGGCCCCCTAATGTTAAGAAATCTTCATAAGTCAAATCCCAAATATCCATACTAATCCATACTAATATTACAAATTCGAAAGTGTGCCTGTCTCTCTGTCTGTCTGTCTGCTACGAAACAACGGCCCATCTGTTCAACCGATGAAATTTGGTACAGGGATAGATTTTATTGAACCAGGGAAGGACCATACGCTACCTCTTTATCCCGCAAAATTAAAGAGTTCGGGATTCAAAAACCTTATTCCACGCGGACAAAGTCACGGCCATCTAGTATTATATTGTACTAATATTATAAGTGTGAAAGTGTTTCTGTCTGTCTGTCTGTCTGCTACGCTTTCACTGCCCAACTACTCAACTGATTTTGATGAAATTTGGTACAGAGATAGGTTTTATCCCGGGGAAGGACGTAGACTAGGCTAGACATATTGGAGAGTTCCCGAAGGAATCAAAAAACATCAATCCACGCGGACGAAGTCGCGGTTATCATTTAGTCTTACTCTTACTAATATTATAAATGCGAAAATTTGGATGGATGTATGGATGTATGGATGTTTGTTATTGAGTCACGCCCCAACGGCTGAACGGATCTGGCTATAATTTGGCACAGAGATAGACTATAGTCTGGAATAGCACATAGGCTACTTTATATCCCGGAAAATTTAAGAGTTCCCGCAGGAACCAAAAACCTCAATCCACGCGAACGAAGTCGCGTGCATCAGCTTAATATATATTTATAAAAAGCTGTATTTTGAGTTTTTGCTCCTCTTGCGGCCAATATCGTTTAAAAATCCATGTCTTTCCTGGTTACACTACAGTGAATTAATCCACTAATTTGCTCTAATGACTCTGATAGTTCCTTAGTTTAAGATGATTTGTCAAATGGTGATAAGAAAAAAAACCCCGGCTGCGTTTGTTGTGGACTCCTCTCAGACTAAGGCACTTTTGGAACCCTCGTAGCTTTGGTTTTAAGATACCGTAACTGATTATCATCATCATGTTTTTATGTAATTGGACATCAATAAGTGTATACCTACTGTACAGTGTACCTAATTTTCAAAATAAATATTCATTGATTGATTCCACTCACGCTGTTAGCATCATTTTGGACTCTTAATCTATACTAATATATATTATAAATGCGAAAGTGTGTCTGTCTGTCTGCTACGCTTTCACGGGCCATCTTCTCAACCGATTTAGATAAAATTTGGTACAGGGATAGGTTGTATTCTGGGGAAGGACATAGGCTACTTTTTATCCCGGAAAATTAAGGAGTTCCCACGGGAACCAAAAAACCTCAATCCTCGCGGACTAATTCGCGGGCATCAGCTAGTATTAATATAAAGGAGACAGTGTGTCTTTCTGTCTGCTACGCTATAACGGCCCATCTACTCAACCGATATTATCGAAGTTTGGTTCAGAAATAGGTTAAATCTCGGGCATAGTCAAATTTCGTTTTATATCCCGGAATAGTTTTGAAATTTTTTAAAACTTCACAAATCCATGCGGTAAAAGTTGTCTAGTTTTAAATAAGTTAGTAACCACTTGTAACCCAGATTGATGATGCTACGAGACTGCTTTCTTTATTGGGGTCCGTTCGGTCTACTCCCCCAAAATTAACGTAAATCTAACCCAGGGGCAATGATGTTTTATATAATACCCTGGGCCTCCGAATGGTTTAGTCCGGCGTTATTCTATCTTTTAAAAAAATAAAAAAATATATTTGTAAATAGTACAAGTATGTAACATGGGAAGTATTTTGACTGGGCTAAAAAAACTAAACTACGCATAACTATTGTGATTAATAAAAACAAGCGACTCCATTTGATATCAGTTTTTAATTATTATAGGTTAAAAACATCACGCCACGCCATAGTACATATTTTTAAAACAATATCTGTGATTTTATTATGGCCTACTATAAGATGCCACAGCCCACTTATTAAGAGATAGGACTTATTACGATCTATTTTCTATCCAAAATTGTAAAGAGTGCGTAAGATGATCTTAAAACCTGAAAAACGAAATACTATAAAATATTCACAGTCTATGGCACGTGTATGGTCGGTACTTTCAGTGCTTTTTCAGACTTTAACAGGCATAGTTATCAGGTTTTTATTTCAGGTTATCCATAGTCCATATAGACTTTCCTAGCCTTTGACTCTGTATGATTAATGAATAGTAAAACAAAGCTCTATCAAGATGCAGGATACTACAGTGTGTCCGTCAACCTTTAAATCTGACCCGGTGGCCAAAATTTTAACTAATTTAATATGCCTGATATGTTATTGTTTTTTTTTTATTAATAGACACTAGCGAAGCTGTCACGTCAGTTAAGTTAGTCAGACAAATATTGATTTAACTGAGGTTTAGCTAAATCAGTCAGTTCTGCATTAACCTTTCATAGACTAATATTATCTCTATGGGCAAAACTGACAAAAAACGGACGCTTCTGGTAGGAACTTACAGAAATATACGTGTCCAGTGACATGGGTATAACGTATGCGGTCCGAGGCTCTAGCGTCCGCTTACACCTTTCCATGAGCATGTACAGTTGACGACGGAACGCAGGCGAGAGGGACTGCCATCCCGATTGATATATGGAATCGTTTACTTGTTCACTCTGCAAAGTATAAGAAACAAACTCATATTGTTTGCTAAACAGCCTGTCCTACCTATTGCTATAAGTTACTTATGCACCATGAATACCCAGGTACTGAGGTAGTTCTATAGGCACATAAATCAAGTGCAAAGATTGATATAATATATTATCTATTGGCTAATTTTATGTACAACATAGTGTGCCGGATTCGTAAGTGCGTTATGCCCACTGTCACAATGACATGCTCGCCACGCATAGGCCATACACTGCACTTTTCACAGGAACCCTTACACTTGAATCAGTGTAGTGTAATAATAATTAGGGAGAAAGGGTCCCTAAATTGATTAAGCGACGCTCTATATAGCGGCCACGCCCACCCTTACCACAGGGCCCAGTGGAAAGAGCAGTGTAATAGGCCTATAGCGTACGCAGCATTGTTTTTCTTAAGATTCTGTGGTTAGCTGCATAAGTATTGTGAAGCCTATAATGTACGCAGCACGCGCCATGGAACTTGGTCCAGAAACTTGAGACTGTAACGAATAACGAGGGTTATTTCTAGGATGAGAAACGATTTTGAAAAATTCCGCTTAATCACAGTAAACAGTTTGTATCTGTTTACTGTCGCTTAATCCAACTACTTAGATCTCAGATTGAGACTTAGATGGTGTCGCGAGCATCATCTAGTTTGTTATAGACTATATTATTATTATTTTTTATTTTATATTTATCTAGTTACTATATAGCAGCTATACTCTAAGTGTGTTCCGCGGAACCCTAGGGTTCCGCGATGCCTCTGTAGGGGTTCCGCAAGAATTTAGAAAAAAATTCAAAACACCTCTCTCTGGTCGAACGTATTCACTCCGCGGCCGCGCGTAGGTATATTTATTTATTTATTTATTTGTATTTGTAGAAGCATGTGTTACCTAGAATAGCTGGTACAATATCTCATAAGTTTGGTATCAACATGTATACTTGTATACTTGGGCGCGCGCAGTTCCTTTGATAAAAGCCGCCTCTGAATTAGACGCTATAGTTATCAACAAGCGACTTTCGACTCTAACTTCAAAAAATGAAGTCGAGATTGTTTACAACGCAATTTTTATTTTTGTTTATTATTGTTTATTTTTATATCTCTTTTTATTTTTGCTTTTTGTGTATCAAAGGCTCCGACTCGAGTATTTTCGAGAATATTCGAGATCGAGTCTAGGACTAAGTATAAAAGCGGCGATCGCGCGTCGCGCCTCGTCAGTAACGATTGTGCAATATTTAGACCCCACCATCCTAACGTGTAACATGTATTAATAATAAAGAAGAATGGAACGTTGGCTTAAAGGTGTTAAACGTGTTGCAACAACAGCTTCTAATGACGCTGAATGTTCAAAAGCAGTACGCTCGGAGAATATAGCAATCACCGATCCAAACGATGTGCCACGACGTCAAGCTCGACGGTTTCAAAGACGAAAAAAAGGAAGTATGATGAATCATGTTTCAGATTTGTTGATTCTAACGGCTCACCTCTTTGCATGCTATGTAGTAAACTGCTTCCTAATAGTTCCATGGCACCTGCCAAATTGCGCCGACATTTAGAAACTGTACATCCCGAGTCTAAAGACAAGAATAAAGATTTTTTTGTTCGTAAAAATGATCAGTTATTGGACAGTCATAAAAAATATGATGCATGTAACACAAACTATCAACGAAAAGACCACGGAGGCATCATATTTAGTTAGCTATCGCATTGCAAGCGCACACTATCGCTGAGAATTTAATAAAGCCATGTGTATTAGACATAACAAAATGTATGCTCGATGAAAAATCTGCAAAGCATCTTTCTACTGTGCCGCTATCAAACGATACTGTTTCACGGCGAATCCATGATCTGGCAAGCTACGTCAAACAAGAACTAGTTACACGTCTACAAAAAACACGATTCGCCTTGCAAATGGACGAGTCGACTGATGTCGCTGGTTTGGCTATCTTGCTGGTTATCGTGAGATATCCATATGAAAGTTCTTTTGAAGAAGACATGCTTATGTGTTCACCGCTGCTCACAAACACTACCGGGGAAGAAATTTTTTATAAAATAAATATATTTTTTAAAGAAAATAATCTCAGTTGGGACAATTGCATTAACATTTGCACAGATGGGGCCAAGGCGATGACAGGTAAAACAGCAGGAGCAGTGTCACGAATAAAAAATAAAGCGCCTAATTGTAGTTCCAGCCATTGTATTCTGCACTTGCGATGAAGCAAATGCCATCAAATCTAAAATTAGTTATGGATGAAGCGGTCAAAATAATTAATTTTATCAAATCACGACCACTACAATCCCGATTGTTTTCATTATTGTGTGAAGATTATGGCAGCAAAGATAAAACACTGCTGCTCCATACAGAAGTGCGATGGCTGTCTCGGGGTAAAACTTTAACAAGGCTATTTGAACTTAGAGCCGAGTTACAAATGTTTCTTTCAGCAGATACTTCTTTTAATTTGAAGGACCGTTTGTATGATAAAACTTGGTTGTTCCGATTGTCTTTTATGGCGGATATCTGTCAAAAACTGAACGAATTGAATTTATCATTGCAAGGTAAACAGACAACAGTGTTTCAGGCCTATAACAAAATAACTGCCTTCAAAAGAAAATTAGATTTTTGGCTTATTTGCGTTGGTAAGAAAGAAATAGAAAGTCACTCAGTGAGTTTGTTAGCGATAACGACTCAGAAATGTTTCAAGATGATGTGTTTGAAGAATTGGTCCAATATCTCAGTACAATAATGAAACTGAATTCAAAAATGAAACTGAATTCATGGATTCATAATCCTTTTTTACCCAAATTGCAAAAGCCCGAAAGTATGTCAAACGAGATATATGAATCTCTTTTAGAAATGTCATCAGACACAAGTATGGAGTCACTGTTCAAAACGACGCCTCTCAACGATTTTTGGTGCAAAATCCGTGATGATAGCCAATGCTTGGCAAAATGGCTCTGAATGTTCTTCTCCCGTTCCCAACAACATATTTTTGCGAAACAGGATTCTCAACCTATGCAGCCACGAAAACAAAATATCGGAATAGACTGGACGCCGAACATGATATGAGACTTCAACTGTCTTCTATCAAACATGATATCAACCAATTGATGTAAATAAAAAACAGTTTCATACCTCCCATTAGTTAGATTTTTTCTTTTTTAATAGAATAATACTATTATTGTATTTGCCATGTGGTAAAGTAAGTAATAATTAGTACCTAACTGTTACATTGTACTTTTATTATGCTTGTTAATAAAGAATGCACTTTTAAAAACTATTGTTTTATTGTAGGGTTCCATCAAGTAGTTTGCTTCCCAAAAGGGTTCCGTCACAAAAAAAGTTTGAGAACCACTGCTATATAGTAACTATATTTAAAAAATTACCTCAACTCTCAGAAGTGTCCCAAAATAGCAGTAAATATAGAGCTGCACCAACATGCACAAAAGGTACATTACAATCGAAATGAATTCTGCGGACATAATGGAAAGCTAAAACGAAATTTAGGATTAATAATTTTAATTTTCCTTTTCCTTTAATGTAAATTAAAACCGCTGCAATGAGGCCATGTGTCCAGAACGCTGGCCGCGTTACCTACCACGCTGAATAAAGCCCAACTTATAAGTTGGCCGAGGTAACTGCCAGCCCTCTGGTCACGCTGGACGAGAAGATAGATCCTTAAAAAAGGATCTAGCTTCTTCGCCCCACGACTGCAGGGTTTCGACACCAAAACGCACAAAAATGAAATTATTTTCTGAATTTTCATAATATTATTTCCGAATAGATACTATCTTCCCTTTAGATGTCTTTGGATGCTATTGTTCTAAAAAAAGTAAGTATTATGTAGTAATAGGTATTCTGTCTTTTCTTACCCCAACAATTTTGTAGGTCGTCATGCAAATTATCCAGACCATAGCGAAAAACTGAAATGTCATCGCTTCACCGAAAATAGATTCTACTTCCTTTGCAAACCTAGAACAGTAGGTACCTGCACAATATCTAATTCATATGATTAGAATATTAAACATTTGATATCTGCTACGCTTTGTAATTATGCAAATAAATTAGAATTGTTGGTTCAACAATAGTAAAATTTGGCGAAACAAGTGAAATTAATTTAACAAATTAAAAAATACGACTGCCCTGCTATATTATTTTAGGAGTTTGCCTCCTTAAGAAGCGATTTGCATATATGTCACCGTAAGATTGTAAAAACCGTTCGATTATAATCTAACTCGCGAAATTGTAAACTGTCGAAAGATTGTGAACCGTTCAATGTTCTGAGTGTCAATTTTTTAAATATTCATTATATTTACATGCGGCCGGGCACTTAGGTTTTATCGGGTTTATATACCTAGCATATTACAATCTACCGAAAAATAATGCGTTAAATTGTAATCTTTCGACAGTTTACAATTTCACGAGTTAGATTATAATCTAACGGTTTTTACAATCTTACGGTGACACATATATTATAGCCTTTGGAATCTTATTCACATTTTTATTAAATGATATTTGTTTGTGAATCACTGGATATTGAACTATAGTATTATATATTTTTGGAATCTACTCATCAGTTTCTAGATGATGATTATATAGTTAATCTTATTTTCGAAATTTTTTTTTCAACTTTAATCTTTAATCTAATAATTGATGGGGTGACCATGGTCCCCATGGTCACCCCATCAATTTATTTTTAAACTTTACTAGCCTAGGTCACCCGGAATAAGCTAGGGATTCTAACGAAACCTCATTTATCAAAATCGGTTGAGGCGTATAGAAGTTATGGTGGAATATACAAACTCATATACATACATGAACCCTGAAAACAATATACTCCCTTTTTCAGGCAGTCGCATAAAAAAGCGTAGCGTACTGTAGGTGCAAAAGGTGACGTAGAGCGCGCCGTAGAGGTATCTACACACTGCCTACAGGCTGAGCTACAAATGTTACATTGGTCCGATAGCTCGTAGGACATTTTAAGAAAGTGGAAAAGTGGTCATTTATCGGGACCAGTCATAAGATTGAAACCAAAATTTATTATATTTTTAACACAATACATAATATTACAAAAGCGAAAGTGAGTTTGTTCGTGGATTTGTTTAACTAATCACGCCGCGACATAACAACGGATCGATGTGATTTTTCTCATGAGCATAATAGGTACGCCTCAGTCAGTTGAGGACTGAAGAGTGGTATAGGCTACTTTTACCCGGAAAATTAGACTTTCCCCGGGAATCTTATAACATATACTCACGCGAAGTCGCGAGAATCATCTAGTTAATAACCAAATCAAAAATATCTACCAAACTATTTGTTCGTAATGAACCAAACAGCTAACGAATTTCTTCTGCAACTCTTGCTTATGATTTTTGTTCTGGTCAATATAATAATATTTAAAGCGAACTGATGTTTTCTCCCGAGATTCGAAGTCATCCACAAAATGTTCGAAGTCATGTCTAAGGATTTGCAACTGAGTTTTAGCTTGTGCGTAAAATCCTACGATCGTACAGTCCATTGTCACATGCCCGTAAGCTTGCAGAGTGATAAGAATACTCATATACACAACAGCTATATGAAATCTGGAAAAGATAAAATACGTGTTTATAATAAATATAGTTTTTTTAAAATATATCACAAGGTTACGTTTAAATCCGTTTTGTAAAATGGTACATATAATAATTGGGTCTAAACTGAATGTAGACTACACTCTAAGCACGGTAACTCGTTCGGTGCAGAATTATATCCTCGTTTAAGGCACAGAATACAATAAACATCATAGTACCATAACGCAGCATTATCCTATGCTACCTACCGTCTCGATAGTGTACTTACATTGGAGCCTCATTCGTGTCAAAAGGGAAATATCCCGGAACTTGAGCTTCTTGTCCCAAACTTCTATTTATAAGAGGGTAAGAAGTAAATAAAATACCACAAACGGTTACAGAAATTACGTAAAGTTTGTGGAGGCGAGTCATCGATACAGCGTTGGCCCTTGCTATGTCCTCGTGTGATGAATTTTTAGGTGCAAAAGTTGAACCTTAAATCAGTCCATATCTATAAACCATAATACCGGAAGTATGTAAAGAGATAGGTAGGTAAATACTTAGTTGCAGTAGGTAGTTAGATAGATAAGTACAATTTTTATCAACTTTTCAACTTTCTCTCGTTGGTATGTAAAATTACTTCGGTGTTTAGTATCATATAGGTATTTTTTAAGATCCTAAACACCGAAGGCCTAGACTGAAGGAATAGGACTTATTAGTCACGGTGGTTTCTTTTTCGCTGATTAGGTATATAACTGTTAGGTACATACTTTTTAATACGTCAATAACATTGTCGATGCGTTTAACTCGCAAATTGAAAGTAACTTGTTTGCCAAGTGTATTCAAAGTAGTAAAAAGTATGAATAAAGTTCCCAAGAGTTGTTCCGTGCAATGCAGGTTCTGCAAACAGGAAGAGCTTTTATCATCTTCCTAGTATTCTTTAGGAGACGTTAGGCAAAATTAAGTACTAGGTTAAATCTAGGTAATAGTTTCGCTGGTTATTATGCGTTGCTGGTTAGTGGTTCGTGCGGGTTTTATAATTTTACCTCTTGCTAATTGAACCATTTAACGTCATTTAAAAAATAAAAAATATTTTAGTAATTAACAAGAAATATATCATAGCAACACGTTATCAGCTGTGAAAAAACTGGTTTACACATGGCGCTAAACTGCAGTAGCGCCTGACAAACAATTTGAGTAGGGAAGCCTAATTAACGATTTTCAGATTTTTCCTATACTCGCGCTGTGAGTAACCTTGCTTGAAATGTTTCAATGTTTCATGTAAACGGGAAATATGCAAAATACAGCTCCAAGGGAACGCAGACCTAAGTATTCGATATTAATTTCATCTTGATAACTACTTCCTCGCGTTCCCGAGAAAAAGGTGGTTGACAGGACAGACATATAGACAGACACACAGACGGACGAACAGACAGATGCGACGGCGTTCTATCCACCACCATGACTTTAGTTTTAGATCTATTGATGGAGAGTCCCAGTGCATTGCTAACGGTCTCTAACTTCCCCAGAAGAGCTGCCATTTCGTTCTCATCAGAGGATTGTATCGTCAGCGTATCGCAAGTTTGTTAATCTTACGCCTCCGATGCTAACTCCCCCGTTCCAGTCCGCTAACACCTCTCTCCTGATGAACTCTTGTAAATGTAAAAACGGGGAACAGTATGCAACCCTGGCGTACACCTTTTGCAAAGTAAAATGGCGCTGACGTCACACTGTGCTGACGTGGTGCCAGTAACCCAAACAACCCCAGAGCTATTACGATAGAGGGAATGTAAAAAAGCTACCAGTTATTAAGTTTTAACTTGCCTGAATAGAAAGAAGTAGAAGTTGTAAATTGTAAGTAATAACAGCAATCCATACTAGGGTGCGATAACAGATATGCAGCGTATATCTCAATTTAGTTACAGGTTGTGTAACAATTTTAAAATACCCCACTAACGCTAAAGTATTAAAGAGGGTTCGAAATGCTTCGATGACTTCGAACATCTTTTCACATGTTACTTTTAGGTACTAGCACAGAATAGGTAATATGGTACTAGGTAGGTATGCAACATAAAACACAAAGGTGCACAGGCGATATTGAATCTGATTTTATATGAGACTTCGAGTAATTATGTTGAAACGTGATATTTTTTGATACACAGGCTGTTCCAAAATACAATAGATTTAATGCTTTTATGCGCAAGGTAACTATGTATAAGGGCTTATCGTAAACAGACGATAAGTAATGAACCCGGATAGGACTGAGTGCGCTTTATAATTTTTTCTTTTGAATGCAAATAAATATGATGCCATAAATGAATTCAGCTTCATTGATTAAATTTAAACTATACCATACTCATTTGGTCTTGGTACCTATTTAGTTTATTGATGTAGTAGGTACATAGGTAGGTAGGTAGGCATTTAAAGATAGGTAAGAGTGAGGGCAAGGCACTTTCCTCGATCGCGATGGCTCCTCTTACGTCGTCATGTAAACCGTAACCACAGCTATCCTTGCTTACTAGTTCCCTTGATTGCTCGTCAACAGATGTCCATAAACTGCTCAGGTGTAATATTGACTGCAATATCACCTGGTGGTAAATGATTATGCAGTCTAAGATTGTAGCGTGCTAGCCAGTTCTAGGTATAACATTTATGTTAAACCCATACCCCAAACCGGATTCAACAAGGCATTGTACCGAAACGCTTGATTGCCTGACGGCACGTCTTTGCCGGTTGGGTGGTAACTAGTCACAGCAGAAATTTCCCACAGCCCACTAGACCAAACCAGAGAAAATTTAGAAATTGTAAATAAAAAAAAATTGTAAAAATTGTAAATTCCCAAATTAATTCTCCCGGGGACCGATCCCGGGACCTCCCACTTATAAGACCACAGCGCTCAACTACAGCGCCATTGAAGTTGTCATGTTAGGTTAGCAAGAAAATAGTCAAAACACACCCATTCTATACTTTACCTATCTTCTTGCGTTCCTAGATACCATCGTCAGCTCAAAGTCAAGAGACAAAACCAGCTATAAGTAAAAATGTAAACACCATGTATATTAGGCTTTTAAAGAAATAGGTGTTTATTTTTAAAGCAGTTAATTACCGTCAGACAACTCGAATTCGCGCTAGTATATCGTTTAGTTAATAAGCACTTAACACCACTCAAATGTCTTGTTCATGTTCGTAAATAATTAACAGTCAAGTAATAAGCAACCTCTATTTTTGATTTCGCCTTCATGTTTTTGTCTGTGTAAAGGCGGAGCCCACAAAGTAGTTTCCAGGGCCGTAAAAAGTAATTGCATAATTGCCTATGGAACTTTATAGCGAAAACACAGGCGATACCTTATCCGCGTCGGAAAGGAACGGCGTTTTGTCATGTCGCCTATAATAGTGAATAATGATGCCGACTTATTTGGTATGTCCGTAGTGTAGTAACTATACATTTTAGCACGCTTTTAAATATGCTGTGCTTATAGCACGCATGAAAGCATACGACATACGCTCACAGCAGCGCGTTACGCGAGACTAACGGTCGGTCAGCGCGCTACCGGCAGGCGGGTGCCGCTACGGTCGCTACAAGTGCTACGAGACGAACTACGTAGCAAGATAGAGGCTCCTCGGATAGCATGCTTTCCGTGCTATGGAGAAAAGCATGCTATAATTTTGTTTAACACAAAATAATCGACAAAGGGAGCGAACCGCACGCTCTCTTTGAGTCATCTTCAGTCATTACTCTCTCCATGTTTATACCATGTTTATATCTATTTTCAACGTATGTCAAAGTTGTAAAAAAATTGGAGTAACTTCCTTTGGAAGTCTGAAATTTACAAGTAGTAATTAATTTACAATTAGTAATTGATCCATGAGAAGGGCAAAATAAAAAGGTTATTGAACATTTTATGCTTATATTTGAGAAAATAAATCACATGTACAATATTTATTTGGTATTCCGCTCCAGCCGAATCAAATATTTAATGCATTCGCTCTACAGTCACTGGAATGTGTTAACGCCAAACATTTGTTAGGTATTGTAAAATATAATATGCAATTCTTTCCATACTCAAACAATGTTCCAAATGACGAAAAACAAAAGTAATACATACATCAATCAACCTATTAATACTTACCCAATGCTGCATTACAATAGTTTTTATTTTAATCATAAATATTCCTACTCTCAACACATTGATAAATTTATACAGATTTGCAAGGAATTGATAAAATGAAGTTCATATTTTTTCATGTCTAATTTACATAATTTTACACTGAGGCTGAATATCACACTCACTGATTGTCTTGGCAATGTCTCTTAGGTGAAGTTTCGTCTGTAACTGATTCTTTTCGTTTTAGCGCATTTGTTTCTTTGTCTTCCGGTACCTCCTGATTCTTCTGACCGATATTATCCTCGGTCTTATCATCGTTACAATCTAATCTGTCGTGACTGCTGTCAGGAGCGTTGTCGACAGATTGTTCCTCGTCAAAATTGGAGTCATCTTCTTGATTAGAGTCGTCTACTGACTTTTCAAGGTAATCGTTGTCATCAGCAGCTGCTTCTAATCTTTCGGCAGATCGTTGTGATTTCTCGTCTTCCTTGGAGCTTATTGAACTCCGTTTGCTGAGCGAGATTCGCGACATCAGCGCTCTGTGTAGTTGTGTGATATCTACTGGGGCTCCCTGAAATTAAGTCATTTAATTTTATAGAATATATTATTTATTCAGAGTTCATTTAAAAATACTAATAACCTCCTAAGGGTAGGACTTTTAAAGATTTTGATTGATTTTTTTTTTTCATACATAAATAGAAATATTGAAATTGGCTGCTCTAAAATGCCATTATTTAGAAAGTGTAGATGTCTAAATAATGGCATTCATATTCATGGCATTCAATATTCTACTAAAAGCAGGGAGTGTATAGAGTCCTAGAGTGTAAATCCTTAAAGTTTGTTAACCACAGCAAGATCAAGTAACTTGACATACTCTGTGTTAAGCTTACTCTGTGTTGATCTCTCTGTAATCAGGTGTTGGGTCAATAATATGTACATATTTTTTAGCCGCAAAGACTATCTAGTCTTTGCGGCTAAAAAATATGTCGGGAGGACATTATCTATACTAATTACTAATATTATAAATGCAAAAGTTTGGATGGATGGATGGATGTATGGATGAGTGGATGTATGTTTGTTAATCAATCACACCCGAACGGCTAAAAGGATTTGGATGAAATTACACATGCATAGAGATAGATTATAGTCTGGAATTACACAAAGGCTACTTTATATCACGGAAAATTTAGGAGTTCCCGCGGGGACCAAAACCCCTCAAAACACACTGACGAAGTCGCGGGCATCTGCTAGTGTATAATATGGATGTATGGATTGCTAGATGTTTGTTAATCACGCCAGAACGGCTGGAAAATTAAAGAGTTCCCGCGGGAACTGCAAAACCTCAATCGACGCTGACGAAGTCGCGGGCATCACTAGTTGCTACATATATCTGGTACGCACCATGATCAGGAAGAGTTTGACTTGTTGTTGCGCGTCGGCGGCGGTGATGCGCAGCGACTTGTTCCCGGCGCGCTCCACCACCATGTCGGGCCACAGCTTGGTGTTGAGCACGACGCGCAGCGAGCCCGCCACGCGCGCCACGAGCCGCGCGCCGCCGCCGCCCGCCGCGCCGTCGTTGAGCCGCAGCACGCCGCGCCCGCGCTCGCGCCAGCTGCCGCTCTCCCACGCGAACAGCCGACACGATATCTGTGCACGAGTTCCGCAGTGAAACAACGAACGTGGTTCTTTTTTTTCATCCACTACAAGTAATAGGCCTATTACACTGCACTTTTCACAGAGACCCTTACACTTGGATCAGTGTAGTGTAATGCACGCCGCGCCCGCGCTCGCGCCAGCTGCCGCTCTCTCACGCGAACAGCCGACACGATATCTGTGCACGAGTTCCGCAGTGAAACAACGAACGTGGTTCTTTTTTTTCATCCACTACAAGTAATAAGCCTATTACACTGCACTTTTCACAGAGACCCTTACACTTGGATCAGTGTAGTGTAATGCACGCCGCGCCCGCGCTCGCACCAGCTGCCGCTCTCCCACGCGAACAGCCGACACGATATCTGTGCACGAGTTCCGCAGTGAAACAACCAACGTGCTTTTTTTTTCATCCACTACAAGTAATAGGCCTATTGCACTGCACTTTTCACATGGATCAGTGTAGTGTAATGCACGCCGCGCCCGCGCTCGCACCAGCTGCTGCTCTCCCACGCGAACAGCCGACATGATATCTGTGCACGAGTTCCGCAGTGAGACAACGAACGTGCTTTTTTTTTATCCACTACAAGTAATAGGCCTATTACACTGCACTTTTCACATGGATCAGTGTAGTGTAATGCACGCCGCGCCCGCGCTCGCGCCAGCTGCCGCTCTCCCACGCGAACAGCCGACACGATATCTGTGCACGAGTTCCGCAGTGAAACAACGAACTTGTTTTTTTTTATCCACTACAAGTTATAGGCCTATTACTCTGCACTTTTTACAGGGCCCTGTGGTAAAGGTGGGCGTGGGCGTTAGTTAGAGCGTCGTTTATTGCATTGCAATAAGGACCAATTTAGGGACTCTTTCTCCCTAAATCTTATTACACTACACTGATTCTAGTGACAGGATCCCTGTGAAAAGTGCAGTGTAATAGGCCTGTTAGCCCTTGACTGCGATCTCACCTGATGGTAGCGGGCTAACCTGTTAGGGGCATGGCAGATTATATTAAACTCGGTTTGTACACGGCATCGTACCGGAACGCTAAATCGCTTGGTGGCACGTCTTTGCCGGTAGGGTGGTAACTAGCCACGGCCGAAGCCTCCCACCAGGCCAGACCAGGGAAAATTCAGAAATTATAAATTCCTAAATTGACCCTGCCGGGGATCGAACCCGGGACCTCCGCAAGTTAAGACAACAGCGCTACACACTGCGCCACGGAGGTCGTCGTGTTTGGCAGACTACGGTAATCGACTGGCAATGGCGTCGCGCAACACTGTGTCGAGTGATTGTATGCTCTCCATACATTTAAATTCTTTTATACCACAAGTTAACCCTTGACTGCGCCACAATTACACTTGTAAGTTTTGCCGTAAAGAGCAAGTAGGTAACTTACGATACGCGACTTACGTACCTAAAACTTTTTTTTTATTGTGAGGTAGGCTTGACAACAATCATGCTTAGCGCAAAACAATGATGAGGTCTAGGTTGGAGCATGCTTGCCTAGAAGATGCCTATTCACTCTCGCCTTGAAGATACCAAAGTTACTTACAAGTGTAATCGTAGTGACAGTTATCATAATATCAATAATTATAATGGTGTGGTGGAACAAATTCAAACAGTATAATGATTAAAGAGGGAATAAATACATGTATGCAAGTGATACTCATACTCCACCGCCGCCAGCCCCCTGCGCTTACACCTCCTACTACTGATAGAGCAACATACACACCTGCAGAACATTGGTCTCGTCCTCCTCGCCAGTCATGGCGCAGTAGGCGGCGGGGGGCGGCGGCCGCGCGTGCGAGCGCTCGTACTCCGCCGCCGCCGCCGCCAGACCCTCGCCCTCCGCACTCCCTCCTGTAGAATCCTCCTGTGGCTAAGCAAAACACACGAAGCTACAGTTCCTATCACTCGTCAGGGATACGTCAGGACTCATAAAAGGGACACCTGATGACAGTGTAAGTTTAAAGTAAATTTTTCAACAAAGTATTAGTAGATTTGCAACTGCATTTGAATTGTCAAGAAAATGACAACATGTGTTTGGTTTAGTTTAAAAAAAAACAGTGGGAACTCATTGATTTTTTTATGCCTATGCAAGCCTGCAGGATGCAAGCCATGTCTGTACCAACATTTGTCTAAACTACAATTAAAAGGTGATAGACAGATTCATCAAACATTCACATTATTATAATATTAATTGTTACTAATATATGCAATTTTAAAAAGGTCCTTGCTAACCTGATTGTTTTCTTTCACAGATGCAGCAGCACTTGTAAACAATAATTCAGATGTGCCATTTGAAGAGCTATGGTTCACAGATGCATCTCCATTGTTAACTGCCTCTTTAATGACCACCCGCTCACTTAAATTCTGACCAAAAATGAACCCTGAAGAGGAAGTACTCGGGGGCTGAGCAGAGGCCGGAGCTGAAGTATTTGTTCTTGGTGTTGCATTAGCAGTGCCTAGAGGCACAAACTTGGGCGCTTCTGCTTCTTGTGTGCTTTCCTGAGATCCTTCAGTCTCTTTATTTTTATTAGACTTGTCTGTTTCAGACATTTTTAGAAATGGGTTGTTTCCTGATAGTAATTGTGCCGGACGTAACACAGATCCTGCAATAAAATAATTTGTATATATACTAGTTAATGGGTTTGAAAAGTATGGGTTTACAATAATTGTAAACACAAGGATGGATAACATCAATAGAATTGCATCAGCTGTTGTGTACAAACCTATATCTGGCAGTGGACATAATTACTGATGGTAACAAATACAACTACTATATCTACCTATACATACATATCATATAGGTGGCAGGAAGTGGGTGGATGAGGAGGACCATGTTTGGTGGTGACCTCTTGAAAAGGCCTATGTCCCGCAGTGGATGCATACAGGCTGATGGATGGATAGATATGTTATAAATGCATATGAAGTTGATGAATGAACGATTCATGTTACTCAATTTCTCCAGAACAGCTGAATGGTTCTTGATGAAGTTACACAGAGTTAGATTATAGTTTTTATAGTTACTATGGCTAATAATATATTAATAATGGCTATTATTAAAGAAGCTTAATATAATGATGTATGTAGTGTAAACAAACATTACCAAGTACATTCTAATATGATTTCAAACTTGCATTTATCAATAAATTAAGCAAAACAATTAACTAATAAGTATCAGTTAAGAAGTTCAGATTTACAATTTATTCCAAATTAAGATTTGTACTTACCAAAAGGGTTACAACTTTTGCTTGAGCCGGAAGCAAAACTGGAGGTGCCAAAGCACTCCAGTCGAGGCTTTGCAAGCACCACGCGAGACTGTGATGATCCATTACAAAAATCGTCAGGTGTTTTACCTAAAAAAGTACTTTTTATTTAACACATTCTATATCCAGCTCATACAATACCAAACATTCAGTAGTTTTTTTTTTACACAATTCAATTCACCTTCCAGTTACACCATGTCGCTGTGGCTACGTAAGTGGCAATTATTTACCGAGCTAAACTAGATATACATGCTTTTAATTTTATATGTATTCTGGGTATATTAACAACTTTAAAAAATGAAAGGAATTAACTGAATACAAAAAAATGCTGATGCAGTACCTAGTAATGATTAGTGTGTGGTTATTTGGGACTTTAAATGTCAATAAGTCAGCATTTACTGAACTACTTACATAAAAATATAAATAGGCAAAGGGATGTAAGATAATTTTGATGGTCAATAGCTAAAATTATATATAATTTATTAAATAAATCTTTACCTTGCTTTGCATCTGCCATTGTATTGAAGTTCGAACCATAGACTATAGATATCAGAGACAAGTAACTTATTGATACATATATATTCTGTGGACTATAGTTATACGTTAAATTCTAAACATAAAGTAAATAAATAGTAAGAGGAGACAATGTATTAATAATACCACGGGTGAGCGACGTGAGTATATACGCCACGCTAAGGAGTGACAGAGCGAGAAAATGTTTTCTTGTCCTGCTCTGCTATTCTCTAAATATTATAATATTATATTCTATATTTTAGTTCTCTCTTCACTATTTTTTTTGTTTGACTCATCCGTCAGTTTAGTTTAGACAATCATGTGTCATTTTTGTTATTCGCCCATATTCGTACGAAATTGGAATTGGAAATAGTGGTAACTCTGCTCGTAGCTTACAAAAAAGTGCTTTAACATAATATACTTAGACGATGGTGTATTGCTGTGTGTTCGGCTGCAAAAGCCGAACTGGACCTAAATTAATACGTAAACATAACCTAATACGTAAGTTTACAATTTTGAACTTATTATTACCTGATAAAAACAGGTTATATCTATAAAGACTCGCATGCATTCATGCGACTACTACAAACAAGACTACAAAGTATAGAAATAATGCAAGAAATACTTATTTGGGTCATTATCAAAAAATATGTACACTACTGGTTCGCCCCGAACTGAGACCTTGCGGTATCCTTAAGATAGTTTTAACTATATCTATTGTAATAGTTAACTTTTAACATTGAACGCAAAAAAGCTAAAGAGTTATTGAAGAAACGTATAAACTTTTATAGAGCGCCATCTATTGACATCATTGTAAAATTCTGTTAAAAATACTAAAGTTCATTAAAAATTAAATAATTTCGTTTCCTTATAATATTTATCTAATTTTAGTATTTGTTATTCAAGTACAGGATATAATTCAAATAATTGATCAAGTTTCAGGCTCAGCCTTTCAGAAAATTGAGAATTCTGATGTCGTCCAAAGTTGACTTTAGAAAATCTTCACTTTGTAATTTCGTCCATTTCGTCAATTTTTCGTGAAAAAATAAAATAATTTTTTTGAGACTATTCCTAATTATCTTTAAAATGATATACCGCAACCTTATGTAAAGCTAAAAAAAATATTTTACTTCGCATTTGCTTCTATGAGAGGCCCCTGAAACAAAGATTTTTATAACTTTTTAAGCCATATTCGGAGGCCATCGGTTTACATGTTATATTTAAATTTGAAGTAATTACGTTCAGTAATTCAGAAGCTATAAGGCTCTGACAGACAGACGGACGGACGGACGGCCGGACAAATGCAAATTCACTCAAGAACAATCAGAGACCTCCGCTTCACTCGGTCAATTATGAGTAACATGATCTGTACTTTTATAGTTCACATATTGTTAGGGATAGTTTACACGAGTGTTGTATAAAAAAGACGAATTAGTTTATTAGTAGTAGTTTTCTCACTGACCCGTTGCTTAGTTAAAAAATCAGTATTTAGGTTCCGTGGCCAAAAAAAAATGGCATTCATAGGGACTACCGATAGAAGTGAAAATGAATATTTAAAATATCTTTTTCTAAATTATTTTCATTTTAATTTAATTTATAAAAAAATAATAAAATTAAAAAATGAAATAAAATATTAGCCTTAAAACCAAGGCATTAAGAAGTGAAAACTTCTTTAGGCGCGTTGAGCACATATTGGTAATTTATATTTATTGAAGTATAAAACTTCTGTAGGCGTGTTGAGAACTTTTTGGTAGGGGGTAAAAATGAAAATTCGCGTGACCGTGACCGACATGCTCGCGTGACCGACGTGCTCGCGAACATATAAATATACTACATTCGAAATTAAATTTGATTAACTTAGTCATAAGGTTTATATTTAAATAATTTTAGTAAAATAAAAAGAAATATAAAAAAAATACAAAAAAAATATATATTCGTTTTCACTTCTATCGGCAGTCCCTGTGACTGGCAATTTTTTATTTTATTCACATATTTTTATTGCTATTTGTCACCTGTCAAGTAACAATTATTAAGAAAGTATGTAGCTAAAGATGATAATTGCTACATTTTGTGCAATTTTTTAAAACTTTATGGTAATGTATATGTCACCGTAAGATTGTAAAAGCCGTTAGTTATAATCTATCTCACGAAATTGTAAAATATTTTTGAATTGAAAACTTCTTTAGGCACGTTGAGCACTTTTTGGTAGGGGGTAAAAATGTGGAATACGCGAGATCAACACCGTTCTTGTAGGAGTTGAAGATAAAGGTTCATATTTGAAAACAAATTTGATAAAATAAAAAATGTTCTAATATAATAATATATAAGCTGGACAAGAATTTTCGATAAATGTACATATTTTTTGATAATGACCCATTTAGCATTAAGAAAACATCACATTAAGACTTTCGCTATTGCATACTGTATACGCTGACGCCATGTCTATGTCTCACAGCTCTGTCTACGACTCTATTATGAAGAGACAAGGTTACTTGTCTCTGACTTTAACCACCGCACCTACCCTTTAAAAATCTGTGCCACCGCACCGACCACTGACCAGAAAAAGAAGACTGTATCAGTCTGGTAAACAGAGACAAGTAGCTACAGGATACTGGTAAACAGAACATGGAATGTTAATACGGAGGGTTATTTTATTAGTTAAATTTTAGGAAACTGAGCTAATTTATAGTTTGTTTAAGATATCTATCATTCCAACATTATTTTAATTAATTTGTCGTATCTGTGATCAATATCGATACCGTATACGAAATAGCACAGTGCAGTGCATGTGATAAACAGTTGATGAAGGATGTTAATTTTTACGAAGTGATAAGTGTTCAAGTTTAGCCTAATCAAGTAAGGTAAGGCTAATGAGCTTAGCTAATCAAAGTTTAATAGTCCGTTTTATACCAATGAAATGCAGCTTGAATTTTTTATAGACTACTAATATGATTGTTAAAATCATATTATAAATGCGAGTGTGGCCATCTATCTGTCTGTCTCTTTACTTTTTCACGACCTATAGCCTACTATTATACTATACATTAATTTTCCGGGATAAAATAAATATGTCACTCTCCAAGTCCTCATCTATACCCATGCAAGAAATCACGTCGAAATGTTGCTCTGTTGCGGCGTGATTGAAAGACAAACTCTATTTCACGCCCTTGAGGATAAAATTTTAAAAAACTGAATCACATATTTTTTTATTTGAAACCATAACCCCAAATACCAACTTTCAAACTCTATTTTACCCCTTTAGCTTTAGGGGTAAAATTTTGAAAAACTATGACACATAATTCTTTACTTTTTAAAGAAAGCCACAATACCAAGTTTCGTTGATATAACTTGAACAATATCTTGAGAAAAAAAGGCCTTTCATACCAACTTTCATCCCCTATTTCACCCCTTTGGGGGTCGAATTTTCAAACACTGTGACTGTACTTCTTTATTTATTAACGAAAGCCTAAATACCAAGTTTGTTGATATAACTTGAAAAATATCTTGAGAAAAGAAGGCCTTTCATACATACTCACCTCTCCTATTTTACCCCTTTGGGGATCGAATTTTCAAAAACTGTGAAACATGTATTTCTTCATTTTCAAGCCGCAGCTCATGTACCAAGTTTCTTGGTAAATCACGAACTTCCGCAAAGTAACGCCTGATTCTATCCAATATGATATAATTAAGTAGAACTTCACTAAGCTACTAGATAAATACATACAGTGTTTGTTTGAGGCAGACATGTAAATAGAAAAGCTGAATGGCCTTCTACAAATAATACACATTTCTTGCACGTCTCTGATGGGAATAAACTCTAATTCTCTCTTATTGTTGTCATCTTTGGCTCACTCACACATTATAGTCAACCTCCATGTTTTAATCTGCTCCATATCTTAGTTTTTTAAACTAAGTTTAAAAAAATACATTACTCATTATAAAAGTGAGTGAAGAAAAATCTTCAAATACATTTTATTAATTTTAGTACCTAAATATGTGAAATAATAGTCTACTTGAGTGAATTTGCACTTGTACGTCCATCCATCCGTCCGTCCGTCTGTCAGAGCCTTATAACTTCTGAACGTAATTACTTCAAATTTAAAAATAATATGTAAACCGATGTCCTCCAGCCGAATATGGAGTAAAAATTTATAAAAATCTTTATTTCAGGGGGGATCTCATAGAAGCAAATGCAAAGTAAAATATTTTTTATAGTGTTAAATAGGGTTGCGGTATATCATTTGAATGATAATTAGGGATAGAGCCCTTAAGATAATTAGGAGAAGAATATATATTTTTTTATTTTTTTCCCTAAATTTGACAAAATGGGGGGCTTTCAAAGTGGAGATTTTCTAACGTCAACTTTGGACGACCTCAGAACTCTCAATTTTCTGAAAGGCTGAGCCTGAAACTTGATCAGTTATTTGAATTATATCCTGTACTTGAACAACAAATACTAAAATTAGATAAATATTATAAGGAAACAAAATTATTTAATTTTTAGTGAACTTCAGTATTGTTAACAGAACTGCACAATGATGTCAATAGATGGCGCCCTGTAAAAGTTTATTCGTTTCTCCAATAACTCTTTAGCTCTTTTGCGTCTAATTTTAAAAATTAACTATTACAATAATATATAGTTAAAACTATCATATGGATACTGCGAGGTCTCAGTTCGGGGCGAACCCCTAGTTACTTAGTTACGTATTTAAAGTTAGACTAAGTAAATAAATTGCTACAGTGTTTAGGCAAAAATAAATATTCAGCTGAGTCAGAGGCATGTATTTCATTAGGGCAGTAGCCGCATACATCCTACTGTATGGTAGTCACGGTCTCGCGGTTGCGACGCTCGAAGCAACCGTGTATAGCTTCGGGGATTCAGATAACTATTCTAGTTACAGTTACATTATTAATAATCCTTCATGCCTAATTGTATTTGAAATACTTAAATTAAATATTGCTATATGGCAAAGTAAATATTGCAAACGTAGTATATAGTGTTTGTACAAAATGTGAATTTACTGTTTGGCGAAAACTCGTGATTAAAAAGTATTACTTAAGGAAACACTTTTTTTTTCAAAATGGTAAGTAAAATCTAACCAAAATATTGGCAGGTAGTCTGTTTAACTAGGCAGTAAAATCGGCGAAGTGCGATTCAGACTCACCAACCAAAGATTCTGTACCTACCTACCTTAGAAAAAACTCTAGCCATGAAGATAAAAGTAGTTATATACCTACTTGGTAAAATTATTTTACCATCTCAAAAACAAATCCTTTTTATTTGGGTCCGCAAAATTAAGTTGGTTTATTGCTGATTTCTAAAAACGCTTCTATACTGTACCTACTATAATATCCATATATGCTATTAGCTTAATAGGATGGCAGTTTGCATTTCATCCTTTTCTCTCGAATAACAATCATAAAAAGAAAATAGATAAGTCTATTTTTATTATCCTAATAGCCTATTGTTATGTCTTCCTCATGACAATAAACCAATGATGAATTTCATGATGGCGAAAACCTTATTGAAATCCACAATGAAAAACAACGATTACATCGGTCATCGGATTGCTGCTTTGCTTTATATTACCTACTAGCTGATGCCCGCAACTCCGTCCGCGTGGATTGAGGTGTTTTAGGGGTATGAAAAATAGATAGCCGATTCTCAGACCTACTGAATATGCATATAAAATTTCATAAAAATCGGTCAAGCCGTTTCGGAGAAGTATGGTTACTAACATTGTGGCACGAGAATTTTATATATAAGATGTAATAAGTAACTTTATAATTTTGGCAAACCAGGACAATGGAGACGGAAGATGAAGTGGGGCGCAACCTACTAGACGACATGCCGCCCATTAACTGCGAGCTCTTCGAGGGACCGTACAGCGGTAGCAACGACATTGGCGACATGACTTTTTGTCTTGGAAACTATGTACCTGACTTTATGAAGGTAGATGCACCATTTACATACATTCCAGTGTCAAGTTTTTAGGCTTGCGTACTGATGATAATATTATATGACTAGCGGTCGCCCTCGACTTCGTCCGCGTACAATTATTGGTTTCCTATGAAATTTTTCCGCTGCAAAAGGCCTACTTATAGCAGCTATATAACATCGGCAGGTTTTTATTATTTAAGACTAATAAGTTAATGCTGACTTCAAAAACTTATAACCTTCATGCAAGCTTTCAACCCCTATTTCACGCCCTTTGGGGTGGATAATCGTAAAATTGCTTATGCAGTTTATTATTACTTAAAATTGATAACCTAAATTCTGATTTTCAAGTCTCTAACTACAAAAACATAGGACTTGCATACAAATTTTCAACCATCATTTCACCCTCTGTGGGGTAAATTTTCGTAAAATTTAAAATTTACTTAAAACTAATAACCTTTATGTCAATTTCCAAGTATCTAACTCAAAAACTTAGAACCCTCGTGTAAGTTTCCAACCCCCATTTCACCGGCTTTGGGGTGAATTTTCTCAAAACCGTTTCGTAGCTGATGTCTACACCTAACACCATAGAAGGAACCTACCTTCCAAATTTCAAATTTGTATGCTTTATAAGTCCTGAGATATCGTGATGAATCAGTGACCTTTCGCTTTTATATATATATATATTATATTAGTGATAACCGTTGCACGTTTACATCGGCTATACCTGACTACATTTTTTGCCAGATTGTTGAGTTGAGGTTTTTTGCGCCAATGAAAAGATCCGTTATTTTTAATGTTTCAATGGGATTCTGACCCGCATCACTCTGGAGTTGAAGGTCTCGGACTATCCCGACCTGAGCGTCATAGCTCTTGGTTATTACAGGTATAGTTCATAAACAATATTAGAGGTTAAACGATGTAATTATAGGAATACCAAAATTAAGACAAGTTCTATAGTATATTTCGTGTTTTTAATTAGCTTCATCACTTTTTACTACTAGGCTCCCCGATAGGTTACTCATAAAAAGTTCCGTACCAAGATAATTCCTAATCCCAAGTATGAGCGCGGTTTTCCTCAAATGCAATTTTAGCCAGTCATCGAAATAAGAGAACCGAGGGACGTAAAATAGCCATAAGTACTTCATCACTCAGTCGTATTTAGTCATTATAACACTGAAAACGATGTAGATTGAAAATAATACTACGTAAATTACAAATGCCGTGGCGTCTAATATTATAGGTAATATTCTATAATATTACGATAGCGAACTTCAGTTTCCTTCGTGCAACGTAATAACTGTGACGTCAAGGTCCGCTAATGTGTCAAGCAAATCATAATATAGTAAGTATATTTTACTCGATAAAAATTCGAATAACATCATATTTTTGTGAAAGATAAAGCCTAGATATAGCGTTTATTCCTTTTAGGTGTATTAAATGTAGCCTATATCATCTGAACCATAATAACGAATCCATTGACACCTCATTCATCAAAATCGGCTTAGTAGAATCTATACTAATATCATAAATACGCACGTTTGGATGGTTGGATGTTTGTCAATCACGCTAGAACGGCTGACGAAGCTGGATGAAATTTGGCACAGAGATAGATTATAAGTAAAAAAAACCGGCCAAGTGTGAGTCGGACTCGCGCACCGAGGGTTCCGTACAAACCTGTAGTAGATTTAAAATTATTAAAAATATTTTTATTATAATATTATGATGTAACTAAAAATGTATGTTTTTCGCAATTTTTCCTTTATCTGTGCTCTAAGACGTTGCTTCGTACCTTTCAAGATTCTGAGTTCACGGGAAGTACCCTGTAGGTTTTTATTCCCTTTCGAGTGTCGATAATTTGCAGCAGTTTGACTTTTTCACAGCTCCAAGGGACAGTAGTTTGTAACAGCTTAGAGGTATTATAAAACTGAGTATTTGATATGAATTTCAATTTAATACCTCTATGCGTTCATGAGGAAATGGGTAGTAAGTTTAAAATTATTAAAAATATTTTTATTATATTATGATGTAACTAAAAATTTATGCTTTTCGCAATTTTTCCTTTATCTGTGCTATAAGACGTTGCTTCGTACCAAATTTCAAGATTCTGGGTTCCCGGGAAGTACCCTGTAGGTTTTGATTCCCTTACGAGTGACGAAAATTTGCAGCATAAACGGCTGTATCTTTTGATTGCGTTGGCTTAGAAGTTTGATTTTTTCACAACTCCAAGGAACAGTAGACCTGAGTATTTGATATGAATTTCAGCTTGATACCTCTATGCGTTCCTGAGAAAAAGGGTCTTGACACACGGACGGACAACAAAGTGATCCTGTAAGGATTCCGTTTTTACCTTTTGAGGTACGGAACCCTAAAAATAAACAAACAAGAAAGGCTCTGTCATAGCGTAAAATCGGCAAAAATTGGGTCTTCTAAAGGGTTTCGCCCATGTCAGACTTTGTGTAGGTCCAATTATTAGGCCGATTTTATCACCGACTTTGTGACCGACTCAATTCAGGTGTGTGCAATTCACTCACGGCAGAAGTGAAACTTCAGTAGCCTACGAGAGAATGAGATAAGTATAACTTGTATTCTATTTCATTCTCTCGCAGGCTAAATCCTATTATGAATATGTTTGTCTCTTTTTGGTGTCGCTTTTTCGTTTCATCGAATTTTCAAATCACAACGATTCTAAAGAAGTTTCACTTCTTCAGTTCTGTGCTTTAAAAATACTTCAAACATCCCGTCTGTCTTGTTTAATTTTAGACTTTGAATTTTGAACCTTACAGATTAAATTTAAATAATCTTATTCCATATCTCATAATAATATTATAAAGACTAAAGAGATAATTTTTTTTATCATAACTTAATTTATTTAGACAAAATAGCAAGGTGCCATGACGGAGCAGTTTTGGAGTCTCATCGCAATGTTGATGGGATTCTTGGTGAAAAATAAGTTTTCAATGTACCTACCTAGACCTTGTGTTCTTTTGTACTGTTACATATTACGATGACTTGCATATTTCTGTTTCCACTGTCCCTATCAAATAGAAACGCATATATTATTATCATATGAGTATTACAATTTCCTTAAAGATTTTGAGTGTGGTAGTAATCCTAATTACATATTATACTATTACATACTCATATTAAGAATGCGAATGTGTGTCTGTCTTTCTGCTACGCTTGAACGGCCTACCTTTTCAACCGATTTTGGTACAGAGATAGAGTGTACCACGGGTAAGGACAAAGGCTACTTTTTATTCCAGATCATCGATTTACTAACCTAAAATAAATCAAAGACGTCCGGATTTATTAATGAGTTCCCGCGGGAAAAAAAAATCTTTATCCACGAGGACGAAGTCGCGGACATCATCTAGCATCAATTAAAATTTACTGAGAAGTTTCGTTTTGTTTGTAGCTGTATCCACAATAAAAACTTAAGCATAGGTAGGTATCAGATTATATTCACAGAAAAGATAGAACCGATAATACCGGCGAAATGACGTAGAAATCTTGGAATATTGCGTTGTTGAATGGAAAGTCCCATGCGTAAGTATAGTACCTAGTAGGTTATTCTTACCTAATGCGTGATTTAGGTAGGTAAATAAACACTCAGAAACGTCGCTTCGGTACCTTTATAGTAAAGCATGATACACAGAAACACAAAATTTATCAAAAACGCCATTAGCCATAGTCGAATCTTGTTCAATAGAAAACGCGGTCGAACTAGTATTTTTTCCATGTACATAGGTTAGGTAGGTTCCATGTACATCATAATTCATAATATAATAATTATCTATACTAATGTTATAAATGCGAAAGTGTCTGCAATGTTAGTTAACTTTTCATGGCCCATCTGTTTGCCCGATTTTGGCTAAATTTTGTTGAGGGATACGAGTATGTTGCACCCTGCCTGAGGATAGCAAAAAGCTGCTACTTTATATTTCAAAAAATCAGACTGTTTAATAACTCAGTAGAATTTGAGTATTTTTTATTATGTATTTAAAAACAAATTTCAAATTCTACTTTACTAAATTTGTACTTAAACTAGCGGCACGCTATGATGGCCGGTTTGACGTTTGTCCGCTCATGAAGTTCCGTATTAATTGATAACGACTTTGAAGGAAATAATTGTATTACTTTATTGACGATAGTGATGTGCAGAGATTCATAAATTTTATCGAATGTAGTTTTAGGTTTAGGACTCAAAATTTATTTATTAAATTGATTTCTTAAATGTATACAAGTGTAGAAAAATCAGTTTGCACCATTTAAGGGGTGAATGTACTTGTGAATATGAACAATTTTCACTATGTGGACAAACCTCTGAAATCGCAAAAAAATATCAATAAATTTTTAAAAATGGAATCTAATACGATCGTCACATAGGATCGCTGGCTAGCACAACTACTACCTCCGGCAAACTCGCGTCAATGCTCAATGCAAAACAAAGCAGTTTCGAATTGACGTTGCTTCGAAAAGTATAAACTGTCAGTGCAATGCGATTGTGATATAGTTTTGACCTGGCTTTGGATTTCAAATATTGATACTGCATTACTGTTGACCCTTGCTCGTTAATTTGGACTCTGTTCAAGCCCTTTGTTGTGGATTTCGTCGATATGACCGAACGTACGCAGAGAACTGTTCTAAATAGTCAGACACGTGAGTTCGTAATACGCCTTCGTAACTATTTCGATCGTGAAGCTCAAAATGGAGGGCCAATTTTACCTATAACGTCAGTGGTTGAACGCGTAGCTGATGCGCTTAATATTGGACAACGAACTGTTAGACGGATAACTAAAAAAAAATATGGCGAGACTGGCACAGAAGAAAATAAACTTCACACACCAAAAAAGAGAAAACGAGCAAAACCAGTCGTAGGCATCGATAGCTTTGATGCCGATGCTATCCGAAGACATGTTTACGGCTACTATTTACAGAAGGAGTATCCAACAAGAAAAAAGTTGGTGCATTCACTGAAGGAAGCTGGATTATTCTTCGGTGGGGAAAGTTCTTTAACGAAGATTTTGAAGACCATTGGATTTCGATACAAAAAATGTAACAAACGCAAAATATTGATGGAAAGATTTGATATAGCGATGGCAAGGTATACTTTTTTACGGCAAGTGAAAGAAATCAAAAATTGGCAAAATGTTGTGTTCTTGGATGAAACATTGCTTAATGCTAACCATACTGTAGGCCGTTCTTGGAACGATGACACAGCAGCATCTACTTCCAAAGTTCCTGTAGGAAAAGGATCGCGACTTATAATTTGTCACGCCGGAACCATCAACGGGTTTGTCGAAGGTTCTCTCATGGCTTTTGCGTCAAAAACCACTGGAGACTATCATGAAGACATGAATGGAGAAAAGTTTACTGAATGGTTTACCTCAATGTTGTGTAGCCTCCCTGAACCATCTATTATAATTATGGACAACGCCCCATACCACTCGATGCAAATTGACAAGCCACCTGCCCAATCCCAAAAGAAAGCTGATATCGTCGCATGGCTTCGTAAAAATGGCGTAGATGCAAACATGAATATGTTAAAAGCGGAATTAGTACGTCTTTTAAAAGAAAACAAACCAACCAAGATCCGATACGTCATTGACGAAATAGCATTAGAACATGGGCACAGAGTTATACGGTTACCGCCTTACCATTGTGAGTATAATGCGATTGAGTTGGTGTGGGCTCAAATTAAGGGATATGCTGCAAGACACAATACAGAACCCCCATTTACCACAAAAAAAATGCTAAAATTATTAGAAGAAGCTTGTGAACATGTGACTAAAGGAGACTGGGAAAAGGTTGTGAATAGAACTGTTAAATTAATAAGGGAAGATTATGAAAGAGATGTGAAAATAGATAATATTATAGAAAACGAACATATAATTATTAATGTATGTGATGATAGCAGTGACGACAGTGAAAATAGTAGTATGGACGAATCTGATTAATTATGGCCTTTTGTGGCACCTTTTTTGGTATCTTTTGTATTCATATGTTTCTTGTGTGCATATAAAGTATGTATATTCATTTTCGTTCAAATATTCAGTTCGTTCAAATAAATTAAATAAACATATACATTTTTGTTTTATTAAACCTATTTAATCAGGTACAAAAACAAAACTTAATTGTTTTTTGTTCGAGAATAAATTGACATTCCACATCACTATTGTAATGTGTCAAACCGGCCATCATAGCGTGCCGCTAGTGTAATATTCATAATAGTAACACTTGTTTCAGATGCTGTTCACTATGCGATCTCACCATATGTTGACCGACGTCGTTTTAGAAGTTGGCAACGAGTTATTTCATGTTCACAAAGTAGTTCTGGCTGCTGGAAGTCCTTATTTTAAGGTGATAAAGATATATTAATAGCGAGCCTATTTTTTATTTATCTATTGACAAACGAGCCGAGAACGATGTAGATAATGTCTAGCATATTTTTTTTATGTAATAAAAATATTTTATTATAGTTATATACTGTTCCATGTCATATTTTCGGTGAATTGAATAAAACTGTCCGCTAGTGTATAGACCGCAGGCCAACTCTGAAGAATGGGGGGCTGAGGTTGCGGGCGGGTGTGCCCCGCGTCCGACCGTCGCTTCATACCCCGCACACTCCCGTACTAGTGCCGCCGTGACGCGAGAGTACGCTTTATCGAGTCCTGTTTTTAATTTTGCAATAGCAGGCAATAAAAGTTTGTTTGTCTGTGCAAATAGCTGTTTAATTTTTTAATTCCTTTAAGTACTTATTATTCTGATTGCGACAGATTAATTAGATTTTACGTCATTTTGTACAGTTCATTATAATTAAATTTTATGGTGCAATTTGCTTTTTCTTCCTTATTGCACTTAATATCCTCATAGAATTATTATTTCATAATAAATTCAATGTACGCGCACAGATATTAAATAATATGTGTTAGTATCGATAACGTAATATCGACTAAATCACAACTCTATCTCATTATGTCAACATTCCATAAGATTCCTTGGACCTCTCGCGCGAACTGTACTACATATTAGATAATTTACATAGGCAATGTTTACGAGTGGGCTGAAGGAGAGCGAGATGTCTCGCGTGCGATTACAAGGCGTTTGCCCGTCGGCGATGGCTTGGCTCGTCTACTTCATGTACACGGGGAAGGTGCGCATCACCGAGGTCACAGTGTGCCAGCTGCTGCCTGCAGCTACAATGTTCCAGGTATTATGTTTATACCATACAGATGCAACACAACAAAAGTGTTCTATACTGTAAAGAAAAACAACACCTCTAGTCTAGAATATTTGTATTTTTTATTATAGTGTTTCTAATACTCAGGGAAGTTTATTAACTATTCTTAAATTCAGATCAAAAATTGCAGAACTGGCAGGGTTTGAAAATGCGTCTCTCTTCAATTTTCCGGGATAAAAAGTAGCCAATTTCCCGGGATGTAGCCTATCTCTGTACCAAATTTCATCAAAATCGGTTGCGTAGTTGGGCCGTGAAAGCGTAGCAAACAGACACACTTTCGCATTTATAATATTAAGTATGGATAGTTTAGAAACCTAGTATCAGCTCAGTGTTACAAACGTTTTAGCAGATTCGCTGTCGCACGCATTTTTGGCGGTCATGCGATTATAATTCGCCCGAAATTATAACTCACCGCATTCGCAGTGCGTGGTAGGTGAATTCCGTACTCGGAACATAAATCGCGATAATAAAAATCGTGCGGACGTTTTTCGCAGTGCTGGCCTAGGGTTATCTCGCGGTCTGAAGTGTATATGACGCGCGCAAACGCACCGCGTTGCATCCATGTATATGATGATGATCTCGCAAATAAATACATACATTTAGTCCATTGAAATGTTACATTTTTAGGCCTTACCTTGCGTTTTTTAGAGGACGCAATTTTATTTTTTTGATGTGTAGGGGGGGTCAGTGTAAAGCTAAAAACAAGTTTGTGGGGTCGCAACCCTTGTCCCACGGCCGCCATCTTGAAAATAGGGGTTGAAATGGTTTTTACGATATATCTCTTAAACTATTTATTTGATAAAAAAAAATTGTCGCTCATATGTTATAGAACGGTTATATTAGTGTGACTTTGATGTATAAATGTAATGGAATTTAATCCCCATCCTCAGAATTATTAGAATATTTGCAACCATCACAATATAAAGAATATTATGATGGTTGCAATAAATTCACAAACCAACCAACCACAAACCACAGACTACCTTTAAAATATTTCATTGCCTAAAGAATGATTTAATAGTCTCACCAAGATAATCAGTTTGGTTTCTTAGGTCCCTGTCTTGTAGCGTATTTTATAAGTTTTTGAAACTTTGACAGTATGTATAGATATTCTTCTTTCGTATAGAGTGTGAAAGGACAAATATTGTAGTTGTGTGCTGCAGATATCCAACGTCATAGACGCGTGTTGCGCGTTCCTCGAGCGGCAGTTGGACCCGTCCAACGCTATCGGGATCGCAAACTTCGCAGAGCAGCACGGCTGCGTTGAGCTCAAACAGAAAGCCAACCAGTTTATCGAAAGACATTTCACACAAGTAAGTTTATTTTTTCCTCAAAAATTCCTCAGTGCTTAAAGACATACCTAAGGCCGGCCATTCACGGACAGCTTGAAGCAATCAGGAATGAATGCTTCAAGCTGCGAAGCTATAGTATTCTACGCACACACATACATGGAACCGCTCGAGCAGTTGCGACTGCTTCGGGCAGTTGGCAGCAGTTATCAATGGTAGCTTCAAGCTGTTGACTATGACTGCTTGCGGTCCGTATATGTTGATCACTGGCTAACAGCTCGAGCAGTCCGTGTATGGCCGGCCTTAGTATTTGAACAAAACATGGACGTTGTGCCGTAGGGTATTATTTTATATATGCCGTTTTATTTCAAGATAGACTTGTTCATGACGACAATCTTGCATCATGGGAAGCAATGAAGAGGCATAGGTTGGAAGTTGGAACACGCTTGCCTAGAAGACGATGTCTATTCACATCTGATTACATAACGTATCATAAGCGGAAAAGGTCGTCCTACGTGTAATAAAGACATTTTCATTTGATTTCAAATGTTAAGTTGGATTAATACGACAAGCGAAGGAAAACGGCCAAAATGGTACTGAACAATATATTGCAAATATTGCACTGGATCTCAATGTTACAGGGTTCATAATGCATATAAAAATCTTTTTTGTTAAAGCGAAATGTTATAAAAACTAAAGATATAACACCGAAAAATAGGCGTTATTTAGGGAATAAAGAAATTACCATATTTACAGCAGCCATCCAACGGCGATGTAAATAAAGATACAAATCGGCGAAATTTTATCGTCTATTATTAAGATAGGTGCTGATAAAAATATGCTCAGTCACGTCGTGGCTTCACTTAGTTATGTATGTGCGTCAGCGTTATTGTTCACTGCGATCATAGTAACATCTATACTTTATGGTATTCTATTAATTAGCCAATTTCTTCCCTTTTACGTCAGTAAAGTGTTATTGATTAAATATTTAATTCACATGTGACATGATGCTAGTGATTGTACCCAGCAAGGGGTACAGTTATTATCCACTAGCATACTTACTATAGGTACATTTCACTGCATAAACGTAGCCTCTTAGGGAAACACCTAGTGGATGCTGAGGAGGCAAAGAACATCCCGGCCAAGAAGCTGCTGCTGTTCCTAGTAGCAAGTAATATTGGCCAGGAACTTTAGATAGTGGCGATCACAATATATCGGCAATTGTCAAAGTGATACGTCTCGTTACAGTGCCCTGCATAGCCGCATCCCCAAGAAAGAAGAAGAAGAAACTTGATTTTTGAAAACACTATATAAAACTTGAAGGATAAATTGCATTTTCCTATATAATTCGAAAAAAATGGAAATGATTTTGGAAAAAATATCTACTGTGGAGCAAGCCGCGATAGGCGTATCTTTATCCAACAGGCTGCTCGTATCCTTAGAGATGATCGCTATTTTATAATGTCAAACTTATTGATATTCTCGCAAATTGTAAACACATGAAATAGAGTAAAAGCAATAATCTCCTTACAGGTGTGCCAAGAAGAAGAATTTTTACAATTAACGCCTCAAGAATTAATATGTTTGATACGGAAAGATGAACTAAATGTGAGAGAAGAGCGAGAAGTTTACAATTCGGTATTAAGTTGGGTAAGTACAGAGTAGAGGCATAATTCATACTAGTAATTTCCCCTCCGCCCACTAGGATCCACCAATGGTCTGGGTCCTATAACACTTCAACTTCTTGCGAAAGTGGCTGTCTGTCTTCTATCTATTTATTTTAATATCTATATTTTATTTAAACAATAATTGTAGTGATAAAAGTTTCAAAAACTATTAATATAATTCAATTAAAAAGGAATGAGGATAATAGTGTAGGATGGAACAGGTATGATGTTTTCCTGTTATGGAAGATATACCTGTGTTAATGTGACATAGATTTTATGTACTTTGTTTCTTGACAGTCATGACTACTTTGGTTTTGTGAGATTAGGTGCAGACAGGTTAATTTAGTTTAGTTCCTTTATAAAAATAAAAGTTTCTTTACCAAAACAATAATATTCCAATAATTTCATCTGGAACTGTTCTGATTTTGAAAGAAGTTTATATCACTTGCGTAGTTTTTCTTACGACTGAGCTTTTGTGTGCAGTAATATGAATTTTACTACTTTATACAAAACGAACGTATCATTTTAAAACATACTCAAGTGTAAGTTTTGTTTTAAGGTAAAGTTCGACGAGGATCGGAGGTATCCGCGAATGGAGCACATACTGCAAGCCGTGCGATGCCAATACCTCACTCCCAATTTCCTGAAGGAGCAGATGAGTACGTGCTCCGTACTCAAGAAAGTTCCCGCCTGCAGAGAGTACCTCGCAAAAATATTTAAGGTGAATAGCTGAGCTGGTACGTGTGTTCTCAATAGTGTCCGACCGAAGGTCTCGTATTCTGGCCGAAGACGTAGGCGATCAATCGGCTATCGCCACAACCTAGGGCCGATGCCGAATATAAATTATTAATAACATGCCTAAAATACATAAAAGCCTAAAAGTGAATAATTTTTTTATTTTTTTTAGTTTGTGTCAGATGTTTTGATTTACTACGGGTGATGGCGGTCGGCCGACACAACGGAGTGTGACCGCCCGCGTATACGTTCGTTAAATTTCGGCGCTTGCTAGAAACCATCGGCTTCAGCTAAAATTTCGGCCCATTTTTGCCGAAGCCGAAGGTTCGATCGGACACTAATTTTCAACTTATAAAATCTTGGATATTATATATATGTATATCTCTATTTTAAAATATGAGTGAACGAGACAACAAAGCTTCCGTTCTGTCGGGTTTCCCACGACGCCTCATACAGTTTTTATACGACTGCCTGAAAAAAGGAGTATAATGTTTTCAGGGTTCATGTATGTATGTATGTATGTATATGAGTTTGTATATTCCACCATAACTTCTATACGCCTGAACCGATTTTGATAAATGAGGTATCGTTGTAATCCCTAGCTTATTCCGGGTGACATAGGCTAGTAAAATTAATAAAAAATTTATGGGCTGACCATGGTTCCGCATTAAAGACTAAAGTTGAAAAAAAAAATCGAAAATATGATTAACTATATAATCATCATCTAGAAAATGATAAGTAGATTCCAAAAATATGTAACACTATAGATCAATATCCAGTGATTCACAAAAAAATATAATTTAATAAAAATGTGAATAAGATTCTAATTTAACCAGATTAATTTAGATTTTTAACTTTTTAGTTCGTTCTTTGGCAGGGCAGTCGTGTTTTTTTAATTTTTTTAATTATGACTTGTTATGTTCGTAACAGGATCTGACCCTACACAAGAAGCCAGTGGTAAAGGAGCGGCGGCCCAACACGCCGCGCATCATCTACGTGGCGGGCGGCTACTTCCGTCACTCTATCGACGTGTTTGAGGCTTTCAACCTGGACGACAACTGCTGGACCACGCTGCCCCGGCTCACCGTGCCGCGCTCTGGACTGGGGGCAGCTTTTCTCAAAGTAAGGCCTTAATATTATATTGGCAGGCTTATTCTGCTATCTTTTTTCCAAAAGTGCATACTACATGGCTATTAAAATTTACAATAATCTACCTGAAACTATAAAAAGCATTCCTAGTATACCACTTTTCAAACGCAAATTACATAATCTTCTTTTAAATAAAATGTACTACAAAATAAATGATTACCTTATAGACAAAAATATTACATAGCGCAGTCACTTAAAATTTGAATATTGAATAATATGCTGATAGCGAAGATCTTTTTTGTTCTCTGTCCTTGCTTTTATATTTTATTATTGACTTTATTAATATTATCTATGTGTTTGTGTTGCCTGTAAGTTTTATTATAGTATAGGTATTTGATGTTTTATTAATGAAATTTCTTTAAAAATTGACTAAGATAATGATATAAAGATGACTATATGACAATGTACCTATTGATCTAATGAAGTTTAAACTTAAAAATACATAACTATTTGCACACCATTGTATGGTAGAATATTTAAGGGAAATATTATTGTTAAGGCCTATATGTACCCATATTCCAGCAAATAAAATATTATTTATTTTATTTATTTATTAATTTATCCGGGGGATCTGAAGGTACTTACCTGATTTATATTTAATAAATCTGGAGATAAGCTCTGGTGTAGATCTAATATGATTTCGAAGGATACTAGATACCCTATCCGTCAAACCTGGATGTTCCCTCAAATAGGGAAATTAGGAAGATATTTTGGTCGGAATTGGATGATTCTTTCATTGAATATGATGATACATTCTGTCATTTATGTATTTCATACATTTCCCATTGGACAAAAAGCCGCCGATTTCATAGAGTTGGCATAATCCCTATTGAATCCATTTTGCACATCTACCAAAAATATTTCTTGGTTGGCCAATAAACATTCACGCCGAATTGAGAATTGAGAACTTTTTGGAAGTCAGTAAAAACTATTGCAACGTCAAGCACCAAATCTTGCCTTTGGTTGTAACCAGTGTAATGCTTTAACAATTTTCATTACCGAGTCGTGGGCACATACCAAAACCAATCATGGCAAAATGGCATTTCTCACCAGTTGTAGATTCACTCGACGATTCAAAAGTACTTGTAAAAGTTTATTTGAATAAAAAACATTTTGATTTTTTTAGGGCCCAGGTAAAATATAAATACAATATAAAAGTCTAGTTCTGTGTATTTTAAAAGCTTTGTATTTATATTAGGTATAAATGCGAAAGTTTGGATGGATGGATGGATGTTTGTTACTCAATCACGCCAGAACGACTGAACGAATCTGGATGAAATTTGGCACAGAGATCTGCCAATAAATTGGCATTCTTTAAATAATTGGCGTCTGGAATAACACATAGACTACTTTTTATCCCGAAAAATTAAAGAGTTCCCACTCGAATCAGTTGTACATACAAATTGCAATGTACACAGGCGATGTAATAATATCCAGAGGTGCCCTTTCTGTATTCTTCTTTGGTTCATAGATTATTTGAGAAACTTTTAGATAGTAAAATTATTGTTTGAATAAGCGTTTGTATCGTATGTATAGGGATTTTTCTACGCGGTGGGCGGTCGTAACACCTCACCGGGCTCGTCGTACGACAGCGACTGGGTCGACGTTTACAGCCCCAGCTCAGAGCAGTGGCGCCCTTGCAGCCCCATGGCCACGCCTAGGCACAGGGTACGACTTTTTTTATACGACTGCTTGAAAAAAGGAGTATATTGTTTTCAGGGTTCCGGTATGTATGTATGTGAGTTTGTATATTCCACCATAACTTCTATACGCCTGAACCGATTTTGATAAATGAGGTATCGTTAGAATCCCCAGCTTATTCCGGGTGACATAGGCTACTAAAATTTAAATAAAAATTGATGGGCTGACCATGGTCCCGCATTAAAAACTAAAGTTGAAAAAAAATATTCGAAAATATGATTAACTATATAATCATCATCTAGAAAATGATGAGTAGATTCCAAAAATATAGACACTATAGTTCAATATCCAGTGATTCACAAAAAAAATATCATTTATTGTTTTTACCTTTTTAGTTCGTTTATTGGCAGGGCAGTCGTGTTTTTTAATTTTTTTAATTATGACTTGTTTTATCTACTAAAAGTTAGCCCTTGACTGCGGTCTCGCCTGATGGTAAGTGATGATGCAGTCTAAGATGGTAGTGGGCTAAAACTAAAAGTGTCAGGAGCATGACAGTTATATTAAAACCCATATCCCTATTTGGTTTTTACAAATCGTACCGGTACATAACTCGCTTGGCGGCGCGTCAATCTTCATAAGATACCAAACTTCCTATGAAGTTGGCCTGATCCTATAGAAATGTATATGTGTCAACACAGAGTTTATTATATTAGTTTCGAATTTGACGACACGCACAGACAAGTTTTACAGATTTTAACTGAATAATTTTGTAAGTTCTGTGCATATAACTGTTGATATAATTAATGCTCAAAAATACTCATACTTGCACAAGGTCATATACAATAATAAAGCTGCGAGGTTTCCAAACGAGCCGCGGTCTACGGATTATCACCTCAAACATAGGTCATAACATTTATTTATTTGTTGTTGTATCAGGTCGGAGTGGCGGTTATGGACGGCCTGCTCTATGCGGTGGGTGGGTCTGCGGGATCGGAATATCACAAAACTGTAGAATGGTTAGTATACACCACACATTGCCACCTACGATTAGACATCCCGACGACAGCCCGCTTCATAACATTTGTTAGATGCATCTTTGTATGTGCTTAATTCTAGCTGAGCGAGATCTACAAACAATAATCATTTTTACCATTGACTGAATCGATTACAAATGTATATTGTTACCAATTATCATACTTAATACTCCTCAAACACAACCGGACCGTAAGGGCGAGGCCCCATTAGTGCGTTGCGCTGCGTTGCGTCGCGTCGTCTCAACAGAACAACGCATAGTATTGCCACACCTCTGCGTTGCGTCGACGCTGCGGCAACGCAACGCAAGAGGGTGCACGCCTTCACCAATCTTGTTCTTTTCTTGGTTCTCAAACTCGTAATCTTTAAATATTTTTTTACAAACAGCTGCCCATTCATTCACTTTACGAAATTTATCACTGTAGTGTCCGTGTGATTAATCCCATATAATGAGTCTTTCTTGGACCAAGGATATGAGAAAATCTATATAAATATCCTGCTCGCTGATGGTAACATAAAAAATGTTACGCTCGACAACGCAGCGCATCACCCTCCCTCCCGCCTCTTGTCCGTCGATCCGTTCCGACGACGCATCGGTCTAATGGGGCATGTCATAAAAATATATTGAAAACGACGCAGCGACGACGCAACGCACTAATGGGGCCTCGCCCTAAAGCAGTTTTTCTCGTACCTGACACTTTGGTGTGCATGTCAATTGAAAGCTAATTGTTAGACAACCAATGACATTTTTCAGTGATTAGCTTTAAAATCTCCGTATAGATTAATTATTATAGGTGACTTTTCTAAATGTGAACTCGTTTCCCAGCTACGACCCCGAGAAAGACGCGTGGACGTACGTAGCGTCGATGGGGCGGGCGCGGCTGGGCGTGGGCGTGGCCGTAGTCAACCGGCTGCTGTACGCCGTGGGCGGCTTCGACGGCGCGCGCCGCTCCGCCTCCGTGGAGTGCTACCACCCCGAGAACAACTGCTGGACCGAGGTCGCGCCCATGCACTACGCGAGGAGCGGCGCCGGTAACTTTTTGTTTCACTGACTGTCAATTTTCGATTCGACCAATATATTTTCAATGCTGTAGATAAAGGAAATTAAAAAATACAAGCCGATGCCCGCGACTTCGTCTGCGTGGATTGAGGCTTTTTGGTTCCTTTTTTTCCATCTCATCTGATGGAAAGTGATGGTAAGTCTAAGATGGTAGCGGGCTAACCTGTTAGGGGCACTCCTCCTACGTACGGGGGGTTCCTGCGGTACTCTTTAATATTCGGGGTTTGTTAAATTTAGTTGCAAACATCCATCTAAACTTTCGCATCTTTATAATATTGGTATAGTTAGTATCGCGTAGATTTTTTGGGGAACTCACGTACTCCTTGAACGGAACAAAAAATTGTATGGGCACATTTTCGAAAAGTTGCTAGATTTTTAGTTTTTATCGAGATTCTTTTCTACGAAATTTGTAGCTACTACATTGTTTGCAGGTGTGGCAGCGCTGAACCAGTACATCTACGTCGTGGGCGGGTACGACGGAGCGGCGCAGCTAGCGTCCGTAGAGCGCTACGACACCGAGCGCGACACGTGGGAGGAGGTAGCGCCCGTGGGCGCCGCCCGATCCGCGCTCTCGCTGGCCGTGCTCGACAACAAGCTCTACGCCATGGGTGAGTGGGAAAATGTACCAACAAATACGATCCTCCTTCAAATCAAAATTTTGCCGCTAACAAAAAACAATTGATTGAATATTATAACTTCTTAATTACTGAACGTAATTACTTCAAATTTAAATATAATATGTAAACCGATGGCCTTCAGCCGAATATGGCTTAAAAAGTTATAAAAATCTTTATTTCCGGGGGGCTCTCATAGAAGCGAATGCGAAGTAAAATATTTTTTATAGCGTAACTTCGGGTTGCGGTATATCATTTTAAAGATAATTAGGAATAATGCAATTTTTTTTTTTAAATTTCCCCCTAGATTTGTCGAGATGGGGGCTTTCAAAGTGGAGATTTTCTAACGTCCAAAGTTGACCTCAGAACTCTAAATTTTCTGAAAGGCTGAGCCTGAAACTTGATCAATTATTTGAATTATATTTTGTACTTGAACAACTAATACTAAAATAAGATAAATATTATAAGGAAACGAAATTATTTGATTTTTAATGATCTACAGTATTTTTAACAGAACTTCACAATGATGTCAATAGATGACGCTCTGTAAAAGTTTATACATTTCTCCAATAACTCTTTAGCTCTTTTGTGCCTAATGTTAAAAGTTAACTATTACAATGGTGCCGATTCTGTAATGTAACATCTCTAAACTAAACTAAATTTTAAAATCGCTAATTTAGTTTCTCTATCTCCATATGCTATTCTGTAAATGCCTTCAACTAAATTTAAAATGTCTAAAATTGTCTCTAAGCTGAAGTCTAAGTTGAATTGCGAGTGTTACCATATACAGAAACAAAAATTGCACGAATTTGTCTTTGTTTTTTGCACAATAATCGTCATAAAACTTTTTGTGACTAAAATCGCATTTAAATGACTTTTTAAACGAAAAAAAATTACTTTGCTATAATAAAATTGATGTTCCTTACACCAGCTACGTAATAAACTGCCAAAAAGAGACATTTTGATGATCCTACATAAACAGATTCCTAGTTCCATGATGCTACTATATACTACCTCTATGGCTGTCACTTGTCGAGATCGTGGACCGTCGTCTTTGGTACATATCTTTGTTTATGTTTGTTTTCATTTCGATTTTCGAGTTACGAGTTTTCAAAATCTTTGAATGAATCCCCAAGCCCGTAAAAGATCGAAGAAAAAGCAAATGTAACTTCTAGTAGAGAAATTCCACCCTAAAAATGAAGTTATAACCTAGGCATAGAACAACAAGTCCCATGGGCGTCTCCGGCCACCCTGGTGAATTACGTGGTGGCAAGCGGATGAAAGTAAAAGGCTACTAAAAGAAGCAATTGGTAGTACTGCATCGAAAGCTATGGCTGCTGCAACGACAAACATCCAGGGAGTTGGATCACCGGCTTTCGTCTATCTTCCGTTCTGATTCCGAAATACAAAGTGAAGTAGATTTACCGAAATAGACAGGGTACCTACATAACCTACAATCTGCGCGAATCTGTGTCGTTTAGATTAAGATCCTTTTATCACCGTAAGTGGCACGTAAGGCTAACGTAATAAACTATCTGTGCGGCTTAGAATCATTCGTTTTATTTGAAACACCCCTGCATAGACTAGGACCCGTTAAGTAGGTAAATCCTGTGTTCACACAGGAATGTGCAACGAAGTGCTTGAAGTCTAGTAGTTGTAGCTTTAGTTTAAAGATAGCAATAACTAATGATCACCATCATGTTTTATATGTAAGTAATGGACGTCAATATGTGTACCTATAGTGTACCTAAATTGAATGAATGAATTGAATTAGTCAACCTAGACACTCTGTTACAATAATTATAAATAACTAGCAGACGCCCGCGACTATGTCGGACATAGTATGTGCGGACAGTCCGCATGGATTGAGGTTTTTTGGTTCCTGCGGGAACTCCTTAATTTTCCGTGATAAAAAGTAGCCCTTATGTTATTCCAGACTAAGTAATCTATATCTGTGCCAAATTTCATATAGATTGAGCTACAAACATCCATCCATCCAAAATATAATATAGCTATTACATGTAACATTACATTACATGTAATAGCTATATTATAGTTCATGTTTAGGTTTTACGGGATGTACATTTAAGTGTGAGATCTATAGAGCGAACTTTGACTTTGTTAGACTTAAGACATGGTTAAAACAAGATATGATTATAAACAAGATGTTACTCACATAAATCCACCTTGTTTTAACTCTGAGCCTAGGCAAAGTACGCTCTATAGATCTCAGCATAAGTATGTCTGTATGATAGGACCTTCGAATTAAACAATTTTGATCAAATTTAGTAATTTAATTAGATTTGATAATTAAATTTAATTTAGTACATAGGTACGTAGACTTACATCCTGGAAATGTAAAATTACTACTATTTACCTTGGAGCATCAGTTTTCAAGGGTTCACAAGCTCATCTTATTATACAAATATGTTGATTTGAAATGAAAGACCTATGTATATATAACATTTTTATGTAACTAATGTTAATTATATATTGATATTTATTCATTTTTATTTAGGTACCTATTAGATTGTTATAAAAGAATAAAACAAAAATAAAAGGTTTTAATTAATTTCTTTTTATTAATTAAAGTATCTAATAATAAATCCTTGTCTTATTATTCTTGCTTATGCATTTACTAGTAACAGATGATGTGAAACTTTTTTTCTGCCGCCTCAGCAGATCCTCTGCAGCTGTGTTCTGGAGCTTGAGATTGAATACATGTCTGTTCAACCGATACTTGCCCAGTCTTGGGTAAATTTGCTTGGTGAATTAAAGTGTTCATCAGCACTATCTGCAAAATGCACTGAAATTTTGTATTTGATATTTTAAGGAAGGTAAAGGTTACTTGAAAAAACTGCAACTTGTAAATTTTGACAGTTTAGTGAAAACATGCATATTTGACAGAGCAAAGCAGTCTCCAAGTCTACTTGAGTGAATTTGCACTTGTTCTTTAGATATAACTGAAATACTATGTGCTACCTACTGAAATATACCTACTTATCATATTTTATAATATCATGCTGCAGTGGTTTAGGCAATCTAAATAATTTTAAAAATTTATCTTCTGCCTAACCTTTACTAAAGTAGATGTTCCTAAACTAGTTAGATAGCTGATTCTCTGTATGGCGTTAGTTTATTTCGGTTTTCTAAGGAAACTCCAGAGCTACAGACCATTGGGTGTGTGCGTACCTAAAGGGTAGGAAAGCAACTGATATGGTGCAACTATGTCCGTCTGGTCACAATTTGCACATTTTACTTATTTTCCCTATGAATACTACCTAAGATAACAAAATTTACCTTTCTCTCGATAATAACCAGAACTTCAACTATGTATTGTTGCATTTTAATAGCTGTTATAATTTTAAACACGTAATCATAATCATAGCCTTCATTGCTGAACAAATATTTTTACAAGATGTTGTTTTTCTTTTTACAAAATTTTTTAGTGAGCACAAGCTTGTACTGCGACATAGGCCTCCTCCAGAGCCTTCCAGATCTTCTTCTCCCGTGTTGTTCTGTGCCACTCTTACAATCATCCTCTTTTCCTTTGCCTTCCTTTACACCTTTTGCCACCCCTAGGATGCCACTAGGTCACTTAAATAGTCCATTTTCCACTGTCTCTCATCATGAGTCCCGTCCAACGCCATTTTAACCTTCTTATATGCTCTGTTATATCCTTCACTTTGCTGCGTTTTCTTATAGTTTTTAGGTTTATTCTGTCTTTCTTTTTTATGTTTATCATACTTCTCTCAATACTATATTGACAAGTTTCTAGTTTCAGTGCGTATGCTTTCGTAAGTGACCAAGTTTGGCATCCGTAAGCATCAAATACTTTTTGATTTGCACTTACTGGAAATTCTTCAGTTTTCATAATTTCCATTTAAGACCACTATAGTTTCCATGCGAATTTCTTTGGTTAACTTTTTTAGTCATTTAATTGTGAGGAGAGATAAATAATCTCAGGTACACCATCTCCAACATATTCTATTGGTTTGTTATTAACTTTTATGTAATTTGGTCTCCATTTGTCATCAATTTAGTTTCTCTGTAGGTATTCATAGTTAGACCTACCACAGCACTCTATTTTTCTAGTTGTTTTAACATTTAACACTAAATTCGAACACAAATGCACCTACTAATGCATAGAAATTACACTTGAACTATTAACGCAAATAACTTTTTGTGAAAATTCGTATTTATTTTGCTTTATTCCGCTTCTCTAAACTTAGCGACCACCCTCCGAGGTCCTGTCTAAAATTAGAGAAAATTATTTAATTTTAGTTTGACGTTTCTTAATTTTAGCGTTTAGAACGACGACCAGTGTGCCTAGCATGCGCACTACGAGATAATTATGTCTACCCATTTTCTCGCGTTATATCTATTTGTCTACCGTAGCTAACATGGCTACACTTATGTCTCGTCTCGTGTCGTCAAAAGTAGAGATAACAGTAATATTTCTTATCTGTGGTATTTTTCTCTACGAACCCTAACATGGCAGACTATTTTTTCTCGGATATTGTTCTATTTTGACATTTCGACATGGTTATTTACCGACCGTCAATTTGAGGGCGAGATACAACGAGATAGGATATCAACCATTTTACAACAATAAACTTGAAATTTTTCGGGTGGTTCCTCCACGATTATGATGGCGGATCCATACTACAGAAGCGCGAAAATTACAATGCAGACGAAATAGGGATGTCTGTGATCCATTTGATTTGAGCGACGGAGAGTTCCAATTGCTTTGGCGGATCTCCAAGCCGATGGCAATCTATATTGTGGAATAACTTGTCGAGGAGTTGGAGCCTGTAACCATTGGTGGCCTGCCCGTTCATTTAAAGGTAAGCCTAAGGCGAATCCCACACTGCGACGCGTCCCGTGGCAGATGGCAGAGCTGCATACTAATTCCACCTGCGGAGAGGCGTTGTTAATGTGATATACTTATTTACGGTTAACGCGTCGCAGTGTAGGATTAGCCTATGTCTAAGTACTTCTCAGGGTTGTGTAGCTTCTTATTGGAATACTGTAATTCTATGATATAAACATTTTAACAATAAAACAGATACATAAGTAAAATGTTATTGTAGGTATACTGGCCATTCCATTCCATTCAATTTCTGGCCAATGGGGATACCAACAACAACTAGAGCAAGACCACAGCATGTGCGAGGCACATACCACTGTCAGTAGCTTTCTCGGACAATTTCTGACCTCTATTTATAGAAGATATCATCATCTACTTTTATAGTCTCCTTCAGTGTTCATCTTATTAAAATGCCTATACCTATGTACAAAATTCAGACTCTAGTGAATGGGTGCATTTTCCTACTAAGGATACAGCCTGGAGGAGTATATGTAGGAGGGCTTTGAAAATAAATTTAACGTGCCAGGTATATTGGGGCTCATTGACTGCACACACATAAAAATATTTCCTCCATTTGGACGACAAGGAGCCCAGTATAAAAATAGGAGAAAAGATGCACACAGAATAAATGTGCAACTGGTACGAGTCTTGGTCGAGAGTATGGTATCTTTTCATGCTTTTGGCAGAGACCTAATTACTAAAACACCTTACAACTTAATTCAAATTTAAAGCAAACTTAATTTTGTTAATTTTTTTATACTACATTAGTGAATTACCCTGCAGCATAAGGTTTCAAGAGTTGATACTTGGAGTTCAATGTTAATTGACAAGTCTGTAGTCTGTACTTAGTACCTGGTACCTGAAAAAACCGGCATCCACAAGTCATGAATTCCTAGTGCTGTACCCTGCAGCGTCAGAATTAGGAGTCTTGAGAGGGACTTTGAGTTCAATAATGCAGTCTATACTTGGTACCCACCTGCAATATTACTTCACCATCGCAGACAAAGTCGCATGCATGAGTGTTGAAGACTTGTGACTTGTAGTATAATCAAGTGAAGTTGATGCTGGGTTCAGATATTGCATGCAGCTTTGCTTGTTTGGTTTGATTATACAGGAAAATTATACAGGTACTATCTATCATCAGTCATCACTGTAGCTTAGTTTTCAACATTAAGAATTATTAATAACTGTTCTAATAATTTCATATTAATTAATTGTTTTTTTATTAACTGTGGGTTAACACAACTGATTGCCAATTAGTTTGTTTGTTAGTTTCACATCAAAATATTGTTTGTTTTTAACTGTGGATAATGTATTTTTTGTTGCAGGGAGGCAGATGAAAATGTGCTCATTTCTCATGATGAGCCTAATAAGGTGGAAGAACCTAAGCATCCTTTTAGACACTCTCAGGTCAAACTAGCACAATTAATTGCGGGATATTATTATGATTGTAATTTTATTAAAAAGAGCAACTGCCGAGCTTCTTGCTGGTTCTTCTCAGTAGGAATGGTATTCCAAACCAGTGATAGATACACTAAATGATTCAAAAGTACTTGCTAAAGTATAAAGTTGAATAAAAAACATTTGAATTTGTATTTGAATTTTTATTTATAAGCCAGAACCAAAGTGTAGATTTCATACATAGGGAAATTTATAATAACTATTTGTGAATATAGATAATATGTAGAAGTTAAATCATAATATTAGTACAATGAATGTTAATTAATATCTGTTAATTATATTGTCCTAAGAAGCTGAAAATGATCTACTGAGAACATTTTCATATTAATTTTTAGCTTTAGCTTTGCATATAATTTAAAAGCAGACCAATAAAACATTCATTGCCAACCAATTTCATACAAGTAAAATAAAATAAATAAAAAAGCCTTTATTATTCCTTAGTTTGAGTTTAGCTAAATACAGAGAGTACATTACAAAAAAGGATATAAATAAAAAAAGTACAAGTGTGTGTAAATTAATGAAAAACAAACCTACAAGCAGTAAATGTACAATTTAATGAAATATTGGTATTTTTTTAATTTAAACCCTTGCGGGTCAAGGCCCCCTCCATTTTGTGCCATGCTTTCCGGTTCTGTGCTATAGGTACTGTTCCAGCTTTTCCACCAATGTCCACTATCTCGTCTGACCAGCGTTCTTTGGGACATCCTCATTTCTTGATGCCTTTTGGGCCACGTGTGTGTTCTATATGGCTTGCCCATTTCCATTTTTGGCTTTTCCTATGGCTTAGAGCGTCTATAATGTTGGTTTTATTTCTAATGGAGTCACTTTTCACTTTAATGCTTATGATGCCACGCTCCATGGCCCGTTGACACGTTTGTATCTTGTAACATGTAGTGTAATATCATAAAAGTACCTACAGCCTACTTATTACATAAATACTCAAGAACTTGAGGTGTTCCTCCGTCAACGATTATTTTTTAATTGTTTGATCGTATTCTGAAACGCCGTGTAATTATTTTATGTTTGACTCCATATAAAAGCACATTGTATTTATCCATATCACCAAATTCATTCCTTTTTTTGTAAGATTCTCTTATTATTACTTAGTATATTATTAAAATTTAATATTTAGTTGTTTTTAAAAATAAAAAACCAACAAAATAGAACTCCATTTCTCAGACTTGTCACTGTCAGTGTCAGAGACAAGTTAAGTCAGTGTCATAAAGACGTCATTTTTAAAGTTTACAGATAAAAAATTCTAATAAAAGGCTTAGAGCACATTAAGAATAATGAACAATGAATGAACTAAATCGGTGTTGCAACATTAGAATATCGCATGTTATTGGGAAAGGGCAACATTGGTTTCTCCACACGACAAGGCCAACTCTTCCACGAGAATCTTGTCACACGTAGCGCGCATGTTAGGGTAAACGAGAAATAAAGCGACACGACAACATCTCTCTCTCTCGTTGCGAGAATATCTCGTTGTGCGCATGCTAGGCCAACTGAATAGCATTTCGCTATTTTGTCGCTAAATTGAATAGTTAGAACTGTCAGGCATAATTTTAGGTTAGAACTGTCAATTAGGTGTGTTGTCAGAATAGCAGACGTCTCTAAGTCTAATATAAGAGATTTTAAATTTAGAGAAACGCACTCTGAATCGGCACCAATATATAGTTAAAACTATCTTAGGGATAAGGCGAGGTCTCAGTTCGGGGCGAACCACTAGTTAGAATGATTCGACTATACAAAAGTAGTTTTAATTGCAGGTGGATACGACGGCACCGCCTTCCTGGATATAGTGGAAATCTACGACCCGTCCACCAACACGTGGAAGAGCGGCACGCCCCTGTCGTCCGTACGGTCGGGGCACGCGTCGGCGGTGTGCTACCAGCACGTGCCGCCGCCCGAGCCGGACGCGCCCGCGCTCGTGGCCCGCCTGACGCGCCGCGCGCCCCCGCCGTCCGCCGCCCCGCCGCCCGCGCCCGCCGGCCCCAGCGGAGACGTGCCTATGGCCAACAACATACTGAGCAGCCTCTCCACAACACACAGACGATTATAGCATAGCGAACAATATCCCTTATAGGCCTATTACACTGCACTTTTCACAGGGACCCTTACACTTGAATCAGTGTAGTGTAATACAATTTAGGGTCCCTAAATTGGTCCTTATTGCCGTGGAATAAGCGACGCTCTAACTAGCGGTCACGCCCACTCTTACCACAGGGCCCTGTAAAAAGTGCAGTGTAATAGACCTATTAGTACTAGTTTTCAAAAACGCCAACTTAGTTCGAGATTTCAATGTTGGCATCCTAAAAAACATGCTGAAATAAAAATATTTTTCATACGCTTACTGCGTATGAAAAATATTTTTATTCGTCTCGTCGTATTTATGTCGTGACAGCCGCCGTGCGAATGTTTTCTTGGTTGACCTTTTGTTTCCATCGCAGCATAAGGAACAGGCCTTTGGGCAGAATCAGTTTTCGAAATGTGCACACTCGTACTACGGGACCCAGTAGCAAGACCACTGCAGAAAAACTGACAAGAGTTTAACATCAAACATATTCTTTTCTATGACTTCCCTTAGTTAATTCTGGCAGACAATAACTTTTTGGCAGTTGTTCTATTATGGTCTGACAATTCTGTGAAGTGTTGTTTTTGGGAATGTTTTAATTTTTGAAGTGATAAATTATTTATCGATTATTGTAAGTTGGAAAAGTGAGCAGTAACTGCAGTTTCAGCCTGGCCGCTTATTATCAGAAGGGACACAGTTATTTTCATCATACCTATTCGAAAAACGAATATTGGCTTCAGAGGATAGCGGGAGCAAAGTGTAATTTTTAGGCCCATGGGACTTTTCATTTCTCTGTTCTGATTGGTCCGCGTTCGTGCTTCTGATTGGTGCTTAAACGTATAGGTAATGTCCATACATAGTACGTTGATACTCCTAGCTTTTTCTCATACGTAATGATGAAAAATAGTGTGTGTCACTCGGGGCCAAATTTTTTGTTCTCGGGCGGCGTATATTGAATTCCTCGCTACGCTCAGGATTCTACTTTAGAATCCCTCGCTACGTTCGGGATTCTACTATAGAATCCTTCACTTCGCTCTGAATTCAAAATAGCGCCCTCGGGGAACAAAAATTTTCTTTGGCCCCATATAACACAAATAACTATTGTGTTCATTCACATCAGTCCAGAAAATAATTATAAATTTATATTAATTAGGTATTTACACTGGAACTAATATTTCACTACATTTTCTTTTTTTGAATGTCTGTCAAGTGAGGTGAGAGTATAAAACGGCATGGATCGATGTCGATTGTCGATATCGACGTAGATTGTCGATGTCAATTGTCGATATCGATGTTGATTGTCGTTATCGATGTCGATTTATAAAATATATCCTCAAAATGTAGTCTAGTACTGAAAGTGAAGCTTCAAAGTATTATCGCTTATTTTCCTCGCAGGTGTAGTATTATAAAACACAATGTATCACTCGGGAGAAAGTACGATTCCTAATTCGCATGTATTGCGGCTCTTCGGTTACGCTTCAGGCCTCAAATTACACCCTCGATAGTAATTAGTCACTTTCTCCCCTCAGTGAACAATGTACTATTTCCTGACAGATTTTTCTGATAATATACGGCCGGTTAAACTGCACTTTTTTATCAATACCTGCATATTTATTTCCAGTATCGTATATTGGGGTATTTCATATTTATCCAATGTCTAACATTGCGGCTACAAAACAGTTCCTTCTGTCAAGGTCTAATTGTTAATTTAATGATTATGTACAATTGTAATTAATAATTAGTTGCATAATTTTATATAACCTTGTGATAAAGAAATATAACGATTAACTTAAATCATGATAACTTTAAAATATACAACATTATAGGAGAAAATATTTCATATACATGTAGTTATCTAAACTTTAAAATCACATTTTATGCTCATACTATTATATGTTTTGTCATTATGATTGCTATTTGGCACCATTCTATCATATGTGTTTAACATCACCAAAGGTTACATTTTATCCCGGAAAATTAAAGTTCCCGCGGGAATCATCTAATCTACATAAATAATTAAGAACCAATTGCCGAATGTATGTAAGCCCATCACTTCAGAACAGGTGGACCTATTCTGATGGAATTTTTGTCTGGGTCCCAGGACGGGTTCAGGGCAGGACAACTTCTGTCGGGCCCACTACTTAAATGAACATCTAATCTCGAATTTTTATAGTAGCTTGACAAAATGTAATCCAAACCTATGTAAATACTATATCATATTATGTATAGTTTAACTAATTAAGCTAAAGCTATGTAAATATAGTAAGTAAAGCATAATTGTAAGGAAAATAAAGACTGTTATGGGAATAATTTAACACTTTATTTACAGTTTCGTAACCTTATAATAAACGAGCAGGAGGCAAGTAAAAAGGCATGACCCTGTTGAGGGTGCTGTAGGATATACCTTTGGCATTTGTGCGTTAGGGCAAAAATGTGATATAATTCTTTTGTACTTTCCGAACAAAACTGTTTTTGATCCTATGTCCCCTAAATAATAATAACATGTGTGTAAACTTAAATCCCTAGAGATGTCGTCTGACATCGTCATACATCACAAGATGTATGATGACGTCAGACGACATCTCTAGGGACTCTCTTCTCTCATCTCTTAACACCTGTCGTTGTCTGTTGCCAGTAGCGGGACATTTCTGCCCTTGTGAATACGAGACTTTATAATAATATTAATTTGTTTTTATTCAAGCAAATCAAAATCAAATCAAATCTCTATATTTGGGGTCATTTTACAGCAATTTACATTTCCCATACCCATTTTACCTGTCACCATATTTGGCATATTTCGTATTTTGTAAACAACAGTTAAGAAGTGTCAAGGGTATTAAAAATATGGTACATTTAAAAGAAGTAGCTATATACAATAAAATCAACATGAACCTATTATGTTGCCTAGAATCCTAGACTGTTTGCAATTAATAAATAAATACTTTAAAACCTAGCCTATAACAGTATGTTAAATAACTTATGAAGGCTTTTTAATTACTTTTCTTCGTCTTCTTACAATAAGCCGTACATCTGGTACATCAGCTTCATTTAAAACCTCATCTGGATTTGATGCATTACTTAAATTGGAAGACAAATTAATATTTTCACTAATCTTATTGTGATCATTTGAAACAGGTTCTGGTTTTGCTGTAGATATATCTAAATGTTCTGTTTTTTGAGGTGTAGATGTGGCCAACGCTTTTATATTGTTTAGCACACATGCCTTCATGTTTGATTTATCTATATTTATTTTGTCTTTATGATCAATTTCACTTTGCAATATATTACTTTCGGAAGTGTATTTTGGTTGTACACCAGTAGATATAATGACAGTCTTGACTATTTCTGAGTCATCATTTGATGTAGCCTTTTCATGTAAATTATGTTCGAGTAAATTAGTTGGAGTAAAATTTTTCTCCAAATCTTTGGAGACTAGGAGCTTTTCAGCATCATTTCCCGATTTTTCGATGGGTGTTTTGTCATCCGATTTGTCTTCTCGAATATTGGTAAAAGCACTAGCTTTGTTGGCATCAGATTGTGCTCTATTTATATCTTGAACATTTATATCAACAGCATCCTGAGTGTTATCAAATATAGAGACATACTTGTCAGTTAACGGAAGCTGTATATCTGGAGCTGGAATTCCTAAATCATCGGGCGTTATTAAACTACTGCTGTCGCCAAATAAGTCGCTAAATTTATGTTTTGTTTGGATCGAAATTGCTGACTTGCTCTTAAATTTTGTCAATGTTTGCAATTCATTGTTTTGTTGTTTTGATGCTGTATAACTTTCCTCTTTATCTCTAACCTCTTTTAGCTCCAATTTCTTTTTATTCTTGCGAGTTTTGCCACTTTCCCGAGAGGAATCTTTAGTAACTTTTTTCAAACTTAGAGGTTTGCTTTTTTCTTCTGGTTCTCTATTTATATTCTCGTCGTTCACTAAAAGCATGTCAAGTTTTTGTTTATTTGAATCTAGGGAATCTTCAGATGGTTTATTTTTAGGCAATTTTTTTTTACATTTGGAATGCTGTATATCTCTACTTTCACTTGCTTCGTCACTTAATTCTAAATCGTCTGCAAGAGTACAGTTTACAGCTGGTAACATGTTAATTCTTGGCATATCATTCTTCTTACAGTGTTCATCAATGGTTACATTTTCAGTATTGGGAATTGGTTGTGACATATCAGTATCTTCAAATTTTTTTTCTATCTCATGTTTTTTATTTTCTGCACAATAGCTATTAGCAGAATTTGGTTTTTTTGACAGCAAATCAAAACTCTCGTTTTTTATTCCAGTTGTTATTTTATCAGGTTTTTTTCTTGTTGGTATTTTGTATTTGTTAATAACAGGGTTCATCTTATTAGAATCAATAATCAAGCTACTTATATTTTTGATATGATCTCTATTAGTGTTTTTATTTTCACATATTTTATCCCTCTCATTATCTTTTGCATCTTTTAAGCTCTGAATTTCACCTAATTCCAGCGAGTTCTCCAGTAATGGTTTATCAACATCCATAGTATGCATTTCATTAACAAAATCGCTATTAGTTTCTCCAGACAATCGTTTAGTGGGCAATTTTGGAGGTATGGTAAATTTTTTAATATTTGGTATATCCCATAAAGAAACATTAACAGGTTTTATATCAAAATCATCACTAATAACTGTTGATAAAACTGTTTTCCCTTTATTGGCCTTTATGGCATATTTTTTACTTGAAATTCTAGGGTCTTCAAGGGGAGTTACAGCTGTGTGTTTTATTTCTGTAAAAAAACCATTTTACACATACATTTTATGAACTATCCAAAATTATTGATTTAGGTATTAACTTTTGCAAGAACGAAACATACATACCTTTAACTACTTGTTGTGGTATTGTGCTCTCAACATTAACATAATCAGGAGACTGGCAAGATGAAGGTTCAATAAAATCATGTTTCAAATAACTTTCTCTCAAGCTTTGTTCTATCTCCCTATCATTATTTGAAATGTTTTCTGCTATTGAAGGCTTTTTATTTTGATCGGTTTTGTGACGTTTACTACTTGGCTCCTCAAGTTCATTTCTGATTTTATGTTTTACTGCAGAATTTTCGTAATTATGAGGTGAACGCCTTTGCTTATCATAGTAATTTTCTCTTTCGAATGTTCTCCTATCTCGACTTTTAGAGCGGTTATACTTATCAGTAGGAGAACTTCTTGGTACTTTTTGCCTGCTATTTGTATAATCAGCTCTTGATTTATAGGATTCTGGATTTTCCTTTGAATATTTAGAACGATACTTTTCTGCACTATACCTAGAATACTTTGAACTAGATTCATACCTGTCATGTATATATTTACCATGGTCTATAAATTTATCTGCCTTATTATTATAAAATCTATCCTTACTTGAAAAGTTGTCTCTACTTCTAAATTTATCACAATGCTTGGAATCTTCTCTTGATGGCGATTTCCTTATATTTTTTAGACTGAGTGCCTCAAAATCATCATCTGAACTATATATCCTTTCTATATTGCTGAAAAAAAATTGTCGTATTATTTAAATATTACAGCTATGGAAGCTGGAAGGAAAAACTCCTAAGGGAAAATAACAAAAACTCACCTGCAAAAAGGCATTGATTTCCTTCTATTGGTAATCTTATTTTCCCGACCATCCATAGGCACGTCTTTATGAATTTCATTTGTTATATGTTCTTTTCTTTTATCTGTTATATTTTTTAGACCATTAGAGTTTCTTAATACTTCATCTTCACTAAAGTTGAGTTGGTTTTCAAAATTTGAAGTAGTGCCTTCAGACTGAGATTGGGTTGAGATAATTCTAAAAACAACATCAAAGTATACATTACATATTGTAGACACTATATATTTTAGTGTATTGTATTTATAGTGTATGTTCAATGATGAAGTCCATGCTCAGTGCCTGCGATATCAATTCACCACTTTTTATTTAGAAGTAAAGTGGACTTATAATAATAAATAATAAATTGGCAGTCATAGGGACTGCCGATAGAAGTGAAAATAAAACTTAACTTAATATAAATACAATTTAATTGAAATAACAATTAATATACAATCATATTAAATAAATATATTGATTATTAATTGTTATTTATTTTTCAACTTAAAAATATTAGTATATTTAAATATTTAGTAGGTACATCTACAGATATACTGCTATTAGGCATGTCGGTGACGCGAACTCACAAGATTTCACCCATCCAAAAAGCGTCTAACGCGCACAGCACACGGTGACGCGAACCCATAAGATTTTCCTCTACCAAAAAAAAGTGCTTGCCAGAGGCCTCCACTCTCATAGGAGAGGGAATTAGAGCCTCGACCCACCACACTGCTCCAATGCAGGTTGGCGGACTTAACAACTATTATCATGTTAATTATAATAACTGGGACCGACGGCTTAACGTGCTCTCCGAGGCACGAGGGTGAAACACCACCAACTTCCTGACTTTGTGCTAGTATAAATTCTCAATACTAGCGTATTAAGAATTTCTAGTCAGATAAACCCAACACCCACACACCGGGACGCGAACCCGGGACCTCGTCGGCCGCAGTTGAACATGCTAACCACTAAACCAACGAGGCAGTTAATTACAAATGTTTTGTGTCAATTCTCTATCTATAATCGTTATGACTTTAGAGGAGAGAAAAAAATAAGTGGATAGTCTATGGTTAGCGTTTAAACATTAGCCATTAAAGAAAGAGAATTATACAAGTACAAGATACGAAACGTAAGTAACTTAGCCTAGGGGGGCTCGTGTATGATAACCAGTAAACCCTTTCACCAACAGATATATTCGAGTATTAGACTATACTAAATAGCTAGCGGTTTAAATTCATTGTAGGTGAATCTATTCTAGCCAAATCTAGATATAGATTTAGAAATAAATTTAAATATAGATATAGATTTAAATATAGATTTGGCTATAATAGATTCATCTATTACAACTGAGGCCTCAAAAGGGTTTTTATGTTTACCTGTCATTTTTAAGCTTTTTTTCCTCATTTTGGTTGCCTGAAGAAAGCTCTGATGGTTGTTTGACATAACATTTTGTATCAATCTCATGACTATTCTTTGATTGCTGAGTTTTATTCAAACTAAATCTTCTAGTTTGCCACATATTCTTACCAGATGTTTGTAGAGTTTTTATTATTAACAGGTCCTTCCTAAAACATGGAAAAATAGATATAAAGCAACACTCATCAGAAATTTAATTACTTGTAGCATAATTATATAAGTATTATTGTTCATAATATAAAACAAGAACTTACTCTGTGTTAAGTGACTTGATCATCTCAGCTTTTCTTTCAATTTCTGCACGAGCTGTTTTTAATAATGATGAATAATTTGTTTCCAATTTTTTGTATTCAGATTGTAACTTATCAAAATCCTGCAAAATATTCTACAATATCAATGCACATCTATTCCATACTTATAACATTTAATGTAATTACTGTAGCTGTGTAAAAGCTTCAAGCCTTAGTTGTGATACAGCCCATTTCAAAATATGATCTACACCCTAACTTCTAAACTACTATTATTGAAAGTTACATTACTTTAATCATATTATTCAGGTGGTATTAGGATGATACTTTTTGGTACTGGGTAGTGCAGCAGAAATTTTGTGTAGCATCAAATCAAATGTTTTTTATTCAAATTAACTTTGGGTTGGCTTTAAGAATTAGACTTCACAAAATAGGGATTACTGAGACATGGATTAGATGCAGTTTGTTGCATGAGATGCATTTTTTTTTTTTTTCAATTTTTCCACAACCCTACTATACCATAGATAGACAATTTTCTATACTGTACGCCTAAAATAAAACCATAGTGGAACCCAATTTGGCAAGTGGCCTTAGAAAATTCAATAAATAAAACGAAACCCAAATAACCCAACTCCTAGCATTCTTGTCTGCACTACACCCCTACCCCTAGCTCTATATTTGAGTGTATCTGCAGTATACTGCCCTCAAAGACACAAAATAACTGATGCATCATGCAATGTTCTCACACTTCTTTGCAACACTTGGTAACTGTTTCCTGACAGGAGGAGACAGGAATGCTAAACATTCATTTTGTGCTTCCAGATTAATTACCACTAGAGGCAGGCAACTAAAATTAAGCGTGGAGAGGTACAAAATCTCAACAATCTCCACAGGTGAACCCACCTACTGGCTGAGCGATATGACCAAAAAGCCAGATCTATGACATTTTATCATCAAAGGATTGTCGATGCACTACTTTAAACCAGAATCCTGCTACAATAGCTCGTCTGATCACACAACTGTCTTGCTAACAGTGAATACAAAGATAATTAAATATGTAAAACCAGATATGCTTAGCAACAAGCTCACTGACTGAGACTCTTTTAAAGATTAAATTAATGAGAAGAATTCAATAATTCTGAATCTTCATAGGCGTGCTTATGTCAAAAGTAAAATAAATGATTGGAAGAATCTATGGGTGTTACTAAACTACTACTAGGGGGTACTAAAATTAAAAAAAAACTAAGAGGCAGCTAGAGGGGAGTGATAAAATAAGGGAATCCCTCAGCCCCACTACCACTCTGAATTCCTGCATTAATTTTCTAAAATCCAGCAAGCCTTAAACATTTACAAGTGCTCATCATCTACCTCCTGGTTTGAAATGCTGAACATCAAGAGGCTCAGCTATAGTATACTGGCCGTGGAGTTGGACGTTCATATTTTTTTTACAGAAAGACCTTGATGTGATAAGCCTTGCACTAAAATATTTAACTCCGAATTCTAATACTTTTCGAGAAATAATTTTTTGAAAATTCGCAAATGTTTACCACTTTTCACTATTTCTTTCGACATTTGTCATAGATTACAGCAGGATTATAGACTCATTGACATTTAATGGCGTACTAAAGTTTCGTTTTACGTAATAAAATCCGTTCCAAACTTAGAAAGTATCACAAAATGCTAATAATCGTATTCAAACCATAAACAATGTCTATATCGATATTCGATTATTGGAAAAACGGAACGCAAACAGCGAAGCGCTGGCGCCAAAGTGTCCAAATGACATTATTGAGTCATCGTTTTACGCCCTTTTCAGTTGAGAACATTAAATTTTTATTTTTTGTACTCCTGATGCAAGAGCGAGCGAAGCGAGCTCGTGGCTGGGGGCACTCCGATAGGTTAGGTTAGGTAGGTAGGTAGGATAGGTTAGGTGACGAAGTTTGTGGTTATTTCCTTTTTATACCACCCAGAATAAGTCGACTCCAAGGCCCTCACCTCACCTCACTCACCCCCTCCAAGGCCCGTCGACCGGGCTTTGGAGGGGGTGAGTGGGAGAGGGTGAAGTCTAAGGAGTTTTACTAGCGTCGCCACTTCCTCCCCATCTAAAGTAGGTACCTATGTATGTTAGCCATTACCACGATAAAAGTAACTTCATAATGTCAAAACTTTAAAAAATTATTTCTCGAAAACTATTGAGTTTCGCACTTTTTCCCTTGGAGGGGGGGTTCGCCACCACCACCCCCCTCCTCGCCCTCCCACTGTAACCAGCTAAAGGAAACCTGAACCAATTTTGAGAACCTAACCTCAAAATTTTAAAAAATGAATATCTCGGAAACTAATAAAATTCGGAACGTCTTACTTGCAGGGGGGTTATATCCCCTCTCCCCCCTCCCCGTCCCCCTCCGTCGCGGCCAGTATACTATAGCCGAGCCCATCCAGAAAATAGATGAATAACAATCAATAAAGATTTTTAAGGGTACAAGATTTGTAAAAAGATAGGTTATTTTAGATTTTAATGGCTAGTACATAAAATGAAAGAATTTTATATTACTTACCTTTTGCAAAAGAATCATAGCATTAGAATATTCTTCCAGTTTGGTCTTTAGCTCTTTATTTTCATTTTTCAACTGTAAATTAATTAAAAAAGTAATTATATATCTCCGTCAGATTTAAGATATCGTAGTGTGTCCTAACAACCTACGAAAGGGGCGTGATGGGGATTTCAGAAGTTTAAGAGTATAATTACAAGAACAATTTAATTCAATTTTCGGTTTTACGGCTTGCGTTTGTACCAAATGGGTACAATATACCTACCTCGCCAATGACGCGTTGTATTTCGATAATTTCGAAGTCAAAATGAATGACAAAATAGCAATATTGGCGCTAAAATCATCATCATCGTAATTTATACCAATAGAGCTTCCAAATATTATTAAGTACCTCGTCTATGATGTTTTCATCTTGATAATTCTGCAAATTATTGTACAAATCATCCATTGTACCACAAATAGAAATAGAATTTCTAGAAAACGACTTTTCAAAAACCAACTTTTCTTGTGCTTTTGTGTTTTTCTTCAGAAGTCAAAAACATAAACACAGAGGAAAAAGATGAGAAAAAGCAATGACTAGGACTCAGATTAAATACCTCTGAGACTAAGGAATTAATTCTTTATTCATTGGGAAAAAGTATGGAGAGTAGAGTTTAACCCTTCGACTTTTGTTCTTGAAATAGACAAATGGAACAGAATCTTTTGTTCTTGTTGTTTTACTCTGGAATGACTAACCATAGAGTGAAACAATTTTTTTAAACAAAGATACAGGATATAAACCAGGATATAAACCCTCTTTTTAACGAAGCCATACAACCAATCTTGGACAAAAAAGTCAGAACATTTTCGGCTCATTCTGACAAATTGGGCGCTCTAAATTCTCACATTGCATTTTCGATCCTAAAATATTGCCTTTTTGTACCTAAATTGATTTATATTCTCCGTGCGATACGCTAGAAAAAATTCTAAATTTATCTTTTGATGATCAGTCCTGGAATCAAGCTACTTTACCGGTCAAGTATGGTGGCATCGGCGTGAGAAAAATTTCCAGTGTTGCTCTTCCGGCTTTTCTGTCCTCTGTGCATAGTATAAAAGAGCTTAGTTCTCAGATTCTTAATTCTAATTCAGTTTCATTGACCTATGCCACAGAGGCCTTAGAGAGTTGGAAGGTCAGGTGTCCCAATGACGATATTCCGAAGGAATGTTTCACACAAAAACTTTGGGATGTGCCGTTGGTTCGGCTGACACATACAAATTTGGTTCAAAATCTTACAAGTGAAAGAGATCGAGCAAGGCTTCTAGCCTTATCTGAAAAAGAATCCGGGTATTGGCTTCATGCCTTGCCATCGAAAAATCTCGGCACTCTTGAAAGAAGTAATAATGAAAGTTTTCGTGTGGCTCTAGGTCTCAGATTGGGAACACCCCTGTGCTTCGAGCACAGATGTCCGTGTGGAAAAGAGGTCGATAAATTTGGAATTCACGGACTCTCTTGCCAAAGGAGCGCTGGTAGGCTTTTTCGGCATGGCTCTCTCAATGATACGATCAAAAGGGCTCTTGCCACCATAGATATTCCTGCGCTCATTGAGCCGGCAGGGATTAGTCGGGATGATGGCAAGAGACCTGATGGATTGACGCTGGTTCCCTGGGAACGAGGACGGGCGCTAATGTGGGACGCAACATGCGTAGACACATTGGCCCCGTGTCATATCAGGGAGACAGCATCAAGGCCGGGAGCCGCAGCAGAAAAGGCTGAAACCGGCAAGCGGCGGAAGTATGCCTCTCTCATAGAGAGTTACATATTTGTTCCGTTTGCCGTGGAGACCCTTGGGCCGTGGAGTCTTAGTGCCAAAAATTTTTTGCGAGATATTTCACCGCGGTTAATTGCCTCATCTGGTGACAGAAGGGCTGGCTCATTTTTTGCGCAAAGGATCAGCCTGGCTGTCCAGCGCGGAAATGCAGCCAGCATTTTTGCCACCATTCCACGTGGGCATGATTTATATAGTAATTAGGTTATGCTAGCTAGCATTAAGTTCTATTGTATTAATTTCAATAAAAAAAAAAAAGGATATAAAAAGTGTCCGTGGAAATGCATTAAGTCTAAACTAAATATGTCACCGTAAGATTGTGAAAACCGTTAGGTTGTAATCTATCTGGCGAGATTGTAAACTGTCGAAAGACGCATTATTTTTGGTAAATTATGTCGGACCCTAACCTAATATACAAAAAAGACAAGAAATCGTAAATACAATTAATATTTCAAAAATTGTCACTCAGAACATAGAACGGTTCACAATCTGTCGACAGTTTACAATCTATCGAGATAAAAAGCGTTAGATTACAATCGGGCGGTTTTTGCAATTTTACGGTACATAATCAAAGGTCTAAAACTTTGATTTTATTTATTTCCTATTTCTTTTAGACCTTTGATAAATAATGTACTCTGTGACTCTGTGACTTTGCTGATTGTGTGAAAGGTGTGCTAATGCTGGTGTGGCACTATTAAATGCCATAAACAAAACAACAAGAACAACAAGGTGTGTTATCCTTTACGTTACTTGTCTCTGAATGTGTGTGTGTTTGACTGTTAGTGGTTTGTGGCACTAACATTTTGACCAGAGACAAGTTGATTTTGACATTTATATGTGATTTTCATTGTCTCTGGTGATTTTTATTAACTTCATCAGCTGGATGATTGTATTTGTATTTTGTGATGGTGCTAACAAACCTGTGTACCAAACATAGAAACAGAGACAAGTAACTTATTAAAAAGTCGTTTACAAATAAGTATTAAAATCTGCCAAGTTTAATTCTATGCGAATATCCAGGCAAACACTGACATAGGTATATCTGATAATGAATAAATGCAGGATATGTTTAGAAAGCAAAAGAAATTTATGTTCAATATTTGAGAATGATCAGGGGTTATCATATGCTTCAATGATAGCATTAATTACTGGAATTAAGGTAAAGTAAAAAAACGAAAATTAAGGGGCCCGGGCTAAATACAGCTACCTGCTGCGCGGGTGGAAGGGGGTATGCCCTGAGTGTGTCTCAACAGGTTTGCTTGAGCATGCTTAAAACGTAGTGATTATATACTCTTTGCATGCTATTATCTAGCTGCAGGTGTGTGTGCATGCACGACTTCGTGCCGAAAATGTATCTCTTAAATGTAATTTTTAAAACCTTCCATATCTTCGCACATTTCTACTAGTAATCGAGTACTTACTCCAAGACTTTCTCTTCTCGTTAATCACAGACCCAAATAGTTCTATTCCTTCTCTTTTTCTTTCTCAATGATAGAAGTTTATGAAATTCAGCGCGGACAGCCACTTGGCTTTCCATTTTTCACTACAGAACTTGCTATTAAATGGCATGTGTGTTTGCAGTGATGCTTTGAGCGTGCTTATTCAATGGTATGCTTAAAACGAGGATGCTTTTTTAAAGCAAATGTATACAGTGAAAGAGCATACTTTTTTTACGCAAGCTTATAAGCATACTTTTTTAGTAGAATTAGTAACTGTACCTTTACACTTTTAGTGGATAAATAAAAAGTTAAAATAACAGAGACCAAGAACTTATTCTGATACCACAATATAATTTCTTTTTAAATATATGTATAATTAATAGGTAGATTCATCTCATTATCATTGACAAATTGACGTTAAAAATGATTACTTATCTCTTTGTTATCATAAGTAACGACATATTTATTGTTTTCTTTCTTAAAAGTACTTATTTATGTATTTATTGGCATGTCTATTTAGTTTATGTACGTCTATTATTATTATTTTGTATATATTAGTTAAATATGTTACAATATATGGTATTGGTTAGTTTATTTAGCTATTAGAATTTAAGTTTATTATTATTTTTGCACCGCCTCCCTTTATCTCCTTTTTTTTCATTTTCTACCTTGGTTAAGGTTGTCTGGAAGAGATCGCTGCTTAGCGATAAGACCGCCTTATTGTACTAGTTGTTTTCTTGATTGAAACATGTTGTTTTTATATATTTGTGGTGTACAATAAAGTATACATACATTATCATTATAGTCATTAAGTACTAGTTATTTGGTTCATTACTCACCTTACACATTTACAGTAATGATAACAGGAATAGGTTTTACATTGGCCATTAAAAATATAGGATATTTGACAACCTTGTGCAAATGGTGAAAATTCTATGTTAGGGAAACAACAGAGATATGTAACTTTAAATCCATTAAATTTCAGGTTGAGTTTTCCTTGTATGCATGAGGATTTATGACCTTTCAAATTACACAATACTATTGTTAAAAGTTTTATTGCTTTTGGCTCTTCCTTTGCTGCATTGTGTACTAATAATTAATTTATTGTTCCAGATAGTAAAAGATGAAAAAGAATTGATATGTTTACTCTGTCGCAGGAAACTGTCAGATTTCTATGAATTTAAAGTTTTAATTGAAAGGTTTGAAATTATCTTCTGATATGTAACAGGACAATCCAAACCCATCCAATTAGGGCCTTCTGAATACCAGGCAGTCTTAGCTCAGAGTCCCTTCAAGGAGATGCCATTTATTCTTCATGTTCACACTTAAAAGAGAAATAGGTAGTGTGCACTGTACTTCTGCATTTAAGAGTATACACACAACACATTCATGATTTTGTTCTGTTAATATAACTATATTCATTGAATATAAAAAAACACTATGTTTACTTTTTTTGCACAAAAGCTTTTAGCAGAGGTAAAATTGTACATAAGTGCATGCTCCGGGACACTAATGCCCTCTAATGTGTCTTTACCAGAACTGGTCATATATACAGAGCTGGTCATGTATGCCAGCAATTTTTCTTGTCCCTGATTTTTATTGATACAGTTTTATCAGCCCAGAGCTGGATATAATATTATTTATGAACATTATGGCTAGATTTTCAAATAAAGTAATTGTTTATTTTTAAAAATATTGGTCATATTAATAATAGTTAAACGGTAAATATCATAATATTGCCTGTTTTGTTTTGAAATTTGATTGAAAATTAATTTTACTGAATTATTGGCGCAATATTTTTACGAAGTACATGGTTATTTATTTTCAGATCTGATCTAGAACTAAGCAAACAGTTAAAGCTTCTCAGGTTTAACACAATAGATGATATTAAAGATGAATTCAAGTCCCAACTGAATTCTATACAGCTAGGAAATGTGGCAATAGATTACAATAATTTATTGTTTCAAAATGGAAAAGAGTGTACTCTTTACAATAACACCTTGATTAGAAGACTGATTAATGAAGAGAAGGAAACTGTGCCCATAGAAGAGTTTCTTAGTACAATAAAATCGGAAGAATTTGAAGAAAATTGTCATGTAAGCTTTTTTTTAACCAATAACAAGTTAAGTACACTTGGTCCCTAACTGCTTTCCCACTTGGTGGTGAATTTAGACCTCTCATAAGAGAGTAGTATATAATATATTCACTTACTAATTACTTTAAGAGACCCCATATCTGAGTGAGTTTGTTGTGGGCTTCTTCTCAGACCAGGGTGCGTTTAGAACCATAGCTTTAGTAAAAATCATAGTTAACTAACAATTAGTATTTATTGTGATGGTAACATCACTTAAACTAATTGTTAAATTAAACAAATAATTGACATTAAATAGTGTACAAAGTCACCTACTTTGAATAAAGGAATTATGATTCTGACTAAGATAAGCTAACCTAACCCTTGGAATCAGAAAAATTTTAATGTATGTTCCTTTCATAATTTAGATTTTAGGCATTGTATAAGGCTGGATTTTGTTATAGTAATATGCTTTAGAACTGCAAAAGTATTGTACAAATTGTAAGTTGATGAACACAGTAGTCAGTAAACAGATAAACTTGGACAATAGATATTATAATTTTAGGTAAATGATTATGAACAAGACCATAATATTGAGAGTATGCATGAAGAATATAATAATTACAAAAGGAAGAAGAAAAATACATTGAAAATGTCAAAAAAGAACAAAACAACAAGTAGGTAACTATAACTTATATAGTATAACTTAATATACTCAGTTTAATATTTAAGTGTCATATCGCAGCACATCACGCGCGTTATAATTTTCTATTTAAACTCTAAGCGCAGTGATAGCCTAGTTACTAGGCCCTAATAGTTAAGGCACCCTTTAGACCTATCCTCAGACACCCGACCTCTAACCTTTCGGAGTAACGTGCGTTTTATGAAATTATATATGACTGGCTTTCTAAAGGTGAAGGGGAACATTGTGAGAAAACCTGCATGCCTGATCATAATGTCATCATTATGTTCTCCAAGGTGTATTGACTGCCAATCCTTGCCAACCACTTGGCTAGCCTGGAAGACTATGGCCAAACCGTTTTCATTCTGAGCGAGGAGACTCAAGCTTAGAAGTGAGCTGCAGCATAAAATGATAATATAGGAAATAAATATCAAATCCGGTCAAAAAATATTTTTTATTGAGTGATGGTACCTACATTAAATTATTACAGAAAGAGGTATTAAGAGAGTTTAAATTAATTTACTACAGCTGATGCCCGCGACTTCGTCCTCGTGGATGAAGTATTTTGGTTCCCGCGGAAACTTAATTTTACGGGTTGCTAGTGCAAAAATGAATTAAACTGTCCAGCTTTGTAGGCTAATAATAATAATAATAGATAATATTTTTTCAGGTGGACCAATAAAAGACGCTAACGAAATTCGCATAAAGCCTGTTGTACTAAAGGATATAAGACTGCTAAAAGTAAAAACCAAAAAAAGAAAATCCAACTGCAAGCCTACAAGCAAAGAAACGTTATGCCCCTTCTGCGGAAAAATTTGTAAAAACATAAGATCACATATTCTGAAACATACAGGTTGGTAATAATAATAAAGCTTGTGGCATACTATTTATTATATTATTCAGAAATTGTCCGCCAGAAAAACTGCTGACGTGCTCCTGTATGCACTCTGATGACAATGTAACTCATTTTCGCACGCTTTCTAGTTTGTTAACCTTTAATTTTTCTGGCATCGCAGCTTCTAGGAATCGCGATATGAGCGCTTGCGTCGCGCTTTGTTTTAGGCTTAATCACTTAGTATTGTAAGTAGGTAATGCTAATACTTTTTCTCGTGTACTACTATCGAAAGTATAAGTGCATGAGTACATAAATATTATATGTATCCATGTTTGTATATCCATACAAATACCAGGTTCCACACCTCTGTATAATTTAGTTTAATAATTTTTGAGCTGCTTACTAATTTTGTTCTAGGTTAACTGTTTTTTTTAATTACGAGAGGCTTGCGCTTGACGACATGAAAGCAAAGATTAAGGTCTAGGTTGGAGCGCGCTTGCCTAGAAGATGCCTATTCAATTTGTATTGAAAACTGACAGCTCAGAGATGAACCTCCCTAGTCTCGCCCCTTTGACCCCAAAGGTCAGAGCGTTGCTCTGTGTACACGTTTCCGTCGTATAACTATACCCTTAGACTAGACCAGAGACCTTAGACACAGCTAATTCTATTGATCGTAATCGAGTATTCGATCTGTATTTTTAGAGCTTAATTTCGTGTATGCATTCACAGCAAGCGCTCCTAACGGAAACGTTTCGAAATTACATTCATTGTACTGAATTTGTGACTTTAAATGAAGGGCTTTTGGGTCCATTTTACTGTGATCGAACTCTCGATTACGATCAATCGAATTTGCTATGTTAAAATTTAGACTCCTTTAAACGTTTCATAGCAGTCTTCTTATTTTCCAGGGGAGAAAATATGTAAGTGTCCCAACTGTCCGAAATCTTTTCGCTCGAAGGCATATCTACAGCATCATATTATGAAGTTGCATTCAGCAATAAAAAAAACATATGAGTGTGAACATTGTATTGGAACTTTTTCTAGTAAAACATCTGTTTTGAGGTGAGTTTGAGGTGAAGAGACAGCTGTTGTCAAAGAAACAATAAGTAAAACTTTCATATCCAGAGGCTATTGTAACAGTTAGTGTTCTATCCTTTTTTTCTATAAAATAGATTTACTATTTTTTTATTATCCTGATCTCATCTGGACATAATAGTAGATAGGTATCAATAACATGCAGTGGACACTCACTGACTAAATTATCAACGCCCAGGGCAAACACTTGGGAAAGGTTCCCTAAAAGAAACCTGTAATTCTAAAAATTCGTCTTTAATAGCATTAATCTTGAGGACGAATTTTCTAGTGATTACCCAGCGCAAACACTTGGACTTAGAAAGTTAAATCTAGAAATTGTGCACAGAGGTTTCTGAGGTTCGAGGTTGACACAATTTTAATGCTAACAATTATTTCTACAAAAAATATAAAAAAAATCCTAAAAATCTTTCGGATTAAGTATGAATTTCACGAAATTCCTACGGAGGCGAAGCCGCGCGAGATTTCTAGTAAACTATAATATTTCGCAGCTAAAATATTGCAATGGTAATGTATCTCCAATTATAATATGGAATATTTTTATTTTCAGACATATGGCATTACATATGAACCAACAGTTCTCCTGCATAGTATGTAAAAAGGACTTCAAATGGGTAAATCCATATTTCCATACAAATATTTTATATGCGAAAGTGTGTCCGTCTGTCTGTCCATCTGTTCCCGTGGAAATCAAAACTCGGACGAATTTGCGGGCATCATCTAGTATTACTTATAAAAATGATATGATGAAAATAGTCTAAGACGGAGAGGGCTTAGTGCTTATCTGGGAGAGTATTGTAATTTTTAATAAACACATACCCCTTAGGCCCTTTTGCAGATACGCCTGGTTAGGTTTAACCCAGGATAACGTTGAAATTTTGACAGAATTCTGTCTGTTCTGTCTGAATTCTCAAAGTAGCAGTTAACTCTGTGTTAAAAGGTTAACCCGGCGTTTGTGCTAGTGGGCCTTACTGATTTCTACTTAGCATTCGTACTGGAATGTAAAATCACTTGGCAGCGAAGCGTTGCTATTACTTACCACCCTAGGTATCTATAGCCACGGCTTGAAGCCTTCCTCTTATTTCAATAACATTAAATATAAATGTTGTAAACGGAATAGTTCGTTCGCGTGAATTAAAGTTCCTTGATTCGCGCGGGAACTCTTTAATTTTCCGGGATAAAAAGTAGCCTATGATCTTCCCCAGGTATCAAACTATACCAAATTTCATCAAAATCGGTTGAATAGATGAGCCGTGAAAGCGCAACAGACAGACTATGATATGTCATATGACTATGATAATATTAGTATGGATTGTACTGTGTATAAAAAATGGAAAACAAGTAGGACAAGTAGTTTATGAATTTCCAAGTGATGATGCAGTATTGAATATAAGATGGTAACGGGCCAACCTGTCAGGGATATGTCATACGGCAGTTAAATAAAAAAACCCATACGGCTAATCGGTTTGTATACGACTTCGTCCTACACTACACGCTAAATCGCTTCCGCAGTTTGCACCGTCTCCCACAAACCAGGTACACCTGTGGAAAAAGGTATCAAGTATTTTAAAACGATTTTCAGAAAGCTAGTTTAAAGCGTCACATGAAGATTCATAGTGTGGCCCCCAGATCGATTCAATGTGATGAATGTAGTATGTCGTTCCATACCAATGGTGCCTTGAAAGCTCACTATAGAGTCCATACTGGAGAGCGCCCATACAAATGCGAGGTATGGTATCTGATTCTTATAAATCTTATGTATAACTAGCTGATGCCCGCGACTTCGTCCGCGTGGATTGAATTGTTTTTAATTATACGGGATAGAATGTAGCCTATGTGTTATTGGCTATTGCAGACTCTAATCTATCTCTGTGCAAAGTTCATCTAGGTCCATTTAGCCGTAATGGCGTGATTGAGTAACAAACATCCATTTGAGATTTTTTGGTTCCCGCGGGAACTCTTTAATTTTCCGGGATAAAAAGTAGCCTATGTTTTATTCCAGACTATAATCTATCTCTGTATCAAAGTTCATCCAGATCCGTTCAGCCTTTCTGGCGTGATTGAGTAACAAACATTCATTTGAGAATTTTTTGGTTCCCGCGGGACTACTTAAATTTTTCGTGATAAAAAGAAGCCTACGTGTTATTTCAGACTACGATCTATCTTTGTGCCAAATTTCATCAAATCAATCCGTTCAGCCGTTCAGGTGTGATTGAGCGTCACTCGTTCGTGTGTCATAAGTTTTTTCAAATCCCACAGCACTTCATTATTTTCCGGGATGAAAAGTAGCCTATGCCACTGTCCAGATCCTCAATTATGCCCATGCAAAAAAATACGTTAATCTGTTGCGGCGTGATTGGAGGACTAACTATCTATTACACGTCCTTGGGGATAAAATTTACAAAAAAATTTGAATCAGGTATTTCTCCATTTCAAGCCGAAATTCCAAAAACCCAACCAAGTTACCAAAAAATACCTAGTTTAATGGCTCTAACTTAAAAATTAATGACAGACTTTCTTACAAACTTTCAACCCCTATTTTACCATTTTACGGGTTGAACTTTGAAAAATTGTGATACATGTATTTCTTCATTTTTAACTCGCAGTTTATATACCAAGTTTCATAGCTATAACTTGAGAAATGAAGGACTTTCGTTAAAAATTTTCAACCCCTATTTTACCCTTTTGGGGGTTGAATTTTGAAAATCTATGACACACGAACTTCTTTATTTTTTACCAAAAGCCAAAATACTAAGCTTCGTTGACATAACTTGAGCAATATCCTGTGAAATGAAGGCCTTACATACAAACTTTCATCCCCTATTTTACCCCTTTAGGGATCGAATTTTTAAAAACTGTGAAACATGTATTTCTTAATTTTTAACCCGCTGTTTATATACCAAGTTTCATGGCTATAACTTGAGAAATGTAGGACTTTCAAACAAATTTTCAACCCCTATTTCACCCCTTTAGGGATCGAATTTTCAAAAACTTTGAAACACGTATTTCTTCATTTTTAACCCGTTAATAATAATTCATTTTTAACCCATTAATATCCCTTTTGAGGGTTGAATTTTGAAAAACTGTGACACACGTACTTCTTTATTTTTTACCAATAGCCGAAACGCTAAGCTTCGTTGATATAACTTGAACAATATCCTGTGAAATGAAGGCCTTAAATACCAACTTTCATCCCCTATTTCACCCCTTTAAGGAACGAATTTTCAAAAATAGTAAAACATGTATTTCTTCATTTTTAACCCGCTATTTATATACCAAGTTTCATGGCTATAACTTGAGAAATGAAGGACTTTCAAACAAACTGTCAACCCCTATTTCATCCCTTTAGGGATCGAATTTTCAAAAACTGTGAAACACGTATTTCTTTATTTTTTATCAAAAGCCGAAAAACTAAGCTTCTTTGATTTATCTTGAGCAATATCTTGAGAGATGAAGGCCCTATATACCAAATTTCATCCCCTTTTTCATCCCTTTAGGGATCGAATTTTTAAAAACTGCAATACTCGAATTTTTTAATTTTTAATTCGTAGTTTATGTACCAAGTTTCATAGCTACAACTTGAGAAATGAAGGACTTTCATACAAATTTTCAACCCCTATCTTACCCTTTTGGGGGTTGAATTTTGAAAAACTGTGACATACGTACTTCTTAATTTTTTACCAAAAGCCGAAACACTAAGCTTCGTAGATGTAACTTGAGCAATATCTTGAGAAATGAAGGACATTCATACAAAACTTCAACCCCTATTTTAACCCTTTGGGGGTAAAATTTTGAAAAACTGTGACACACTTACTTCTTTATTTTTTACCATAAGCCAAAATACCCAAGTTTCGTTTATATAACTTGTAAAAAATCTTGAGAAATGAAGGCATTTCATACCAACTTTCATCCCCTATTTCACCCCTTTGGGGGTCGAATTTTCAAAAACTGTGAAATACGTATTTCTTGATTTTTAACTCGCAGCTCATATACCAAGTTTCATGGTTATAGCTGTCATAAAAAAATTCAACCCCTATTTTATCACTTTAGTGGTTGAATTTTGAAAAACTGCGACACACGTAATTCTTAAATTTTTATCGAAAGCCGAAATACCAAGTTTCGTTTATATAACTTGAGAATATCTTGAGAAATTAAGGACTTTCATGCAAACTCTCATCCCCTATTTCAACCCTTCGGGGATAGAATTTTTAAAAACTGTGAAAGATGTATTTCTTCATTTTCAACCAGTAGCTCGTATACCAAGTTTCATGGATATAACTTGAGAAATGACGGACTTTCATATAAAGTTTTCACCCCCTATTTCACCCCTTTAGGGGTGGAATTTTGAAGTGAGCTTCTTAGTGAGCGCCTACGTCACAAAAGGAACCTACTGTCAAAATTTCAAGTTAATAACCCCAGCGGTTTAGGTTGTGCGTTGATCCCATAACGATTATATATATATATATTAGATTAGATTAGATTGAATCTTTGACCACCGCACGGCTCTTACGGCAATACATTGCAAACAAGCCGCCGACCTTTAGATCAATAACTGGATAATACTCGAGATTACGTCCGCGTGGATTTAAGTTTTTGAAAATTCTAACCGTGGGAACTCTTCGATTTTCCGGGATAAAGAATGTCATGTCCCTTCTCAGGATGCAACCTATCTCTGTAGTAATTTTCGCCTAAATTGTTTGAACATAGGTGTAGAAAGCGTAGCTGAATCACACTCCTCATGCCTGATACTGGGTGCAGATCTCCCGCGGCTACGGCCGAAGCCTCCTGCCAGACCACCAGACAGACCAATAAATATTAATTTGGCTCTTGTAGAGTAAAATTAGCTGCAACTTATAAAACAAATTGATTGTTTCAGCTATGCTCGCAACCCTACAGCTACAAACGCGACTTTAACAGACACTGCCTTAAGAAACATGGAATAGTAATAGACCGTAGACCAGTATATGTGATGAACGATGAAGTCCTCAAAAGTGAAAAGGCTCTTATGAAAGACTTAATGCTGCATTTACATGGAATACCAACAAAGTCTGAGCCAATGGATTCTTTTCGCGGGCCCCAAAAGGCCCAAGCTTTCGCTAAAGCCCTAAAAGTTATGCAAAATGGTCAAATACAAATTGATGTTCAGTTGTAAAGGCTGAACAACAAACAGAAATCTGAAGGAGTGCTCTTCTATCCACAATCCATTTTAGACTTGCCTTTACACAAGTTTAAATAGTCCATTAAAATTATGCTCCTTAAAAAAGTTTATTATATACTGCTGAAGATTATGTAAACGATGAGCGATAACGAAAGAGTTTATTTTAATTTTTTATATATTAATATTTTAGTAAGAGCAACCGAACTATTGGTAGATTCATTTGATGATTCAAAAGCACTTGTAATAGTTTATTTGAATAAAAAACATTTGAATTTACCTTCCAGTTATATTTTTTGTTCAATTTTAATTATAATATTGTTTTTTTAAATATGTGGGCATAGCTCATCTACATAATATGCATATCCATAAATCTGGGTAAGCGACCATTAAAGCGGATCGGAGTGGAGATGTGTTGGGCGAGTCAATAGGATTGTTAATCGATGATGCGATAATTTTTTTAAACCTGTCAAGAATCTTGTCACTTATATAACCGACCCGCTCCGGTTTTATGGACAGGCACCGCTTTTATGGCATGAATTCAAGAAGAGTTTTATTCTCTCCACGCTTGCAATATTGTAATAAATGTACTAATAATTTTTAGTCCAAACTTATTTGACCCGGTGACGGCGTCATACTTACCTACATATATGGAAAATAAAATAAAAAGTTTTTGTGTAACTATTATATATATAATATGTATATGTCACCGTAAGATTGTAAAAACCGTCAGATTATAATCGAACTCGCGAAATTGTAAACTGTCGAAAGATTACAATTTAACGCATTATTTTCCGGTAGATTGTAATCTGATAGGTATTTAAACCCGATAAAACCTAAGTGCCCGGCCTGAGGCCACTACTTGATTATTTATGTCGAACCCTAACCTTACCTACAAGAAAGAGACAAGAAAACGTAAATAAAATGAATATTTCAAAAATTGAAACTCAAAACATTGAACAGTTTACAATCTTTCGACAGTTTAGAATTTCGCGAGTTCGATAATAATCTGACGGTTTTTACAATCTTACGGTGACATATACATATTATATATATAATAGTTACACAAAAACTTTTTATTTTATTTTTGTGTTAAATTGACGAATTTCTTATTGACAAAGTTGTATGGAAGCAATCTACTTTTAATCAATGGCATTAGCCATGTGGGCGAACTAGAATCGAGAGGGACACCAACTCACAGAAGTGTTCTCTTTCGAGCATAGATTTATTATAATTACGATATCATTTCTTTCGAGAGCGTTTTATCTACCTAACGTACCTACATCCCAATAGATGCAATAAAATCTTGGTATGACTGGTAGAATTTGTTTTGAAGTAAAACTGTTTTCGAATCGTGATTTCAAAATTCGATGAAACGGATGTTGTCGCCACGGTACAAGTGACGGCACCGGAGTCCGGACGAATGCAGTGTTGCCATCACGGCCATTTCAAAAATTACCTGAATTAAATAAAAAAAGCAACCTTTCATTTTTTTCTAATACAAATGTATTAAAAGTTCATAGAATAGATGTTGGTTGTAATAACTTACACAAATATAAAGGATAATGTAGCTGTTGTGGTATTTTCTATTTGTTGCATTTTGCCAGCTACTTATTCAAAACACCTAAAATTAAAGACAAAAAAATGAAATTTGTAAGTAAAATAAGGATCGAAATTTATTTAATCTACAGAGTGACAAAAATCATACAGGATTCATTTACCAATACTATCTAGACTAGTGGTTCGCCCCGACCTGAGACCTCGCGGTATCCATAAGGTTGTTTTAACAATATTATTGTAACTTTTAACATTAGACGCAAAAGAGCTATTGGAGAAACGAATAAACTTTTACAGAGCGCCATCTATTGACATCATTGTGAAGTTCTGTTAAAAATACTGAAGCTCATTAAAAATTAAATAATTTCGTTTCCTAATAATAATAGGTCTTTACCTATGAAATTGCCGTTTTGTAAGGGAGGGACATAAAGTCGATTTTTTAAAAATATAATATATTTATTTAATCAAAGTATGTACCATTACTATCTATGTACTTTTGCCATCTCATAGGTAGTTCATTGATCCCTTTACTAAAAATACCATACGGACGGGAATCAATAAAATCTTTGAAGGCGCTTTGGACTGCCCCATCGGAGTTGAATTTTTTCCCTTGCAAGAAGTTATCCAATAGCGTTGTCTTGAAGCAGCAGTGACCTAGAGCGATTGACGAGCCTCGGTTGTTTAGCAGCTAGCTTTTCCATCATGGTTTGCAGTTGCTGACAATAGACATCCGCCGTAATCGTCTGGCCAGATTTAAGAAAGCTGTAGTGAACGACACCGGCACTAGTCCACCAAACGCTCACAAGTAATTTTTTTTGAATCAGTTTTCGCTTGGGGCAGGATTTGGCTGGTTCGCCAGGGTTCAGTCATTGCGATTAGCGTTTCCGATAATCGTACATGATCCACTTTTCATCACAGGTAATAATTCGATATAAAATCCCTTCATTATTGTGCCGGTTGAGAATGTAACGCAGCAGTCGACGCGCGTTTGTCGGTTTGCTGCACTCAATTCATGAGGTACCCACCTTTCAAGCTCTTTCACCTTCCCAATTTGCTTCAAGTGAATTAAGAGTATTATCACTAACACCGCAACCTGCAGCTAGGTCGGACGTGGTTTACGATGGATCCGCTTCCACAATAGCCTTCAATTCTTCATTATCAACTTTGGTCTCCGGCCGTCCACGGGGCTTGTTCGGCTTGTTCTGCAGGTCGAAATTTCCAGAACGAAAACGTTGGAATCAAAAACGCACTGTGTTTTCTTTTGCGACACCGCCGCCATACACATCATTAATCCTTCGAGCTGTTTCTGCAGCACTGGTACCACGATGGAACTCGTACTCTTAAATAACGCGATATTTCAAGTTTTCCATTTTGTAAACTGAGTGACGCAAAGAAAAAACCAAAAGAGGAAAAAACAAATGAATATGGGTTTTCAAAACACAAAAGCATGAGTAAATAGCTGTCTAGATTTGAAATTGAAATTCCTAACCAAAGAGGAGATATTTGAGATCAAAGTGGCCAGTACGACAAAACGGCAATTTCATATGTAAGGACCTAATATTTATCTTTTTTTAGTATTTGTTCAAGTACAGGATATAATTCAAATAATTGATCAAGTTTCAGGCTCAGATGAGTCAAATTGGCAGTCATAGGAACTGCTGAAAGTGAAAACGAATATTTAAAAAAAAGTTAACCTATTTTTTTGTTTTCTTTTTATTTTATTTTTATTTTATTTATTTTTTAAATAAAAATTAATTAATTAAATGCAGCGAGACGTCGCTGTTCACGAGCATGTCGGTCTTCGCAAGCACGTCGGTTACGGTCATGCGAATCCAGAATTTTATCCCTAACCAAAAAGTGCTCATCGGACATCGCAGCTAAAGAAGGTTTCACTTCAAAAAGTGATACGCTGAACAGGACAAGAAAACATTTGCTCGCTCTGTCACTACTTGGCATTAGCGTATTTAATATGCTCATTTCGCTCGACTCAATACTTTTTCTCATCTTTCAAAGAGTGAGACAGACTGAAGCATTACTAGGCAAATGGCGTCTGTCAAAATTATCCCTATTAAACAGACCAACGCATCTTCCTATTTTTACTCTATGCCACATTCCGTAGACCATGGAGGTAGGAAATTAGCACCTTCGTTCTCTCTACATTATGGCAGATCCTATTGCTTCCTTTCGGTAGTTTCTTTTAATTCCGTAGACAGAGAAAGGAATATTTACGTATTCAGCATGTATTTGGGTAATTTTTTTTTATTTATCTGCAGGGCGACCGGCTTAAAATGACAGCTACAGTGTAACGATCGCAATGACCTCTGATCGGTTAAAACTCTTCCGCTATCGGACAAAATCCATTGACGCAGCAAGAATATCATGAATTCAGCCAATCACAACAATTGATACTGCAACAATGATTGATGCAGAAGTTAGGCAATCGCACTGCTGGTTTAACGCCTAACTAACTAAACTCCAAGAATAACTCAGATCGAGAAGAATAAGGTATTACTATACTCTTTGAATTCATAGATCCACAGAGTACAATATATGCAAAGATCGTTGATCGTTCAGATCCAGATCGTTCACAAGAGACTAGAGAGGTGTATTACTACTAAAATAAAACCTGCGGCAGGACTAGTAATTCGAGTCTGTTCGTGTTGTGTGTGTTTACGGAGTACAGATGGGTTATTATTATTAGCTAAATTACTGTTTCCATAAAACATTTTGTAGAATTCGTATCTGCTCTCCAAAATGTTAGTGTTTTTATGTCCCTTTTTTGTGTGATCTAACGCTTAATGTGAAGAAGTGCAACAGGCGAAACGGTTCCTGTAAACAGAGGAGTAAATTGTGAACACAATGCCTACGGATTCAGAATGCGACTGCGACTTGGTATCCAAGGAGTGGCTTTTAGCCAAGCTGCGCTCGGATGAGAGAGATATGATTCTTATAGATTGTCGAGGGTCCAATGAGTATTCAGTTTCCCATATTCGATCTGCCGTCAACTTTTCTATCCCGAGTATTATGTTGCGGAGATTAGCTGCAGGGAAGATCGAATTGGCTTCCACGGTGCAGTGTAAGGAGCTTAAAGCCCGGATAACGCAATGTTGCTCTCGAGGCACCTTCGTGCTGTACAGCGACGGAGCCCCTCGAGAGCCTGACTCTGTGCACGGCATCCTGCTGAAGCGCCTCAAGCAAGATGGCGTACAGGTCGTCTGCCTTGAAGGTAATTATTCCCATTTGCTACTATGTCAGTGCTATGATTTTATTAATTCTGATTTAACCAACCCTTAGTCCCTTATAGTAACAGATCAAGTTGATCATTGAGTGGTGACATGCTACCTATCCTGAGTAACTGTAGCCAGCAGAAACATTATCACTCAGCCCTTGAACCATTTTCCCTTTTACACATATTTAAATTTCACCTGTTTAATCAATTTTGAAAAAACTTGTACAATGATAGATTGCATCAATGTACTTCTCTACTTCGTGCATCGATTGCATCCCAGGGATGGTCATGGGCTTATATAGGTTTTTATACTGGAAAATCAAAAATACCTACATAATATTATATATGAGGTTGATGCAATAAGATTGGTTGTACTTGTCACTGTAAAATTGTAAATTTCACGCGCAAGTTGAATGCAGAGTAAATGTATGTATGTCATGCATATGTGTATGGTGACACATACATTTACTCTGCATTCAACTCGCACGCAAACTCTAGGTTAGGTTAGGGTTTGACACAAATATTCACTTAGGTTCTATCGGGTTAATATACCTAATAGATTACAATTTACCGAAAAATGATGCGTTAAATTGCAATTTACCAAAAAATAATGCATTAAATTGTATGTTATGGTTCACAATCTGTCGATAGTTTACAATCTATCGAGATAAAAAGTGTTAGATTATAATCTAATGGTTTTTACATATTACATACATATAATAATATTACATAATGTCAGGTGAAAATAAGAATTATCAAATTTTACTCTAAGTAATGACTGGATAAAGAAGACCAAGCCAATCATAATTCAATCATAATTAATTATCAATATAATTTAAAGACAATGGAAGTATTGATAAAGTAAGGCAATAATAATACCTACTTACTTAATATTGAGATATATAAAATTTTTATTGAGTAATAATATTTGAAATTAAGTACATATGTATATTATAATTTATATTTCTATTGGTACAATAAAATTTGTAAAAGGTTCAGAGGTAGGTGACAACAATTGTAACTCATGTTACCTTAGTATGAGTGTCTAAGCACTCCTTTGCATACGATGAAGATGAATCACAATTATGTCTAGTTTTTTAATTTTTGGGGTCAATTTGGGATTTTATAATTTCTGAATTTTCCCTGGTTTGGCCTGGTGGTAGGCTTCGGCCGTGGTTAGTTACCACCCTGCCGGCAAAGACGTGCCTCCAAGCGATTACGCGTTCCGGTACGATGGCGTGTAGAAACCGAATAGGGGTATGGGTTTAATATAACTGCTATGCCCCTAACAGGTTAGCCCGCTTCCATCTTAGACTGTATCATCACTTGCCATCAAGTGAGATCGCAGCCAAGGGCTAACTTGTAGTGGATAAAAAAAAACATCAGATATTTTTGAAAAAAAAATTGAAATTAATGATAGTTATGAACTGATACTTATTTACAATTCTTATTACATAATGGAGTATCGTCCCTTAACTTACAACACCGCTCAAGTCGAAAATTGGCGGTTTTCACATTTGAATGCCTTTCGATGGAGCAGCTCATTGCGCGTCTAACCATTGGTCACATGATATAGATTTCAGCCAATCAGAGCCGTAATTCGAAAAGTAGTGACAGCGCGCAAGTCGGATGGCCTCTCAACACCGCACAAGTCGTTAGTCTGTCATAGTTCCGATGGCTGTTGTGCTCAAAATCGCAATGTTACCTTAAGCAATGCTTTATTATGTACGTTTAGCGATTGAAAAAAATATTGAGATTACTCAAAAGTACCTGAAAAAAGGCCATAGGTACCCAAATGGAATGTGATTCCATACCCAGTACAATAGAGTGTAAATTAAAAGGTAAAGAAATTTACCTTCCACAACAATACATGGCTATAACTAAAACCCCGCTAGGAGTGATCCTATGCCTTATGAAGCTTGTTATTTGGACTATACATTTTTTTACCGACTTTATTATTTATAAATCTATACGTCCTGGTAAAAAGACAGGTGGTCCAGTCGTCACAGATGCACGTATGCTAGAATAGAGACCAAATGGCACAATTTGGTATAAAATTGGTTTTGATGACGGTTTTCAGCCGTTACCACAACGTCCCACGCCAATTAACAGCATTAAACAAATAAATCACCTGCAGAAACTGAATGCAGCTATAATACCATTTAAAAGCGTAAGTATGATGATTTGCAAGACCTAAAAAGTGTATTACCATCTAGTTGCCACTCTTTCTAAGATGACCTTCCGCACAGCAATCGCTGCAATTTTCACAGGGACCCTTTTATTTGAATCAGTGTAGTGTAATAAAATCTAGGGAGTAAGGGTCCCTAAAGAAACATCAGTTTGTTGTTTAAAATCTGACTAAAAGGCTTTGGCATCCTTTATTTCTAGTTTAGCTTTTGCTGTCAGTTGAATTGACCAATTACCATTCCAGGATGTTTGAAAAACATATGATATCTTAAATTCCATTTACTTAAGTTACTTATTTTGGATAAGTATTCAGTTGGCAGACTGTCACTATTTCCACTATACATATAAATACTGAATGAATCAGCCTGCCTAGCGATAGTTACCTAAAGTACACCTATATCCTTTAATAGATCAAATAAAATACTCAAAACTCCTTTGGGGTGCTACTTCTAATATTGCTAATTACAACTTTCTACTCATTGTACCTATCTATTGTAAATAATATGTTCATAATAATACATAATATTATGTTGTAAACATTAAAACCTAAACATCACAAAGGGAGTCTTCTACCCTTCATGAGATTGAATCTGTAAAAAAAAAGGTTACCTATAATGACTTTATTATACTGTAGTTACCTACTCTATGCAGATTAGTTGCTGTATCATAATATATTAATCAAATTTACACCCACTGTCCACTGGGATGTCAACAATTTTTAAATCCTCGCGTCTTTGATTTCAATTTATCTAGTTCAGGTACATAGTAATACTTAATATTCTATGGTATATGTATCCGTATTTAATATTATAAATGTTAAAGAGTGTTCTTTTGTTGGTTTGTCCTTCAAAACAGAGCAACAGATTGATGGATTGATAGCAAACAATAGTTATTACCCAATGACTATTGTTTGCTATTGTTGAAAACTTGGAGAGTAGCTTAAGCACAGTTTTACGATAATATATATGTCACCGTAAGATTGCAAAACCGTTAGATTGTAATCTTACTAGTGAAATTGTAAACTGTCGACAGATTGTGAACCATTCAATGTGCTGAGTGTCAAGTTTTGAAATATTCATTGTTTACGTTTTCTTGTCTCTTTCTTGTAGTGTAGGTTAGGGTTCGACATAAATAATCAGGTAGTGCCCGGCCGCAGGCCGGTTAGGTTTTGTTGGGTTAACATACCTAACAGATTACAATCTACCAAAAAATAATGCGTAAAATTTTAATCTGTCGATAGTTAGATTACAATCTAACGGTTTTTGCAATCTTACGGTGACATTTATAAGCCACTGTTTATCCTCGATAATCAAAGAAATTCAATTCCTTTGGATTTTAAATCCACGCGGACGAACTCGCGAGCTTCTATCCTGACCCACCCTCTATTACAAGTTACAAGTATTACTCAATATAATTTATCAGTAAGTACCTTGTAGTTACTTGGAAAAATTTCAATGTGCCTATTCATACCTAATTTTATGTCTGTGTGGTACAACTACCTATCGTAAGATCTTTTGAATAAATGTATATTAGTTGGTCCTAAAAGTAATGCCGGAGGTCGCAAGTCGAGGCATCCGCTGCTCCAAACGTGGGAGAGGAAGTCTGCTACTTATTGTGCTCCTCAATGCGAGACGATAGATTACGATCACCGCACTAAGTCGAACGCGCTCGTTTACATTTCCGTCTACGGCATATTTTATGAGCTATAAAATTAATACAGAGTTTTATAATCATTTATCATGCCTACTACATAGGAAACTATATCCTGTCATGTAGCTTTGTATGTACATATAGATAAATCTAATGAATATTCACGTCGTGATTATTATCGATGAACAGACCGGCCGGCATGAAAACATGCTATTAAGTACACGTGCATTACAATAATACACTTACTTATTATTGTATTGTACGAACATTACTACTTACTACACCCATGAATTCCGGCACATACTTGTGAATATTATTAAAAATGCTAAAGTTGATCTGTTTTAAATCTATTACCAACTCACGACACATCTTTTAATCGTCGTATGCGTTCATTGTGACTCGTGCGTGTATTCTCTTGTATTAATAAAATAAATGTTTGCTTCGTTGCTAAAGAGTCTTGAATGAAGCATATTAACACGTTACTAATTATAGACTTACGATCAAAGGGGCCGGAAGCCTGCCTTGATCCGGGTTTTCGTCAGACGGAAACAGCGGCGAAATTTTATTAATTAGTTCCTGTTTCTGTCGCGACTCTCCGTCCTGCCAATTCCATTTAATTTTTTTAACTTGTAATTAGTTTCAGCGTGTTTTCGTAACAGATAGACTGGCAAGAATTTAATTTTAAATTTGAACCCACAAAAAGCTTCGCCCTACAAAAATTTTGAAAAAATCATATTACATGTAAGTAGGTACATGGATATCCAGTTACAGTATTATTATCAGTATCTAATATCTATGTAGGTATACTAATATTACAAATGCGAAAGTTTGGATGGATGGATGGATGTTTGTCACTCAATCACGCCAGAACGGCTGCACGGATCTGGATGAAATTTGATACAGAAATAGATTATAGTCTGGAATAACAAGGCTCCATTTTAAAAGAGTTCCAGCGGGAACCAAAAAACCTCAATCCACGCAAACGAAGTCGCGGACATCAGCTATTGTATAGATAAATACATAATCGTTCGCTCTGAATCGCGCCGTGACAGCAAGACTGACAATAATTAAGTTTTAAATACCTAAGTTAAAATTATTTTATCGATAAAAAAGCTTCCCCCAGTTATTAAAATAAAAAAAATTGGCAGTCATAGGGACTGCCGATAGAAGAGAAACGAATTTTTAAAAATCTTAACCAAAATTATTAAAATGTAAACCTTAACACTAATGCATTAAAGTTTAATTTCGAATGTAGTATATTTATATGTTCACGAGCATGTCGGTCACGGTCACGCGAATCTACATTTTTACCCCCTACCAAAAAATTGCTCAACGCGCCTCAAGAAGTTTTAGACTAATTTAAATTACCAAAAACTGCTCAACGCGCCTAAATAAGTTTTCACATCAAAAATCTAGTGACAGGAATATCCAGTTATATGCAGTCCCACAAATTATCTGTCCTGGTGGCAAAAATTTGAAATTATTTTTACGCCTGTTTAGTTTTTTGTTTTTATTTTATTTTTCATAGATACTAGCGATGCTGTCACCGGGCCAAGTAAGTTTGTATAAATAATTCTTTGCTGTGTTCTTCCTATTCCAACGCAACTAGATTTTCAATTTTTCACCTATATAGCACCTAAGTGTGTTTGTCAGTCTTTCCGTCTGTTTGTTTTTTTCTTTTAACGACCCACTTGTTCAATCGATAGCATCCCAATTTCTACCCCAGAAATGGGCATAATTAGGCCATTTTTTATCCTGGAAAATTAAAAACTGTCCATGGTATTAAAAACAAAACTCAATGAACAAAACTGCGGGCATCAAAATATCGTCGTATATTTATCCGCGTATCTGAAACAGGGACGTTGCCAGCTCATCGCAGTCTTGGCTGCTTTTCATTTAATTACATATCAGAGGAAATCGTGTGCATCTGGTTCTCGTAGGCTGCCCTCACAGCTGTGTCGTGAGTCATGAGTAGCTATTGTAGATTTTCTTGAAGGGAATGAAATTTTACTAAGGCGAATCGAGCGATATTTCGTATACCTACCTTTTAACTCAACCACCGCTACTGCAATGACTAGTTGCCACCAATTTGGGAGGCCATTTATTTCCATTCAAGAAAGTCCGTAAGAAATCTTTGATTTTCCGGGATAAAAATAAGTAAATTTCCGTGCCCGGAATGCAAGGTCTGAAACAAATCTCGTAATAAACGGGTTGAAAGGATGGGCCGTAAAAAACACTAGAAACACATTTTCGCTTTAAGTTATTCTTAACTAAGTTTATTTTACTTAATTACTTATTTTTTATGGTTTACAAAATCAATCACCTCAGTTCTTTCATTTCAATGTGATTAGCTATTTGAAACAAGTCACAAGACATTTCATTCCTCTGTGGAACTTAGGGCTGCTGTAGTAGTTTTCCAAGTATTTGAGCATAATATATCTCGATCAGGTCGATTGTTTTGCTTCATAAAAAAAAAAACTTTGGATTCTTTGAATCCGTAAAGTGTAAACCCTAGCTTCTACCAAGTTCCAAAGCTTGGATCGCAAATTTTTGCATTCCCAGTGTTAATCTCGAAACATTTGGGTAGGACGAGGTAGAGTCAGCGGACAATGATCAAGAAGCCGGCGACTTAGTTCCGCTGATACTGCTATCTACAAATTATTATCAAATGACCGACGGCTGGGCGCCATGACCATTATAGCATTGAAATCGACTCCTGTTTCGATTGCTCCGCAATATACCTTTCTATGAGTTATTCCAGTACATTTCAATTCACATCCAAAATTCAAGGCTACATTTACTCGGATGAAAATCATTCCATGGAAAAACTGTATATCAAAAAACGCTAAACCTGTGCCTAATTTATTCTAAACTGTGCAAAAATATTTCAAAGCATTTGCAGATGGTTTGGTAAAGCTGGTAATGCACGTAATTGGTGCGGTCATCTTTTCTTTTTCTTTTAACACCTCAATTTATTTATGTTTCAACTCTTTGAATATGTATTTAGTAATCATAAATTTCGCTTCCCCCGTTTCTTAGAAGTTCAATCTAACGCAATGACGTCAATCTGATATATACCGAGAACCAAAGTTTATTTATGGCTCATGTGCATTTACTTACCAATAATTATTATATCGGGATTGTTAGCTTTCTCGTCAAGTTGCTAATGCATAATGTTACCCTCTGAGAGGTTCACTTACGGTTTACTTGTCATAAATTATTAACTAGCAAGTAATACCTACTTGCTTAACAAAAGAGTGATTCTTCATAATGCGTCCATATTATGAAGATTTATAGCTAATATATAACTTAGTGGATATAATTGACTCTTCTTCAACGTATGAAGCCATTGGTTCTAGAGCTCAAGCAATATTATTTATATCTCGCCCACTATTCCTTCAAATTGGCTTAAATGGTCCCAACTAACTTGGCTTGATTGGTCTCTATTTAAGACTGAACAGTACTAACTGCTACTTGCGATCTTGCTTTTTGACAGAACTGGACCACTGTTTTGTTAGATTACTATCAGCAATTGCTATTATAATATGAGCGTCTTTTTATCGTGGTCCAAGGGCACAGAATAACAACAATAATAACAGTGGTAGGCCCAAACTAAAATCAAATTTAAAGTCGTCCCCGTAGAATAAGTTTTTTAATTCCCACGGGTACAGTAGCCTATGTCACTCCAGGTCCTTATTTATACCCATTACCCATGCAAAAAATAAAGTCGATCCGTTGCTTTGTTGTGGCGTGATTGAAGGACAAATAAACACACTTTCGCAGTATCTCCTTCTATATTCTGTGTCCGAAACTCCGAAGTGAGTAGTTAAATAAATTATTGTTGTACTAGTGGGTTAAATAAATTATTGTCCAGTTAAATCTGGTCCATGGTCGTAGGCGGTGATGAGCACCTAGTAGGTAGTGAAACGTTGCGGTAGCGCGGAGGGCGGGCGAAGGCCTGCGCACCTGCCGCCCACGCGTTCTCCTCGTCCGGATCGTCCCCGCCCACAGCCGGGCCGCTGTAACACCCTTGACGAAAAGCATTATCTCGTCTCACGTATGGTCACAAGTAACACACAAATTTGAGTAAAATTTCATTGTCTGTCGTTTCAACCTATAGACGTCCACTGCTGGACGAAGGTTATTGTACATAGACCAAATACATGTTTTGGTAGTACCCTGTCAAATTGAAGTACCTATAGCTCTTGTATAAATTATTAAAAATTAAATCTGTTTGAGTTACTTCCTGGTAGTATTGATGCGGCACGTTAATTTGTACTTAAGTACTAGTAGTGCTATAGTTATATTATATGTCACCGTAAGATTGTAAAAACCGTTAGATTATAATCTGGTAAGGTGACATATATATTTTTTAATTTAGTTTTATGGGAGTTGGGACAGTTCCGATCATGCATAAACTATCTTGGGAAAAATAATTTGCAAAGCTAGCGTGCGAATAAGTGATCGTTCAGCGTGAGGCATTTGATTCAGCCGACGAGGGGCAAAAATAATCGAGTCCTTGGTGCCGAGGACACGCGAGGGCGGCTGGCGGCGCGCGGGGAGGCCTGCTACGGCGTTCATTGAGCGCGGCAGATGAATGGGCTGCGATGACTCACTGGATCGATGCGAACCTCCCCCTCCCTCCCTCCCTCCTCCCCACGATGTCCGCACCACGGCCGCGTCCGATTTGGAGGCTCCGTAACTGCGCGGCTGCGTGCAGCAAGCGTGCGAGTTGCGATGTCCAACAAGTAACTACACGACCGCCATTATTTGAATCCAGACTATGGTATATTTTAGATGTAAGAAGCGTCGTTAGCGTCGCATCCGCTTTCTGATTTAGTTTATTTTGCTCACTCTACATACAATAATTAACAAATCTTAACTCAAAATTACTTTTCAAGAAAAATATTTTATTTTATTATTTTTGCACAAATAATCTTAAAAAAAACAAAGTGGACAAAGGGAAAAGCCAACCTCGTATAGAAATTTCTTCCAGCTTCATCATAATAGGTACATATAAATATCATCATATTCAAGAACTTAATATGTTTAACTATCAGTTAAACAGTGCCGGGCGTTGTACCTAAGTAACTGTATCACACTGCATACAGTTATTCTATGTAGGTACCTACGCACCTATTAATTATACTTATGCAAGCCATCGCGATTGTTGCAAACCTGCTCTACTTAATGGAAAATGCTCGCTAATGGAAACTCATTATGTAGGATTCATTACTCATTCATTATTGCATGGTGCAGAATGCAGTGTTGCGCTGCAACTACGTTAGCCAACGTTTGCGTGGATATTATTTGCTAGATGATGCCCGCGACTTCGTCCGCGTGTATAAGGGTTTTAATTCCCGAGGGAACTCTTCAATTTTCCGGGATCCTATATTCTTCCCTGGGGAAAAAAATATTCCTCTACCTAATTTCATGAAAATCGGTTGAATTGGTGGGCCGTGAAAGCAGATAGACAGACATACTTTTTCATTGGATACAATGGATTATGTGACCCGCCCCGCCTTCGCTCGCGTTTTCTGGATATCCTGAAACACGCACATCTTCACTTGAACAATGACCGGCGTTCATCAACCATATATAATATGTATAGCCCCCTTAATGATACAAAATCCATAGGTAAATCCTTTCATAATGAGTGGCTACGTCAGAAATTTAATTTACTGTCAGTTTTAGTTTCTGACCTCACAAACCATTTGGCTACTATCACTTTTCAGTCAGGGGCATCGATAGTTTAATTTTATGCCCAAAGAATTTCTTGAAGTTTGAATTTTTCGCGTTACGACAAAGTTACGATGACAGAAGCTATTAACACCTGCCTCTGGTCACAGGTCTTCACAGTTTTGTATATGCGGCGACAGCTAGAAGTCCTCGGACGATCAACGGGGTGTATGTAGTGGGAGCGATAAAGTACTACGACAATGGCGGTGCTAGCGCGAGTGTCAGGAAACAGCCCACAGGCAAGCGAGGCCGCCTCGTCTCGCATAGGAAACGTCAGCTATACTCGTAGGCGGGGCCTGCTTGCTAGAAGCGCATTTAAAGCTCATCCGACACAATCGATTATATTAATTTGAACGTGCTCATACTTCAAACAGCCTCATCATACGCTTCCTCTACGTTTCTTAGTACCTACCACTACCCAACGCTTTGTTTGTAATATTAATGCAGTTGACGAATCGACATGCAAAACTTGCATTTTATATGTTTGCAATATTTAAATTCAAATTACGTATTGTTATCATGTGGTTTTCGAGAGACCCTAAATAGGGTCTCTCGAAAACCGTACTCTTCTATCTACTCTATAATTCTATAACAGTATTCCTCTATCCTAGTAATTTTTCGTCCTAAAAGGATAGAGGTCTATGAATATGTACAGATCCTCAATAAAATGGTTTACAAGATGATGCATCATTGTCTACAGGAGACTTCGCAGAGTTCCACCGCGCCTTCCCCGAATGGTGTAGCGAAGCAAGCGCGCAGCATGTACCTCATCTGCCGCTCATGGGACTGCGGTAAGAACAACTGATATATAAAAGAGCTGTGAAATTCCTTCAGAATAGTGACAGTGAGCAAGTCCCGTAAAATGACCGCAATAATTGGTAGTTAAGTCGTTCTGTCATGCACTAGGCATAATTCATTGTTTTACCCCTACAGTAAACTACTCTTATATTATACATGTAGGTACAAGTAAGTAACAAGGTGTTCGTTCGAACAGGTGTTATAAAGTCGATTATAATATTTTGAAAAATGACTAAAATGAGTACGGACCCAATCAGCGGCAATTGCTGATTGTGATCAGTCACAATCTTTATTCACGTAAGTGGGAATCCGCTTAATATTTTCATTAATAATTTGTTCTGTGTCTCTATTTACCGATCAGCTTCCCTATTCTCTAACTCAGTGGCTATCAAACCGTTACACTGAAGTGCAGATTAGCTGCTTAGTAAAGTATTTCTCTTGAGGTTATATTCTAACTTCTAACGGAAAGTTTTAAAACAAGCCATGGCGAAGACAGGATCTTTCACATCCACTGTTCTTGTGCAGAGATTATTGGTCCCGTAAATCCGGTCTTGTCACTCGTTTGTATAGGCTTTGCGTAAGACAATAATCAGATATACTTACTGGACTGACAGACAACTTGTAAAATACTATAATATCTATTATAAAAATATGTATGTATGTATATCTGTTAACGTTTCACGGCGGTCTATTTTTATGGTTACGTACCTAAAAAGTAGGTTTGCAACCCTTATCCATTTTTTTATACTGATTTTGAAGAGATTCAGAGAAGGCACAACACTCCGGGGATGGATAATTATGGGCATACCTAGTTATCCCGTTTAATTGTTTTGTAAAATATATAGATAGATATGTATGTGCCCGTTTTGTTGATATTCAAGCTGAGTGAAAATACCTATAGTAAAAGGAAATGTACGTCTTCAACGTTTCGAGAGATCATGTTCCAGTTTGAGGTTTCTTAGTTTAAAGCCGCTTAAAGTAGCAGTAATTGCTTGTGTGCACTTAGACCTGCTATGGACTCATGTAACGAAGCTGATCGGCTTGAGGTCTAATTACTTCGGCGAACGAGAAAAACCCGCAGGCGTGGGAATATGATATCACGCGCGTGAGAGTTTTTCCTCAATTCCATTATAGATTCAGAAAAAGTTGCTCGACGGCCGAACTACCCGTCAGTCACGACTGGATGCAGATTCTAGTTTGTTAGCAATCGAGTCGGAACGACCTTGCCCGCGGGCTTCTTAATTCGTTTTGAACGAAATATAAACGTTGATGAATAATATCTGTAATAATAATATTATGTTTAACTAGCTGATGCCTGCGATTTCGTCCGCGTGGATTAGGTTTTTTTTATTCCCACGGGAACTCCTTAATTTTCCGGGATAAAAAGTAACCTATATCCTTCCCCGGGGTATAAACTACCCCTATACCAAATTGCATCGAAATCGGTGGAACAGATGGGCTGTGCAAGCGTAGCAGACAGACCGACGGACATACACGCTTTCGCATTTATAATATTAGTATGGATTAAGGATAATTGTTCCTTTCAACGGCAGTTTGATAAAAAACTAGTCAAGTGTGTGTCATCGTTGGTAGGTACTAGGTATGTCAATGGTGTCATAACTTAGAAAGCTGATGGGGTAGAGTTCCATAGTCATGGTAGATTTTAATAATTATAACTGTACCCATATATCAACGTTTTATAACATCTGCTGTTTCAAGTTATACAGCTCTAACTCCTGTAATGTGACTGACGATGGTTCATGGCGACCACTTCGAGAGTTCGTTTATTTTACTAAGGAACCCTAAACACGTTGCAATAACAGGATTTACTTATTGCTATTTGCTGATAAGTTAATACACATACCGGGATTTTTAATTAAAAAACGTTTTCATACTCAATCGTATTAATTAATTGCATTTCGATGTCGAGAGCATATTTCCGGGATTTGATAATAATAATAAATTAGTCAGCTTTCACCAGAAGAATTTCATCTAAAGCCATATATTATGTACATCGTGATTATTATAGGGTCAACACGTCAGTTCGCCGACCACCCCCTGTTCACGACCGTTTTTCCGAAAACAACCAAAAACAGTTGCAATATCAACGCAACGATCACTCTTTTTTCTTGAAGATCATGCTCTATCTATCCCTTACTCTCGGGTCAAATTTGGCCAACCCAATATATTTCAGTGTAACTCTGTGAGCCGCTGAATCTGAGCCACAGCACACAAATTGATTTTGGAGCAAAATGCTAGTAAAAAAATAGTGAGGAGGCCAAACTTAAACCGTGAGTAAAACATGTTTTATTAAATTTTTTGCATACATTATGTGCCTAAGGTGTCAGAATATGACTAAATTATATCTTAGAATCCATATTTTATCCAAAAAATGATAAGGTCGTATACTGATTAGCTAGCGACCATTGAAGACGGTTTTAAATTTTTGACTATATTTTGGCGGTCGAGTCTTGGCTACTAATTTTATTTTGCTTTTTAAAATAATCTGGTAGGGTGATATGAGCACCAATTCTTTTTTACATGATTCCAGAAAACTGGACCGAGTAGCAGGAGCTTGTGGACCGTCTACTTCAGGCTACTAACTAAACTAAGCTAAAAAAATCTCGAATATCTGTACAATACTATGTTAGACTTAGAGCTTTCGTCCTCGATTTGTAACTGCAATTTTCAAGAAGCCTTGGTGTACAGCAAGAAGCAGTTTATTCTAGATTAGGATGCGTTTGGACTCATTTTGTATAATCCACAGTGTCTCGTTTAAGAGATATGATGCACACTTTCAGAATCCATTTCGGATTACCGTATATCTTCAAACTATGCTTTAGCGATCTCACTCATATCAGTTGATCGAAGCAAGTGTCTTGCATTTGCCGGTATGATTGTTATAAGAATAATTTTCCTCTTGGCTTTCTAAAATTCGCTTAAAGAGAACTTTTAAGTCATACGAGGCTTAGTGCTTGTCTATAAACGGAAAACTGGCTTTGTTATATAACTTTGGGTTAAATAACCATTGAAATTATCGTTAATGGATTCATAAAATACGTTACTCATCATCCAGGACCTCAGGGGTTCTTAGCTCTAGTAATATTCCCTAATGTCAGACTCCTTAAGGCCATCGTTGATAATATGCCAGAATCATGGGTACTTGAACGTTTAGAAAGTGGATGGATGAAGAGCGAAGTCTTTTATGAATATGTAAGCAATGCTTTCAATGAATGGGTAACCAAAAATGTTATAAAAAAGCCTGTAAACCTATTCATAGATGGGTACAAGTCTCACATGACTTACTCTCTGATACTCTAAGTGAGTTTTGTGATAGGAATGGTTAACCAGCTAATACAACACTATATCATTCAGCTGGCTGCCGTCAGCGTGTTTAGGCAATTGAAGCTGGAAAACACAGTCAAGAACAGGCAGTCTCGCGCAAAAAAAATATAAAAAAAACAGTTTCAAATAGCTTTTTTGTAGAAATTCTACTTCAAATAAAAAACACAATGTAGGCCAGAGATTTTCATGCAACTTCGAAGTTTATATCTCCTTGTTGCAACCCAATTATTGACAGCATTTACCCACAAGCCCCTGCTTATTCACATTCCAGCTCGAACTTTGATATTTTGACAATATAATTAATAAGGACCGATGCTACAATTAATATGATATACACAAAATGAGATGTCTTTTAATGAGCCCCAAATGACAAAAGCGAAACTAAGACTTAGCTAACAAGTGCAACTTCCTCATAAGCTTGAAGAAATAATATTTTTAGAAAAGCGATAAAGAAAATTTAGAATTGGAAGAACACGCAAGCAGTCATTAAAAGCAAAGGAAAAACACAGGAAAGCAAAAGAAAAAGAGAAGAGATGTAGAAAAAGAAGACTAATAAAAGAGATGGTTTTGGTAGAACGAGTCAACTTGACCTTGAAGGAGATGTCCGACTGGGGTGACGCCAATCTCATTAATTTTAACGCTACCAAAACGCAAGCGTGTCTATTCACCGCGAAACGGAGTTCATTCCCACCCACTCCGACTTTCCGAAATATATCCGATCCAATTACCGACAGTGTCAAGCTCCTCGGTATCAACATATCGTCCAACCTCAATGCATCGAATCCAAAGCAAAAAGAGCTGGCAAGAAACTTGGCAACCTCAAAAAAGTCAAGCGGTACTTCACGCCGAAACAGCTTCTAATCCTGTATCAAGCACAAGTTCGATCGTGCATGGAGTACTGCAGCCATTTATGGGATGGCTCTGCCAAGTACCAGCTTAATGCATTGGATTCGGTGGATCGTCGCGCCAGGAAACTTATTGGTAACAAAGCGCTGGTCAGTTCGAAGCTGCAAAGCTTAGAACATCGGCGCAAAGTTGCCTGTCTGTCGGTTTTCTACAGGAGAGTGAGCTCAAGAACTATTCAATCTGGTTCTTCCGTCACCTTTTTATTATCGAACCGCAAAGCATCGTCAAGGTCTATGCCCCCTTACGCAGTCGAAATTCCGCGGGCTCGTACGAAGCGATTTGCTTCCTCGTTTCTAATTAGAACCGCTAGGATATGGAATGCCCTTCCGGCTTCCGTTATCCCCTCCTCATTTAATATAGGTACCTTCAAATCAAGAGTGAATAGGCATCTTCTAGGCAAGCGCGCTCCACCTTAGGCTTCATCACCACTTGCAAGCAAGTCTGATTGCAGCCAAGCGCTGGCCTATATAATTAAAATAAAATGTAGGAAAAGAAGACTAATAAAAAAAAAAAAAGTTCGATAAAAAAAAATATTACTTTTGTGCTATTTTTTAAAATAAATATTGACTAATAATTCATAGAAAAAATAATTAAACGTGTTTTTAGAACAATTAATTGTTATTTTTATTTTCGACCTTAACTTAATATATCAAGAGATCCTTTTTCAGTGGCTGTTGAATGGTCGTAAACTGACTACTGTGTGGTCGTAAAATAACGAAAGTTGGTCGTAAACTGAAAAAAACGCATTTTTTGACAAATCGGAATATTGCAAAAAATAGGGAAACAGAAATATTTAAATTCTAAGGTAATTAAGTTCCTTCATGTTCCTTTCATACATATAAATTGTTATTTCGTCAAAAAAGGTAAATTTCAGAGAACTATGTAACTTTAAAGACGGCAAGTCGACTAACTGGTCGTCAACTGACGTGTTGACCCTAGTAGGTATCCTATCTTGGACGAATCAAAAACTTCATCCAAGATACTATACAAATATACATAATTATTAAAAGGCATGACGTCATTTGTCCTGACTCCTGAGTTTTGACTGATTAATGAACTGTCTACGATCTTTCAAGAGTCAATAAAGATCAAGAAACAGCCTGAACTTTTGGGGTTAGAAACTGGATTTGTTAATTTGGTAATTTTCAATTCAATAATCCAGAACTTGGGTCCAATGGAGGATGAAAGGTTGAATATAAGTCCGTATTTTTTTTGGAAAATTTCACTCGCTCGCCGTTTAGAAAAAAATTCGAGTGAAGCCGGACCGGTTACATTATCCAGCGCGGTTGATTTCGATATCCGTAACTTACAGTTTATAAATTGCTAGCCAATATCATAATTGTTTCCTACCGCTGAGAAGGTAATTATTGACTAGAGTATAGGCAGTAGGCACCTACTACTTGCAGTTAGAAATCCATACGAATGAAGCGTGTCTGTCTGTCTGCCAATCCCGGAAAATAAAAGGCATTTAAAGATTGAAATCATAGAATTAAATGTACTCGAAAGATGTTGCGGGCATCGTCAAGAGATCAATGTATTACATTACTGTTACACATTACTGTTACATTGTATATGTCACCGTAAGATTGTAAAAACCGTTAGATTATAATCTAACTCGCGAAATCGCAAAGTGTCGAAAGGTTACAATTGAACGAATTATTTTCCGGTAGATTGTAATCTGTTAGGTTTATTAACCCGATAGAACCTAAGTGCCCTGATTATTTATGTCGAACCATAACCTAATCTACAAGAAAGAGACAAGAAAACGTAAATAGGTACAATGAATATTTCAAAAATTGACACTCAGAACACTGAACGGTTCACAATCTTTCGACACAGCGATTTCGCGAGTTAGATTATAATCTAACGATTTTTACAATCTTACGGTGACATATACATTAATGTTAGTTAAGTTACTATTCAGCTCATAATTACCAACTAGAACGCTATTCTTACTTCCAAGACAACGCATGATTTATAAAATACAAGTTATTTATTACCTAAGAAACATTCAGGTTTTATCTTAGTTAAGTATAATCATTAAGGTGCATTATAACTTGTTTAACTATAAAATGTTATACTTATACCTATCTTCGATCAGCGTGGGCATTGAGCAAAGACCATATTATAGGAATTCCTACTACTCGGTGGCTTTGAGTAGGTAAATTATAATCAAGGCTAGTGGAAATCACTGTAGAAACACGACTATGTTAGTCATGGTAGGCAGGTATTACGTTCGTATTAAGTAGTGAACTATATACATACGTCGAACTTGGCTACTTCTAGTGATACTAATTATTGTTTAGCACTGTTGTATGAGTGAAGGTCACCAAGCAATTCATTATAACGATCTACTCGTACCTGCCTGCGCCAATGTCAAATAGTTCATTCACAAGTTAAGTAGGTACGGGTAGGTATAATTATATATTTAAAATATACGTATAATATTATGTGAATGTTAAGTTTATTATTTGCTCAAAAAAATATTACTACTTAAGTAGGTAGGTACTTACTACCAGCGCGAGGTTCTAGCTTTTAATAGATTTTCAATACACTTGTTCGAAAATTGCACTTACATAGGCAGTAAGTTAAATTTACTGCCCGCGTGCAGTAAATATTTACTGCCCTCGTGCAGTAAATTTGCAGTTTTTTTTTTGTAAGCCCACGTTACTTCTAAATAAAAAGCTTTCTTGCAAAAAGGTTCATAATGATATTGACTTTGTGTGTAGAAAACCTAAAAAATAATGACACTCAGATGTGAATTGATGAAATTAATTCATAAAATAAAAAAATGTATTTAATATAATTAATTAAAATTGTTTTAAGTTTTATAAATCAAAAAAGTAAAGGCTAAACAGTCCAGGCTGGGAGCTAAGAACTAGAACCTAGAGCCATGAATCTAATAAAAAAACTCAATTAGGTACTACAACGCGGCGTAGTCTATAGTGCGCGCTATTTTTAAAATAGTCATTTAATTTTCCTTATAAATTATCAAGAAAGATGAGTGGTAGATGTGATATGAAATCATAAAATTAAATGAACACTTAATCAACAATATTTTAGATCTGAGAAAAAACCGCGCTTTTAATAGCCGCCAAAAATCTCGAAATAAGTATGGGCGTGAAAAACCATTTTCTAGTGAGCACCTAGTGCCTACCTACTCGACTTTTATTTTCAAGTTTTCTCACAAATGTATTGAAAAATATTGTGTGATAGGTACAAGGGCGTTAAAGTTTCTACATACTCGTGACGATGGTCAGCCCTCGACTGGCGTTATTGGGCTGACATTAGTCAACTCGTATGTAACAACCTATTTACCGCTCTTATATCACAAACTACTATTTTAGTAGTTTTACTCGTCCATAGGATTTGAGTCCAGGGTATTCACTTATGGAATATGTATTGCAGCCTGCAGGGTAATTGCAACCTATTTACTGGCAGGTCATAACGGTAATATTATTGTATAGGAATAATCTAACAATTTAAATCAGAGTAAGTAATGATTAAATCTCTGCTTACTTCATCTTTAACTTGCACGCCACTGGTTCAAGTTTTAAGAGATACCTAGTTTGATAAAGGTTGTGAATTGTGTTCTATTGGAATTTTCAAAAATGAGTTTCGTTTCTAGAAGTTGTAGGAAGAAGTACCTAACTATGTCTGAAAACGTGTACATATAGTCTCCAAGAGTGTGTAATCCTTAAGTTGTTACGTTTTGTAGTAATTAAAAATATGGTTAATGAACTCATTCACAATCACATCACACTGGTGCTTGTAAGGCCGCTACACCCGCTGTCGCCATTAATGAGGTGATCCCGCGGTTAGCTGACTTATAAAACCTAGCGTTGCAATAGAGAAACGCACGTTGCGCCTTCAATGGCGTCCGCTCCATTCATGCATTGGCCTGACTGTGTACGCGGAAGTGGAATCGTTCGCATTCAGTTTTTTTCGCGTCTCAAGGCAAAATCGCGCTTGTAGTCATTCTATTTAAAAGCGATAATGGTACAACAGCGTAAAAATTGCAACATCGAGTTTCTTTCTATCAATGAACTGCCGTTAACGTCACTGAATAATAGTAATTTTTTTCTTTCGTAAAAAAAACAACAATTGTTTTGTGCCTTTGATCCGTTTTCTACCCAGCAGCTTCCCCTTTACGGCATCGTTTTCCTTCTATAAATATAAAAAGGCATATAATATTTCAAAAGGAATATAATATGTTGGTACTCAAATGCCTAAGCTATTAAGTTCGGTGGAGAGATTTGCTTTTGAGTATACACCGAGGACGCTCGGGACTAGATCAATTAATCATTCTCATAGGTCATAAGCTATTGCTGGAATAAACACGCAGGATAATGAATTCATTAAGTTTCATGAAGGACAACTGGTACCTACCACTTAGGAATGATAGTTAATATAGCAGGACTCTAGCACAGGTCTAGCAATTTCGCGAGTTAGATTATAATCTAACTGTTTTTACAATCTTACGGTGACATATATACTCGAGTAAAAGAAATACATCTGACTTCTTAGGCATTTATTGCGAGAGGAAGATGACAGATGACACTAATATTCAGATTGAAAAGATAACAAAATATCTCAGCCTACCCGCACTAACGTCCATAATACCCTACATTACAAAAAGCTTGTGCTTTTTTGTACCACACTTGATAGTTTATAATCACACCTGTACGGAAGGGTATTCAAAATACTCCTAATAATTATTTCTTTACTGTAGCCGACATCAAATTTGTAAGGAAGGTATCTGGGAAGGTCAGCTTGTTCAGGATCAGTTTTGTTCTCGAGAGGAACAAGATTATGAACAAAGTACAGGGTTAGTAATATAGAAGGATTAGTATCGAACTTCGAAGCTTCTTCATTCTTCTTGGATATACGGATCGAGCATGTAGTCCTTTTGCTGGATTAATCAGGAACGAATATGCAAATATGCTCGTCATCATACTGCAATTTGCGTGGGACCAGTACACAATACTCGCAAGATTTCGCTCGAATTTGGTAACGATATTCTAAATTCAGATCTCCTTTTAGCAAAATGTGTTAAGGCCCCTGAGGGCCTAGACAAAGTGACATTCTATTAGCGATGACGCTAGTAGAAAAGTCCAAAAATGTATGGGATTGACATTAGCTATAGAAACGTCACGTGGTATAATTTAAACGAATCGAAATTTGCTAGACAATGTTAATCTAGATCGATTCCATTGAAAGAATCGACAATGTCGAATGACTAATTCCATAGACATGTATCGACAAGTGCTAGCCAAGTGGCATTTTTGACAAGCGTTATCTATAGTGAGCGCTTCTTTTGATGGAAACTTTAACGAACGCCATTACCCTGTAGAAAACGAAACAAATAGCGCCATTGTTGTGAAGTTGAGTGGATTGTTTTGATATTTTTAGACGTTTCTTGAATGAATTTGTGATTAAATTGTTGTCTTTTGCATTATTTTGTAACTTTGTCAGTTGTTTGTAAATTTTAGTGTACCTAGTGTTACTAGTATAAAATGCATACGCTTCGTTTACTGTGGGCAGCGCATAATGAAAGTGTTTGGCTTAGCTTAACTCCTGCCACAAACGATCTGCTCTAATGCGACCTTGAGCACCAGGCTGCGGTTTAGACAAGTCACCGTGGCTGAAATATGAGTTAACAAAGAGCCCTTTAACTACGTTACTGATAATCACGTCATTGTTTACATTACGACTGCCATTCGGTCGTCGGTATAGAATTTAACTTTTCAGAAACTTAATACGTATGGAACAAATATTTTACCTTTCCATAAATTCCAAAAGAGCTGAAAACTGCTCACCACTTGCCCTTCCTCTTGGTTCCATTTCTACGCGAGAAAACAAAACATTTCACCAGATTAGTTCATCAGTTTTATTCATAGAAGGGAAAAGTATCCTCAATCTTTATTTGCCTGGCTGAAATCTCATTTGTTTCTATAAAACACAAAAGCACTTTGATACTTACCAAGAAATATAATATTAATTAGAGGAAATAGTTTTAAATTAATTAACAACTCCACGCTCGCACTTTAGAAACACCACTCAAACACAAACAATACACTATTCAAAGTTTGGCGCACGAATTTGACGTTTCATAACGAAAGACCATAGACAAAAGTTACTTTTTATCGAACAGCCGAATGGAATAGGCGTTCGTTAATCGCAGGTAACTTTGTCTAGCAGACGAAGTTCGCTTACGGTAAAGCGTTAGCGATAGAAGAAATGGAATCGCTGCGAATCGAATGCCGTTTGTCTAGGCCCTCTGATGCCTTGATTGTATTTTCGGCCTTTAGACCTTAGTCACGCTATGTAACATTTTCGCTGACGACAGCGCAGTGCCGTGTGCGTCAATATTGCGTATCGTAATAGCTGTATAAAATTATGACTCCTCTACGATTAATTGATGATGTGATTCATTTTCTATTTCTATAGAAGTAACCTCCTATTCAAACGGAATCAGTTCAACCCACTGCAATTTTTAAGAATGTGAGTTTCAGAAAATTAGAAATAGACCATCATATTCAAAAATCAAAATTCTTTATTTGAAGAAAATATGAAATACATAAAATTAAAATTAAAACTAAATTAAACTAAATATTAAAAATATCATCCAAACCGCTGCAATCTGGGAGGCTTCCGCCGTAGCTATCGTTACCAACCCTACCGGCAAAAACGTGCCGCCAAGCGATTCAGCTTTCCGGTACGATGCTGTGTAGAAACCGATTGGATTGTAGAAACTAAAGACTAGGTAGGTACATCATCTCTCGCTTGCACTAGCTCAGATCGCAATCAAGGGCTAACTAGTTGTAGAATAAAAAAAAACAAATATTCACTTTCTATTGTCGTTATTCAATGATAAGGCGAGGATCCTGCAGTGAATCAAAGCTTATCTGCGTGACGTCAGGGCGGAGGCGCCTGACGTCAAGACTTGAGCAGTCAAGATCGCGTGATTTCATTCACGAATTCGTCCCATGAACACGTGCCCTCTTTATAAATAACACCCTGGCATAGTGTTTGTTTGTTGGTTTATGCTTTAATCCTGCTGCACTGGAGCAATGAATCGACGTTAAAGTGATTTTTGCGTGTACTTATGTAGATACATATTATAATATACTTAGACAGAGATTTGAAAAGTGATGATCTCCCACGAGATTTTGAAAAAACCTAAATCCACGCTGAGCAAGCCTGCAAGTACCTAAGCATTATCTAACGGCAAACGTAACGTAGGTAGGTAGGTAGGTAGGTAGGTACTATACCGACGTTTTAGAAGTTACAACTCCTAACGATGGCAGTGTACCTCCTCACTGGAGCGGAATGTCACCTGGCATGGTATTCCAAAGGTCACTGAACTATTCAGTCATATTGTTTTTATTCAGTACGTTCATAATGACTTCAAGGTCTTCGTTCATTCACTAGTTTGGAAATAGTGATTCGACACTGTAGTGACTAGTGAAACAACCTTGCTAAGTGAACCGGTATCACAGAATAGGTAATAATACAGGTAGGTATAAAAACTTAAATCACTCGTCTATTATGTAGGTAGTACAATACATACTATGCTTACATAATTTTTTGACTTTAGTCTTTACTTTTTCTTTACCGGCTGTTTAATACACCTAGCATCTTAAATCTTAATACCTTAGCAGTGCTAAAGTACTTTATTCCACTAAATAGTAGGTAATTTAGTAAAATAACACAAATATCTAAACACAGAATTGTTGGATTCTAGCTAGCTGCTGGTTCAACCCAATCTTTACTGCATTTATTCTATACTGCATTTTAATTGTTTATAATTGATTTATTATTAGATAGATTTATTAATAATTAGATTAGTAGGAATTCATTGTAAAAAAAAATATCTTCAAATTTTTTTATCGGTCATTGCTTCAATTAGGTAACTGTGTTATATCATACTACTATCATACTTATAGATAAGTAGGTACAAGAGTGCGGCCTGTCCTAACTCCTACATACTTAACGCAATTATTATTTTGAAGTACCTACCTACCTATAACTTTGCTATATTGATGTGCCTGATTGGTGAGTGCATAAACGCAACGACGACATCCAGACATCCTAAACATACTAGATATACAATTTATAAAAGACCAGCTTAGTCCTTTGTCCGGGCAACTTAACTCGTTAAAGTCCTGACAAGACGGGGAACTAGTAAGTCAGCCATTAAAAAAGCGCCTCCTGCAGGCGGTCATTGGCTGCGGGTCGGCGGTCCGCATTCCTGTGCGCGCGCGCAACGCACGCAACCGCACGCCCACATGCACCGCCCTGTAGCCTACTCAACGTTAGCCGGCGGGCTCGTAACGATTTCTAACTCGCACTGGCCCCGACCGTTTCACAAGCTTTTCATATTCGGCCGCTTTATAGACGGCACCGACGCTTAAATATAACTCGTTCATTATTAACGCGGCCGGCCGTGTCACGGCTTCCGGCGGCTCCGCACTCGCCTCCATTCAAATACAAATTGGATTCGTAATTCGTATGAAGTAACTAGGTACCTAGTCGTCATTTCATTACACAATGCTATAGATGACGCGATATTATATCGCTCGATCTCGCAACAAACGTGGTTTCCGAAGGCGAGGAGCGTTTATTTATAAGGTATAAATAAACAGGTGAGGTCGCAAAAAACTGGTTTTCTCACCCACATAAAAATTGGACAAAATAGCTGTGTTGTCATTATCGGATCAGTTGGAATGGCGTGGTGCGTGGGTGAGCTCCCCTGAATGGACGTGTAGGGGCGCTCCCACGCGCGGCCGGCACCCACGCGTGCCCGGCGACGCTGCTGTAGATGCAGCCTATACCTACCACGATTTGCTTTTTGAATTAAAGGCATAATTAATACACTGCCCTTTTCAAAGGGGCCCTAACACTTGAATCAGTGTAGTGTAATAAGAAAGGGTCCCAAACTTGATTCTTATTGCTGTGCAATAAGCGACCCTCTTACCTTTACCACAGCCCAGGGCCCTGTGGAAAGTGCAGTGTAATAGGCCTATAATATTCCAATAGCCGTCCTCTTAATACTATTTTACACTAGATTGGTCCTTCGGCTGGGTCCGCGTGGTAAAATAACCTAACATGGTTATTTTTAAAATTCCGCGGGAAGTCTTCCCGGGATGAAAGGTTGGTAAGTGGTATTACTCACTAGTCTCCAGGAAATAACTATTATTTCATCTGTGCTCCAGGTCTTTAACTATGCAAAAAATTACGTCGTTCCATTGCTCCGTTGTGGCGTGACTGAAGGACAAACCGACAAACACTTTCGCATGTTTTATAAAAGGATTTTGGAGACTACTTCTTCACGCCTAATCTTCATAAATTAGCCATGACGGCAAATTAAATGTGACACTCATTCATTTGTTAGAAGGAGATAATTCAGGGACTTACATATTATATTTAGCTTCCTCTAAATTTTGGTGATATTGTGAAAGTTATAAAAGATCATTGTTTCAATACAAATGAATGGCGTCGAGACTATTGAGAGGGGAAAACCGGGGAAATTTCGCGTGGGAGCAGACGCGTTGGCGGCAAAGCTCCGGGGTTGAGGGGCGGGGGGCGAGGGGTGTTGGAGTAAGGCCACGCTGTGTGGGCGGCCATTGATCCGCGGGGGCAGGTGAATGGCGCGCCTCCGGCCTCACCCCAGCGACCAGCCCCGGGGCGCGATCGATCACCGCGGACCCCTCGACCCTGGCGGGCAGGACTCGGGTCCCTGCACGGTGGCTCTCCCGCCTTCACATGACTCCGTTGTGCTTATATTTCAGTTAATAATGCACATCCTAAATTATTTATCTAACCGAAATGCGAGAATCCGATCTTACCTGCAATTGGTTAAAATCAAAAGGCATTAACTATGTAGTACTCTGGATGATGCGGTGGATCAAGGAGTTTTGATTCCCGCCAGGACTCTTTAATTTTCGGGGGAAAATATAGCCCAAGCGAAGTGTAAGTTTACAAGCTGTCTTCATTCCAAATTTCAGCCAAATCGACTCAGTCAACTGTGGCGTGAAATGAAATAATATTAGTAAGATTATAATTTAATCCGGAGGTCAGTATCATCCTAAATTTGTTTTCATCTAAATCCATCGACCTCAATTTACATAGACGGGCCCTGTCAAACAAAGAATTTCTACCTATTTTACTAACGCCATCTAGTCTGAAAACCGGGACACCGCTATGGCGGGGACAAGGACAGGCATATACAGGTGAAGGGCATGCACCACAAGTCGGACGCCCATCATCATCATATATATCGATTAAATCCACAATTATTTAAAGACAGACATAGAGAGAGTTTGATTAAAATATGAAGTGAGCTGTGAGAGGCCTCCTTTTTGGTAGTCAGTTAAAGATATACGTAACGTTTTCAGATCCCTCCGTATATCGGGATCCGGGTGCGACGACGCGCTGTCGTCTGGCTCGTCGTCGGAGTGCGAGGACGCGCACACGCACGTGCCCCAGGAGTTCCCCATCGAGATCCTGCCCAACCTGTACCTGGGCAACTCCACCAACAGCGAGGACTGTGAGGCGCTCGCCAGGCACAATATCAAGGTGACTGCATAATAGGGATGATGCCTACATCAAAAATATATCATTTCTAACTTATTATTCAATACAGGGTCTTCCTAAGGATATAAAATTCACATCCTCGGTTAGTTTTAAGTTTGATAAGCTTTTTAAAATATAGACTACAGAAAAAAAGTGCGTTGAAATTCAATAACGTCAATAGTGTGATTTTCATACAACTTCGATACTAGAAAAGAGTGAGTTTGTTAAAGAGTTGCTGATTTGATTGAGTTGTCATCATCTCTATTATCTGCCAACACGAGCCATTAAGTAACGGGGTACTCCCTACCTTTTCTGGAAGCGTTTCTTTGTATTGTCGTACCGTCATAGGTTCGGTCCGGATGATGCTATGGTGTTGTTGGCAGACTTATTAAACATACCAACTACCAAGTATCAATTATCTAGCATTTATTGTTTCAGATTTATTTAAATATTATATTTGTCACCGTAAGATTGTAAAAAACATTGGATTATAATCTAACTCGCGAAATTGCAAACCGTCGAAAGATTACAATTTACCGTATTATTTTTCGGTAGATTGTAATCTGTTAGGTATATTAACCCGATAGAACATTTCCTGGTTATATATGTCGTACCCTAACCTAACCTACAAGAAAGACACAATAAAACGTAAATACAATAAATATTTCAAAAATTGACACTCAGAACATCGAACGGTTCACAATCTGTCGACAGTTTACATTTCGCGAGTTAGATTAAAATCTAACGGTTTTTACAATCTTACGGTGACATATACATTTCAACTGTGTTGAATATTATATTGTATTAATTAAACTGAATTTAAGTTATTATCGAAAAGACTGCTAATCCTATCGAAGTATATGATTTTAGCTGAACAGTTAAGCATTTCTGTGACCTAAAATTATATTTTTCCAACTCCAGTATGTGCTGAACGTGACGCCGGATCTGCCAAACACATTCGAGGCGGAAGGCTGTGGTATCAACTATCTGAAGATCCCTATTGCTGACCACTGGAGCCAAAATCTCGCCGTACATTTTCCACAGGCCATTCGTTTTATTGGTTAGTAGCTTAATCACTTGCCGTATAATATTATATAAATATAGTGATTATATAAAAGACGCACGTTTCGCTCCGACGCTGAAGCATCTTCAGGAGATGTTGAAGTCAAAGTCAAAGTCAAATAATGTTTATTCGATATAAGGTAGGTAGGTGTAGGTACACTACACTTATTGACGTCAATACAGTTATTTATAAAATACAATGGTGATAATCAGTAACGGTATTATAAACTAAAGCTACGAGGTTTCCAAACGCGCCCTGGTCTGAGAAGAGCCCGCAACAAACTCAGCCGGGTTTTATTTCACAAATCATCTTAACTAATGAACTACCAGAGCCATTAGATCAAATCATTACCAAGCTTCCTTGTCATTTAAGTAATCCTTTATATTATGGTAATAAGATGTTGACTCTACAATGCACGGTTGTAAGCATAGGGATGATGCCTATATCAAAAATAAATTATTCCTAACTGATTATTAAATAGAGGGTCTTCAGAAAGACCTAAAATTCACATCCTCAGATAGTTTTCAGTTTGATAACCATTTTATAAAATAGATTAAAGAAAAAAAGTGCGCTGAAATTTGATGACGTCATTATTGTGAATTTCATACAACTTCCATACTGGCGCGTTTTTAAGTTTGATAAAGAGTTGCTGATTTGAATAGTTTTCAAATACCCATTTTTTATTTTTTTATACGACTGCCTGAAAAAAGGACTATATTGTTTTCAGGGTTAATGTATATGTGTATGTATGTATGTATGTATGTATGTATGTATGTATGTATGTATGTATGGGAGTTTGTATATTCCACCATAACTTCTATACGCCTGAACCGATTTTGATAAATGAGGTATCGTTAGGATCCCTAGCTTATTCCGGGTGACATAAGCTAGTAATTTTTTTTAAAAAATCGATGGGGTGACCATGGTCCCGCATTAAAGACCAAAATTGAAAAAAAAACATCGAAAATAAGATTAACTATATAATCATCATCTAGAAAATGATGAGTAGATTCCAAAATATAGGTATAACACTATAGTTCAATATTTAGTGATTCACAAAAAAATATCATTTAATAAAAAATGTGAATAAGATTCCAAAGGCTATATACCTATGCAAATCGCTTCTTATGGAGGTAAACTCCAAAAATAATATGGCAGGGCAGTCGTATTTTTTAATTCGTTAAATAAATTTCACTTGTTTATTTTTTTATTTAACTGGTTTTAACGGCTCTGGAGTCAAATACCCAATTGTTTGATTATCACGGAGTTCCGCAAAGTAAGTTCGGCTCGTGTCGCGCAGAGGAGGCGATGTCCGCGCGGTGCGGCGTGCTGGTGCACTGCGTGGCGGGCGTGTCGCGCTCGGTGACGGTGACGCTGGCCTACCTGATGCAGCGGCACCGGCTCAGCCTGCGCGACGCGTTCGAGCTGGTGCGCAGCCGCAAGACCGACATCGCGCCCAACTTCCACTTCATGCGCCAGCTGCACTCCTTCGAGCGCGACCTCGGCCTGCACGAGCGCAGCGCCAGCCTGCCCAAGGTCTGCCGAGCCCTCTGATGTAATGCACCCACTACCACTACCACTACCACTATAGCCCGTTGACGCCCCACCGCTGGCCCGTTTGAGCTTATAGGCCTATTACACTGCACTTTTCACAGGGACCCTTAAACTTGAATCAGTGGACAGTGTGGTGTAATAAAATTTAGGGAGAAGGGTCCTTAATTTGGTCCTTATTGCTGTGTAATAAGCGACCCTCTAATTAGCGGCCCACCCTTACCACAGTGTAATAGGCCTATTATAGGCTTACACTGCAGTTTTCACAGGGACCCTTACACTTGAATCAGTGTAGTGTAATAAGATTTAGGGAGTAAGGGTCCCTAATTTGGTCCTTATTGCTGTGTAATATGCGACGCTCGAACTAGCTGCCACGCCCACCCTTACCAAAGTGCAGTGTAATAGGCCTATTAGTGATAATAACCGGGACCGACTTAAAGTGCTATCCGAGGCACGGGGATGAAACGCCACCAACTTCCTAACTCCGGGCTAGTACTGAGAATTTCTAGACAGAAAAACTCATTACTCAATTGTGGCCCGACCCGGGACTCGAACCCGGGACCTCGTCGACCGCAGTCGACATGCCAACCACTGGACCAACGAGGCAGATGTAATGCTAATTGAGTCTCCCTATCAGAGGCCCAATTGTATAAGCAAATCGTAATAATTTGACAGCTTAAAACATATTACTCCAACTGTTTAAGGAGTTCATACATGCTTTTTGATGTGCACTTCTATGAACTCCTTAAACAGGTCGAATTATCTTTTTGACAAACGATTACGATTACGATTTCCTTACACAATCGGTGGCCAGAAACGTCTAACTAGCAACACGTTTGAGCACAGAGTAATGGCGGGTCCACACGACGCAAACAACAGCCCGCGGAAACTGTTTGCACAGAATAAGTTTGTGCAAACGGAACGTGTAGACACCCTATGTATGTACGCAAATGCACAAAAAAAACAAAAAGCACAAACTTTTTGTATTTTGCATCAAAATGTCGTCGCAAACATATCTGTTTGCGGACGAAAGTTCTTTGTTCGTGTAAATCGTAGTATTTATTGTTTATCAAAATTACTATAACAAAAAGAAAACATTAATAAATAATGAACTATAAAAGAAATAAAATCCAGAGAAGTTTTAACAGAATTTATGCCGGTCAACTTAAAATGCAAATACTATGAACGATATGTCCGTACAGTGTGGACGATCAACCCTACAGACATTTAATTTGTACAAGCTTTTGTCTGTTGTGTGGACCCAACGTAATAGAGTGGGTTGCCCATACAAATGAGAGACCCAGCTAGATGGTTGTAGTACTCTCGCCTGTGTTTGAGAGAGCTAGGAAACTAACCACATATAAATTTGACATTTGAGTGACATGATTTTTGAAGTGTGCCAGTTTCCTTCGTCACGTCCCTGTCATCCCACAGAACTGCGCGGTCTAGAGTCGAGACTTCAAACACCTCCGTCGAACGACTGGTAGGAAAGAACGTTTCTCCTTGACTGTGGTCTAACTATGTGAAAACTCTATTATGCACTACACTACATATTTCAACTAGTGAAACGTCACATGGACGGAACATGGCCATTTATCGAAAGGTCTATGTAGTAACATGTCTAATGAGCAAATCGTCAACTTTTTACTTATACACTCATGAAAATTATTTGTAAATACCTGACTAATGTGCCATAATCATCACGATTTTTATTTCAAAGTAAAGAGTAAATAAAAATAAAGTAAATGTGCTTATTTAAGAGAATTTAGTATAAGTAATAGGTATGATGACAGTAACCAAGAATCAATGAAATTATGAATTTATCTAATGAAATAGGATTCATGATTTATAAATAACGTATTTATTTTTCTATTTCGAGTGAGATTGCTATTTATTTTGATAAAATAAAACTATAATATACAATCAATCCGCCATAATGGATGGAACACCAAGAAGCGAATGACGTCACAATTGTTTGTTTTCGAGCTTTGACAAGCACACTATTGTTTACTGCACACTGCACAGAGTACATTGTATATGTACATTGTAAAAACAATAGTGACGTCACAAACGACGCCATGACACCGGCGGGCGTTTTGGCGTTTTGGCGTGAATGTAGCAATTGTAGATTGAAGTGAAGTATGCTGAGTTAAAAAATTCAATATTATTGTCGACTAAAATAGTTAATTATTAAAAATTTCAACAACTTACGTTGTACAAAATAATGATGCATGATTTATCTCCTTGTTTATTTCTCAAACCTACTCTAATATGATTTGGCGCTTCCTTTTAAATTTACCCTGATGCTAATGTGGCGCCCCCGATTTAATGCATTTCGACGGACACTTTTTATATACAGAGATGTTACTCCTCTACTCTACCCTCCATATATTGACCACACTTAAGGTTACATACTTAAACAGTAGGTACATAGGTACTATATGTAATTAATTTGTTTAATAGGCCTATTTCACAGGGCGTGGCCGCTAGTTAGAGGCGTCGCTTATTACACAGCACTAAGGATCAAATAAGGGACCCTTTTTCCCTAAATCTTATTACACTACACTGATTCAAGTGTAAGGGTCCCTGTGAAAAGTGCAGCGTAATAGGCCTATTACTCTTCTGCTCTACCCTCCATACATTGACCACACTTATGGGGGAACATAGTAACACAGTAGGTACATAGGTGCTATACGTAATTAATTTATTTAAGGTGGTCAATAAACATTTATTTATAAGGGGGGAACATACTTACACAGTAGGTACATAGCAGGGTTCGAAAGGATAATTATCAATGATAATTATCATGATAATTATCGTGATAATTACAGATGTATAATTATCGATTGATAATAACAAAAAATTGCGCTCGTGAAAGTGATAATGGTGCTAACAGCAAAAGCTCACCCTTTTCCCAAATTTCAATTTTGGCGAATCGTTCAAGTAAACCTGCCCTATGTTGTGGTTAGGGCTTCCAATACCGGGATCCCGGACTTTTTTCGCCCGATTTCAATACCGTTATTGAAATGTCTCATACCGGAATAGACTGTTTCGTTTATAGTGCCACTATAAATTTTAAAATTCGCGCTAAAACGCCCGCCGGTGTCATGGCGCCGTTTGTGACGTCACTATTGTTATTACCAATGTACTCTGTGCAGTGTGCAGTAAACATTAGTGCGATTGTCAAAGTTCGAAAACAAACAATAGTGACGTCATTCGCTTCTTGGTGTTTAATCCAATATGGCGGATTGCTGTATTTTATAGTTTTATTTTATCAAAATAAATAGCAATCTCATTCGAAATGGAAAAATAAATACGTTTTTTATAATCCATGAATACTATTTCATTAGATAAATTCATAATTTCATTGATTCTTGGTTACTGTCATCATGCCTATTATCTTGATAATTTGGAACCCTGGCACATTAATTTAAGGTGGTCAACAAACATTGATTGATTTGTTTGCGTGCAGGTGCTGGAGGCGCTGGGCGTGCGCGGCGCGAGCGGCGCGGCCCCGGCGTGCGGGTGCGCGGCGCGCGCGTGCGCGCTGTGCGGCGTGTCGCCCGACTCCGGCATCGAGTTCGACCGCTGGAGCGCCGCGCGGGACACGCCCCAATGACAGTTCTTCTCGCCACCCGCCGCGCGCGACCCGCGCTGAGCGCGCCCACCGTGCCGCCCGCCACCGCCCACCACCGCCCACCACCGCCCACCACCGCGGATAACGAATGCATGTACAAGAGGAGACGGCGTTCTCGCTGAGTAATAGTACAAAATACGCGTGATGTTGTTACGTGCTGTAGATCATAGTGTCGGAGTTATGGACGTTATGTAGAGTAGATTAGAGTCGGGGCGGGCGCCCGCCTGCGAGTAGAGTAGTTGTTCACGCACGCCGAGACCGAGTCGCTCTCGACGGATACGCACGTAGTGTAGCACCTGCGATGTGGCGAAGGGAACTTGTATCTTGATCTGTCTAGTGCCACGGTTATTATAGTGCTAAGAGAAATTCTATGATTAGTGAAAATATTGAATGTACTTTATTAAGTATTTGTTAAGTCGTTTTTTATAAGTTTGATATAAAATTTAATATACTACATGATTATTATATATCTCTAGGCTTATGACGCCACGACTCGAAATGCATTCCCGAAATATCTTCCACTGTATTGTTTGCGAGTCATGTTGATGTAATTCTGTTCCGTCGCGCTTCTTCGGTGGATCGCTGATCGAATTATTACTTTTCCTCTGTGAGGATGCAAGTGTGCTTTTGCAGACAGGTTGATCGAGTGCCACTTATTTTGTTTGCAATAAAGTTTACATTACATTTTAATTCCAAGTACTATTAAGGAAGGGCTTCTAATGTTAATTCTTCCATTGTTGTTATGTGGTCGTGTTTTATGCGCATGGTTGTTAGTTTGCGTATTTTACATATTATTACATATTCATCGACGAAAATAATATTTACTACAATAATAGATAGTCGGGTTGATAAGTTCCATTGTTTAAATGGCTGATCGTTACAAATACGTAATTTTAATCTAACCCCATTACTGCTACGTTAAACCTACTATATGTATTTAACTTTTTAGTAATTATTAAGAGTATATTTATAGTTAATTGATGTAGATTAATAAAAATACACTACTGTTTATTTTTTTATCGATCTTCTGCAGTGTGTAGTTACTTCAAATTAGAATCCTCAAACTACTACGTTTTAATACTGCACCGCTATGGTGCTTAGGAATATTTCAAAATGTTACGAGGGGGCATGCTTACAAATGTGTATTTTTGTATGAATTATAACAACTATTTACTAAGAACGCCATTCACACGTGGCCCAAAGCGCCAGTAAATACGTGATACTTTATTTTATACTGTTTATATATTTCCATTGGCATTTACCTTTTTTAAGTGCTGTTAAATCATAATTATATTTTTCTATGTCATTGGAATTATGTTCATCATCTCATAAGTGTAAATAAAACAAGCTTTAATATTAAGTATGTTATAATCATAATGTAGTAAATTGTTACAAATTGTAAATTTGTTATAGGTTAAGTTATGATGAGATTCAACTTCCTAACTTTGATGCCAATTTGTTTTGCATTAATGGATGCAAAACTGCAAGCTTTATTCAAATTTCACATATAGCATCCTATATGTGAAATTTGAATTGCAACCAACCAATTGCAATTCAATGCAAAATCTCCGCAGAATACTTTGGTAATAAAACTCGCCTGGTGAAATGGTGGCTTGAATGGTAAGTAAAATCAATGGCATCAGAATACTTGCAAAAATTGACATTGACAAAAACTTGCCAGTGGACGCTTATCCTTATATTGAGGTTATTAATTGCATTCAAACTATTGTTTCCACTCTGTTTAATGAATACATTTTAACCACAATAATATAATTCATATTATACATAGTTGAGAAATAATAATAATCTCTTACGGGCAAGTTCGCTGCATCATAATGCCCTTTTTCTTACTAAACTTTTGGTCTACTACTTAAGAAACTAAATACATTCCCCATCATATTTATTTACTTTTTTGCTGCAAGCTCTAGGCTACTCGACAACTCAGTGTTTTGAAGCGGCAGTGTTTTTTTAATTAGAATTTTTATATCTTAGAACAAAAATTGTTCAGTATTACTTAAACAAGTTTCTCTTAAGAGGTTATTAGTATTTTTTAATTAACCCTGTACAAGGGTCACTTGTTAAAGGCCTCACAAAAGTGATCATTTTCAATAATTTGTGAACATTATAATGTATCGATAATTAATTCAATAAAGTATGTTAGGGCTATGGTGATAGTTTTTATTTAGCCTTAGTTGCACGATATACTCGAGTTTTATATTTCTAAAAGTAATTTTATTGTTAAAATATGTATTGCACAAAATCACCAAAGCCTTAAAAACATCAAACACGATGTCTTCTATATCATCTTGATATTTCAGTGACAACATTAAAAAAATTGTACCTGCATTACTGTTATCAGCTGTTTTCTTGAACAAATATTATTTGAGAAAAGATAATTAGCTCATGTACGTTATTGAACTACTTTAGATGAAACTACATTTTGTGATTTTTTTTCTATGTAAAAGAAAAATATGTACTTTGATCATTGTATTTTCTAATATGGTTGTTAATATAAGATGAATTTGTAAACTCAAAGTCAATATTTTCAATAATGTTTCAAAACAAGTGGAACTTTGCATCAAAGCCACAAGGCACGTAAATTAACCTCGAAAGCAAAATATAAACACTGTTAAATTTTCATTAGTTTCATTTTTACGTTTCTTACACTCCTATGTGCGTGTTCGCGTCGACACCAAAGATTGTCGTTGTCAGCAAGCGTGCAGCCACCGAGCGACCGAGCGATCACTAGTGAAGGAAGCACACGCTGACTGTATTTCTTTACTACAAAAATTGATGATTTGGACCAGACTATCAAAGTTGCTATTTTAGACCAATTTGTCTCGGGTGCTATCTGGAAAAAGACTACATCAAAAGCCAATTACTTACTGTAGAGTCCTTGTACTTATGTTTTTTAGGCATTCCTGCAGTTAAACGCTAAATACTAATATCAGTCAATTATTTATCAAACATAAAAATATACAAGACGTGAAATAATAGGTTCCCTCGTCGAAGTCGTCGTAGGACATGAGGTCTTACAAGTACCTATTGCCTGAAATAAGGTATTTTACATTTTCACAAGCAAAATCTAAATAACTACTTATTACTGTCTACACTGAAAAAGTCCTTAATAAGAAAGAATAATTTCGCTTAAAAGGCTAAAGGAAAAAAAAACAATGGTAAATCTATACTTAAGTAGTCATATGAATACTTTATTCGTAGGAGATATTATAAATGCGAAAGTTTGGATGGATGGATGGATGTGTGTTACTCAATCACGCCAGAACGGCTGAACGGATCTGGATGAAATTTAGCACAGAGATAGATTATAGTCTCGAATAACAAGAAGCTACTTTTTATCTCGGAAAATTCAAGAGTTCCAGCGGAAACCAAAAGAACCTAATTCCACGCGAATTTAGCCGCGGGTATCAGCTAGAATGTAGGTTATCAAAATGTGGACGAGTTGGCGGCAGAACAAGTCATCACAGTCTGTAGGTACTTCAGTTGCCCCCTATTACCATTCTGAGCTAAATTCAAGAGTTCCAGCGGAAACCAAAATAACTTCATTCCACGCGAATTTAGTCGCGGGTATCAGCTAGAATGTAGGTTGTCAAAATGTGGACGAGTTGGCAGCAGAACAAGTCATCACAGTCTGTGGGTAGGTATTTCAGTTGCCCCCTATTACCATTCTGAGCCCAATCCAAAGTACGTTATAGTTCGGGGCGAACAAATAGTTTATTTACATTAACTAGCCATTGACGACAGTCATTTGTCATAGGTCAAAGGACTAACCCATGTCTAATGATTAATGGCGTTTTTCCACCGCCGCCGTCATAGAGACATAACCGAGAAACGAGATTATTTTGTACCAAGTTCGGAACCGTGACGTGACGGCGATCGTGTGTCCACCGCGACCGAATTTTGATCTCGCTGTCATGCATAGTAGGCGAGTTTTTGTAAGCGCGTACATCATTTCTTTTTAAAGTTCGGCTCAAAAAAGACGCAAACATCGCGTCATGCATTCCTTCACAAAATCTTATCTTTGTACAAATTCTTGGCTATATATCCCACTGACATTAATATAAAACTCTATCATAATATTACAAATTTATAAATACGAAAGTGTGACATAGGCTACTTTTAATCCCAGAAAATTGAGGATTTCCTGTAGGAACTAAAAAAACTATTACTATATAACTTATTCCAAGCGGACGAATTCGAGGGCATAAGCTATAGTTTGAATAAGGGTACGCTCGCACTGCGATTTATATTTTGCGTACGAATTTCACCTACTCCGCAATGCAAACGCGGTGAGCGATTTTATTTTATTCGCAAGTACTTACACCTATATTATTTTTAGTGTTACAGAATTGCGAAAAAGAAATCTAGCGAATGTTTTTCGCAGTGCGCACGTAGACTTAATGTCATATTTAAACTCCTTTTTTATAACAATACCTAATTAGTTACTTTTTATGTTCGTAGTAGACCATAGATGAAATAACCTGAAGCAGAAAGCTACGGGCAGCAGCAGCAGACGACGTGTCGCTGCGACACATCTGGATTCTATGTTTTCTATTGGTTTTCTATTCGAAGCATGCGAATACATATGTATATCGAATATGTATTTCATAGAAATACATATAAAGTGGAAGGGAACAAGAGGTTATAAGAGGAAGGTTATGTTTCGCAGGGGCGGTCTTAGCTATTGCGAGCTAGGTATTGTAGATATTTGCGGGCGCGAGATTCAAATACACCTAATGACTTTTTTCTACTTGGGTTGTAGCACTGCTGTGCTCTTGCACAAGGCCCCTGCAAGAGCGGGCTGTTGCCTTGCTTTGCCACCCCCTAAGGTGTTTCGGTTGACGACTACAACGACGACTTTGTAATTACAGATACAGCATACCCTCCATAGGCCTTATAGGTCCAGTATCTACCAGAACGGAGATTGGCGGAGGTGTCTTTATGGAACCAATCAGATTATATTATTATTTATTGATAAAAATTACACGTTAAACTTTTATGTCATTTTCTATACTATTCTCTGTTTCACTTAAAAAAAAGAATAAAAATTAAACAGCTTAAATACATACTCGATATAAAATCGAAAGCCCATTCTTATTAGATGTTAAGGGATGTGGAAAAAAAAATATCAAATATAGCGATTGTTAATTTATTTTGAAATTGATAATAATAATTATAATTGAAGTACAATATCAGTTGAATTCCTACCATTAATAATAATAATTAAATTAATGGTGTTTGTATCTAGTTGCATTACATAATCTTGATTTGTTTTATATGTAATTTCTAATGGAGTACGCTTCTTGCTCCTTTCCCGTTTATAGAATATGTACATACTCGCCAAAACATAATTCTATAAATTATTTAACTCTTGCTAATTGACTATCGTTGGGTGAAATGCGGAAACATAAGGTCTCCCAGTGACTACGCTAATCCTACGCATTTATAGGCCTCGTACTTACATTCATATGTTAACTCTCGATATAATTGTATTTTTAAATAAACTTTTACATAATACAACGGGTGTACAAATCCTCAACACAATAAAAGGTTCTTATTAACTACATTATGTACAATTAATTGGTGCCATAAAAAGTTTAAATATTCTCTCTATTTGACAGTAATATTGCTGTACAAGGTGTGACCGTAGTAGGTATTGTGACCTGTAGTTTGAGAGGCTGCTTTCACCGTACGCCAATCATTATTATTTACTATTCATGTAAATTTTTGGCACAAATCGTGCTTAAAGATTACTGTTAGATGTATTTACAACAAGGCTCATGTATTGCTTTAGTTTAATATCATTTTATTTAGAGTAATATATTATTATAAAATATAATAAGAGATAATAATAATTATATTTGCTTATTACAATCTTGTTGTGATGAGTTGTCAAACATAATAAATCTATAATAATGGATGACGTGTTATTTAAGAGGAATGCTTCACAAGAGAAAAATAATGATTCATTCTTTGGAATGTAAAAGTTTAAACGTAAGAGACAAACTTGTAAAATGATAATCTTATATCATTACTTCCTAAAACACCTAAAGGCACCCACAGAATTTCATTGTTGTAATTAATATTGGTCCTTTCTAAAAAATAATGTCAATATAAAATATAATCATAATAAAATAATGGCACACGGCAAATTTGGAGGGTTAATTTATTCTTAATAATAAGAGTGCCATCAATATTTTCCATTTAATTTGTGTATACATATTATAATTTGTTTCGTTTTTGAATATAATCAAAAAATCGATATAATAATATTATAGTAGATAGATGCTATAATATAATCACTAAACATTGCACTAGCTGCTAAGGCGACACAGGTATTTTTTCATTAAGTTCTACACATAAAAATATACTTTTGAATTACCACTTACTTCTATGATTGACATGTAAATTGGTGCTAGGTCCCCTAAATAGTTAATCTTGCGGAATAACGTACAAAATACAAAAAAAAAGCTCTTTATGGTCCATTGTCATCTGCCATCTTGGAGTCGACGAGTATATAACTTACAAATAATTCGATTAAATATTTAGTAATTTCGTATGTTCCAAATTATGTTGCTAGAGTAATACTGAATATTTGTTTCATACATTATTACAATGGAATAGTTGCCATTACTTTCAAAACCAATCGATTACATCGATAAGATTATAAAAACTTTTAACAGTGTTTCTAGTTCATAGAATCTATGCCAATAAAAAATAGCCATAATAATTTTGTCATACATGCATAATGTAATTTTTATATCTATCATAAATTTGGAAATACCGGTAGCCATGGGGGGTTTACTGTAAAACATTAAACACCCTCAAATGGACATTCATTTGCCCGATAATTTAATGTACAGCGTCAATATCTCGTTGTGCCCGTGATATTTTAACCTGCGAAACAATATCGTAATATTATTACTGTTACGGAATCGCAAAACGCAATCAATGGTATGCAGTTGTCAGTTTAGGATAATGTAAGAACGAATTTTGTGCATTTCTTGAAAGTTCAGGGCTTCGCCATGTGCGGTGAGGTTTCTAGTACGTTTTTTCACGTACCTTGTCCTTGGGCGTAGACTGTTCGCCCGACTCGAGGGCGAACATCTTCATTTTCTCTTTGAAAGAGAGTTGTTCGGGAACTGGAGCGGCGGGCGCGCGCGCTTGCGCCTCGGCCAAGCGACGCGCACGGGGATCCCTGCAAATAATGTTTCCTTTAAAAAAAATGTGCAATAACATAAAATAATAATAATGTAGAAACCAAATACGGGTATGGGTTTAGTATAACTAACAGGTTAGCCCGCTACCATCTTAGACTGCATCATCACTTACCATCAGGTGAGATCGCAGTCAAGGGCTAACTTGTAGTGGATATAAAAAAGTTACGTCAACTTAACGATAAAAGACTGTTTAATTTTCGGCGGTCAATGAAATTCAATACAAATTGTTACACCATCGATGGTCATATGGCTTACGTTAAATTCCACCAGCAAAATGTTAACAAAGCGAGTGGCTCAAGACAGCACACTTACATGCATAACAATTGGGTATTTGACAGCTATTCAAATAAATTATTTTTTAGTGACTATTAAATACAGGATCTCCCAAAAGTTGTAATATCCACGTCCCCTATTAGTGTTATGTTGAATAACTATTTTAAATTACTGTCGAATAAATTAAAAAGTGCGTCGAATTTTTGACGTCACTGTTCATACAAAATCCAATACTAAGTACGCGTTTTGACGTTTGAAAAAAAGTTGATGATTTGATTAGTTGTCAAATATCCAGTTATGGTTATTAAATAAATACAAAGCCACTCCAACTGTTTGAACAAGGCACCATGCTATACTTCGAATTTTCAAACGTTCAGTTGTTAACAACCGTTGCGTTGGCCGAACCGTTGCGTGGGCGTGGCCGCTAGATAGAGCGTCGCTTATAATACAGCAATAAGGGCCAAATTAAGGACCCTTACACTTGAATCAGTGTAGTGTAATAATATTTAGGGAGCAAGAGGCCCTAAATTGGTCCTTAATCCTGCGTAATAATCGACGCTCTACCTAGCGGCCACGCCCACAGGGCCCTTAGTACTGAGAATTTCTTGTCAGAAATTGCCAATACTTAATTATGGTGCGACCCGGGACCTCGTCAGCTGCAGTCGAACATGCTAATGGGCCTATTACACTACACTTTTCAAAGAGCCCTGTGATAAGGGTGGGCGTCGTCGTTAGTTAGAGCGTCGCTTATTACACAGCAATAAGGACCAAATCAGGGACCCTTTCGCCCTAAATCTTATTACAATATATTGATTCAGGAGTAAAAGGCATATTAGACTACATTTTTGCATTTTGCAAGGGACCCTTAAACCTGAATCAGTGTAGTGTAATAAGACTACACGCTCTATCTATCGGCCACGTCCACAGGGCCCTGTGATAAGTGCAGTGTGATAGGCCTATAACCACTGGAGCGCCGAGGCAGTTACCTGTACACCTCCTGCGCGCCGATGACACCGGGCGTGTGCGCGGCGGACGGCGTGGCGGCTGCCGGCGACGCGCCGCCCGCCAGCATGCTCTCCGCCTCCTCGATGAAGCGCTGCCGACAACACAACACCTGTTAAGCTCGCCGTTGCCGATACCATTTTATTGATGCGACCGAAAAATTGTGCGGCGGGGCGCAAAGAGTTTCTAGATTCGCCCTTACATATAGGACATTGACCAAATTCGCCTAAGAATCAACACGTGTTTGAAATATACAGTAATTCTTAGCTTATTTTATAACCTTTATTTGAAATATTATAATTCAACGGACAGTTCAAATTAATTAAAAAATAAATAAATGGGTATTAAATTGGTTACTATACGTTTCCGTTTCTCGATTATTAACCACACTTACAGGTTAAAATAATATGCAATACCACCGCTTGAGCGCTAGATCCGTATCGTAAGAAACAAGATAAAAGCAGCTTAAAGTGCTAAATGCGCTAGTATTCTGAATCTCGCAACGCCATCTATATGTACCATCTAGATAGTACAATAATTTTATATATCTAACGCCATCTGTAATGTTTTTGATGAACTACGGCGAATCTTTTCTTATCTACATACTGTTTACAGCTCTATTACAATTGGATAAAGATGGTATTTATTTGTCCAAGCAGATTGATTATGAAAATTGAAATAACCTCAAAATTTAAAATATTTTTGGTAATAAGTCATTTCTTAGCAAGTGTCCGTTGTTTTAATCTGCTCTCAAGTATAAAAAGGTATTTATTTGAACTCAGTAATCAATATTTTATGACTGTTGGTTCTTAGGCGAACTTTAAGACTGTGTTAAACAGCATTTGTTATGTCGAGGTTATAACACTATCTTTTTTTTTTTCCTCTTACCATAAAGTTCCATTACAATATAACGGCAACTTTACTGTCTATTACCTATGGGCTATCTAGGCTATGGGCTAATAAGCAAAATTATTCTAGCTTAAACTTATTATTGATTTATTACACTATTGATAATTTTATTAATGACAAAGTTGAATGGAAGCCACTTGGCTCGCATCCAGTGGCCCATAAGTCAGTGTAATACTTGTAACGTAATGTTTGAAATGAAATGAAATGATTTATTTATTTCATGTAGGACAACTTGTGTCACTTATAAAACGTTAAGACTCTACCACCGGTTCGGAAAGCTGATTCTACTGAGAAGAACCGGCAAGAAACTCAGCAGTTGCTCTTTTCATAGAAAAGAAAAGGTTACAATATGTAAACAACACAACACATACGTTACAAGTATTACACTGACTTGTGGGTCACTGGATGCGAGGCCGGTTGCTTCCATGCAACTTCGTCGTTAATAAAATCATCGATAGTGTAATAACCTCGACTTAACAAAAAATGCTGTTTGACACAGTCTTTAAATCTATGTAATGGCAAATCCAGAAACTCTTTGGGAACCATATTATAAAAGCGTACACTCGACCCCACAAAGGATTTCTGCACCTTGCGCACACGATACGACGCTGTTACTAGCTTATGGCGGTTTCTAGTGTATCTATTGTGAGTATCACCTATTTTCTTGTAAAGATTAATGTTCTGCCTAAGAAAGACTATATTATTGTATATGTATTGCGAAGGCACCGTAAGAACACCAATCTCTTTAAATTTTTCACGAAGTGATACGCGTGATCCGAGTTTATAAATAGAACGGATGGCTCTTTTCTGCAATATAAAAATGGATTGGATTTTAGCTGCTCTGCCCCACAATAAAATGCCGTACGACATGACACTGTGGAAGTAAGCAAAGTAGACAAGTCTAGCCGTTTCAATATCGGTAAACTGTCTAATTTTCCTGACAGCAAAAGCAGCCGAGCTGAGTTTTCGCGCTAGTGTCTCTATATGAGCGCCCCATTGAAGCTTATTATCCAAGGTCACCCCCAAGAAAAATGTGGAGTTCTCCATTTTTAGTGCTTCTCCATTTATTATAATAGTTTTATCAATATTCTTTACATTAGGTAGAAAAAATTCTAAGCACTTGGTTTTCTTAGCATTCAATAACAAATTATTGACAGTAAACCAGTGTGATACGTGTGATATTGCATTGTTTACATCGTCAAAATTGCCCTTACTTCTATCCACTTTAAAAATAAGTGATGTGTCGTCAGCAAACAATACAATGTCACAGACATTGTTGGCATGGTATAGTAAATCATTTATATACACCAAAAATAGAAAAGGACCCAAGATCGAGCCTTGTGGGACACCCATTAATGCAGTTGAGCCCCCTGACTTCACGTGGTTTACGCATACCCTCTGAGTTCTATCATTTAGGTAAGAAGCAATGAGATCGAGTGCAACATTTCTGATGCCATAGTGGCTTAATTTCAGTAATAAAGTTTTATGATCAACACAATCAAATGCCTCGGACAGATCACAGAAGACACCAATAGCATTCTGTGAACGCTCCCAGGCATCGTATATATGTTTTAAAAGTTTAGCGCCCGCATCAGTTGTATTACGACCCTTAGTGAAGCCGTACTGCTCGGGATGCAGTAAGTTATTAGTGTTAAAGTGATTTATGAATTGACTCTAAATAATTTTTTCAAAAACCTTACTGAGAGTTGGTAAAATTGAAATAGGTCTGTAATTATTGAGGTCGTTTTTATTTCCTGATTTAAATAAGGGGATGAGTTTACCATGTTTCATTAAACTCGGGAAGGTGCCTAAGTCTACACAATCGTTAAAAATTACAGCTAAGTAAGGGGCAATGTTGCTTATTATGTTAGATATGATTTTCACAGACATACCCCATAGGTCACCAGTATTTTTTAATTTTAATAGCTTAAAGTTTTTTATAATATCTATAGCAGTGATTTGTCTAAATTCAAATGAGACATTGCACTCATTTACATTGTCCTTTAATATACTCTGAGCTGCGGTGGGTGAGGAGTTTAGTGAATCGGTCAACAAAATAGGAACATCCTGGAAAAACTTTTCGAAAGTTTTGGCAACTTCTTTATCAGACGTTATTTTATTATTATCAATAACAATCTCGTAGTTGACATCACGAGATTTAGTTTTACCAGATTCGTCATTTACTATGTTCCAAGTGGTTTTTATTTTGTTATCCAACTTCACAATTCTCTCTTTAATATGTAGTGCCTTAGCTTAGCATGAATACAAACATTTTTAAAGGTCTTTGAGTAGGTTTTCACGCGTTCAACAAAACTGGTAGACCGGTTGTATTGTTTTTCATCGTATAACTCGTACAACTTGTCTCTACTTTTGTAAATACCTACAGTAGCCCAATCACTGAACTTTAATTTGTCACTTATTTCTATTTGCTTAAAATTTAATACTTTATTAAATTCATTGTCTATTGTCTTGAAGAGACTAGTATATATGCTGTCTGGGTGACCCTTTTTATAGGTGAGTGCAGGAAGTTTGGCGGAAATTTGATCTTTAAACCGCGTCAATTTCATTTTAAGTTTGTGTTGTATTGTTACTTATTGTAATCTTTTTCTTTTTTAGGACAAGAGCAACTGCTAATTCTCTCAGTAGAATCAGCTTTCAGAAACGGTGGTAGAGTTTTGACGTATCATAAGTGGCACAAGGTTTTCTACATGAATTAAATAAATCATATATCATGTATAGTAATTCGTTTAAATTCCACGAGCAGTTAAACTGATCACGTTCCGTTTTGAAAGTCGAAACATCCGAGCGACGCAAACAAGACGTATGACAATGATTGTGTAAGTCGTGACAGTCGGATACGACGTCTGATGAAGTGACAGCAACAAGTCAGAATAAAAAATAAATGAAAAACACGACTGCCCTGCCAAAAAACGAACTAAAAAGATAAAAATCTAAATTAATCTAGTTAAAAATCACATTTTTATGAAATGATATTTTTTTGTGAATCACTGGATATTGAACTATAGTGTAATATATTTTAGAATCTATTCATAATTATATAGATTATAGCTAATATTATTTTCGATTTTTTTTTTCAAATTTAGTCTTTAATGCGAGACCATGACCATGGTCAACCCATCATTTTTTTTTTAATTTTAGTAATGTCACTCGAAATAAGCTAGGGATTCTAACGATACCTCATTTATCAAAATCGCTTCAGGCACATAGAAGTTATGGTGGAATATACAAACTCACATACATACATACAGACATGAACCCTGAAAATCCTCATCAATGTACTCCTTTTTTCAGGCAGTCGTATAAAAAGTGCTTACGTCAGGGTCCTCCCTGGCGGCGGCGGCGGTGGCGGCGGCGGGCGGGTCGAGGGGCGGCGGCGAGGAGGCGGGCGGCGCGGGGGGCGCGGCTGCGGCGCGCTCGTGGAACGACACACGCTTGTCGCGGCTGCTGCTCACTGGTGACCTGCGGCACGACAACGGGGTTAGCAACTTAGCACGATCATCGCGAAACACCACAAAACACAATCCCGAAGATTTTGAAGCAATGTTTTTCGAGAAAATTTAATTCCTATTTAATTTATAATAATGAACGATAATTCTCATTATTGAGGGTATAGGTAAGAAGTATCATCCCTTATGGGAAAAAAGTTGAAAAAGTGTCCAGTGGTTGCTATAAATAACAGTTTAAAAACCTTCCACAGTGGCGCTGGTGTAAGCAAAGGGTATGGTATGAATGTAACAACTGTAGATGAAGTGAAGTATGCCTAGTTAAAAAAATTAATATAATAGTCGACTATAGTAGTTATTTATTAAAAATTTCAACAACTTACGTTGTACAAAATAATGAATGTTTTCTTTCCTTGTATATTTCTCAAACCTACTCTAATAATATTTGGCGCTTCCTTTTAAATTAACCCGGATGCTAATGTAGCGCCCCCAATTTAATGCATTACGACGGACACATTTCATATACACAGATGATCCTCCTTACCTCTACCCTTCATAATTCTCGTGACTCGTTAGGCAGCCGCTTTTACCTGCTTAATCCCCTTGGTAGACACCCACAACGCTATTTGGGAAGTACCGAGATCTCCCATTACTATTAAAAAGCACAAATAAAAACTCACAGGGGCGGGGGTGCAGCCGTATGTTCGTGATGATGCGTTGCAACCGGCGCGTGTGCGACGTGTGAGGCGTGCGCCGCGTGCGTTGTAATCGTCGCGTGCGGGGGATCGAGAGCGCGGCGGGTCGCCATCACCGCGAAGGACGAGCCGCGCTCGGGCGGCGGCGGCGGGCTGGTGACCCCGTCGCCAGTCGCAGCCCCCGCGGCCGCTCCCGACAGCGATAAGTTGCTAACGCTGGCCGATACCTCAGATATGCGGGTCGTCTCGGACAACGTGCTCTATGGAAGAACGTTCAGGTTAGGACACAACTAAATGACGCGTCACGAAAACTGAAAAATGACACTAAGTATTGTGCAACAATAACATTATAATTAATAAGCCATTTAAAATTAAGAAAAGTGTGCAGTATCCACGTTGGAGCAGTTGCAAATCCCCAGAACTTAGTGCTAAAAGATTCGCAGCTTTATTTGAATTATTCCGTCGTAACATCATATTTTGGCTTGGACTTTAAATAGAAAACGCGATGACAGTATTGTAAGACAAGTGTAATATTCATATTGTGTCATATTCACACGTGTGAACGTGTACATAAACTTGCTTATAACTTATAAGAGTTGGGAAACGTATCTAATATTCCGTCGAGTGTTAATGTACCCAAGCCTGTCAATCTTAATTTCTTAGAAAAACATGGTTTACCTTATCAAAATTGTTTTGCTTTTCGTCAAGTACGTACTCAATTGATAATTAATTATAAGCTACATGGTTTACAAAATACCTTGGGCAAAACTCGGCTGTATAAAGTCGAAGCAGAAAAGATATTAAGAGACCAGTGAAAACTATTGAGTCTATTATAAGCTAAGTAACAAAAAAATCACAATGGAAGCAAGCAACTGCAAGCCTGAGAACGTACCGTGTGTATCGTGTATCCGTTAGTGAGCTCTGGCCTGGGCGCGGACTTGAGGATGGACTTGGGCGGCGGCGGCTGGCGCAGGTCGCGCTCCCCCTCGCGCTCGCGCTCGGGCTCCGGCGACGGACTCTCCTCCTCCTCCTCCTCCCCGCCACCCTCTCTCTCACCTCCCTCATCCTGTATTATACGTAGTGCGTATATATATTATTATACGTTATTATAAGGTGCCAGCGGAGGGTAAATTACCCATACAAACGTAATAGCAAAATAATTTGTAATTCGAGAATATTTCCACCAAATTATGGGATTATTAAGATTGAACCTGTATTTATCTGGGTCCCTGGATAATTATTTTTTCATAATACTTTCCCAAAATTAAATGTAAGCGCATTGCGTTTTGCATGTTTTTACGACATAAATGACATGTTTTCTCCTTATTTCTTTAATATTAAAACGAACGATATCTTACGTACAAATTGATCAGGAACATAGCATATATTGTCAAGTTACAGAATAACAACACGAAGTAAAAAACACAACAAGTTTTCATTCATCATTTTTGGTATTTACGAAACAAGACTAAATGTATAACAAATTCTGAACGCTCATATTGCTATCGAGCTTGCACGCGATCATGTGTCATCAGCCTAATGGAGATCGCAATATACCGGCAAAGGACATGACCAGTAATTGCCCTCCGATTCGGGACAATGCACAGGATTTCCGTTTTTACAGTAAGGTTTAAAAATTCAAAACGAAATTATTATGGATTTATTATTCCAAATAAGGTCAGGGTTCAAATGACAAAAAAAAACAGTACGTTTATTGTTTAAATCTTGAGCGTCCGCTTTCCTCTTTAAGCACTACTCCATTTTGACGTTCCATTATATTCATGCCTAATAATAATCTTGTAACCCTACATGAATACCATTTATGTACCTTAGTCATTATATTATGAATGATTTATTTTTGATCAATTAAATAGTAATGAAAAGGAAATGTATGTATTGTTTATAATTATTTTTATTTTTTGACAAGTCTCAATCTAATAGATCGAACAAAGCATTTTGAAATACTGCGTTTAAAGGAACGCCCTTTCACATTGCATACGCCGCCATCTGTCGAATAGTTGAACTTGTTAACTAAAAGTAGTGAGCAATACTTAAAAATATTTTCTAGACTCACCACAATAGATAGCGCCATCTAGTGTGGGAAAGCAGTTTTTGGTGAAACTTTTTTAATTTATTTTCTCAGTTTTCAGAGCCTTCAGACTCCTGAAACTTTTTTATTTGAAAACTATATAATATAACAATTACAATAAAGAAATAATACTTGAAAATATTTTTTTAGACTCGCTCAACACAATAAATAGCGCCATCTAGTGTGGGAAAGCAGTCTTTTGGTGAAACTTTTTTTGTTCATTTTCGCAGTTTTCCGAGCCTTCAGACTCCTGAAACTTTTTTATCTGAAAACAGTGAAATATTACAATTCCAATAATAAAGAAATCATTGCTGAACATTGATTTTTGACACCTAGGCAAGCTGCCATAGTTCCACCGGTCAAGTCCTTTATATTTGCGGGTTGGATAGGAGTTGCAAGCGACGTTCGCAAGTACAGAAACACAAAGAGGGTGGGTGCATCTAATTTTGAAGTACAGATTCTCACTTCATGAAGACACCAATCGAGACGCTACGAACAATTTGGAAAATCCCATAGGAACAAATCGAAAACAAATAAATTTTGAAGAGAGTATAAAAGATATTAAAAAGTCATAATTAAAAAAAAACACGACTGCCCTGCCAAAAAACGTACTAAAAAGTCAAAAGATTCATAAAACACTGTGTGCAGTTAGATCTCGAATCTTATTCACATTTTTGTTAAATTATATTTTTTGTGAATCACTGGATATTGAACTATAGTATTATATATTTTTGGAATCTACTCATCATTTTCTAGATGATGATTATATTGTTAATCTTATTTTCGAATATTTGTTTCAACTTTAGTCTTTAATGCAGGACCATGGTCACCCCATCAATTTATTTTTTATTTTTACTAGCCTATGTCACCCGGAATAAGCTTGGGATTCTAACGATACTCATTTATCAAAATCGGTTCAGGCGTATAGAAGTTATGGTGGAATATACAAACTCACATACATACATACATACATACATACATACATACATACATACATACAAACATACATACATACATACATACATACATACATACATACATACATACATACACACATGCATACATACACACATACATACATACATACATACATACATACATGAACCCTGAAAACAATATACTCCTTTTTTCAGGCAGTCGTATAAAAAACAATTTAATTATTTCAACCACTTCTGGAATTATGGTTACAATATCAAAGCTATACAGACCTGGTGCATAGTGGCACGCCGCTCAAAGTCGCGCTCCAGCTGCAGCGCGCGCAGCTGCTGGTTCTGCACGGGGGTGCGCGCGCCGCCCAGCGACACCAACTGTGCGATCGCCGCGTCCCTGCACACAACGACGACTGAACAACGCATCTCATCTCATCATACTAATTGAACGAGAGAAGCGAAGGTCTCTCAGTCTACTTGAGTGAATTTGCACTTGTCCGTCCGTCTGTCAGAGCCTTATAACTTCTGAATTACTGAACGTAATTACTTAATATTTAAATATAATATGTAAATCGATGGCCTCCAGCCGAATATGGCTTAAAAAGTTATAAAAATCTTTATTTCAAGGTGGCTCATAGAAGCGAATGCGAAGTAAAATATTTTTTAAATCTTTACATAGGGTTGCGATATATCATTTCTAAGATAAGTAGGAATAGAGTCCAAAAATATATATTTTTTTAATTTTTCCCCTAAAATTGGCTTAATGGGGGGCTTTCAAAGTGGAGATTTTGTAACGTCCAGAGTTGAGAACCTCAGAACTCTCAATTTTCTGAGTATTATAAACGCGAAAGTGTGTCTGTTTGTTTGTCCTTCGATCACGCCGCAACAAGCAGCGGATTGACATGATTATGGGTATAGTTGAGGACCCGAGGAGTGGCACAGGCTTGTTATCCAGGAAAATTAAGAAGTCCCCGTGGGCATTAAAAATACTAATTCCACGCGGAATCTCGGGCATCAGCTCACTAATAGGGAGACGTCGCAAAACCCTAGAGCGCACTCCTCACTCGCAAGAGTAGTGTGCATCGGTTTGCGTTCGTGATTCACGGCGTCGCCGTCCCCGTGGTGGAAATAACGAGGATCGCCGAGACGATTTGATCGTACATATCTCGTGTATGGGACTCTTAATAGGATCACTTAGTTGTCCGATGTTGATTTTTTTTGTTATTTATTTGTAAAGTATTCTATTTTCGTGATTTTTAGAAAAAGACAATATTAAAGATTTTAAAAACCCAGGAAAAACTGCACCACTCCTCCTAACCCGTAACCATACATAGCATACTATAATTAAGATCTTAAATCTGACTTCAGATTTAAGATCAGTTTACAATTTCGCGAGTTAGATTATAATCTAACGGTTTTTACAATCTTACGGTGACATTTAGATTCCCGATCTTATCCATTCTAGTCACACCACAATTCGTGATTTTTTTAAAGTCAAAGACAAAATTAAAGCTTTTTAAAAACCATGCACCGAGTGAGTACAAGTGAGTACAAGCCGCGCTTACCGCGTTATATGTATTATGTATTTTAATTTTGGACGTAAAGGCGTCATTAAGGATACGTCATGGGTCATTGCATGGTGTTTTAATAATATATAATAAAATAGTAATTACTACACCAGCAATCTGCGAGATACACTTTATTATAATATGCTCGAAATTTGTAATTTGTAATGAAGCGAAAAGATTTGTACACCACATTGTGGTAGAATACATGATACCTTCTGTAAAACTAACATCTTACCTACTTACTGTATTCACAAATAAATTAATTTGATTTGATTTGATTTACCTCCTCGCCCTGGCGGCGTCGCGGCGCGCCTCGGCCTGGCGCTCGCGCTCTTCGCGCTGCCAGGGGTTGTGCGCGGGGGGCTGGCAACCCCTTAGGGGTGAATTTTCTCAAAACCCTTTCTTAGCGGATATCTACACCATAAAAGAAACCTACCTTCCAAATTTCAAGTCTGTATGCTTTATAGTTCCTGAGATATCGTGATGAATCAGTGACCTTTCGCTATTATATATATATATATATATATTCCTGATCTTATCCATTCTAGTCACACCACACATCGTGAGTTTTTAAAAGTCAAAGACAAAATTAAAGCTTTTTAAAAACCATGCACCGAGTACAAGCCGCGCTCACCTCCTCGCCCTGGCGGCGGCGCGGCGCGCCTCCGCCTGGCGCTCGCGCTCCTCGCGCTGCCAGGGGTTGTGCGCGGGGGGCCGCGCGCGCTCGCCCGCCGCGCCGCCCACCGGGTACACCGACACCGCTGGCGGCTCCGACGCGCTCGCCAGGTAGCGCTCTGCATACACAATACTCGTTTTTAGGGTGTCGTAGCTAATAGGCCTATTACACTGCACTTTTCACAGGGACCCTTCCACTTGAATCAGTGTAGCGTAATAAAATTTAGGGAAAGAGGGTCCCTAATTTGGTCCTTATAGGCCTATTACACTGCACTTAATACAGGGCCGTGAGGTAAGGGGATTTTGTGCCTATAAGAAATTGTTACATAAAAGCTCACCATCGTCGGGTTGCATGCTTGAGGTAGGTTGAGTTTGGGGGTGCTGCATATATTGGTCGTCCATCTCCGTTTCCGATCTTCTTCCAGCCTGTAAAGAAAATTGAATCATATTAATTTATTTTATATTGAGCCTTGGCGTAAATGTGTATTATTAATTTTAATTTACCTCCGAAACGGGCTTTGGGGCAACCGGCGGTTGGGATCGTTGCGGGGAAGGCGGTCCGGGCGGATGCCAGTCGTATCTGTCAAATACAATTATAATGTATCAAAACAAAACTGAAAACAAATGGTTATTAGTAACGGCTTAGGGTCATTAAATTACATATTACTTGAGAATAAAAAGTATTTAAGTGTATTTATTTAATAGTTTTTAGGCTCTGAGAGACGAACGGACAAATAAATATCCTTTATTCAGCCAAAGAGACAATCACACAAAATTAAACAAAAATAAAAATGGAGTGCCACAGCTCCCAGCGAACCAAGGAGTCAGCTTCGATTGAAGCCAGGCTTGGTTCCAAGGGATCGAAGCACCCAATTCTTAAATCTAGCTGAAAAACTATTTTGGCTGACCGAGGCACAAACACACAAATACAAATTCAACTCGGTCCAATAATAAACAAATGTTTACAAACCTTTGCGATTGGGCTTGTTGGTTGTGATATGCCTGAGTAGGAGTCTGCGATGTGTGCACGTACTGAGAGTGCATGTTCAGATGCATGCCTTGCGGTAGTTGCGGCGAGTAGTGCGCGTGCATCGGGTTCTGCCCCGGTTGACTGCCTGCATGCACGTGCATGGGACCCTGACCCGGCTGCGCAGTTGCATGCACGTGCATGGATCCTTGGCCCGTTTGCACATGCATTGGAGCTTGGTTCGACTGAGGGCTCGCATGTACGTGCATAGAGCTCGGACTGGGTTGCGCGGCAATGTGAGAGTGCGTCGGATTCGATTTCTGCTGAGCCTGCAATTGTTGCAACTGTTGTTGCTGTTGATAATGTTGCTGGTGTAGTTGTTGTTGCTGGAACTGCTGCTGCTGTTGTTGTTGTTGATTTTGCTGCTGGAACTGCTGTTGCTGGAACTGATGTTGCTGTTGTTGTTGCTGGAATTGCTGCTGTTGCTGTTGTCGTCTCGTAACTTCTTCGGACATTTCTGCTAGCTTAGCCGCTCGGACGTTTGCGGCGTTCGCTTGAACCTGATCAAAAAGTGGTAACATAAGCAACACTTTCGATAAAATAAGATAACTCAATTCTTGACAATGGTATTCGTTTAAACGACCGATTATTGTGTGATTAGACATACTTGGTGTTGTGGATTAGCGACGGGCTCCGGCGCTTGGTCGGCGTGGCTGGCGGCGAAGTGCGCCGACTGCGGCCGCCCGCTGCCCGTCGAGCTGCGGAGCGATGACCATCTGAGAGTTTAATGATTGGGCACTTTGTTAGCTTCATAGCAATCGGATACTACAGATTTCATGATACAACAAAAATAATTAATGTGGAAGTTTTTCTGTTAGTCTGTTCTGTAATCTTATCACGAAACAGACTTTTTGAAGAAATTAAATATCGCATACATATAAATCAATTCAACTACGACGAAGTCGCGATTATCAATGAGACAATTTATGTTAAACAATTTCTGGAATCATGTTAAAAAATTGTGATATCCCAGATAACGTTTATTACACCAAAACCAACGCATTCGCATGCGTGACACAATATAACCATTGTGCCATAAAGGCACAATGCTGGTGAAGGGTCGACCTGTCAAAGTCGTAACAATCGTCGCTTCGCGAACTCCGTTCTCGCGTCATGATGCTGCTGAGACAAGCTTTGTGTCGAGTGTACATACCTGTCCTGCAAGGGGTGATGGTGCGCGTGCACGGATGACAGGTTCTGGTAGAAGGAGTCACTCTGGGCGGACAGGTTGTGGCTGCTGCGCGACTTGTGCGCCCACGCGCCGCCCGCCGCGCTGGGCGACATGGTGCTGCTGTCACATATGCTTAATGATGAACATCATGATACATCGTAGAAAATGCTGGAATTTTATCTTCAAATTTTAAATCATAATAACCAAAAATGTCTTTAAAAATATATCGGCAAGTCTGTAAATACCTTGGCAACGTATTTATTTATGTATTTGGATATCTTTATTGCACACACAAAATATACAGTATACAGTTTAAAAGCAGTAATAAGTCTAGTAAAACTAGATAGAAATGTGCAAAGGTGGTCTTATTGCTAAAGCAATCTCTTACCGATAACCTTTGGTGAAAGTGATGGTGCTGTATTTTAAAAATAAATAGATAAGAAATGTATGTTATGTACAAACGAGTACAAAGAGTCGCGCACTAATATACCTATTACACTGCACTTTTCACAGGGACCCTTACACTTGCATCAGTGTAGTGTAATAAGATTCAGGGAGCAGGGCTCTGTGGTAAGTGCAGTGTAATAGGGGTATTAGTCTCATCGCGCCGGGCCGTTTGTAAAGTACCTGTTCTGCAGCGGCGTGTGTGCAGCTTGCGGCGAGAGCGCACTCGGCGGAGGCATCTGATGCGCGAGGTGCGAGGACGAGGCGTGCGAGGCGGGCGAGGCGGGGGACAGCGGCGAGGCGAGCGGCGCGTGGTGCAGCGCCGGCGTGCTCTTGCTGGGCTTCACGGGCTCGGCCGCGAGGCGAGAGGGCAGGTCGCGCTCTGAGGCTCGTCGCGCCGCGCCGCCGGTCACTCCAGCGCCTACAATTTGAACCAGTCAATATCAACTACATGACCGAGGCGTGCACAGGGTTCGAAGCTAAGGTAGGCATTAATTATAGGCCTTTTACACTGCACTATCCACTGGGCCCAGTGATAGGGTGGGCGTGGCCACTAATTAGAGCGTTTATTACACAGCAATAAGGACCAATTTAGGGACCCTTTCTCCCTAAATCTTATTACACTACACTGATTCAAGAGGTCCATGTGAAAAGTGCAGTTTAATAGGCCTATTAGTCAGAAAGCCTGTTATAATGAAATGAGCAATGACGTATTTCCATTTGGGTAAGCATTGCTTTTATGCCTCTATGAACTGCACGCCACTGCTACATGACCCTATATTTAAATTGAAACTAACTCTAAATTGAAACTATAAAACTTTTATGAATAAGTAAAACTATTGTGCTTAAAAAGAAAATATTATATTGGAAGCATATGAATTTCCATCCTAAATAATATTAAATATTGATTCTGTTTATGACGAGAGTTATTGCTATCTATCGAACTACGTCTTCTCTTTTGCCGAACTGAACGTCACAGTAACTATTTTGTTGGTTTAAACATAGACGTTGCTGTATTTGGCAGTATGAATGTTCGTTTCGTTACAAACATTGAAAGCTCAAACTTATTCTACGTAATATTTTGTACAATGATGTGCATTATATTAAGTGCCTGAAAATAAAATAAGACTAATATTAAAAATGTGCGGGAGTAATTTTTAAAAATGCAAATATAATTCGTATTAAGAGAAAACACGAATAACGCACTTCACATAGTATTTAATGAAACAAAAAGTACGCATATATAATAAAGTTGCAACGATAATCATGCTCTAAAAAACTTGTACTTAAGTCAAAAAAATTAAACCAAAGGAACGGGAAGCCGTGCGTGTATAACACACCTATTTCATGCTCGGTGTGTGAGTCGGCTTACACGAGGGTGGCTGGTGAGGCTGCGGCTCTGTTGTACGTATTGATGTGTCGTGGTCGCAAGCGCTGCTCACATCAGGGCAACTCTGCACCGAAGCCACCCACACGCTGTCACTAGTCCCTACATCACAAATGCTACGCGATAAGTCAACGGACGACACGTGCTTACGTCCCATTTTTGCCTTCTTGGTTGAATCACATTCACTAATATTTTTCAGGCTCTCGCTTTGCAATGGTAATGCTGTGCTTTGTTCGTTGCGCTTTAAGTTTTCGCTTGTGTGGTTGGATTTTAGTATGATATTTTCTAGCGTAATAGCTTTCGGCTTCTTCTCTATAATTTCGGTAAAAACATAACTGCCAGTATTCGAAACGTTAGGGTCGGTATGTTCTTCGGAGGGTAAATTTGGAATCTCGAATTCGTTATCTTGAGCTAGGGTGTCTTCGCTTCCGCGAGATCCGAATTTGGACCAGTCTTCGAGCTGAATGAGAATGCTTTTTACTTCATCCTCAGACATTTTGTCAGATTTGCTTGTATCCGTCTTATCGGGCTCGTATTGAATATTCGCTAAACTAGCACTAGTAGGTATATTGTTCGTTTTACATGTCTCCCTTTTTAATCCTGCACTTAAATTCGGACTGGATTGACAATTACGTTTGTAGCTTTTTACGCAATACTTTAGGTTAATTTGGTTGAAATGTTTCGTTAAAGCTTTAACTTTCCCAAAAGCAGGTCGGTACTCATCGGGTGATTTCCAAGATTTTCTATCTACATTATCTAACATAACACCAATTTCTACTGGATTACTGGATTCTTTTCGAATATGAACTATGTCGTTCGACAGTTCCTCGATTGATTCCGTTGTGGAAATGGATGGTTCTTCAGTATCTTCAGATTTACTATCTAATGACTTGGAAACAGAAAATAGTGTTTTTTTGAGACGCGAGTGAATCTTGTCTATATTATTAGATTCTCTTGTCAGGTTAAGACTGAAGTCCTTTTTATTTTGTCTGACGCGAGATTTTACTTTCGGCTGCAGAGGTGGACTAGGGGTTTGACATGTAGCGTCTGCAGTTTTTGGTTTCTTGTCATCGGGCATATCTAACGAAAGCGACGGAAGTATTCTGCGTATTTTAGGAGTAGCCACTTTCTTGTCAGTGCCGTCACTTTCGAATATAAGGGGTTCGGAATTCGGCTCATCTATATAAGGGATCTGCTGGGCTTCCGGCTGCGGAGTGCGGCAGCACTCGCACGCACTTACGCACTCGTCGACACCTGTGCATCTACCTCTATAGTCTTCTTCTTTTGTACGAAAGTTAAATAAATCTAATGTGAGTTTAGTATCTATCGGCTTCATCTCGGGGGGCAAACATATAGCTTCCCCGCTCTCGCTAGACTGATCGTAGTTTGCGGGTGGATCGAGTATGGGCGCCGGTAGGTCCATTGGCACGTGTGTATCTTGTGACAGCGTGTCACACGAGTCTTGGGCATCGACATCTTCACATGTAAAAGTAAATATTGGTATCTGAGGTGGAGGCATGCGGGCGTCTTTAAGCTCTAAAGGGAACCCTGGTGTTTCTGGAGATAAATCCTCTTGCAACTGATTGTTTTCACGATCTAATGTAATTATTAGCCTAGGAATGGAACCATGATAGTGGGGGTGAAAATCCTCAGTCTCATCTGTACTAGACTCGGAAGTCTCATCTCTCAACATTTGACAATGATTGCGGTAGGAGAAACGTCCGGAACCTGGAATCAAATATATTTTTAGGCCTAAAATCGTAAGGCCAGAAGTTTATTTTAAAGAAGAAGCAGAACAAAACTGATAAAAACCATACCTGCGAGATATTCAGTTAATGTAGAATATCCAAAAATGAAAAATGAGGAATGAAACAGAGATGAAACCATCATCGAAACAAAAACAAAACTGCAACAAATTAAATTTTTAAGAACCAAAAAAAAACAAGGAACCCAAAAGGAAGTAAAAGAACATTAGAAAGACGAATTTGCCTGCAGTGACGAGCTCTGTGAGCGGCGAGGTTGGTCTCAATAACGCTGGATGGGGGTTTGTGAAGGTACCAGAATTGCGACTTGCCGGATCTTCATACTGAACTTCTTCGTCTAATAAAGGAAACAAGATAAGAGTCACCAGTATTTCACCAACTAGTTAATTAAAAATTAAGTATGTAAGTAGATGGACAAAGCATACCTTGTCGTTGGTTGTAGGCCGGCTGATGCAAAAGGGTTGCCAAACCGTGCAGTACGGCACCTTGCTTCGCTACTTCAAGCGTGACCGTTGGACCCGTCCGTACCAAATATTCTGCTGCCTGCACAAGTATATAGAAATATCTATACTAATATCATAAATAGTTAAAGATTATGAGGTTGTAGGGGGTAATTTCTGGCTCTACTGAACCTATTTTAAAAATTCTGGTACCAATAGAAAGCCACATTATTTGTAAGTGGCTATATATTAACCCGAATAATTAGGGAGTTCCCGTGGGAATTAAAAAAACTTAATTCTAAACTAGTTAACAACAATATGAAATGATGAACAATATGAATCTTTCCATATTTTAGATTCCCAACTTGCTCTGGCCGGCACCAGGCGCTATACGCTGCCTTTTCCTGCGTGATGCCGACGAGCGAGTGTCCATCGACGGACAGCAGCTGGTCGCCGGCCGCCAGCCGTCCGTCCGCCGCCGCCGCGCCGCCCGACACCACCGACTTTATGTAGATACTCAACTTGCTGTGCCCGGCACCAGGCGGTATACGCTACCTTTTCCTGCGTGATGCCGACGAGCGAGTGTCCATCGACGGACAGCAGCTGGTCGCCGGCCGCCAGCCGCCCGTCCGCCGCCGCCGCGCCGCCCGGCACCAGCGACTTTATGTAGATACTCAACTTGCTGTGCCCGGCACCAGGCGGTATACGCTACCTTTTCCTGCGTGATGCCGACGAGCGAGTGTCCATCGACGGACAGCAGCTGGTCGCCGGCCGCCAGACGCCCGTCCGCCGCCGCCGCGCCACCCGGCACCACCGATTTTATGTAGATACCCAACTTGCTCTGCCCCGCACCCTGATCATAATACAACAAAGGTTGAGCTTAGCCAGTTTAGAAGTTGCTCTTATGTAACATTGTACAACTCTCTTGACCTGTCATTCTATTTAAACAATTGTTTAATGAACTCTTAGTCGAAAGCATAACATAACATAATCAACCACTGCTAGACCATCATAACCGTCACGAAAATAGTAATGTTAATGATTAATTTCTTCAAACTTTTAAGATTTCGAAAAGAACAATCTTCATAATCAGTGAAAGGAAAAACAGGAAACATCCTTAATTCCGCATTTCCAAATGTTCATTGATGCACTACAAGAAACCTCTTAAACTAAATCATTTTAAAGTTACAAATATCTCATTAAAATTCGTCAGCCCTGAGAAAGGTGTACCTACAAGCTGTATACTACAGGTCTTAAGTTGGTGGGTATGTATTGAAAATTCAGCCAGCTCGGAGATGCCGTCTCGCCCCTGTCACCCCGCAGCGTTGCTCTGTCTAGCCAAGACATTAGTATATAGTGCGGTAGAGTGTAACACCTTGGCGGCGACGATGCTGAGTCCCATCCCGTTGGTGTTCTTGTGCAGCTGCACGATGTGCACGCGCGGGTGGTCGGCGGGCGCGGCGGCGGGCGCGCCGTAGCCGTGCATGTACACGGTCCACAGGCCGCGCGCGTGCGGCTGGTGCGCCAGGCGGCACAGCCCGCCGCGCTGCAGCGGCGCCACGAACTCCGCCAGCCCGGGGGGCACGCCGCGCACCACCTCCGCGCTGAACCCGTCGCCCGGGATCAGCAGCGCCGCGCCCAGCCACACGCTCTCCTCCAGCGTTATCTACACACACACCAACAACATATATTTTTCTCAAACATGCTTGGAAATTTGAGCATTATTTTGACAACCTTCTTCTAGATAAATCTAACTGGCCGTACTGGCCAAATAAATGCGAGCAGCGGCCGGCAAATGTTGTATGAAAATCCATTACTGTCGTGGTTTAGCGGCCAAATAAATTACATAGTAAATTCATATCTGTCGTTTAATTTAAAAATGGAACGATCTTTTACTCCGAAACATGGCAACCAAGGAGGTAACTTATCAAAGGTTTTATTTAAATTTCGAACTAGCTTGCAAATAGAAAGCTGTTTATTGAAAAAAAAACAAATGAATACCTAAGACTAATAACGCGTAATATTTCGATGATGAACACTATAACGCGGGAAAAATTATTGTTGTTCATTGTTCGTCATTGATTTTGAAATGTATATGACAAAATGAGTTCAACTCATGAGAGACAATGAGTGTGATGAACTTACTTTAACGCCATCTGAAATTCAAGAGGCGGCAAGAGCCGTAATAGAAAACTTGTTACCGCCAAAATCGTAAGAAAAATATTTTTAATTAAAAAGTTCTGTCTAGATACTACTTAGTTTTAATTTCCGCGCATTATTTGAGAAAAGCACTATACAAGCCTTGGCCACAACTAGGCATTGATGGACTCACGTATGTGTACCGTCCTTCAATGCCTGTTTTGCTGGCCGCTGCATTAATGTACTAATGTCACCGTAAGATTGTAAAAACCGTTAGATTATATTGTTGTTGTTGTTATTGTTGTTTGCAATTTCGCGACTTCGTCCGCGTTGAGGTTGTTTGGTTCCCGCTGGAACTCTTTAATTTTCTGGGATAAAAAGAAGCTTATGTATAATTCCAAACTATAATCTATGCCTGTGTCAAATTTCATCCAGATCCGTTCAACCGTTCTAGAGTTATATGTGTTCGAACAAACCTGACTTTGTTTTATATAATAAGATTTAATTTACTTTTGACATAAGCACGCCTATGAAGTTCCATAAGTATTGACAGGCAACCATGGACAAAAAAATGAAATACTCAATAGATCCATAAGGTTTTTTTACAATAGTGAATAGGCATGAGATGTAAGCCCGAGTTAATTCAGGCTATAAGCTACGTTCATTCCAAAGGACATTGACCATCAACCATACAAAGTTCGCCTAAGAACCAACAGTCATGAGACATACATTATCCGATTCAAAATAACACATAAATACCATTCAAAGTAAATTTAAACAACGGACACTTCAGAGAATTTATTTATTACCGATAATATTTTTGATTTTGAGGTTAGATTTTGAATGTTAGTTAATTTAAATTGACACAAGATTTAGGTTATTTAATTAGCTCCCAGGTGGTTTATATGGGAATATAAACCACCTGGATGGCCGTTTTTTATACGGAGCTCAGCTTTCTCGAACTACACTTTTTATTTTCAAGAATAGTAACCACACAATTGTCACGAAAAGTAAACCAGGTACAGCCATACTATAAAGTCGATAAATAAAGATCGGTACTGCTTAAAATATAGATTTTTTATCGTTTTTATATTTAAAATAATGTCTTTGTCAATTTCAAAATGGAAAAGATGGCATTTTATCTCACTCGCACACTAAGACAAAATATATTTGTTTCCTGCTCGTATCGTTAAGAGAGCCATTTTCAATATTATTCTTCCTGCTCGTGTCATCTAAACGCTTTAAACTGTTGTAGTTCTTACTCTTACTTGACGTTTCCAGATGGAAAAGATGGAAAATCTATTAAATTCCCATTTTTTTCATTATTATTATTCGTTAAATTCCGTTAAATCCGTTAAATTCTAGTTATTAAAATTGAAGGTACAAAATAAAATAAGATTTACTGTATGTTTCAATTCCTTGTTGATTCTTAGGCGAATTTGGACAATGTCCTTTCCGTCAAATCGGTTCAGTCATTGTGGCGTAAAGGAGTAAGTTTAACACATTCAAATTTACAAACATCCAAACTTTCACATTTATAATATTAGTAGGATCATACCTAATCATTTTCAATCCATTGCTGGCTCACATTAGTTGAGCTCGAATCTCCTCTCAGAATGCGCTTTTAAAATCGGTGGTACTGAATTTATGACTCACACATCAACGCTCAACACACTCAACGTCAGTTGGTTTTGAAATTGTAAGGTAAGGTGATCTTGTAATCTTTGTAATCCATATAAATTTGAGATCTATCAATTAAAATTATTTGGGTGTGGCAATAAAATAGTATATGGTGGTAGGGAGACCGATTTTATTAGTGTTTAGCAGTTTCATTTAAGAATTCATTAATATTGTAATAACAAAACTCGTTTTCTTTTCCGATGTTCCTAATGCAGTTCCTACGTAGTGTAGTTCCTAATGTTAATAATAGGGATGATGCCTAAATCAAAAATAAATTATTTCTAACTGTTTATTAAATAGAAGGTTTTCCAAAGAACCTAAAATTCACAGCCTCGGTTAGGTATAATAACCATTGTAAAATATAGATTAAAGAGAAAAACGGCGTTGAAATTTGATGACGTCACAATTGCGAATTTCATACTACCTCCATACTAGAAGTGCGTTTTTAAGTTTGATAAAGAAAAGAGTTGCTGATTTGATTGAGTTGTCATCGTCCCTATTTTACAAGGCGAGCTATAACAACACAGTACCTCTCGGCCATCAGCGCGATACAGCTCGTCGGCGCGGGAGCGCGCGTGCGCAACGGCCGCGTCCACGAGCTCCGGCGGCAACAGCGGCGCGAGCAGCGCGCGCACTTGCACAGAGTTCAGCTTGAAACACGCGCCCAGCGCGCCGCACACGTCCTCCGCGCTGCGGTATGTGCCCGAGATCAGACGAGCTGGGTGACAAACATCGGTTTGCAGTTTAAAGCCGTGTTAGATTCTTTTCCAATAATGGGGCTATTACACTAGTTACGTATACCTACGGCGTCATGGGAAAAAATGCTTTCGCTGCAAGATCGCAACCTTGCATCTCCAGCAAACGGCCATGGTACCAGTGCATAGTCAGCGGATTCCGCGGAATTGCATCACGTGCAAAGAAACGTGACATCAAGCATCACTTAGATTTTCGTACGATAATGTAAGATATAAAAGCTAATGAAATAATGAGAAGATCGTTCATTAATCCTGTCTAACATCGACGTAGGATGCTAGTTAGGGTAGATTAGGTTAGCCCTAAGTAGTCATAATGTGAACCGCTGTGTCTAAAATCGACGAAGCATTAGGTTAGGTCATAATGTAAGAATTAATTAATGAATTTAGTAATAAATTTATCGTCGTCTCGTTCTCTAATCCTTCTGGTTGCCGTCTTACGTAACTCACTGCACTTTCCACAGAGCCCTGTGGAAAGGTTATTAAATAAATACAAAGCCGCTCCAACTCTTTGAACAAGACACCATGTTATACCTCCAATTTTCAAACGTTCAGTTGTTAACAACCGTTGCGTTGGCCGAACCGTTGCGTGGGCGTGGCCGCTAGATACAGCGTCAGCAATAAGGTTCAAATTAGGGACCCTTAATCCCTAAATCTTATTACACTACACTGGTGCAGGTGTAAGGAACCCTTGCAAAAGTGTAGTGTAATAGGCCTATAATTCGGTTTAGCAAAATCTCTAAACTCAAATAATACCTCAATTAATATTGTTTTCCCTTTCATAATACTTTCTACAGAATGGGCAAGCACTAGGTTTAGAGCTGTCATTTTAGTTTAGAGATTGTGCTAAACAGAATTGGCCCTATGACGCGTAATATTCAAAAATCTTTTTTCTTCCATTTGAATATTTCTCCAATAATTATAAAAATACAGACCAACTGTATCACCTGTATTATACTCCAAATGTTATCACCTCTCGCGCGCCCTTACATGTCGTCACGTGTTATAATGATCTACATTACTGGAACAAAGTTCCATAAGGTATGTATGTATGGCTGCTGCTACCATATTAGTGGCAGCTGACCAGGAAAAATCGTAAGTGATACGAAAAACATAAAAAAGCGTTAAACTCTATCTTTATCCCCCTATTTTAACCATATCGTAGAAATAGAACAATACCAAGCGTGTCACCTAAAGGAATAGAAAATAAAGTACTTTTAAATTGACTTTCTCAAAGTTTTTGCACGAGTAATGAATATAAATCCTTTTTTGTGTGACTGAAATGGACTGAATGGTCTAGCAGTAGTGTCTGTATAGGCTTTCTGTCTTTGTCTCGCCAGTATACCTGCTTGGTGCGTGCGAGCAAGATGGCGGTCTGCGGCCAGCTCCAGGCCCTGTGGATAAGTCTAGCAGTAGTGTCTGTATAGGCTTTCTGTCTTTGTGTCGCCTGCATACCTGCTTGGTGCGTGCGAGCAAGATGGCAGTCTGCGGCCAGCTCCAGGCCCTGTGGCTAAGTCTAGCAGTAGTGTCTGTATAGGCTTTCTGTCTTTGTGTCGCCTGCATACCTGCTTGGTGCGTGCGAGCAAGATGGCAGTCTGCGGCCAGCTCCAGGCCCTGTGGATAAGTCTAGCAGTAGTGTCTGTATAGGCTTTCTGTCTTTGTGTCGCCAGCATACCTGCTTGGTGCGTGCGAGCAAGATGGCAGTCTGCGGCCAGCTCCAGGCCCTGGCGCTCGGCCCAGGCCGCCACGAGAGCGAGGCGCGCCGACAGCGCCGCGCCCCAGCGTGCGCTCACCGTGCCCGCTTCCGTCACCAGCTGCAAACATTGAGATTTTTTTAGGATTCCGTCTGTGTGACACAGTAATTTTATTTACGTACTTCTGTTTCAAAAGGAGAAACGCAGCTTACCCTAGCTTGCTTATAAAGTAGATACCAAAAGGCCAACTCGAGTTGGCGAGCTTTAATTCTTTGGTGTTCCTTTTTTTTACATTTATAAGGCTAATACGATTTCTCGAGATATTAAATTTCAAAGATACTCTGAAAAAATCGACAGATTTGTGACGTTTAAAAACGGTATACACTCACGTGCTAGGCATTGCCACGGCAAACTGTCAACTGTTTATCATGGAACAATTGAAACCGTGGCTCAAATTTCTGGTCAAGGCATATCGAAATTGAAACGTGGGGAATATTTTAAACAAAAATTAATTAATTCATGCATGCACTTTGATAAAACTCAAACTCAAAATATATTTATGCAATTTAGGTACACTGTACACTTATTGACGTCCAATTACTTATAAAACATGATGACGATAATCAGTTACGGTGTCTTAAAACAAAAGCTGCGAGGGTTCCAAAAGCGCCCGGGTCTGAGAAGAGCCCACACCAAACGTAGCCGGGTTTTTTTTTAGTATCACCATCTCACAAATATCTTGTAACTGTGACGTAGTCCCACGCCGTAGAACTCGCGACTAGCGCACAAAATGGTTTGAAATAGGTTGAATGGTTATGGCCTGGTGGAAGGCTTCGTTACCACCCTACCGGCAAAGACGTGCCGCCAAGCGATTTAGCGTTCCGGTACGATGCCGTGTAGAAACCGAATAGGGGTATGGGTTTAATATAACTTTCATGCCCCTTACAGGTTAACCTGCTACCATCTTGTTGGCTAACTTGTAGTGAAATAAAAAAAAACTAGAGAGGTGTCAAGGGACACCTCTCTAGTTGAACGTGGAAGGTAGTGGAAGTTCATCAGCAATATCCGGAACTTGTGCAGAAACACTGTCAGGATTCATTATTGTTGTTATTACTTATTATGTACAAAAACCCTGTATACACTTAACAAAAATAATCGTCGCGACACCACACTGTTCAATGCGAAATAGAAAGACGAAACAAAAATAACTGGCTTGCTTTCTATGAGAGAGAGAGACAGACAGAGAAACACGCGCACGCCGCACGGCTTACAACTATAGCAAAAAGTGTCGTTACAACTTTTGATCTTAATTTTTTCCGTCTAGCCCCCTTTCGCAACGCGCTATAAGGAACCTCGTTCCAAAAAAAAAAGAAAACGCTGCACAGTACCTTGTTGAAGCACACGGCGTTGATGTAATGGAAGAGATGGGAGAACAGCTGTATAGTGAGCGCGGCGTTGACGCGGCACCGGCGCAGCAGCACCATGGCCGCCGCCAGCGCCTGCAGCGTGGGCGCCGTGGCCTCCGTCGCGTCCGATGCCGCCGGGCTCGTCAGCTCGGCCAGCGCGCGGGATAGCTCTTCTTGGAAACACGACACTAGGTTACTGCGAACAAATTAAGTTTACTGAGATTAAGTAGCCAAGTCCGTCCCTAGGATGCAACCTGTACATCGAGGCCATTCACCGAGGAGAGTACCTAACTACCACCGAGGTCAAAGCAGACATCACGTTACACCACGACCCTACAAATTTGTGTGCCTACTACTTGAGCAAAGCCGCAGTATCTCTGTGCCCGTTTTAGAGTTCCGCAATAAACGTTTTTTTACCATTTACTACTTTTGCATTCCTAATTTTATTTTCCCCTTTTTCTAAATCCCAAGTTATATTATTTATTCCCCCCGGCACAAACTGTCCTACTGAGAATACCCGGCAAGAAACTCAGTTGCTCTTTTCTCAAAAAGAAAAATGTTTATTCAGGTTTTCAATTGTCCACCCGAAAAATCATCCGAAACCGCCCAAATTGATCCGATCGCTTTCGCTGTACCTTTGCGATGCTAAACTGGTCACAAGTTACTACGAGATCACAGGCCAGATATCCGGCCGCCGGATATTCGGCCATCCGGCTTCGTAGCTAGCCGGATATCCGCAATCCGGTATAAGGCCAAACAACTTACCGTTTCATCTGTAGTTAAAACATTTAGAGTTCATAAAACACACAATATACAATATCAAATTATTTCTTACCTGAAAGCATTCTGGACTGTTGTAGGCAGCAAGTCTTGTGCTTGCGTGGAAAATGATGAAATGTGACGATCACACTTTAGAAAATGCAACAATTCACTTGCATTTGCCATCCAAAAAGCTTGTGCAGCCGAATCCGTACACCGCTCCTGTGAATAAATATTGTTATCACTTCTAAATATGATTTATAGACGAAGTACAAATATATTTTATATTTAAAATAATTGTTATTAGTTAAGTATCATCCATCACACATAATCATCCATACTCTGTACTGATACGATAATCATGCAAGAGAGAGCTTACCAGGACATATTAAAGATCTTGAAAAAATTTGCTTTTACCGGAAAATAAATAATTAAAAACTTATTTAAAAAAAACAAGCGGACGAAGTCACGAGCTCGTGTATGAGTTGCAAAAATTGTAATTACCTGTACAGTTGCGTGAATAAGCGTAGCGACGTGATGAAGAAATGCGGTAAGCTTGTGGGCTCGTTCCGTCGGCGTTAGCTCCGGACGATAATGAGTTGACGCACGATACCTGCAAAGGAATACTTTGTTTGAGAATGGTATTAATGAAACTTTAATACCGTATAATTTTATCACGCAACATTCCTATGAGACATTTTTTTACGAAAAGGCCCATAGAATAATTTATTAGTAAACACGTAAATAGTATTAGTACATTATTTAGGTCAGTTCCGAGATATAATCAACTCCATGATGGCACCACCAGCACAACTTTGATATAGGCCAGGCCAGTCTCCATGCGAAAACATTCTAACCCCTTTATTAGGTTCACACCGTAAAATGTACTTGAAATATTATGTATTTTATCTAAGACAATTGACACCTATAATCTACGTAGTGTATATACCTAACTATTTTCTATAAGATACTTGTTAATTGTGTTATTTAATGGAAGGCCTATCTATCTAAATTGTGAAATGTATATCTACGTATTTAATCCGAAAGTGTCTTTTAATTTATGTATCAAATACACACATGTTTGTAGTTATTAAGTCAGTCGAAGAGAAAGCCCGCATTTAATTTACCTAGTCCCTTGAAGCTAAACTGAATTTTAATGTAGTGAACATATTTATTTAAGGGTTACCTGGCGCACAGATAGAGCGTGTAGACTGGTGCGAGTTTGAAGGCGGGCGCGTGCGGGTCGAGGTGCGTGATGACGGCGGCCAGGAACTGCGCCTGCCCCGCCTCGGGGAACTCCAGCACAGCTGGTAGGATGGCCTCCTGCCCCGCGCGCGCTACGCTGCCCATGCCGCTCCTGTCACACGACCCATTCGACTCACTATAGGCTCCCAGGTTGATTCATCGCCTTTTAGCTATCCTCACCGTAACAAGATAGGATAATAATCTATTGAAGCGGAACGGAGCGGAGATGTGAATAGTCCGTGTCACGAACAAAGTCCCCCAGATGCAGCGCTAGTAGTCGCATGTTTATGCAATCATTGTAGGTATCTAACCCAGGTTCTTTCATCGTCTTTTTTGCTGAGATCTAAAGAGCGTACTTTGACTTGGCTCAGACTTTACTTAGAGATAAAACGAGATGGACTTATGTGAGTAACATAATTCTGTCTCGTTTTAACCATGTCTTAAGTCTAAACAAAGTCAAAGTTCGCTCTATAGATCTCACACTTTGACTTTCAGTTATTCTCACCGTAACAAGATAGATTAATAATCTATTGAAGCGGAACGGAGCGGAGATGTGAATAGTCCGTGTCACGAAAGAAGTCCCCCAGATGCAGCGCTATTAGTCGCATGTTTATGCAATCATTGTTAGTAAACTGTATTAGTTCCTTTAATTGCCTTGGAGATCATTGATAGATGACGTAAATAAAATTAAATCACACGTCATAATATATCAAAAACTCTAGTCGTCTAAACGTCAGTCTAACGATATCCGATCCGCTTGTGATGACCGGCAACCTAAGCACCAAACTTTTAAAATCGCTATTTGCATGTTAGACAGACCCTGTCAATCGTGAATTTTGTGTGATAGGTAAATTGAAAATTCGAATTGTGTGTATTGTATTCAGCTTGTTATGTACAATATGAGATTGATGTTTTTTTTTCATATGAGAATCGCAGAAAGTCAAAACCCTTGCTGAAGAGTATTAGGCTCATGCTAATGAATTGTTATCTTTTGAAAGTATGTGATTTGTTTGATAAAAAGTGATAGTAATAGTCCGTTAAATTTTTGTAGTATATATTTAACGGATTTTCAAAATTTTGAAAACACGACACATTTTCAAAATTTTCAATTTTTTTTTGTTAATGTAATTTCTGTTGTGGAAAATTGTGTGAAGTAAAAAAAAACATAAGATACTACGTGAACATTCGAAGTTCTGCTATTTAGTGACGATTTTCCTCATGGTATGGTTACGGCTACATCATATTATGGCATCCATTGGTATGTGCATGTGGTGTCTCAGTTCATCAAGCTTTCAGATAAAACTATAGCATACATAATATTATTCAAACAAAAACGATGTCACATAATAATGAAAACGAACAAGGAATTTACGTACAAAAAGAGACATAAAAGATACCTGTTGTCGTGGCCCGATCCGCCACTTTTAGCGCTACAGATGCTTTTGGTTTCAACGTTTCCGTCCAGATCGAAAGTGGTCTCGTAGTTGTCTTTGTAGTGCGCGTTGGACACGCGGCTGACGGGCGCGCTCTGGTCCTGCTCAGCGTAGTCGTCTCTGATGTAGTCGTCTTTGGAGTCGTCGAGGTGTTGCGACATCATGAGCGACTCGTTGTCGAGTTTGAGCGTGTTGTTGTTGTACGGCGCGTAGTCGCGCGACAGTGGGCTGGCGCGCGCGGCGTCTTCCGCATTGGCGTTGGCGTCCAACACGTCGGGCTGTTGCGAGGCGAGCGACGCGGGCGACATGGCGCCGCTGTTCCTGTGCTCGCCCGGCGGCGATCTAACGCGGGAAGGGCAATACACAAGCGCATTTCGTGAGCCAGTGACAGAAACATGCAACCAAAGAGAGTAACGATGATCGATGACAAACATAATAGAACACAACATTTAAAGTGACACGGTGGAGACCGAATAAGTTAAGAATAAGAATTAAAAAAAGAATAGTAGTAGGTATATAATAATGCAAAGAGTGTATTGTGTTACTACTGGACTAGACTAAGCTAATAAAGTAAATAGCTAAAACTTTCTAAAGCATGGTATTAAAATATCTATTCACAACATTGATTGTTTCTAAGGTTTAATAGAAAGTCGTTTCACCTGTCATATAAGGAGCCGGAGCCGTAGTGCTGTGATTGCGAAAGGTTTCTGTTAACAATGTTCTCTTGGGCGGGGTCCACAAAGCGAAAAGTTGACACTCGACCGAATTTGAGCAAACAGCCATGCTACAGAAAACACAAAAAGCTTGATTAATTTGGATTTAAAATAAATGTTATAATTTTAAAATTACCAGCACTGTAGTATAGTAATACCTAATAAAAGGCATAAGACAAGGGTTGTGATAAGATATTCATGGGCTTGGACAAGAAGAAGAAGATTACACTTCTAGATTGGTATGGTCTGAAAACTCTTCAAAAGCAAAAGCTGAAATTTTGGTTTTGGATTAAACGCTCTGGAGAAAATTGCCTAAGCCAACTGTGATGTGTGTTAGCATGATTACTATTTGTTATTATATCTCATGAAACAGGGAGTATAATATCTGTCGATTTGACTCGTTTCATGTCATGCGATTTAATCTGCGGATACGGACGCCATATTGAAAATGGTTAGTATAAATATAAGTGTTTGAACGATGCTAATTCTTTTTCTTCTGCCGCAGACTCGGCGATTATTGAATACTTTTGTATTTAGATCGCATTTTGATTTAAAGCTTAATTAATGATAGCAATCGTGGCCGGATCAAATGAATATTAATAGGATATCTTTAAGTTTAGCTAACTTTTATCTAATTACATTAAATCTCTCGTGGAACCTCTACACGTTTAACCATTTATTATTGCAAGTTCCAAATGAGAGAATAAATGTATTAAAAGGCTCTCATAAATACCTACTTCTGGATTGTCTCTAACATGTGCCAGCATTTCAGCTTTGAACAGCTATAACATACACAGCAGTAAATTCCATTAACTAATTCCGTTTAAAAAACACAATAATGAATTCAACATTCATGGTATCAAGTATGTCTTTGAAAAGATCGGAAATTGTCGAGCCTGTGTATATGTTTGCACAGGGCAAACACGCGACGGGCTCGCAGTGGGGTGGCGCATGACATTTTAATATTTTATGAGGCAGCTACACGTTTGCACGTGAAACTGGAAGTTAAAGCTGATCTTTGTTCTTTGCAACATTTTAGTACCCTAGAACTACTATCTCAAATATTCTATAGCGGGCAAATATTAATTTTTCTCAATTTGGAACACTGGTAAATTTGGTACAATGTACTGTGTCCACTTCATTTGATACAAAACACTTGTGGTATGACCACTACAGCCCATTAACGTCCCACAGTTGGGCACGGGCCTTCACTCTCATAGGAGATAGGAAATTAGAGCTTAGACCCACCACGCTGCTCCAATGCTCCAATGGCGGCTTTAACGACTATTATCATGTTAGTGATACAAGGACCGACGGCTTAACGTGTTCTCTGAGGCACGGAGGTTGAACACCGCCAACTTCCTAACTCCGGGCTAGTACTGAGAATTTCTAGTCAGAAAAGCCCAACAGTTAGAAAACCCCGACTGTGGTATGACATATTCGCCAAATAGGATTTTTCATGACAAAATATATTTTATACGCAAAATTTTGTGCCTGTCTTTCTGTCTGCTCTTTATCTAAGTATTCGCGAATCGCATATGCGATTGAGTTGTAAGATTAACATTACAGCAGTTTGGGGATTATCAGTGAGTCGAAGAACATACCAAAAACCACACACATAGGCTGTCTAACTCCAATGAGGATAATGTTTCCGTAGACAGGTAGTAAATATCCATAGCCTTACTATTTGTCATGGTTTGAAAGTGGGTACCAAATATCGCCAAAATCAGTAGCTTGCATACCGGGGATGGACATAGCTGACTACTTCTTATTCCGGAAAAATTCAAGTTCTCCTGTGATATATTATAAATCTAAATCGACGCATACTAAATCCTTCTGGTTTAAGATATTTATAGTTTCATTAAGAATTAACAATTCACTTATATGAAACTTACAGGCTAACGAGATTAAGTATTTTGAGCATACAAGGTTAAGATTAAGATAACTTACAACTTGATACAATTCGGTGCAAAATATTAATTTATTCTTTTATTTTATAGTGAGGGTAGTCTTACGACCTGTACAAAATCATACCAACGCATACACTGATAGTTTGCCAAGGAGCTGTGTGAACATAGATATATCTTAACTAGAAGTGTCTTGTGTAAAAAATTATTTAATTATATTTTTATCCAAGTTTTGTTGAACAACTAAATTTTAAGTAATTTTTTGAAAGTGTGCATGCTTTTACATTCTTTAATATGCTTAGGCAGTTTGTTATATAACTGTGCACTTTCAAATGTGATATTTTTTAAACCATAATTAGTTTTTGGTGGTCTTAATATTATGTTATTTGCACTTCTTAAACGTTTTATTTGTGGGTATTTATTTTTAGTATTGAAAGTAATGCATGTATGCCTTCATCCTCATTCCTGAAGGACCAGTGTAACCTGTTTGGCGGTTTCCCTAGATACAGTGCATCTGAAGCCGTCACCCGGCGCCGGGGTCAAGAGCAGAGGCGTTACCTGCAAGCGTTGCGAATGCACCGTGCGCCGTCCGTTGACGTAGACGTGCGCGTCGGTGTGCAGCGGCGTGACGCTGAAGCCCTCACCCACCGCCGGCGTCAACAGCAGAGGCGTTACCTGCAAGCGTTGCGAATGCACCGTGCGACGCCCGTTGACGTAGACGTGCGCGTCGGTGTGCAGCGGCGTGACGCTGAAGCCCTCACCCACCGCCGGCGTCAACAGCAGAGGCGTTACCTGCAAGCGTTGCGAGTGCACCGTGCGCCGCCCGTTGACGTAGACGTGCGCGTCGGTGTGCAGCGGCGTGACGCTGAAGCCCTCACCCACCGCCGGCGTCAACAGCAGAGGCGTTACCTGCAAGCGTTGCGAGTGCACCGCGCGCCGCCCGTTGACGTAGACGTGCGCGTCGGTGTGCAGCGGCGTGACGCTGAAGCCCTCACCCACCGCCGGCGTCAACAGCAGAGGCGTTACCTGCAAGCGTTGCGAATGCACCGTGCGCCGCCCGTTGACGTAGACGTGCGCGTCGGTGTGCAGCGGCGTGACGCTGAAGCCCTCACCCACCGCCGGCGTCAACAGCAGAGGCGTTACCTGCAAGCGTTGCGAGTGCACCGCGTGCCGCCCGTTGACGTAGACGTGCGCATCGGTGTGCAGCGGCGTGACGCTGAAGCCCTCACCCACCGCCGGCGTCAACAGCAGAGGCGTTACCTGCAAGCGTTGCGAGTGCACCGCGCGCCGCCCGTTGACGTAGACTTGCGCGTCGGTGTGCAGCGGCGTGACGCTGAAGCCCTCACCCACCGCCGGCGTCAACAGCAGAGGCGTTACCTGCAAGCGTTGCGAGTGCACCGCGTGCCGACCGTTGACGTAGACGTGCGCGTCGGTGTGCAGCGGCGTGACGCTGAAGCCCTCACCCACCGCCGGCGTCAACAGCAGAGGCGTTACCTGCAAGCGTTGCGAGTGCACCGCGCGCCGCCCGTTGACGTAGACTTGCGCGTCGGTGTGCAGCGACGTGACGCTGAAGCCCTCACCCACCGCCGGCGTCAACAGCGGAGGCGTTACCTGCAAGCGTTGCGAGTGCACCGTGCGCCGCCCGTTGACGTAGACGTGCGCGTCGGTGTGCAGCGGCGTGACGCTGAAGCCCTCACCCACCGCCGGCGTCAACAGCAGAGGCGTTACCTGCAAGCGTTGCAAGTGCACCGCGTGCCGCCCGTTGACGTAGACGTGCGCGTCGGTGTGCAGCGGCGTGACGCTGAAGCCCTCACCCACCGCCGGCGTCAACAGCAGAGGCGTTACCTGCAAGCGTTGCGAGTGCACCGCGCGCCGCCCGTTGACGTAGACTTGCGCGTCGGTGTGCAGCGACGTGACGCTGAAGCCCTCACCCACCGCCGGCGTCAACAGCAGAGGCGTTACCTGCAAGCGTTGCGAGTGCACCGCGCGCCGCCCGTTGACGTAGACGTGCGCGTCGGTGTGCAGCGGCGTGACGCTGAAGCCCTCACCCACCGCCGGCGTCAACAGCAGAGACGTTACCTGCAAGCGTTGCGAGTGCACCGCGCGCCGCCCGTTGACGTAGACTTGCGCGTCGGTGTGCAGCGGCGTGACGCTGAAGCCCTCACCCACCGCCGGCGTCAACAGCAGAGGCGTTACCTGCAAGCGTTGCGAGTGCACGGCGCGCCGCCCGTTGACGTAGACGTGCGCGTCGGTGTGCAGCGGCGTGACGCTGAAGCCGCCGCCCTCCGCCGGCGCCACCACGCAGTGCCGCGGCTGGATCGACGGCCCGTACAGCTGCAGCGCGGTGCCGTTGCCCGAACCCACCTACACATCAAAATAATCCATACTTACGAGTATCCATATTTTTTTTTATCCACTACAAGTTATAGGCCTATTACACTGCACTTATCACAGGGACCCTTAACGTTGAATCAGTGTAGTGTAATAAGATTTAGGGAGAAAGGGTCCCTATATTGGTCCTTACTGCTGTGTAATAAACGACGCTCTAGCTAGCGGAACCGCCCACCCTTACCTCAGGGCCCTGTAAAAAGTGCAGTGTAATAGGCCTATTAGCCCTTGACTGCGATCTCACCTGATGGTAAGTGATAATGCAGACTAAGATGGTAGCGGGCTAACCTGTTAGGGGCATGGTAGTAATATTAAACCCATACCCCTATTTGGTTTCTACACGGTATCGTACCGGAATGCGTAATCACTTGGCGGCACGTCTTTGCCGGTAGGGTGGTAACTAGCCACGGCCGAAGCCTCCCACCAGGTCAGACCAGTGAAAATTCAGAAATTATAAATTGCTAAATTGACCCTGCCGGGGATCGAACCCGGGACCTCCGCACGTTAAGACAACAGCGCTACACACTGCGCCACGGAGGTCCTCAATATGTCGGTATATAAATATACTTATAAATGCGAAAGTGTGTCTGTCTGTCTGTATGCTACGCTTTCACGGGCCATCTGTTTAACCGATTATGATGAAATTTGGTATAGGGATAGTTTGTATGCCGGGGCAGGAAATAGGCTACTATTTATCCCGGATTTACGCGAACGAAGTCACGGGCATCATCTAGTATAATAAAAATGCGAAAATGTCTCTGTGTGCCTGCTACGCTTTCACGGCCCATCTGTCCAACTGATTTTGGTGAAATTTGGTACAAAGGTAGGCTGCATCCCAGGGAAAAACATAGGCTAATTTATGTCCCGAAAGATTAAACAGTTCTCGTGGGAATAAAAACCCTTACTCCACGCGGACGAAGTCGCAGGCATCATCTAGTATTATCTAAAGCATAGACAATAGAATAAGTTTTATTAACGTCTGAAGGCCCCGGCATGAAGCGTCTGATTGAAAAACACATAACCTGTGAATGATAGAGCGAGTTAGAAAGCAAAGCCGTTCCGAAAGGCTTAAGGTTGACGAAAGGATTTGCTTGACACGGATTTGTTGGCACTAGCTGGTTAAGTCATAAATCTGTCTTAAATAGCTCCAGCTCATCCAGCATAAAACTGATAATATATGAAGTACGTGGTTTTTTGTTAGAATTACCCCTTTTTTGTAGACACTATCTATGCATAGGTACACGTACACAGTTTTATGTATGATCTCGCCCTTGCTATTTGAGAGGTCTTCTAGTGTTTTCTGTGTGTTAGAGAAAATTATTTTCGGAGTGCTATTTTAGGCTTAAGTTTCCACAAACGGAGAGAAGACGATACGTGTACGTGCCCTGATAGACCAATAAATAGTTAAATCATTTGAAATGCACTTCCCGCCTCCACAAGTAGGTACATAATATTGTTGTTGTAAAATACACAACGGGTGCAGCACCAAGCGACATTTACTAGAGCGAAGCGGGGCGAGGTGGCTACCACAATTCTTTGACACTGATAGATTGAGTTTTATGTTCAGCTGATGTTAACAGCCTAAGTCAGTTATTCAAAGAAGATATAATATTGTTTGAACGTTATTGATTGTTGAATTTAACAGTAAATAGCTCTGTTCTTGACATCCCAGTTCCACTTTCGTGGAAACACAAAAATTTTATCAGCACTCCGCTTTTCTCCAGTCTCTCGTCTCATGTTCATCGTTAACGGAAACTATACAATTACGAGTTATTAAGGCCAATTACATATTTGATGCATAAATAGTTCTAACAATTCTTTTTTTTTTCTTCTGTTATGTAGGTCAAATTACCCCGATATTTTTAAGTGAGCAAGTATTCTCGTAAGTCTTATTGCCCGTTACGGTCCTGGGAGGTAAGGGTTCTGTTTCTAGTAGGGGCAAATAAGACATTTCTAATTTCGAATGGTCTGGTCTAGTGAGAGGTTTCGGCCGTGGCAAGACACTCTCCTACAGGCCGTACCACCAAGCAATATTTCGTTCCACTACGATGCCGCCTAGAAAACAATGAAGAGTATGCATTTAATAATAATTAATTACTGTCATTTCCATTCCAGGGTATGCTTTCCATCTTAAGAGTTAAGACTGCATAATAATTTACCACCGGATGAAATCGAAGTCAAGGTCTATAGTATACAAAATGATAAAACAAAAGAGTATTATTGTACTCTTAAAAGCAGTAGGTACGAGAGAATTACAGGACAGCATAATGGCCAATTCATGTTAACACATCACGCCTATAACTTACGGTTGATAAAGTGCTGCTGAAATGTTTTATAAGGTTCTGGGTAGGCGAATGAGACACGACCACAGGTTTTGGATGATGCTTTAATATTGACCTAAAGAATAATATATCAAATAGTTGTTTTCGATACATAACTTTGAATAAAACTTTTGTGGAATGTTTGAAACTCTTCTACGAATGTGCACCTTGATTCAAAAGGGGAAAGTTTATTTTGAAGCGTATCTTCAAAATAAAACTTTAATTTTAAACTGAATCTCTAATATTTATCTCACGTACCTACTTCACATTCTTAAAAGCACCAAGGGGTAAATTTACGTGACTTTACAGTACACACAGTTTCAATGTATGGGAAAAACTGTCAGATACACGTATGGCAAAGTATTGTGACTATATCGATAAAATTGTAACAATTATAATAAATAGGCATTCATTCCAACTAAGAATGTTCTATTAGTAATCATTTATTCTTTATGCGAGTCAATGTCATGACTATTACAACGATCTCTATGAATCGTTATTCGCTGTTGCCAGGTTGGTACCCAATACTTGACGACTACCGAGCATAGAACGAGAGGTGTAGTCTGTAGCCACTCCTACTTTGAATTCACTATGCGGATCGGGAAACTGTGTTAATATGGTAATGAATGCCGTGAACGTGTAGATTATTTGTTTGATGCCAGAAACTCATTTCTTAGCAAAATATAGGTAAAAAATTATGTCCGATGCGATGAGAGTGTGCTAATATCGATAAACTTCGCTTTATTTAGTGCGTTCACGTTGCGTACGCCAACTGCGTAAGGACAAGAAAGCGGGTGCACCCGCAACTTCATGAAGTAGCAGTAGTATACCAGAATTTGTACCTTACTGACTGCTACAGCGTCACCAAAGGGGCGTTCGAGCGCTAGGCGTCTCCGAGAAATTGGGTGTGAGCCCTAGAGTTGGAAGACATCGGGGTTCCTAAGGGCGCCTCCTAGATGAGTCTAATTCAATGATTCATGTTGTGTGAAGCAACCCACCTCGACTAGGTCCATAATTCGCACGCGGCGGCCATTCTCAAGCGTGGACCCATCAGGCGCCACTTCGACGAGCATAGGTTCGTTGCCGGGCCGCGCGCTGCCCGTGCCAGCGCCGGATTTCTTCTTCCGCCGCCGCGGCTGCGCGTCCGACGGCCGCCGCCGCACGTGAAACATGATGGAGCCTAGAAAAAAATATTTATCCCATGTTGAGTTGCTATGCTTCGAAGCTAAATAATTTAGTAACATTTTGTTTATAAAAAAAAATGTGCAAGAAAAATTGCGCGCGGATGAATTAATATTAATAAATGCGCGCGGGATTTCCTTTTTGAAAGTTCTCAAAACAAAACTGGTAATGGCTATTTATCTGTTTTACATTTCTATGTTATAGCTATTGAGCTAAACACACACACAAGATTGATAAAAGATGACGGCCTCAGAATGTCAGATTAGCCGTGCGGTTTCAAGGCCATTTTTGGCATGATTTTCGGCGGAAGACGTTATACAGAGTTGTTTCAACTTTCAACGTTAAATTCTGTCCGAAATAAATCTGAGTTACTCCCTATCGCTCTTATAGTAGTAATACTTTTCCTATCATCACTAACATATTATAAAAGAAAAGTCTGTCTGGACGCGATAAACTCAAGAACTACCGAACCGATTTTCATACGGTTTCTACCAATGGAAGAAGTGATTCAAAAGGAAGGTTTATGTGTATAATTCCTTTGTGTAAATTGGTTAAAATATGACGACGATGTCGGAAAAAATCAGATTATAATCTAAGTAAGATATAAGGTATCAGGTTTTTATAGTTTTTTAACTTTAGTTAATATGGGTTGTTCCGTATTCATCCCACGACTCATCCCCTTAGGTATATTATTCTTAACTCATCCCAAACTAATATTCTTATCTCAACCCATTCAATTATTTTTATTTATTTTTTTATCTCTGGGTGAGTTGTGTACTTCTTACTCATCCTAAAACTAATATAACCTAAACATGCGAGCATTTATGTATGGTCAGCATTAAAAATGTGTTCAAAATAAAATATTGCGTTCATTATTTAAAGACAAAAGCTATATCTTGCAATGAGATTTGAGGGCTTAATAATAATTAATCCATACTAAAATTATGTATGCGAATGTGTGTCTGTCTGTCTGTTACGCTTTCACGGCTCACCTATTCAACCGAATTTGATGAAATTTGGTACAGGGATATGTTATATCCCGAGGAAGGACATACAGTATCTATCGTTTATATCTATACTAATATTATAAATGCGAAAGTTAGGATGGATGGATGGATGGATGATTGTAACCCAATTACGACAGAACGGCTGAACGGATCTGGATTAAAGGACTTGACCGGTGGAACTATGGCAGCTTGCCTGGGTGTCAAAAATCAATGTTCAGCAATGATTTCTTTATTATTGTAATTGTAATATTTCACCGTTTTCAGAAAAAAAAGTTTCAGGAGTCTGAAGGCTCGGAAAACTGAGAAAATTAATAAAAAAAGTTTCACCAAAAGACTGCTTTCCCACACTAGATGGCGCTATTTATTGTGTTGAGCGAGTCTAAAAATATTTTCAAGTATGATTTCTTTATTATTGTAATTGTTATATTTTATAGTTTTCAAATAAAAACGTTTCAGGAGTCTGAAGGTTCTGAAAACTGAGAAAATAAATAAAAAAAGTTTCACCAAAAACTTCTTTCCCACACTAGATGGCGCTAGTTATTGTGGTGAGTCTAGAAAATATTTTTAAGTATTGCTCGCTACGTTTCTCAGGAAAATTAATCAAACTTGGTATTTATTATTTAGACAGGGATGAGGATTACACAGGAATAATAAAACTATATTTGCAAGAATTATGTAATAATTTTAATACATTTCACTAATAAATCACTCCCTTCTATGAAAGAATCAGCCTGTACCCAGCTGAGGGATATTTTGGAATGGCCTTTAAGTGATGACAATAATATTTTTATACAGTAGGTCTCACAATAATAAAATCATACTTGTACGAATTATTTTAATAGATTTAAATAATAGAAAAACAATTATTGAACCTACTGCCTGATTGGTGCAGCAGATAATAAGTATTTTAATCGCTAACATACAGTCTCGGTTTGGAAGTCCAGAGAACTTTCAGAGTTAGAAGTTATACATTACAATGAACTTTGTCTTGGGCATGTTGCATTGCATAAAACAATATTTTGATAAAAATAGCAAAAAACATAGTTTTTACTGTTCTTCCACAGAAACCAAAACATTTTCAAGAAATGATGCTGGTGCTAGCACGTTATCTTGGTGTCTGGCCCACCCAAGATACCAGACTAGTGTCATCACATGGCAACAACAACCAACTGTACGATTGCCAACTATACAGTTGCAATAGTAACCTAATATTGCATCCAATGCAGAATTGCTGCTAGGCTCTCTATCTATTAATATATAGGTAAAATATATTTTTTGAGTGACATGTCTTGATTTTATTCTACCTCTCAGTAAATATGGATGGTTCCCACCAACATGTGAAACCATTTCTGCGGAATGTTCCAGCTCTGGACATACTTCAACATGGTATATTCCATTTTGTCTTATGTGCTCCCCGTAATATGATCTTGCTTGCTTGACCTGGTATGGCCCTAATGCAAATAAAAGTAAATCATTATATTCCAAAACAGGAAAAAAATGTAATTGTGGCAGGTTATCATCTATACGACTAAACATCACTCTTCTTCTGTTGAGGTTATATTCATTTATGAAATAGCCGAGATGATTTGGTTCGTCCATATATCGTTGAACTCGTTGTATTATTGCTTCAGCATTTGGGCTGTCCTCAATTACTGGATGAAACTTATTTAATAGTGCTCCCGCGATTCTAAAATCAGTCATCATATTTGGACTTGCTATATTAAAGTATCGGTGGCGAAATAATTTGTAGTCCCGCTTGTATCGTCCATTTATAATTTCAACGACCCATCTGCACAAAGTCACCTTTCTGCTTTTATTTGCTTGAGAAAATGTCAATTGATGAAGCCCTTCATCCAAAGACTCAGGTTTATACACCCTGTAGTTTATTTCTTCTAAAAATGGAATGGCATCCCTAAAACCCCTATCCAAGATAAAAATATCATTAGGCTGAAACAGGTTTCGTAATGGACTATTATCATTTTGAAACAGGGTTTTCATAATTTCTGCATCACTTTGCGTAGCGGCATATGGACCTACCACGTCTATTATGTGTCCATCACAAGAACAAATCACAAATGGTTTTATGAGGTTATCATACTTATGTAAACTGTAGGTCTTTTTTTTTGAAAAAGGTAATTAGAGCTTTTCTGCATGTAGATATATGTACCATCAAACATGGCAATTGCTGAACGATGTTCTGCATTTGGAGTTCCAAACAGAGCTTCTGGTACTCTTAAGTTTCTATCCATAAGTTGCTCATGCGTAATATGACCTGGACCAATATGTTGGGGTACAAAATTATTGTTAAGACAATTTCTAACATTTTTTAAAAGAAATTGAATTGTCGACTGTGACAAATTAAATAATGTTGCAAGTCTTCTATTGCTGTCACCAGTTCTTAATTTAATTAAATAAATTGCTAAAGCACGTTTTGGTTGCTTAGCATAGTTCGTGGGTATACTACTGTAGAGTTCTAAAAATTCAGTTACTGTTCGCCCAGTCCAATAATGGCAAACATTATTTGGCATCTCTTCCACATTATTGAAGTCTAAAACCTCCCCATCCAATTTTGCTATATTGAGCATGTTTTCTATTTGTCTACCATTGAAAGTGGATATAACAGTAGTATTTTGTGGTAATAGGTGCCACTCATTAGACAATAAATGACTATTACAAACTCTGCAACTACGAGGCACATAAAAATTGTGCTCTTTAATTAAAATCCTTTTAATAAACATAGGTATCAAATGAAATGTATGATTGTTGCAACTATTGAATATACAACGGCTAGAAGTACTACTGGCGCGCTTGTAATTTGGTACAACTATATTGTATGCGGATGCTGCATGTACTGGTTGTGGTGGCGGTGGTGGTAGTGGTGGTGGTATTGGTGGTGGAGACGTTGGTGTCAGTGATGCATGTGGCAACGCTGGAACCACATCATGTGATAAGGCCCTTGATGAATCTTGAATTAGCCGACGATTCCCTCGAGTCCAACAGGCCCAACATGCATAAATTGTTGTCATATTAATCTAAAAATAGAATGACTTATTAACATACAATTTTTAAGCTATTAAAACATTGGTCTTTCGTCATCCAACAGTATACCAGAATATAAGTTACATTTTGTCTTATGAATGCTTGTTACTTTAATACCTACACATAAAATAATAATTAATTAACTTACCTGACAATTATCATTTGAAATAATGGGTAGTAATGGGCTGTCTGCAGCAATTGTGTTGTAACGAGATCTTCTGACTGACACACCACACCCACGGCAGACCATAAAATGGCCTAGCAACCTCACATTGTCAGCCTCTTCAGTATTCAATAAATTGAAACAAGGATGACAAATATATGCATCCAATGGCAACTGAAAAATGAAAATATCATACATAGTGGATAGTGAGGAGTGGTTAGAGAGCCTAGTGGTTAAGATTTCAACCTCCTTTTCGGGAAGTCTGAGTTTGATCCCCGGCACACATCTCTAACTTTTCAGAGTTATGTGCTTTTTAATCAATAAAATAAAAGGTGCTTTATAGGAAGTATGAAGTCTGGCAATCTGCACTTGGCTAGAGTAGTAGACCATGGCCTAAACCATCCTCATTTTGAGAGGAGAACCATGCCCAGTAGTGGGCTGGCAATAGGTTGATAATGCTAATAGATTGTAGGTAATGTGCAGATATATAAACTGGGGACACAAGCGGCTAGCGGCTCGCAAGAGCATTGTGTTCTTTCCGTGTGTAAAACCTAGCCTCTGTATTTGCTACTCATAAAATATCTCCATCGAAATACTTCAATTTGTTGTTCTGCTTATGTTCAAGAAAAAGAAGATCTAAACAACAAAGACCCATCATACTAATATTATAAATGCGAAAGTGTGTTTGTTTGTTGGTTTCTCCTTCAATCACGCCGCAATGGAGCAACAGATAGACGTGATTTTTGGCATGGGTATAGTTGAGGATCTGAAGAGTAACATACGCTTCTTTTTATTCCGGAATATTAAAAGGTGTTTCCACGGGAATCAAAAACTTAAACCACGTGGACGAAGTCACGGGCATCAGCTAGTTTATAATATTAGCACAGCACAACAGTAACTGTCAATTTAGTTCAAATAGGGTACATACCTGATTGTTCAACCATCGAGCGAGTCTTGCTTGCAAAGGTAATGCCAGCGTTGACATGGTATGCCTTTGAATCCACCTTACGGATATACCACAATTATGGCACCTCATCATAAAATAATTATTATCCAAATCGTAGAGAAAAACAAATGTCCAGTATGAATAGCAAGGGTAATCGGGTTTTCAAAATATCAATGTCCGTATAGAATAACTATGGTCGTTAGAAATTCTTCACAATATTCACCCAGTTCCTTCTCAACAAACACTTAATACACCACGACTCACGAGTAGAAACTAGAAACGCACGAGAACCGAGACGAAGGACTGCCATGTTGCCACAATTTAATGATGTGCCGATTTGATTATTTATCTAATCGATTATGCAAATAAAGGTATAATTCGATTCGATAATTCGATTTGGTTCGATTATTAGTTCGAAATTATAATAGTTACAAATTGTCATATTATCTACAGATTATAAAAATGAAACAAAATATATTTAAATCACACTTCAAACAGTCATCAATTTCTAATCAGTGTCCAGTTAGCATTTAAAAAAATGTAATCGAGATGCTTTGGCAGCAGGTTCCTCCCCCTTAAATTCGAATACAAAACATAGAAAGCGAGTACTGGCCGTAACTTGTAGTGGTTAAAAAATACTGTATAAACCGACTCGAGCCGACTCGATCCACCAAAACAGCGACTCGGCACATCACTTGAAAGGAGTTTATATGTTCTGTGAATGATCGAAAGAATATGGCAGATGCATTGTCAAAGGACTTAACGACCGTATTATTGTTTTTTAAACATTTGAACCTTACCTTATTAGAAATAATAAATCGGATAAGGTCAATGATTTATATAATTTGCAAGAAAAGTAATTCTTTTCATAAATCACTTTACATTGTACTGCTGCTTTCCGATACTAGACGACGCTAGCGGCTACACGTTTTGGTTAACGAGTTCAACTATTCGACGACAGATGGCAGCATATGCAATGTGAAAGGGCGTTCCTTTAAACGCAGTATTTCAAAATGCTTTGTTCGATCAATTATTTTGAGACTTGTCAAAAAATAAAAATAATTATAAACAAAACATACATTTCCTTTTCATTACTATTTAATTGATCAAAAATAAATCATTCATAATATAAATCCACGGTGGTACTTAAATGGTATTCATGTAGGGTTACAAGATTATTATTAGGCATGGATATAATGGAACGTCAAAATGGAGTAGTGCTTAAAGAGGAAAGCGGACGCTCAAGATTTAAACATTAAACGTACTGTTTTTTTTGTCATTTGAACCCTGGCCTTATTTGGAATAATAAATCCATAATAATTTCGTTTTGAATTTTTAAACCTTACTGTAAAAACGGAAATCCTGTGCATTGTCCCGAATCGGAGGGCAATTACTGGTCATGTCCTTTGGCACAGAGATACATTTTAGTCTGGAATAACACATAGGCTACTTTTATCCCGGAATATTAAGGAGTTCGAAAAAACTGAGTCCACGCCGACGAAGCCGTGGGAATTATCTAATATATAAAATCTACCATAATATGAAACGAAGATAAATGTTATAAATAGAAAACAGTGCCACTACTGACTTCCGAGAGTGCGATCGTATAGCGCTGAGCGTTCGAACGGGACGTTACTAGCGCGGAATGCTCTGCGCTATAGACTTGTTCACTTGTTCAGGTCTAGTGTCAACATCATTAGTGTCTACCGTGTCGCCTGTCGCGGCTCGTAACGCTTTACCGAATCCCGAGACAGTATCTAAACATCTATATGTAGGTACCTAACTACCTATAAACATGATGCAGCTGCCCCTACTACTCTAATTCACAGCAGACGGTATTTAAGCATTGATGTAGAATTTTAGTATTTAAGCGATATGCACGCTCAATAGGTATGAATGATGGCCGAAATATTAATTTTACGATGATCATAGTCATAACTTTATGAGTAAGTAGGTATTACTTAAACGGTTGAACATAATAGACAATTAGAGATTCTATCACCTAAACTCTGTCAAAAATCTTCTACATAATTATACCTAAAGCCAAAATATTTTTTATACAACGGTATACACGCGTCCAATTTGTCAACAAAAGTTGCTGCTTCATTAATCACGGCCTGTCAATGCAGACCGACGGAGCCTTTGTTTAAGTTTAGGCAGCTTTTATGCGATAATAGCTGTTGCCCGCGACTTCGTCCGTGTGATTGAGGTTTTTTTAGTTCCCGCGGAAAATCTTTACCTTTCCGGAATAAAAAGTAGCCTATATGTTATTCCAGACTATAATCTATCTCTGTTCCAAATTTAATCCAGACCCGTTCAGCCGTTCTGGCGTGATTGAGTAACAAACATCCATCTATACATACAACCATCCATCCAAACTTTCGCATTTATAATATTAGTATAGATAGATAAACAATAGATACTTTATTTTGAACAGACAATATTAACATTGAAAAATGAAAATATTTCCACTTACGAGGTCGTCCTTATTGTTTAATCGCATGTGAAACGAACACATTATGAAGTTGAACGTATACTATTCCACCTATAGTTATAATAAACGGTCAAGTAGAGAACAAAATCGATAATAGGTTTGTTACGATTCGCATGAAATATGTATATTCAATAAAGGTTAACTATAAAATTAGGCCAGGTAATTTAACATCGGTGTAAACTTCTAAATGTTTATTAGTCATACATATTTCAGTGACTTTGATTAGATTTAACTTGACTTTAAAATCCCTATATATGTATTATATCCAGCATAGGACGTTTATGATGTTACATTTTAAAATACATATGCAACAGCATCAAAATCACACGGTCTGAGTATTTGTTAAGACTTAACATACGCTTTGGCCTGATTGATAGTTGTTCGACTCCAAAATAGGTTGCTCGCATTTCCGACACAACAAAAGTTGTGTCGTATTTCGACAGCTACTTATTAGTACCTATATTATTAGTATTATAATATTGTCAACACTATTCAACGACATGAAACAAAAATGATCACAAAATTCACAAAGTCATGAACCAATCCAGATGCTGTTAGGATAATAAAAATAGGTGTATCTCTTTTCCTCTCATGAGTACAGTCACTCGAGAGGAAATAATAGAATGCTAACTGTCACAAAACATTAAGCAGATTCCCTGTTCCGGATATTATGATAGTACAATATTATTTGTTTTAGTTACCAAGTAAAAGTTCCTTTTCTCCATACCGTAGCCGCGAGCTAAATGATCGGTTAAAGAACATTTTGCTATGCTACTGTATTCATTGTCATGACTACTAGGCTCCCTGGGGCGTGTTGTGCTCGCTACGTAACTTCAAAACAACATGCCACGCGGCGATCTAATTGTGACTGGCTGTTATTTACGTCATATTCAGGTGAAAAACTAGTGAATGTAATTCAACAACTCTATTGTTTAAGGGTGAGTGTCGTTTTGTTATTTAAAGCTCTGGTCTCCCTGTGCAACACTTAAGCTTTTATCGTACCAGAGGCTTTGAAAGCGGCGCATTTTTTGGTTTTAAACTTTCGATTCGATAAATGTAAACAAAATAATTTAAAAAAATAGTTTTTTGTGAATATAATTATTAATTATTGGATGATGCCCGCGTGGATTAAGTTTTATTTTATTCCCGCGGGACTTCTTGATTTTTCCGGTAAAAAAAGAAGCCTATGTCCTTCCCCGGGATGTAACCTGTCTCTGTACCAAATTTCATCAAAATCGGTTGAGTAGTTGGGCTGTGAAAGTGTAGCAGACAGATAGACAGACACACTTTCGCATTTATAATATTAGTATGGATTCCTTTTTAAGTATTTGAAATGTTACTTTGCTAAACAGTTGGTTCCTAGTAGAAAACCAGTGGTCGAATTCATAAATTTTTAACTATTTATGCCACTTCAAATAAGAAAAGTAAATTATTTAGAAAAAAAAGTATCCAGGAGAGATAATTGTAGGACAATCGAGAATACATGTCTACTGAATACATTTTGTATTTTTGTCATAATCTTTACGTGGCGAATTCGTAAATGAGAGCTTCAACGCGTACCTAGTACGTAAATAAAGGAATGTTTATAGGCCTAAAAAGCTATTAAAGCATCAAATTATGTATAAAAAATGTATTTTAGAAAAGTTAAATCCCACGCTATAAACAAGCGTTTAATGTATTTCATTTATTGCATTTTTGATAACTTAAATTAAAAAAAATATTTTCTGATATTTCTGTAAGAAACCCGATTTTTAGGAGAATGAAACCTTATGTAGAATTACATACCTTTTAATCATGATTTTATTACAGGATCAGTTATAGTAATTTATTATCATTACAATTTACGATGACGTAATGACCGATACGCAAATTTTATCTTACCTAAGCCTAAATAAAGCAGAAATTAAATAGCATTGCATTGAATAAGTTCCTAATTCCCAATGCTAACTTTACAACTTTTTTTATTGGAACCATAAACTGAGTTTTAGTACTGCTCTGTATTCTACACTGCCTTCACGTACCTATTTTAAATTTCATGAGAATAAAATATTATACAAAATATTAATGTGCCTGTTACAATGATAAATTTCTCTTTTATAGTCCTCCAGACCAGGAGTTATGACGACATCTGTCAAGGCATCCGTGTCGATCTGTAGCTTCTCATTTGTTATATTATGTATTATTCAATAGCCTTTTGAACCGACTGTGGAACGCACTGGGTTATGGATATAATAATCATCCCCACATGTGGCATCAACTAAAAAAACAATGCATAACTAATCAACTATTGCCTAAAATTATTCATCTTTTGCAATGGCAGATATTTTAGAAAAAATATTCAATGTTAAGAACAATGGAAAAAAAAGTTGAGGGTAAATTAGATCGCACGATAATAATAACGCTGTAGTAACTAGGTACCTTCTCATTCCTCATTTGTAATTTACTTCGTTTATTATCTCTACGTACATAAAACCCAGATTGCTCACATGTTCTTAATTAAAGAAAATCTTATAATCAAATAGATCTCAGAAGATAAGATATTAGAAGTTAAATATTAACTATTGTCAATCTCTACTTCTATTCATTTTCTCTGAAACTAGTGGCGGAGAGAATAACATTTAAGAGTGTTTGCCCGAAACAAAATGTTATAATATAAGTAGTCTTCAGTAACGAAAATGAAAAAACTTATTTCCAAATAGGTATACCTTCACCTTCGCCACGTAATGTTAAATATGTAATTGTTAGCCATACCTATAAGGTACCTACTTGTTGCTTTTTATCCATAAGACACTTTACTAACGAAGGTTTTTGCTCTGAAAGTTCTTGCCTACTTAAGTGAAAATCAATACCCTACGAGTACTTACGTTATTTGCACATCACCGAAAAACAACGGCAGAAACAAACAGCTAGATTAGTTTAGCAGAAAAAAACATGTTGACTTTACTCTATGTTTTACTTCACGTTCGTAAACATTGCATTATTCTTTAAAAATTTTAGCAGTTTTTCTTTTTAATTTTATAGATGTTACATTTCTCTTATTTTAGTTTTTCAAGGTTCTTAATAATAATAGTTAATAATAATTGTGTAGATAAGAAGTTCTACTTCAAAAGTAGCAGCGTATATTAATAGCTTTTTGCAAAGAAATAAAATGTTATTCTAAATGTAACATTGCTTGGCTGCTGGCAGGAGCGTTAAGTTCATTGTTAATATATACCATTAGGTACTTACATGGCAACTGTGTTACTACATACACAACTGTAGGGTATAAACATAATAGTGACCTACAATCAAATCACCACTACAGCCTATTAACGTCCCACTGCTGGGCACAGGCCTCCACTCTCATAGGAGAGAGGGAATTAGGAGCTTAGACCCACCACGCTGCTCCAATGCGGGTTGGCGCGCTTTAACGACTATTACCATGTTAGTGATAATAACCGGGACCGACGGCTTAACGTGCTCTCCGAGGCACGGGGGTGAAACACCGCCAACTTCCAACTCCGGGCTGGCACTGAGAATTTCATAATTGAAAAACCCAATACCTAACAATTTTTATGCCCGACCGGGAATCGAACCCAAGACCTCGTGATCCGCAGTCGACTACGCTAACCGCTAGACCAACGAGGCAGTTACAATCAAATATGGCACCTATACTCCATTTCAGGTCAAATAAAGTTAGAAAGTACTATATTTGGCCTGAATTGGAGTATTTGAAAAGATTCAATCAACAACTTTATGGAAATGGTATTGATTTTAAAGTTTGCAAGTCATACCGTTCTAGCATGAGATTACTTAACTTTGGAAACTGTCCAATACCAAAAAATATAATTAGGTCACAAATCACAACTGTTAAAATCCGTCAAAAGCATAGAATTCTACATCAATGTTCAAAAGTCAAACTTATCATTTCGGCAAAATCTGCCAAAAGAAGATTAGATGATATGCACCATTCTGCCAAGTGCCAACCAATGATCATATTATACTTATACTAATATTGGTTTTTCCTTCACGCAACGGACTTCCAATCACGCTGCAACGGAGCAACGGATCGACGTGATTGGCATGGGTATAGTTGAGGACCTGGAGAGTGACATAGGCTACTTTTTTTGCCGGGAAATGAGGCAGTTCCCGCGGGAATCACAAAAACTTAAACCACACGGACGAAGTCGTGGGGGCATCAGCTAGTATTCTATAAGAAATGTTTTCCTCACCATAATCATTGAAAGAGTAAATTGAACATTTCACTGAACTAGCGGTTGCACGCGACTTTGTCTGCAGCGTACAATTGCTGACTTCCCATGGGATTAATAAATTTTCACGCTGATAAAGGAATACCGCTTTATAGGGTAAACCGATCATTTCGGCCCCTTTTTCATTTGCAATAAAGTACTGCAAGCATAATTATGTACAACTATTTCAAAGAAACCGATATCACTTGTAGTTACTGAAATACGAATGATGATAATCCAAACATATGAGAAGACTTATCCTAGTTGAGTAACTGATTGATCAACACACTCAAAAAGGAATTTTAGAAAATTCATATCAAGGGATGAAGTTTGTTCAAGTTGAAATTTGATGTTGGTTGTTGAAAAATTGTCCTTTTTAAAATTTATGAAAACTGTTATGAGTTTATGGTAAATAAGTCCTTAATCATTATTATTTTTTAAACCATCTTTTATCGTCCGCCATATTGAATGTAGTGTGTCGTAATTTTATTTTTCGTATTTTTTTAAGTAAACCTCGCATAATTCGAGTGAAGCCAGGGGTCACCGAGCTAGTAATTAATAAACACCTGAACACTTTTCAAATTAAAAAAATTGATAAGTGTTCAGGTAACTTCCACAGAGCGGTATTCAGAAAACAAGAGCCACTCTCGTCGCTGCACCGGAAGCGAAATGTAGAGCTGGATAGAGCTGCATTTCAATTGTTTATTTAATGTAAGTCGAGGGCGAAAGAATATTTATTTCAAAAGCCTTTTCGCGTTTTATTACCTGGATTATTATTACATTTACACGTCTGCAAATAAAAAGCTACATATTGTAGGTATACACTATTAGTGGATGACGAGTGTCAACCGCCCTTGACCTTCCAGAGTGTGCTCTAATTTAAAGTCTACGTGACTCATAAAATTATACTAATTGTCTCCTTAGTTGCTCACATAAAATTTTACAAGGCAAGTACATGCTTATTTTAATTTATCGATATAATCTTCTATCAATACACTTAAAACACTACCGTGACTTGCAGACATTTCACAGCTTATTTCAACTTAGAGATTTGAAAGTTCGGCATATTCCTTGAGCACCCTAGGCGCCCAGAGCCGGACTGTGAGGATTTTGAGAGATTCGATAGGGATCTCAAAACACGTAAATCCACATGGACGAAGTCGCTGTAACGTGATATTTATAAAACGATAGACACAAAATTATCCAATTATAAAATCTTTTTAACCTTTTCTAATAATAAGCCATAAAACATAATACCGATGTCTAACAATGCGAATAGAAAAACTTACCAAATTTTATTCCATCGATTGACCCACAGGAGTGGCTACTCCACGATCACATACCTACCTACTTATACAAAACTATATCTCCGTATGACCTACAATTCTAGTAGGTAAATGTCATCGATGACTGAACAGTACGATTTGATCTAAATCTTCACCCAAAGCCCTTTTGCATCATAATGTTAGGTACGAGTATATGGCAATATATTATGATTATACGAGAACGTCAGATTACCTACACTTGAAAGCTTTCTTATCCGATTTTCAACAAAGTTCGGGAAAGCTTGTTCACTTTAACGTTAAGTGGGCTTTTAGGGCAAAATCTCAAATGTTAGCATGTGTAAAATAATTATACAGTCTGTAGGTTCAAATATCAATTAATAACTCTAATAATGTAGGTTCAAATATCAATTAGGGCATTGTGTATCCATTATAGCACAATAACGTATCTACTCTAACTATGCAACTCCCATGAGAGTCGAGTCGAGCAAGACCTCAGTATGCGTAGCTCCTACATAGTTGAACCTAGATAATATTTCAATTTCAATCAAATTTATATTATGAGAGATAACATATACATACATACCCAGGACATAATGCATTTAAAGAACAAAGGCGATTCTGCCCTAATATTATTTTCGCATTCTTTGTTCGAAAAGCTCAATAATTGAAAGTAAATAATATGTAAACTGTACTTACTTTATATAAATCTTCAATTCAATCTAGAGAGAGCCGTAGCCGTAAGTTTAATCCGATAGATTAAAACCAATAACCATTCTGGAAACTGGAAAATCCATGCATTGGAATCTCGTATTGTATAATCAATATACTAGTGGTTCGCCCCGAACTGAGACCTCGCGGTATTCATAAGGCAGTTTTAACTATATATTGTAATAGTTAACTTTAACATTAGACGCAAAAGAGCTAAATAGTTATTGGAGAAACGAATAAACTTTTACAGAGCGCCATCATCAGTTGACATCATTGTGAAGTTCTGTTAAAAATACTGAAGCTAATTAAAAATTAAATAATTTCGTGTCCTTATAATATTAATCTTATTTTAGTATTTGTTGTTCAAGTACAGGATATAATTCAAATAATTGATCAAGTTTCAGGCTCAGCCATTCAGAAAATTGAGAGTTCTGAGGTCAACTTTGGACGTTAGAAAATCTCCACTTTGAGAGCCCCCCATTTCGTTAATTTGAGGGGAAAAATTAAAAAAATATATATTATATAATAACATTGCTCAGCTGTACTGACAGATGCACTTAAGTTTCCTTATCAATTTTCTTAAGGTGCCGGTCGAAATAGTAAATAATAATCAATATATGACCCCCTTAACCTTGTCAACCCTCAGAGCATTTAACCATTGTACTTATCTGTAATCTATAAGCTATATTGTCAACGTTTTTTGTCATTAAAATATATTTTATATATTTTCCAAAATCATATATTATTTGTCAGCTAATAACTATTAACAACTTTACTAAGTTTCTTAGACAAATAGAATGATTATAAGCCGTAAACGATAAAATTCTACAAGTCATAATTAAAAAAATTAAAAAACACGACTGCCCTGACAAAAAACGAACTAAAAAGTTAAAAATCTAAATTAATCTAGTTAAATTATAATCTTATTCACATTTTTATTAAATGATTTTTTTGTGAATCACTGGATATTGAACTATAGTGGCATATTTTTGGAATGTACTCATAATTTTTTAGATGATGATTATATTATAGTTTATCTTATTTTCGAATATTTTTTTCAACTTTAGTCTTTAATGCGGGATCATGGTCACGCTATCAATTTTTTTTTAATTTTACTAGCCTATGTCACCCGGAATAAGCTAGGGATTCTAACAATACCTCATTTATCAAGATCGGTTCAGGCGTATAGAAGTTATGGTGGAATATACAAACTCACTCACATACATACATACATGAACCCTGAAAACAATATACTCCTTTTTTCAGGCAGTCGTATAATAAAATAATTATAGAGCTTTTATTTAATATAGCTAGCTCTATAGTGTAGCTTTAGTTGACGCCGATGGTAAGGTTTAATTAATGCTCTGCTTGGACTATATTACTGCCGCTATGGGATGGCAGTTGGCCCCAGGTTAAAACTAGAGCTTTCTCATGGAACTCCTCCATTCACACTCGGTGAAAATACTTAAATCTTTTATCGCTACAGAAAGTAGAACATAAAGTAATAGTCGTTAGGACGTGACCTTTCCAAATGTGGGACGTGATCCGTTTCTAACACATTTTCAGGACCGAAAGAATAGAGGACATAATAAATAGCTATCCCGAAATAAGATATCTACTGGAAAACTTCCTGGATTAGAATTGGTAACAAAGTCTTGACTCTTGATATGTATTGCATTTAATTAAATACATTTAATGTAATAGATACTAATAAGTGACAAAACCTACTTTGGGATTTATGATGTGGAATCAACTTTATTAAACTAGCTGGGCCGACCCTACTGCGCTCGGGTGGAATTTCTAAAAATCACTTGGTGGAGGCATTCCCAATAATTCTGAAACACTGTCATTTATAACCGAAAGCTGAAATATAAATTTTCAGGGTTACTTGAAAATACCAGGTTTTCATACACTCTTTTCATCCTGTATTTAGTCTTCTACCTTGTACTTGGAGGTGGAATTTCTAAATTTACTAACCTAACATTTTGATTAGAAAAGAATAATAATATTTTCTTGGATATAATTTGAGAAAAAAGGGACCTATCATCAGAATTACCTAGCCCAGCTGGGCTAGGTAAATAAATATAAATATAGCTATTTAGGCTGTGCGTTGATAGATCAGTTAGTCAGTCAGTCAAGACAGATATCTATGTATTTGAGAATTTTGAAAGAATTCTAGCAGGTAAATACTTAGATTGTGTAATAGGGCAATTTCAGTGAGGTGATATGGATAGGTAATATTGAGCGTACACACCACTCACGAAAGTAATTTTCGCGCAAAAAAGGACAAAACATTACTAACATCAATTTTCCTTAAGCCTTTTCCCATCCCAATATATAGCCTATTTGTATCGAGAGGCAGGGTTTTAGAGGTTTTTTGGGTCACACCACCGCACATTTCTTGACATTTTACGATTTGATATAGGTAGCCTATTAAGTAGAACTGGAACTATGTATATCCTTACACTTTTGAAACGGACATAAATAAATAGAACATCGTGGTCGTGACTGTGAGACATTGCTAGTGATGAGTGATGACTGATGTTATAAGTCGTACGCGACGATTATAACATTTGGTATAAAATCGATAGATCTAGAGAATCATTACTCTACGAGGACCATTATATTGTACGTAGTGAGAACATGGTATGATAGGGCACAAGAAGTAAAAACCACTATCATGCGACTGTATTTAATGCTAAAAGTACAACTTGATTTGATATTGATTAGGGAGCTTAGAGACACCTTAGTAATAAAAGTAAAAATTCAATCATTGTTGACATATATAAGCATTCGTATTAAAAATAGGTAAGTGAAAAGGTTAGAAACGATAAAAAAGGTAATCCTAGTAAAGTTTACATTAATACAAAGACCATTGCAAATACCCAAATATGGATTTGGATTTGGATTATTATGGAGTAATATTATAAAACTTGCCTGTGCCTATGTCACTCTCAAAGTCCTCAACAATACTTCAACAGTACTGTACAGATTAAAGGACAAACAAACTACACTTTTGCATTTCAAATATTAGTATGAAAGTTCTCAACTTCCGTCCCAAGGTCAACTTCAAACGCGAGTAAATAATTAGCACCAGTTATACTAAGGGTTGTGAATTGTGATGTCTGTAATTTATGATCTAAAAACCCAATGAAATATCTAGTGGACAATCTTTAAAGTACCTCCTTCCTGACAAAAAAAGAATGAATGAAATCAGTCTATGCGTTAATGAATTACAACTAAGTACATATTTTGACTTTAATCTCCTCTCCCTAGGGAACCGTGCAGAATTGCGGGATAAAAAGTATCCTATGTCCTACTTCGTAGTATGAACTTCAAATAATGCCAAATTTCATTTAAATTCATTCAGTAGTTTTGGCGTGATAAGCGGCCAATATACAGACGGACAGACAAATGAAAATAATTACAGTTTTGGCTTCAGTATCGATTATAGAGTGCCCAAAAAATCTAAATATCTTCAATGTACAGACTTGGATATGGACTTGGACTTAGACATGGATATACAGTTTTATAATTATATATAAGTATATAGATGCGAAAGTGTGTCTGTCTGTCTGCTGCACTTTAACGGCCCATCTTGTCAATCGATTTCGATGAAATTTGGTACAGAGATACTTTTTATCCCGGAAAATTAAGGAGTTCCCACTTCCTACGGGAATGCAAAAACTTAATCCACGCGGACGAAGTCCAGCGACTTCGTCCGCGTGGATTAAGTTCAAAAGCAAGGTCAAAAGCCATCTATTCGAAGTAGATAGAACAGTACACTTTTTAACGTCCATTGTTATAGGATTGAACATGTTGGTGGTGACTTGGCTAAAGGTCAATTTAATGTAGCTTTATTTTAGCAAACCATAAAAGTATCCTTTACTGTCGCGATTAAAACTGGTTTACTCGAATCAAATCCCTGGACGATCAAATCTTTTTTGGCGACATTAAAAGAAGATTAGAAAGTCGCCGTTAGATAATAATATGAAAGTGAATGAAATCATGCGTAAAGTTCAAAACAAGTTTTGAGACTTACGATTGTGCGGCGAAAGTTTGTACAACCTAAACTTACGACCCTACGAAATCATAAGCACGATCGCACTTTCGCGAAATGAAACCTTCAAGGACGGTATTATGCATATCGATTCGGCGAACAACCGGGCATCGAACCGCGAAACGAGTTAAAAATACCAACACGAGCAAGTGAACCGGCATCTGCGGGTACACCGGTCGAACTACTCCGCGGTGCCACATGCGTTTGTTTACTATCGGCTTCGATCGCGGCGGCCGGCGGCGTCAAGACAGAAGTGACCGAATCCGCTGGCGCGAAACGTCGCGGGCCCTGACAAATAGTTGTTCCGTGCCAACTTACGACGAATGCCCCAATCCATGACGGCGCGGCTCGCGGCGCGACGTCTGCGAGGCGACTGCCGCGTCCTGCCGCCCGCACACTCCCGTTGATATATTCCCATTGTAAGCCGCAACGAGCATTGTCCGTACCAGAAGTCTACGCGCGAATAACTTTGACGGGAGCCTTTGAAAGCCTTAAGATTGACGAAGTCGGAGGATCAAGTATCACAAAGCTTAAGTTTTTCTTCTTCTTTTATCTAGTCCTCAACTGGCGTTACGCGACTTGGCCCGCATACAATTTCTGATTTCCTATGAGATTATTAAAATTTCCTTCTGCAAAAAGCCTATCTATATAGCTTATGCAGGTTTATATTATTTAAAACTAATAACGTAAGTGCTGATAATCACTACACGTAGCTAATACACTTTACACAAGCTAGTTATTTAAGACTTTTAAGTTAAATTACACAATATTAATTATTATTATTTTACATATATTTATGATTGGTCTCCTAAATCTTTGTTATTTTAATAAAAATAAATGGCATTTGAAACGTTTAAATATAAAAACCCAAACTCAAAATTGCTTGATTCTCAAAATAGTACCGTATAGTAGTATAGTATATCCTAATATATATAAATCTCGTGTCACAATGTTTGTCCTCAATGGACTCCTAAACCACTTAACCGATTATAATAAAATTCGCACACCATGTGCAGTTCGATCCAACTTGAGAGATAGGATAGTTTAAATCTCAAATTATAGTCGCAATTTTAATTTATTGCTAATTATTTGTCTGTTATTATTTGACAGTCACAATTATCTGTTAACTCCAAATGATTCTAACAGATGTCGATACCTTTCGACTGGGTTGAGTAAGTAATCAATAGATGGCGCTGCTATGGTAAATCTACGAACGTGTCATATAAGCTACATTTTAACAGCATAATTACCACGTGTTGTTGACGCTATAAAATTAATTAAATTTATTTTGTATTGAACGAAATACCGTATAATTCAGCTAATTATTTGTCTGTTATTATTTGACAGTCACAATTGTTTACTATAATGTAATATAACAAAAACTTTAGCCACAGCAACGCGTGGCCGGGTCAGTATATAATACTATTAAATTATTATGACAAAAGTTTTTAAATAGGACTAGTTTTAAGAATCACTGGGGCCTATTGTCAATGACAACCATTTGAATATGAAATGAAAATATATTAATCACTCACTGTTGTACTTTACTTGTAACAAATTTGCTATTATAGTTACAGAAAACGTTAAACTTCATTAAAACACAATTAAGCGCAAACTGACCCAATGGGATAATGGCTCTGGGAGCTTAAGGCCCCTTATACAGATATCATACTTTTTCAAGTACCATTTATAGATAAATGGAATAACAGCTGTTGGGATATTATGGTATTAAATTAAAGGTAATGTATTCATCTCTAGTTAGACCCCATAAAAAATGCACACTCCCATACAAATTTTCGGAATAAATACGTTTCTACGAACGCAAGAACTGCTGAAAATGACGAAAAATGGGGTCTGGATAGGAACCCATAAAGCTAGATCAGCTACATATTTTAACTTGAAAATAACAAAAGAGTGGGGCTTATATAGTCCTCTACCCAAATGCTGGAACATTATGCATACAAATAAATACTTTGTCATATATTGTTTACGACACAAAGAAGAAAGTTCTCAATTACCCTTTTTTTTACCCGATTACAGCAAAGCCAAAAGGAAAGGGTACGAGATTAGGAGTCTATGTATGCCTATGCGTGTGTGTGTGAGTGTGTATGTATGTTGGATGTATGTATGAATGTATTAATTGAAGTCTATGACACTCCAGAGCCCTTAACTACACTCAATTATTATTATAGCCAACTATACCTATGCAAAAAATTAGGTCAATACGTTAGTCTGTTACGGCGTGATTGAAGAACAATCCTACTAACAAACTTTTCCCAATAATTTTAATACGGTAAGCGCCATTTTGAAATTCTTTTTTATCGTCCTGATTTCGTTCAAAATCGATATCTGGTGTTCCCTGGGATCACTGAACAGAAAACTTTACCCAAAATTAAAAAAAAGTCAGCGCCATTTTGAAATTCTTTGTTATCGTACCGATTTCGTTCAAAATCGATATCTGGGGTTCCCTGGGATCACAAAATAGGAAACTTACCAGAATTAAAAAAAAAACAGCGCCATTTTGAAATTCTCTGTTATTGTACCGATTTCGTGCAAAATCGATATCTGAGGATCCCTTAGACCACAAAACAGGAAACTGTTACCAAAATTTTAAAAACTCAGCGCCATTTTGAAATTCTTTGTTATTGTACCGATTTCGTTCAAAATCGATATCTGACGATCCCTGGGATCACAAAACAGGAAACTGGTACCAAAATTTAAAAAAAGTCAGCGCCATTTTGAAATTCTTTGTTATCGTACCGATTTCGTTCAAAATCGATATCTGGGGTTCCCTGGGATCACAAAATAGGAAACTTTTACCAGAATTTTAAAAAAGTCAGCGCCATTTTGAAATTCTCTGTTACTGTACCGATTTCGTTCAAAATCGATATCTGGGGTCCCCTAGGATCAAAAAATATGAAAATTTTACCAGAATTAAAAAAAAGTCAGCGCCATTTTGAAATTCTTTGTTATCGTACCGATTTCGTTCAAAATCGATATCTGGGGTTCTCTGGGATCACAAAACAGGAAACTTTTACCAGAATTTTAAAAAAGTGAGCGCCATTTTGAAATTCTCTGTTATTGTACCGATTTCGTTCAAAATCGATATCTGGGGTTCCCTAGGATCACAAATTATGAAACTTTTACCAGAATTAAAAAAAAGTCAGCGCCATTTTGAAATTCTCTGTTATTGTACCGATTTTGAGCGCCATTTTGAAATTCTTTGTTATCGTACCGATTTCGTTCAAAATCGATATCTGAGGATCCCTAAGACCACAAAACAGAAAACTGTTACCAAAATTTTAAAAAGTCAGCGCCATTTTGAAATTCTTTGTTATCGTACCGATTTCGTTCAAAATCGATATCTGGGGTTCTCTGGGATCACAAAACAGGAAACTTTTACCAGAATTTTAAAAAAGTGAGCGCCATTTTTAAATTCTCTGTTATTGTACCGATTTCGTTCAAAATCGATATCTGGGGTTCCCTAGGATCACAAATTATGAAACTTTTACCAGAATTATAAAAAAGTCAGCGCCATTTTGAAATTCAGGATCGCTTAGACCACAAAACAGGAAACTGTTACCAAAATTTTAAAAACTCAGCGCCATTTTGAAATTCTTTGTTATTGTACCGATTTCGTTCAAAAGCGATATCTGACGGTCCCTGGGATCACAAATTTTGGTAACAGTTTCCTGTTTTGTGGTCTAAGCGATCCTCAGATATCGATTTTGAACGAAATCGGTACAATAACAGAGAATTTCAAAATGGCGCTGACTTTTTTTAATTCTGGTAAAATTTTCATATTTTGTGATCCTAGGGAACCCCAGATATCGATTTTGAACGAAATCGGTACAGTAACAGAGAATTTCAAAATGGCGCTGACTTTTTTAAAATTCTGGTAAAAGTTTCCTATTTTGTGATCCCAGGGAACCCCAGATATCGATTTTGAACGAAATCGGTACGATAACAAAGAATTTCAAAATGGCGCTGACTTTTTTAAAGTTTGGTACCAGTTTCCGGTTTTGTGATCCCAGAGAACCCCAGATATCGATTTTGAACGAAATCGGTACGATAATAAAGAATTTCAAAATGGCGCCGACTTTTTTAAAGTTTGGTACCAGTTTCCGGTTTTGTGATCCCAGAGAACCCCAGATATCGATTTTGAACGAAATCGGTACGATAATAAAGAATTTCAAAATGGCGCTGAATTTTTTTAAATTTTGGTACCAGTTTCCTGTTTTGTGATCCCAGGGATCGTCAGATATCGATTTTGAACGAAATCAGTACGATAATAAAGAATTTCAAAATGGCGCTGACTTTTTTTAAATTTTGGTACCATTTTCCTGTTTTGTGATCCCAGGGATCGTCAGATATCGATTTTGAACGAAATCGGTACAATAACAGAGATTTTTTTTAAATTTGTTACCAGTTTCCTGTTTTTTGTTCCCAGGGAGCCCGAAATATCGATTTAGAATGAATTTAAAAAACGATAGTTCCGGTTTTGTTGAAGCAGAGTTCAAACAGCCGTATACTACGCAATACACTCCTTGCATTTTTAAAAAGATCGCGGAAATAGATTTATACGTGACCACTCGTCATGACGCGGCAATCACTACTGACGGCAATGTCGATGCGCATGTTTGTGTGAGTGAGTTGTTTCGAACGTTTCTAGAGTAGAGTATACGTGCTTGCAGAAATATTTTGTATTGTGGCGAGTTAAATACCTACAGATTTTTACTATAGGGATAAACACGTGTTTCAGGATTTTTGGAAATTCGACCTCCAAGGAATTTTTAAAAATTTCACCCGAGCGAAGCAGGGGTGCGTCTGCTAGTATTTACTATAATAATGTGGCGCGGAGGCATAGATAATAATATGTAGTAAATAAATAATCAAATATTTCAAGTTACAAAATTGATTAGTTGGCTATAAAATCGAGCGTAGAGCGTAGTGCTATATATGCGTACAGATATATGCTGTAGTGTGGCGAGTTATATACCTAAAGTTGGCTGCGGCCTGATTGTATAAGGACCCTTAAAGGATCGATATAATTGATATAAATAAATAAATAAATAAAAGTTTATTGACCAGCACTACAATACTTAGCTATAACTTAAGTTATACAGATACAAATTAAACTTAAATTATTAAACGTGCGGTCAATGGGCCACCTCCGCAGCTCGTGCCACAGCATGAGAGATAGGTATATACCTACCTAACATACTGCAACGCTGATATATGTATAATTTGACTAATTCTACGTTCGATATATTGAAATTCCAGTCTAAGTAATAAATATCCAAATATTATGCAAAATAAAATTCGTTAGTTGGGGTTATATCAGAAAATAACTGATTATTTTGGTTTGTCATTGAAAATTATATGCATTTTTATTTATTTAAATACTTTGATCTTTATTAAAAGGTTTGAATAATTTGGAAACATAAAAAAAAAAATATACTTTAGACGTGTGTTTCAGTATCTTCAAGACAAATTCTTTATTCAGGCATCAGTTAAACTTGTTTAATACACTCAGTGCAGCGGCACAGAATTTTGGCTAAGCTCTTATCAAACAACGTTTGCAATAATTTTAAGTGTTTGTTACAGATGTTTCCCATAAAGGCAGAACTAAAAACGGTTTACCTTTATTTCAAGAGAGTTCATTCATAAAATTTGAGGGTGTTACTTTTAATTTTTAGGCAAATCTAGTAATTTGAGCAGTTAAGTTCAAAACTTTGATTTGGTTTTGTGTAAAGTGCATTGTTGCGTTACTGTGTTGTTTTGTGATTTGTGGCGTTAGTTAAAGATTTAATCGTGCTTTAAAGTATTAAAAAATGCCTTTAACTCCAGCGCAAGTTGCACAAGATGTTGCCTTAATAAAACAAGAGCTGGACACAACATTCAGTGGCTACTGCACTCAATGTACCGCGTTTATCAATGCAGTGCGCTTAAAACGATACCAGGAGACTGGAAGTTACACACGAAGGCCTGGAAGTGGAGGTATGAGATGCACATCGGCTCGGTACGACCGTTCAATGTCCTAGAAATTCTAGGAAATCGGTTTCACACCGCTGTTGAGATCCGCCAGCGGCATCAAATAGCGAGAGGTGTAAATAATAGCGAGCGTATGATAAGAAGACGTATGGAGGAAGTAACTTTAAAGGCACGCAGGCCGGCACGAGGTCCAGAATTCCTCAGACATCGAGTAGCTCGACTTCAGTTTGCATGTGATCACGCTAACTGGATTCACGAGCAATGGGCCTGTGTTCTCCTTACTGAGGAGTGCAAAATTGCTTTACGAGCAACAGATGGTCACAAACAAGTGTGGAGAAGAAGAAGAGAGTGGTTTCAATCCAATACCACCTCACAAACTGTTAGTTTTCAAGGAGGCTCCAAAATGGTTTGGGGAGGAATAGGTACCGATGCTTGTACAGAGTTCATGATCATTGACAATCGACTAACTGCGACGCGATACATTGAAGAGGTTATCAAAGAACATGTTGTACCCTATATGGGGTTCATTGGATATGACCAGTTCCTGTTAATGCCCGATAATGAAAGAACCAAAAAAACTCAAACCACGCAGACGAAGTCGCGGGCATTCGCTAGTACCTACATATATTACCGAGTTTTACACAATTTTCTGCTTCTATAGCACATATAGGTAGCACTTTGCTTTGATCCGACTCGGGTCTCGAACATCGAGAATCGACATCGACAACATCATCCGCGACTATTCAAGCAGCGATTTAAAAAAATTCTTGAAGCCAAAATACAAGCAGTACGTAGCGGTATAAAATACGTAGCGGTTCTTCTGGTGCTGCTATTGGCGGCGGCGCACAATTAAGTTAAGGTTCTGCTCGTTTATGAATCTTGCTAACCATTACTTACTGCACCAACAAGGTAATGAGAATGCTCCAAGTAAACTACCCAACTGTCGATCATAGCTCGTGAGCTAGTTAACCCTCGACAGTCGTGATAATTCCGTAGAATGTTGCGAGACCTAATTAAACCTCGAATTGATTTGAAATACCTATTCTACGCAGGCCATTTCAAGGCCTAGAACAATTATACGACGTCATAAGGATATATTATATAAGTACATACGGTGACCTTTAAATCGCCTCGTCGATAAACGATATCCATTAAAAACACTAGAATGTTACTTTAAAATAGATCGGTGACTAACTGTATTTTTTTTCCAGTTGTTTATCGTGACCTGGGACCTGGGTTATGCTGTTAATGTCTGACCATGAAACTAAAAAAAATAATGCTCTTAGATCAGTCGCAACTCGCAACGGAGCAACGGATCGACGTGATTTTTTGTATGGAAATAGAAGAGTGTGAGTGAAGAGTGGAGTGTGATAAAGGTTACGTTTCATCCTGGATATCAAAGAGTTCCCACGGGATTTTTAAAACCTTAATCCAAGCGGAAGTAATCGCGGGCATTATCAATTATAGTTGCTTATATTTCGCATTATGGTTAGCGTTCTTTGTAGAATTCATATATTGGAATCGCTGCAGTTTTCCCACAGATGCATTCCGTATGACCTACTACTTTTTAAATTAAAAGTTTGATGTCAATCGGTACTAAAACTTAAGTTAAATACTCACTGCGGTGGTGATGCGTCATCACGATAGCAAGAGGACACTCGTCGTCCTCAAGAATATATTCGGAGTTGTCCGCTGAGTCCACCTGTTGCAGACAAATAAGATTAAATTAATGTTAGATTAATAATAATTTCAGCTGTTCACACCTACAATAGCTCTTCTATAACACAAAGTTTGTTTAGCTATGTATGTACAGTCGTGGTCAGAAAATATTTACCACCTTAAGATTCATAATTGCATGAATAAATCTGTGTCAGAAGGTCGATATGCGATTTGATTAGGCATAGATCAAAGATTTTTTATCACATGTATTGGTCGCTTTGTAAACCCTTTTTAATATTTTCAATAAATGTAACTTTAACAAATGCGATGATGCTAGTGTGTCAAACTTGAAATCCGGAAATGTGTTTCATATCTATATTATAAATGCGAAAGTTTGGATAGATGTATGGATGGATGTTTGTTACTCAACCACACCAGAACGTCTGGACAGATCTGGATGAAATTTGGCACAGAGATAGATAATATTAGTCTGAAATAATACATAAACTACCTTATATCCGGGAAAATTAAAGAGTTCCCGCGGAATAAAGACACGCCACTACGCCACACTATACTTGAAATTCTCGAATTCTATTATTAACTTTTGATAATTTAAGGCATTACCGACCTTATACGCACATAGTGTTATAAAGAATCTAATTTGAAAACTGGTAAACATTTTCAGACCGCGACTGTATATGCACATGCGTACATACGTTTCGATACCTAGATGCCAGCACACATCAATTATTTTCACTCTTGATTTAACTGCCAACCACATAAATAGGTAGGTATGCTTGTACACTTCACTACTATGGACTCAGTGAACTTGGCGAGATAGGAACTCTATTATACAACAATCATGTACACTAATATTTCAATTCAATTCTTGGTTTAATGGCTTGCGTTTGTACCAAATGGGTACAATATACCGCGCCAATGACGCGTGGAATGCAGGAGATACGCTATAGAGCTGGGAGGTTCTAAGTGTCCAGCAAGACTAAGTGTCTACAAATCTATACTTATCATATAGAATATAGTTTATCCCCAAACCCAAAAGCCTTTGAGATAGGGGATGAACGTTTTAGTCGAAGTTAGTACATAAATAAAGTGCTTAGTTAAGGCATTTTTGTACTAAATGTAAGGCGTCTTGTAAGGCACGTCGGGGCATAGCAAGACCCTTATGTTGGATAACTATCGTGCGGGTCGTGCCTGAACAGGCCGCACGTGTCGAGCAAAACGCGCACGGCGTCGGCCGCTGCGTCTCCTACCTAGAGCAGCAGCGTCTTGTAAGGCACGACGGGGCATAGCAAGACCCGTATGTTGGATAACTATCGTGCGGGTCGTGCCTGAACAGGCCGCACGTGTCGAGCAAAACGCGCACGGCGTCGGCCGCTGTGTCTCCTACCTACATCAGCAGCGTCTTGTAAGGCACGTCGGGGCATAGCAAGACCCGTATATTGGATAACTATCGTGCGGGTCGTGCCTGAACAGACCGCACGTGTTGAGCAAAACGCGCACGGCGTTGACCGCTGTGTCTCCTTCCTACATCAGCAGCGTCTTGTAAGGCACGTCGGGGCATAGCAAGACCCGTATGTTGGATAACTATCGTGCGAGTCGTGCCTGAACAGGCCGCACGTGTCGAGTAAAACGCAGCAGCAGCGTCTTGTAAGGCACGCCTGTTGGTTATCTATCACTGGTTACCTGCACAATGCAGTAATGGTGCGGGTCGTGCCTGGACAGGCCGTACTTGTCGAGCATCTCGCGCACGACGCCGGCCGCCGTGTCTCCTACCGACAGCAGGAACGTCTTGTAAGGCACGCCTGTTGGTTATCTATCACTGGTTACCTGCACAATGCAGTAATGGTGCGGGTCGTGCCTGGACAGGCCGTACTTGTCGTGCATCTCGCGCCCGACGCCGGCCGCCGTGTCTCTTACCGACAGCAGCAGCGTCTTGTAAGGCATGCCTGTTGGTTATTTATCACTGTTTACCTGCACAATGCAGTAATGGTGCGGGTCGTGCCTGGACAGGCCGTACTTGTCGAGCATCTCGCGCACGACGCCGGCCGCCGTGTCTCCTACCGACAGCAGGAGCGTCTTGTAAGGCACGCCTGTTGGTTATCTATCACTGGTTACCTGCACAATGCAGTAATGGTGCGGGTCGTGCCTGGACAGGCCGTACTTGTCGAGCATCTCGCGCACGACGCCGGCCGCCGTGTCTCCTACCGACAGCAGGAGCGTCTTGTAAGGCACGCCTGTTGGTTATCTATCACTGGTTACCTGCACAATGCAGTAATGGTGCGGGTCGTGCCTGGACAGGCCGTACTTCTCGAGCATCTCGCGCACGACGCCGGCCGCCGTGTCTCCTACCGACAGCAGGAGCGTCTTGTAAGGCACATCGGGACAAAGTGAAGACCCGTATATTTTCAAAGTTCCGCCTGTATAAATGAAAATTATTGTCTTTAAAAATTTATTTATTAGAACCAACTGCGATTGTTTCCAAGAAATAGCAATATGAGCAAATGGACTTTGTCTAAGCCTGTAACTTTAGCTTATTCGGAGGCGAAACTTAAGTGGGTAATTCGAAACAAAGTTTGAACAAAAATAATAATGGGTATTTCTGTCTAATTTCAGAATAAGGCCAGCCGAGGTTTTGGAAGTTAGCGGTGTTTTATCACCATGCTGCGAGGTCCGTGTAAAGCTGTCAATCTGCGCCTGATCTCCCTCCGGTCCTGTTGGATTGCCATAAGTAATAAATTTGTTTCCGCCCTAAAACAACTTGGAACTAAGGCCCGTACTAATCAACCGACATCAAGCTAGAACATGTTCTCAAGTATGCTTAACCCTGAGTTGCCCGAAACAAATTCACTTTAAATGGTGGTTAAACGAATTTATTCGCAAGGATTATATGGAGTCTTGTGATTAAATAAGTTTAATCAAAACACAAGTTTGTTTTGTGGAGCTCAGCGTAAGACCGATATTTGAGAACTTGCTCTTTGCCGATGTCGGTTTATTAATACGGGCCTAAGAGATGGGCAACATTAACCTGTGTCAGGGCCACCGTCTTTAGAGCGGAACTGCTGCAGCTTCCGCTCGAGCTTCTGCTGCCTGCGGCGTCGCATCACAGCCTCGGGATTGCTAATGCTGCGAGTGAACGATGTCTCCGGTAACTCTGAACACAAAGAATTAATACATTCTAACAGTTAGCAGCAGTGTGATCCTAACCTAACCAACACGGCTCAAGTCACGTCACACGGATCAAGATGTTGGACACTTCTGCAGCATTAAGGCTGTAAAATGGTCCACGACACACTATCTTGAGAGATACATTTAAGAATTACACAATCTGACAGTTGTGTTGGTAGGAACTCTACATATTTCTTTTTATTAAAAACACCAGACATGATGCAGTGCAAACCACCGTGTAGTTTTGGAAAACTTATGAATTTACCTATCAAATATCCAATTGAAAATGTCAAAAAATATTGCAGTATAACCTATATCATGGTTGATAAACAGATAGAAGCGTAACCAATTTGGAAAACAACTGTTAAATGTATGAAGAGGGCCTGTTCATATTTATATTAAAAGTTAACTGATCAAGTTGACTTTAATGTCCAATTGTTGCATGCTCAAACCTTTCTCATAATTTTTATGGTGAATTGATATATTAGGTACCAAGCAACAACTAGATAATTGAACTCCTCAATCCTGATGCTGCAGGGTACACAGTAACCACAGGAATTCAAGAAACTTTGATTGGGAATTCATATTGTAGATATCAAGCAACGTCTTCATACCTGGTTCGACGGTGAGCTAGGCTTTTAGGTATGCCTCTATACAGGTTTTTCTGTTTGTTGCTCCCTACCTAGTAGTTTTGCAAGTTCGTCGGCCTTTTCGTTGCCATCGATACCCAACGGAGAATCACCTTATTTCCATTGCCTAAGTAAGGTGTTCAGTAGTTGCCAGCAGTTTTCAACAAAAGCATGGACTTTTATTTTTGAAGGAATGAGTACACTAAAAATTATATTTCTTGGAGATAAAAAATATTTTCAGCAAACCGACTTCTACTTCGATAAAGCCACTGTAATGTTAAAATAATTTTGATTTCTAAACATCGTTGATGTCGAGCGAGCCTGACGCGTCAACTTAGCCTATGGCTTTCTTATACCCACCCAACTTCAAGTGAAAACAAAATCTTTTTTGTGGTTGTGGAAGTTGGTTAATCGAAAAGAATCTTCACGAAATATACATAGCATCGAAAAGTTGTGCCATTTACTTTTACTTACGAATTATGAGCCTTATTTACGTACCTGTGTATAGTTTTTCCGCAACAGGTCGGTTCTCGTCATTCGTATCGGATTTTAATCTTGACAGCTTTTCCTTCTTTTTCAATTCTTTTTTCTCTCGTTTCGACAATTTTCGTTTAAAGTTTTGGTCCGCTTTTTCGTTGACCGTTGACAACGGGACCTGCAAAGAAACACAAGTACAGTTTATATAATGAATATCACATGAGTAACTTTACGGTGAAGAACGGTTTTGGCTACCTCCCAGTCATAGAAATGGGAATCCGCTTATAGTCTTCATTTGTTCACTGCTCTGACTAGAGAGCACTTATATTTTAAATTGATGTCTATGATTTGGTCTGGTGGTAGGGAGCTTGGGTCTCTGCTAGTTTTCACCATTCAGGCAAATATGTGCCAATGAGCAATTTTTTTAAGCCACTACAAATTAGCCCTCGACTACACCTTTATGAATGCTAAATATATAGACTGCCAATATACGTCTTTGCCAGTAGAGTCGTAAGTAGCCACAGCCGAAGCCTCCCACCAGGCCAGACCAGAGTTCAGAAACCCTGCCGGGTATCGACCAGAGACATCGCACTTATTCGCAGCGCGGTCCTCTGCACTTCCAGAGTGAGGTCGTCGAACATAACAAGTCATAATTTAAAAAATTTAAAAACACGACTGCCCTGCCAAAAAACGAACTAAAAAGTTAAAAATCTAAATTAATCTAGTTAAATAGAAACTTATTCACATTTTTATTAAATGATATTTATTTGTGAATCACTTGATATTGAACTATAGCGTTATATATTTATGGAATCTACTCATCATTTTCTAGATGATGATTATATAGTTAATCTTATTTTTGAATATTTTTTTTCAACTTTAGTCTTTAATGCGGGACCATGATCACCCCATCAATTTTTTTAAAATTTTATTAGCCTATGTCACCCGGAATAAACTAGGGAATCTAACGATACCTCATTTATCGAAATCGGTTCAGGCGTATAGAAGTTATGGTGGAATATACAAACTCACATACATACAAACATGAACCCTGAAAACAATACACTCCTTTTTTCAGGCAGTCGTATAAAAAAAGAAGATCACCTCATTATTGGTAAGGCACTTGAGCAGGAAGCGGCCCTCGCGATCGTCGGCGTGCCAGTTGAGCTGCACCAGGAGCGGCTTCTCGTGCGGCTCGAGGCGGCGCTCGTCATCGGGCCCGTGCGTCTCCCACAGCGAGTACGAGCCTAGCGACAGCATACGCATGTCTGGACGGAATTTCTCTATTAACGTCTCTGAAAAGAGATACAGCTTTGGGAATATCTTTCAACAAACTCAAACTCAAATAATGTTCATTCAATTTAGGTAGGTATACTACACTTATTGACGTCCAGTTATTTATAAAATATAATGGTGATAATCAGTAAACGGTATCTTAAAACTAAAGCTACGAGTGTTTCTTATGCGCCCTGGTCTGAGAAGAGCCCACAACAAACTCAGCCGGGTTTTTTTTCGTTATCACCATTTCACAAATCATCAACTAAGGAACTATCAGAGCCATTAGATCAAATCATTGCCAAGCTTCCTTGTCATTTAAGTAATCCTTTACATGGTAATAGGACTTTTTTATGAGTTTACGTTTTACATTAACTTTGAACATATTCAGTGAAATCTTCGACATGCCTTCTGGGAGCTTATTGTAGAAGCACTGTTTCCAACAAATGAATTGCTAGTTTTACTAAGCCTAGAAGCAGGCATTACAAGTTCAGTATAAGTTTATTCTAGTATTGATATTTCGACAAGTTCGAAGTTTCGTTTTAATTTTATTCCACTACAAGTTAGCAGTGTGTGTTACCAGTGATGGCATACGGATCAGAGACATGGTCGCTAACTATGGGCCTGATAAGGAGGCTCAGGTTCACTCAGCGGGCAATGGAGGTGAACCTACTAAAATAGGAATCTGCTTATTGACAAGCAATAAGTACAGAAACTAGAAAGACCAAGTGAGCGTGCAGGACCGTGTTGCCATAGATAGACAAATTTAAACGCATCTGCCGTTCGATATTCTATGTAGTAGTCAGAATGTCGTTCGAAAAACCGCTGGACGTTGAGGTCCCAAAGTGCTTCCAATAGTAAAACCACATCTGTCGACACTACACCAGTGACGTCTTCTTTAAATGTACCAAATCACATAAAAATCTATTACGCGGTTGGACCGTGAAACGGTAACAGCAGACACACTTTCACGCATAATATTGATTTAGTCACGCTGTTACGCTTACCTATGACATCGCTGACAGTAGCATCAGAGGCAACACGGATGCACTTGGTGGCTATCTTCTGACCCGAGTCTTGAAAGTAGAATCGCATGACGCCATGAAACTCTAAATTCTGTAACAAAGGTGATGGCTCTGTTCTACTACAGACTGTTCTACTACAATGCTCTACTATTGAACATTAGCAACTAATTACATAATATTATGTACTAGAAAATAATACCGATTAATTTCTTAATGACAAAATTGTATGGAAGCAATCGATTTTATGATAAACTAGCTGATGCCCGCGACTTCGTCCGCGTGGTTTAAGTTTTTTTATTCCCGTGGGAACTCCTTAATTTTCCGGGCTAAAAAGTAGCCTTAACTCGCCGGCATATTTAGCGGAACATAAAAAAAAGGTTTGATATCAGTATCATATAAGGTTGCTGGCTGGTTTATACGTCATTTAATTTAAAAAGAAATATTTTCAAATGAAGAAAACAACTGAACATCACATTTTATGCAATTGTTTTAATTTTATTCAAATACACCTTATCTGGAGCGAACTTCGAGTATTTCTTCCTTCTGAGTTTGATTTAAAATTTCATTGAAATACTGTTTTTTGTTAGTTTTTTTTAATCGCGTATCTTTCTGGAGTTGATGACTGAATTATGCCTGACTTAGCCCCAACGGAGATTGCCAGGGCACTCGAAATGCGAAGAAATGGTCAAACCTACAGTGATATCCAGAGATCTTCGTCGACCAGTTTCAACGATCCATCGCAGTATCCAACGGTTCAGGGAGACCGGTACTTATGTGAGAAGAGCAGGACAAGGCAGAAAAAGACGCACTTCGAGTAGGGATGATCGTTTCATTCGGCTTCGTGTAGGTAGGAACCCCCGTTTGACGGCCGTCCAAGCCCGACATGAGTTAGAAGCAGTGCGGGGTGTAACCGTAAGTGAGCGTACGGTACGAAGAAGGCTCGAAGAAGCTGGTTTGGGTTCATTTGTGCCCGCCAACGCTCCAAGGCTCGAGGTAAATCATCGTAGAAACAGGTTAACTTTTGCTCAGGAACATCGACTTTGGAACGCGGACCAATGGAGTAAGGTATTGTTTAGTGATGAGTGCAGAATTGTCTTAGATCAAATTGACGGCAGGCAAAGAATATACAGACGCAAAGGAGAACGATACATTCAGACAAATTTTGAAACTACAGTTGCATACGGTGGTGGATCAATAATGGTTTGGGCGGGCATTTGTTTGGGAGTTCGCACAAACTTAGTAGTGATTGACAGAGGGAGTCTGACTGCAGACCGCTATATCAGAGAAGTTTTAGAAGAAAATGTCGTACCGTTTGCCCCATATATCGGTGTGAAGATTTTGTTTTTATGCAGGATAATGCTCGGCCGCATACCGCTCGGGTAACTCAAGCTTATCTTAATGATATGAATATCACTGTTATGGAGTGGCCGGCGAGATCACCGGATATGAACACAATAGAGCACGTTTGGGACTTGCTGAAAAGAAAAGTTAAGTCCAGAATTCCAGCTCCTGCCAACGTGGGAGAACTGCGAATCGCCGTAGTTGAGGAATGGCGGACACTATCCCAGGAGACCATCGATAACATCATTCTCAGTATGCCTAGACGGGTAGAAACTTTAATAAGAGCACGTGGAGGAAATACGCGATATTAATCACCATTTTTCTAATTTAATTAATTGTTATTTTAATATTAAATTTCACTTTTCCCGGTTACATGAAAAGTTCAAAAATGTACCATTTTTCACAAATAGCCTTTACTCGCAAAATCTGTTCTTAATGTGATCTCATTTTAAGTAAAACAAATGAAACTTTAAATAACAAAAGAAGTGTAGTAAGTAGATTTTAAATTGAACCATAGAGATAGATTATTGATTATTATTATTATTATTATTATTATTGATTCATAGAGAGTTACATATTTGTTCCGTTTGCCGTGGAGACCCTTGGGCCGTGGAGTCTTAGTGCCAAAAATTTTTTGCGAGATATTTCACCGCGGTTAATGGCCTCATCTGGTGACAGAAGGGCTGGCTCATTTTTTGCGCAAAGGATCAGCCTGGCTGTCCAGCGCGGAAATGCAGCCAGCATTCTTGGCACCATTCCACATGGGCATGATTTATATAGTAATTAGGTTAGGCTAGCTAACATTAAGTTCTATTATATAATTGAACCATATTTTTTTAATTATGGACCTTTTTTTATGTTCCGCTAAATATGCCGGCGAGTTTATTTCACTCTCTAGGTCCTCAACTATACCCATGGCAAAAATCAAGTCGATTCGTTGTTCCGTTACGGCGTGATTGAAGGACAAACCAACAAACCAATAAACCACCAAACAAACACACTTTCGCATTTATAATATTAGTATGATGATAAATGTTTTATTTATTTCATATAGGACAACTTGTGTCACTTATGATACGTTAAGACTCTACCAAGAAAACTGAGACGAGCCGGCAAGAAACTCAGCAAACGTTAGGTCGTAGGTACGTCCCACAGGATAATTAAATAACGTTCATTGCTGTATTAAATCTATTTAACTACGTATTGTAATATCTTGTTTTTTAAAAAGAGCAACTGTTGAGTTTCTTGCCGGCTCATCTCAGCAGAACTGTTTTCCGAACCGGTGGTAGAGTCAAAACATGACGTAACATAAGAGACACCTGTATGTTAAATAATAAATTGAGTTTATTACAAAATAAGTTCTGATAGGTATTACGTAAGCAAAAAAGTATAAGCATTTTTATAAGTGTTAGATATGTTATTTTTGCACGCTTCAGCTGCAATAAATTCAATGCGCGTTCGTGGAATGACACAACACATGAAACAGAAACAGTAAAATAACGAATTACTTTGAAGCAAAGTAAACATTCGTTTAAACAAGCATTCTTGTAGCAATAGCGGAAGAGTTTATCTCGATACAGTTTTAAGAAAGATAAGACAACCTAACGAAGCAGAATATAATAATTAATTACTCTGACCATTGTTAGAATGCACATTATTTACCTACAACATTTACATTTATTGAAAACAAGTAAACATAATATATTTGACTGCATAACATATTAATTTCCTTTTCTCATCAATCTATGTATCCAGCTTACTTTCTTAACACAATAACGACATTTTTAGTTTCCCGACAATGTCGCTGCCAAAACTTTTGTACGCCTTTCGAGGAAGTAAGTGTAAGTGAAAGTGTTACACAAAATTCTCACGCTGAGCTCAAACGAAATTAAATCATACCAAGTTACTAGACAGGGACCAACTTTAGATAGTCTGATTGGATTATGTTACAAAATGCAGATCTAGGAAATACCGTAATTTTATCTAGGCTAGGTAGTTTAGGTAGTTAGGCTAGCTTAAATTGCTACTTTTTGTCTACCATAATATATTATATACCTGTATTCACTTTACTATCTTATCCTTTTTCTTAGATAAAACTATTGTGGAGAAAAAATAAGGTTAATATTTTATAAATGACACATTCAGGCGGGTCATTTTATTTAATATAATAATACTGTTTCAATATCATAAAAGTATCGATGTTTACACATTTGTATGTACGGGTCCTAAAATGGAGGACCCTACATATTATATGGGTACATGGAGTCAACAGCCCAGAAAAATTTGTCTGGATTATATGCTTTAACTTTAAATAAAGGTGAAAAGGTTTTTCGGATGGCAGGTATGACTTGCCTCGTTGGGTTCGCTGAGTTCAAACAAGTCGAGGCGGTTGGCGTTCCATTGCTGGATCATGTTGCGGAGCGCCTCGCGATCCAACATCCGCTTGTCCGCCGCATCCATCCTGTCACCGCATCAAGCAATACCTGCAATAAATTTTAAAATAGATTTATTAGAACACAGAGAATATCACAACCAATCATAACACAATAAATATTATGTTGGATATTCTTTGACAATTTCATTTCCACCAGAGGCGCCAAAGACTACCTACATTTGACGGCAAATAGGAATTTTTGGAATAGGCACAGAGTAGGCTTGCTGCTTGGTAAATATTAAATATAGTCGTTTTTGTAAGAAACTTATACGGAATAGGTATAGCCTATATAGTAAATATCGTAAGTCTATGTAGTAAGTAGGCACGTTTATTATTATTATTATATTTATGTTGCGTTCTGCGCCCGCTTTATGTTTAATGTTTAAAACGGCTATATAATATATAAAGTACTATACTCTATACATATAGTTATATATTATATTTATATACTAAACAAATTTATCAAATGTGTTACTTTCAATGATCTGCCTTGCTCGTTTACATTTACACAAGATAGCGGCAGATAACAGTTTTTTTAAGATAAATACGACAACTCTTTGATTTCATTCATATGCTAGGAACATGAATGAAAATAATTTATATTCTATTTCATCATTTTATTTCAAGCGAGTAATTAAATCAAATACATGTCATAATTTGTATCTTCGCCTTTGGTTATTCATAAAAGGAAATATGTTTCATCAAATGGATAGAGTAAAAAATTACTATTTTAACTACATCTTAAATTAGTCTGTTATCACTTTTATTTAGCTTACAAAGATAAAATATTTGACTGCATATATAGTCATTAGTTATACATAGCACCCAAGCAATGTTATTAGAGGCGTCACTAATTTAATACTAATATTCGAGTACTGAGTTCCCGTAGTATCTTAATCAAAATTTGGTATTGGAGATGCCTCTATAGTCTATAGTTACATAAGTACTAATGAAATTATAATGGTTATGTTCCGATAGCTAACCATTCACTTTCCTCTAGTTTCCCTCGATGTGTAAACGGCGTAATGGTGTCTTAATGGTGTTGTTGACTGTTGAGGAAAGCATTTTACGAGTGCTGTTATGTAATTTAAGCATATAGTTATGTATATTACTTATATAACTAAAATTATAAAAGCAGTTTCAGTAAAAAATATCTAACTAAATCTTAATATTTCAAATATACTTACTTAATATTACGAATAAAGAAAATAAATGAATAGAGGGTAAGTAAACTTAAAAGTATACACAATATAAAGTATAACTACTTAAATGAGTAATAGTTATTAATATAAGTATTATACTTAATATACAAATAGACATTTACAATCGTAAAATTTAAATAAGATCGAAATATTACTAACTCCCATTTATTAGTACACATTTTTATAAAATTATTTCTAAACTCGTTTTACATAAATACCTATATAAAAATAAATAGGTACAAGTTATGATTCCTCTGACATCCCAAGGTATTTATATGTTTAGATCGAAATTATTATTGTGATGAGTAAAATGTTGCCTCTATCAGTAACTTGTTCTGGCTACTTAGTTATTAAAATATATTCTTTTAAATCTAGTTTGATGTTTTATTAAAATATAACGTTTTAAATGTGGGCGGTTCCTGGCATTCGTCATGGGCAGGCGCACCTACACCCGTGTTAGTATTTATAACGTAAACATATGGCCCGCCGCGCGCAGCGCCGCAACGCGCAGAGTACCGATCAAACATCGACGTGCGTAAATCGCGTGCCGGTATAAATATTAGGGAAATGTGGCCAACATTCGATCGAAACGAAATTAACTTTCCGTTTTCATTCAGTAGCTTTGCTTATTCGTACGTTCGATTATTCAGATTTACTGATAAAGAAAACAGCACTGTTTGGATTCGTTTGAAATACAATATTATTTTCAAATTAGATTTATGTTTTATATATAATACCTCTGTAGATATATTATAAACTGAGGAGAAGAGAGCGGAACATGATGATTTTAAGAGTTGTTAAGAAGTTGCGGTTTCTGTATCTGACTGCCTCTGGCTTTAGATCAATCCGATTTGATTTACAATCTGACCCAAGGACTAAGGTACTATAATCCTTTATTAATGTGGAGGGTGATACACGTTACTTAAGTTATACAATGAGGGACGAGCGGCCTAGTTTTGACGTATATTAGTCGATTGCGATTGTTAACCAACGTTGGCCCAAGTCCGTAACTGGATGGCTGACAGAATTTGTAGAAGTGAAATTGGCCTTTTCGCATAGATCTTTTCGTCTCGTGCGTGCCTCGGAGAGAAACTTAACTTAAGATTTACTTTTAAGTCGAGTCGTATGCGGAAGGACCTGGGAAGTCATCGCCATTTAAATGTAATTAATGGAAAGGGGTCACGACCCTCGGCAACTAGTGATACGACTCACAAGAGAGACCTGGCTATTTCCATTTTCCGGAGCTGCTGCATACAAATAGCAATTCATCATAAACTCCATGCAATGAGTGTTGAACAGTTGATACTTGGAAACGTGATTGTTTCACTGTGTGCCAGCGATGGCTAGTAGTAATCAAAGCAGTCGACGGTGCTGCTGTTGTTATGGATAGAGCTCCTTCCGCAATTCGGCGTACGCACTACAGTCTACATGCAAGCAAACGTGCTGAAATAACTATACGGTATTGGATAGAGCACATAAATTATATACTTATGGATTTAAAAACCTCGTAGTCACAGAACAGTTGTACCTATAGGTATATAAAAGATCATTGCTCGTAGTTAATTACACGTGAAGATGATTCTGGATCTGCAGAAAAGGATGCCCATCACTTTAGTTTAATTTCGAGATTGTACATAATCCACATATTTAGCACCAATGTTAGGGGGTAAGGCCCAATTACTAAGTCCAAAAATTCGTACAAATCAAAAATCTATTGTTTTTAGTAATCCACCGTTGCAATATGCTACCAAGTTGTAAATCGTGTCGGAAGTTCACGCTTGGACGCCGACCTTGCTCCTTCCCGTGACAAATGGATAAAACCATCATATAGGTAGACTAGCTATAGTTAGTATAAATAAATACAACTGCATCGAATGTGCTAAGTAAAACTTTAGATACCTTAATAAAGACATAATATAACTTCACACGTATATACTAGACTAATAATACTGTATGTTACTTACTAAACTATAAAGTTCTTCTATTAGGTAAATTCTTGTTATGTCATTATTCATTAGCCATTATGTATATTGACCATAATTACTTAGCTATATGTTTTACAGTGTAAAATACGTATTACACATTTAACATAAAATTAAGTATGTTGTTTATGTAATAGTAGATTATACACCAAGGGGATAAAGCACTGTTTTATGTCACGGGCGCTACATTGAATCCTGAACGTAACGAAGGACTCCAAATTTAACTCCCGAGCGCAGCGAGGGTGTTATAAGTTAATTCCCGACCAAAGGGAGGGAATTAAGATTGAGTCCTGAGTGCAGTGAGGGATTCAAGCGCCCAAGAAAAAAACTGCTTTATCCCGGTGGTGTATACTCTACTTTATACTTCTACCATAACAGTAAAACAAACTGTAACGGTTAAATATTTATTGCAAATCATAGTAAGTAGGATACATAAGTCTAGTAAATAATAAAAAGAAAAGACAAATTAAACTTTTTATTTCAAACTTTTTGCTTTTCATGCTGTCAGTGTTTATGCAGGTACACATACTCCTTGGTTTAAAAACTTTTATGTCAAATGGTACGATCGTTTGGTCGACCAGTCTGGAGCCTAGACTCTGTTGTGCATATTTACAGTATGGGGTTGATCAACTAGTTGGGCGATCGATCGACTAGATTACGGCCCTAGGGCATGAAGACTGACTTTAGACCCGCAAAAGTATGGTAGAAGTATAAAGAACATTATTAAGCCCGCTTAAAAATATTCATGTTTTATAGGCACCGATCCAGATTCCTAACATTGGGATGTGTCAACATAATTAACACCGCATCCTATACATACATATATATATAAATACTTAGTGTAATTTTTAATACCCAAATCAAAATGACTCATTACATATTAAAGCCATTAAAAAAGTCTCAATCGGAGTTTGTGTTTGCTGTTTCAGAACTGTTCAGTTATTTACAGGTGTCTTTTATTTTTTAATTAGGTATTTAATAGACTAGCGTTTGGTTCGTTTAGTCACAAATTAAGATTTAATAGAATAAAATAGGATAGAAGTCCAATTCTCATTTGGTCCACTTCACGACTGGTCTAAATGGCGAATAGTCCAAATCCAATTCAAATCAGATTTTGACATACTCCCTCCAGGCTGAGTTGAAGTAAGTAGAGATCAGAGTAGGAAGGGGAGAGGTTTTTAGTTTTTAAATGAGATAACTATGCCAGAAGACTCGCTTCTAGCTACACATTTTACATAAAACACTATAAGTACACTGTTTTTTGTAAAATGCGGGTGGGCCAGACCGTTTGGAGTCGGTGTGTTTGGATTTCGTTTATCTAATACTCGTATATTTAATATTATTTGCGAAAGTTTGGATGGATGGATGCTTATTACTCAATCACGCCAGAACGAATGGACGGGCGCAGAGATAGATTAAAGTCTGGAATAAAACATAGGCTGCCATGGGTTATTCCTGACGGCGCGAATGAGACCAATCACGAATTTAATCGTCACGAGGTTGTTTTTGTCAATCACTTTTTTTATACGACTGCCTGAAAAAAGGAGTATATTGTTTTCAGGGTTCATGTATAAATAAATAAATTAAATAAATAAAAGTTTATTGACCAGCACTACAATACTTAGCAATAACTAAACTTATACAGATACAAATTAAACTTAAATTATTAAACGTGCGGTCAATGGGCCACCTCCTCAGCTCGTGCCACAGCATGAGAGATAGGTATATATCTACCTAACATATTGCAACGCTGATTTTCAGGAGGGGCCCAAGGGTCACGACGTCACGGACCATCACTTACACCTAATAAAATTAAAATAAATTTAAAAATAAAATCAAAATAAACTTACTTAATTTAACTTCTATTACACCCACAGATTACACTAGTGCGTATCGTTACGGTTTTACGATACTAAATTCCTACCTCCATAGCCAACGTATCTGTGTATAGTCTGTGGTGATTCTTTTTAAATGTCATTGTTATTGTCTACAGACCAAGGGCCTTGTCTCTGTTTTTCGCTCTTAACAATTTGAGGTTATTCGTATTACAAAATACAAAGTTATTATAAAATAAAGGTAGATTTGAAAGAAAAAAAAAACACAAGTCACATACATATTTCCTGTTACAATTACTGTACTGTACAATTACTGATGCTAAATAAATTAATCATTTATCATTTTATGCTATTTGTGTAGCAAGAATATGTGCTTTATACCTTGCTTTAAAAGCATTTACTGTTTTTAGGCTACGTAATGGCGGTGAATTCCAGTAAAGAATTCCAGCATTTACTCGCTGCAAATCTGAAACTTCCCCTGAAAGCAGCTGTCCTATGATGGGGCGTGGCCATATTACGCCGACATGACGCCCGCGTGTTAAATAGATTGTGATCTCCCTGCCACTTAAGTTTTGCATACAGATATTTTGGCTTCCCTGTCAATACAACACCAAATAGAAGGGAAGCAAAATGCAAATCACGTCGAGAAGTCATATTTAACAGCTTGGCTTGATTTATATGAGGGCTGATATGCGATCTTGGTGCTATTGGAAAACAGAAACGTATGCACGCATTCTGTACCCGCTGTATCAGCTTTTTAGATCGACCTAGCAGGCAAGGTGCATAAACTGCATCTGCATAATTTAACTTTGACAGCACCAAAGACTCGCATAGCTGCATTCTCATTTGTACATTAAGGTAAGCACGAATCCGATATAATATTTTTAACCTATAGAAGCATTGCCTAGTTACTTCAAGTAAATGCTTTTCAAAATGTAAGTGAGGCTCAAAAATGATACCAAGATTTCGTGCTTCATAAACCCTCTCAATTTCATTATTGTTTATTTTAATTTTAGGTTGCTGTGTATTAATTTTTTGTATAGTATTCTTTGTACCTAGAATCATATATTTTGATTTAATTGGATTAAGAATCAGGGAGTTTGTATTTGACCACTGCACAATTCGATTTAAATCTTCATTTATTTTATTTTCAGCTTCTAAAGCTTCCTGAGGACTATATGAATAATATAGCTGCAGGTCATCAGCATACAAGTGATATTTGCAATGCAAGATTTTGGAAGTGACATCTGCACTATAAACTGAAAAGAGCAATGGGCCGAGGATTGATCCTTGAGGTACGCCTCTTGTCACTGGAAATATGGAAGACAGATTTTGGCTGCCATCATTCTTAGCCACTTTAACATACTGTGCTCTGTTACTGAGGTAACTATGGAATCATTTTACTGCCTCATTATTGAAACCATAGAATGAGAGTTTGGATAACAAGAGATCAACACTTATGGAATCAAAAGCACGGGAAAAGTCCAGCAGGACAAGAGTAGTACCCTTGCCCTGATCCTGTGCTACTAAGATGTTGTCAACTACATCAATAACTGCAGTTGTTGTGCTATGGCTTTTACGGAAACCAGATTGATACGCCGGTTTTATACCATTTCCCTCTAAATATTCGGTCATCTGAGCGCCTACTACCTTTTCTAATACCTTAGAGAGGCATGGTAGGATACTTATTGGCCTCAATTCTTTTACACTAGAGGGGCTGTCAACCTTAGGTAGCGGAGTAACAATAGCAGTTTTCCATAAGTCTGGGAAGACTGAGCTTTTTATAGATTGGTTGATTATGTGTGTAATAGTGTTAAGACTCTCAGGTAAAGTCAATAGAAGCATTTGCAAAGATATCTCAATTCTCATCAACACCCTGAGCATTAGATTTTAGGCTTCTTAGAATTTTAGCAACTTCAACTTCATTAGTCTGCTTAAGAGTAAAGGTTGACGACCCAAGTCTATTAAATTCATAATAGGTCAAGTCTGACAAGTTATGGGTATTCTTGACTGGAATGTCCAGAAAATGCTTGTTGATCATGTCAGGGTTACAGAGAGAATCGGGAAGGTCTTGGTGCTTTTTCTTGTTAGTTATTACTGTCCTTTTTAGATTTTTCCGAAGTATTTTAGGGTCTTTTATGAAGCAGTTTATATGATTATTGTAATATGCAACTTTTTCCGCCTGTAAAGCATGCAAAACTAAATGTTTATATTCTAGATAATTTTCTTTATGTTTATCCAGTTTACTCTTTTTATACCTATTGTGACTTTCGTTTCTAAGCCTTATCATGATTTTAACAGTGTATGTTATCCAAGGGTAAGAATCCTCTCTGATTAGAATTTTCTTAATCGGGGCATGCATATCAAATAGTTTTAATATAGACCTATGAAACAAATCAACCATCTCATTTACATCAACAAGATTGTTTATTTCTTGCCATGGAAGGTATTTTAGATCTCTATTAAAATATTCTAAAACAATATCCTTAATTGGCCTAGTCATAATAAAGCGCGACATTTTCTTTTCCTTTTTAAAATTAAATGTTGCTGTAACAATTGCATGCGCACCGAGATCTGGTATATAGTTTACACTTACATTACGAACCGGGGCATCTGTACATATTAAGTCAATGAGTGTTTCACTGTGGCTTGTATAGTGTGTTGGCTGTGTGATTATTTGGTTAAGATTTATATATTGCAAGAAATCGGAGAGCAATTTAGTCTTATTGTCATCTGGATCCAAATAATTAATATTGAAATCACCGAGCAATACTATACTGTCAGCGTCAGAGAAAGATGATACCGATTGAGTCATGGCATCAAAAAACACATTGACATCAAGCCACGGCGGTCGGTAGGCGGTTCCTACAACCAACTTCTTAGTATTGACTCTCATGCTTAACCACATTTGTTCAACAGAAGGTGCGTGCGGGTGCGGACACAGACGCGTGTTGAGCTCGCGCCGCACGTAGAAGCCCACGCCGCCGCCGCGGCCGCCGCGCACGTCAGCGGGCCGCGGCGTGTGCTTGAGCCGGTAGCCCGGCAGCGCCGGCGCTCGCGCTTCCTCACCCGCCCGCAGCCACGTTTCATTAATGGCTACTATATCGGCCGCCGCATCGGTCATTGCTAAAATAAATTCATCGTGCCTAGTGCCGAGTGAGCCCGCGTTAAACAACGCAAATTTCATGAATTTAGTCTTGAACATTATTATTAATGTTTATTAGTATTTCTGTACTAAAAATTTGCATGGTAGTGAATACAATTATGACTAATTAATATAAGGTGTTACATATTAAATCAAGACACGCGGAAGCGTGTCCAGCCAAAGTTCAAAAAAACTGGCGAGCAGCACCGTGTGTAATATTACACGAACCATTTGGAGCCACTTTTGACCCCCTCATAACTCAAAAACTATTTCACATAAACATGTCAAATTTGGCGCATATATTGAGACCCGTGAGATACATATGTGCTCCAAATTTCATAAGCACACCTCAAATGGTTATTTAGATATAAACGTACAAAAATCGTCATTTTTATGATCAAAGGATAGATCAAAACTCTGACACGAGGCATGAAAGTACGTGAATAATAATGAATAATAATATAGTTGCATTAAAACCTTACCTTCGTATACATTTTATACTACGTTATAAGAAGAAATGATATTTTAAGTTGTTATAAAATATTATATGTTGTTATAAATAAATTTCAGGACTGACCATTGAACTTGGCACCCATTTAGATCTCACTTCTTTTGTCGCTGAAGTCAACAACCAAGGCATATATATCACAATTTTGAATTTGGCTCTCATTTCACATTTATGTTTTTGATGGGATATATAAATTGCAGGACTGACCATTGAACTTGGCACCCATTTAGATCTCACTCCTTTTGTCGCTGAAGTCAACAACCAAGGCATATATATCACAATTTTGAACTTGGCTCTCATTTTACATTTATGTTTTTGATGGGATTACTGCTTACATTATATAACTTGATAAATGTGTAGTTTGAAATATGGTGTAGGCATAATAAGTAAGGCATCTTGTCTGCACATCTTCCACAAAGACAGTCACCGTTCATAGCCTGTTGCATAATGTGTAATAAACATGCCAATAAATAAAATATGTGGCTATGTACTAGATTTAAAATTTTGAAGTATAGCAAAACTTTAGCACTCTTACATCTATTCAAAACATTAACACACTCATTGCACCCTATCAGACAATAATGTAAATATAAATGTACACAAAATACCATTATTTGAGTAATATTACTAATTCCTTTATGATAACTATTTAAGAAACTATGTAGCCTGGATAATAATATTTGTAGATATTGAATCCACCTCAAATTAATTGAATTCAAAAAGAAGCATTTTTATTCATTAGCTTTTCTAAATCGGCTTCTGTGCGCACATGGTGTGCGGGGGCTTTATCAGTCTGACGTACATAAATACGCCCCCCTTTAGTCCAGAAAACCTCCAATTACGGTTTCGTCCTTCCTCGCGAGCTTTGTAGAACAATTGATTGTTAACCCGCGTTAGATGCTCGTTTACGTAGAACCGATGAGGATCTCCGTTGACTATACCCGAGGAATCCGCACCACGGCGGACACGGGCCGCTCGCAGAAGCTCGTCGCGCACAGCACGTCGAGCGAGACGCACGACGACCGGCCGCGGTCGCGGCTTCCCCTGCACTCCATCGCCTTCGCTAATGCCCGTCAATAATGGTCGTCTGGGCCCCGAGCGCTCCACGGAAATGATATCCCGAACATCAAGTTCTACTCCCAGCTTTTTCCCCAACAAACGGATAGACTCAGCAGATTTTCGCCTGGGGTTTCATGTAAACCGGATATTTTCACGTCGTTCATGAGGAGCTCCTGATCTCTGTCATTCAATTGAGATTGCAGTTGAGAAATCGTAGATAGAACGCTGCCATCTTCGCTCGACTCACGGGATGAAGACCGCTCCTCCAGACGGGATAACCTAAACTCAATACTATCCACTCGACTATTGTACTCGGAAAGTGTGATATTCAATTGGGCTATCTCTGATCTAAAAGAGGCCATCTCACTTCGGAGAAGCCTGAGCACAGACACTATGCAATTTGTCGAGTCATCATTCATATTAACATTTTCTGCTGATGCTGAAACCGCCGCCATTGATGGGTTAGGAGTGTCTGAAATTTTTGGGACAGGAGTAGTCCCAGTAGCAGCCGTCACTTTGCTTTGCTTGGCTTTCCCCTTAAGGCAAGTATGACACGACCACTTACTGGGTACAGGGCCATTGGGACTCAACTTTACGCAGTCCGATGGAATAGTGATCCACATTTGTTGCACTTAACGCCCTCTGCCGAACTGACGAAGCGACCGCATTGCGTATATTTGCTTGTCATGTTTACAGAGTCGAATCCAGTCAAATTTATGCAGGTTAAGGTCGCTAGATGGCGACAATAGTATTTATTTATAAAAAGTATAATAAGTCTTCAAATTATTATCAAACTAGATTTTATATGTTCCTGTTTACTAAATATTTGCACATAGGAAACAATTATCACTTTTCTGCTCGAACATATAAAATAAACTATATTTACACAGTCAGTATTATTGTTATAAACGAGGGTAGGTACACGAACAACAAAACAGCTGATAATTTTATAGTCCCGCACAGTTGTTTAATAGGGTTCACAATCCACTTACAAACACTGGTGCACTTCAGTTGAATACTATTAGATTATTTAGTTTCAATTAACAGTCTTTAACAATGTTTAATTTATTTTTAATTTCAAAAAACTATACACTGAATAGTTGAAAGTGACGTCCGTGACGTGACGTTTTAAGTATCCGTACGTATGTATGTATGTATGTATGTATGTACGTATGATTGTGTGATTGACAAAAAAATATCATTTAATAAAAATGTGAATAAGATTCTAATTTAACTAGATTAATTCAGAATTTTAACTTTTTAGTTCATTTTAGGCAGCCCCGGATCTAGGGGGGAGGCAAGCCGGGGCCCATGCCCCGGGCGGCACCCGTACCCCGGGCGGCACCCATACCCCGAGCGGCAAATTCAAACTTGGCAGCTCAACACATACACACAAGTCATCATTAACTTTGACCACTGAGACGTCCAGTACTTTATGGACAATAAGTTATATAAAATAAATTTTTTTCGCTTTCGCGGGGCTATAAAGAGGAAAGATTTGTTTGTTTGTTTGTAATGGATAAACTCAAAAACTACTCGACCGATTTTAAAAATTCTTTCACTTATAGATAGTTACTTTATCAGCGAGTAACATAGGCTATCTTCTATTTACAAAAAATTGGAGATTCTTACGAAAATTGCAATAATGTGAATGAAGTCGGAAAAAATCCTCTCATCTGAGAGCTTTTGTGGCGTGCGCTGCGTAAATAGTAAAAGTTACACGAAAACAATGTAATGTGGCATTGTTCCCCTCAAAAAGATCTAAAAAAATCCCCGATAGCATCTTTTAAGCTATCTTTTAAGGTTGCCTCACAATAACCATTTTTATGATTTTATACTTTACAACAAAGCTTTACTTTCGAAGGTGTTTTTACTGACATTGTTTTAATCCTTATCAAAATAAAGGTCAAGACAAACATCTCAAGTATTTAATATTAACCAAATTCACTCTTTACACCATTTCATTCCGATGAATATCTTAGAAGATATCATAGAAATAAATTCACGCGCAATAGAAATAGGGGCGGCTGGCCGGGCGGAGATACCACAGTGCTAATGTAAAGCCTGATGTGCTGACTGCTACCCAATGTCGACTGGCTATTATTGGGTATGAACTATTATGATGATTAGTGCTACACATGCGAAGCCGGGGCGGAGCGCTAGATGAAATACAGATAAAGAACAATATTTTTCAACTTAAAACTACGAAATATTAATATATTTCGTCGTTTTAAGTACTCGAAATTAAAAACTACACATTAAGTTCAAAAGAATTTTTTTTTTAATAAAGAAATAAAACGGTAATTAAAATATCTATTGAGAAGTTATCAAAGAAAATTAGTATGTATGTAGACAAACTGAAGCAAACTAAACTCGCCGGCATAATTAGCGGAACATAAAAAAAAGGTCCATAATTAAAAAAATATGGTTTTATTTTAAAATCTACTTACTACACTTCTTTTGTTATTTAAAGTTTCATTTGTTTTACTTAAAATGAGATCACATTAAGAACAGATTTTGCGAGTAAAGGCTATTTGTGAAAAATGGTACATTTTTGATCTTTTCATGTAACCGGGAAAAGTGAAATTTAATATTAAAATAACAATTAATTAAATTAGAAAAATGGTGATTAATATCGCGTATTTCCTCCACGTGCTCTTATTAAAGTTTCTACCCGTCTAGGCATACTGAGAATGATGTTATCGATGGTCTCCTGGGATAGTGTCCGCCATTCCTCAACTACGGCGATTCGCAGTTCTCCCACGTTGGCAGGAGCTGGAATTCTGGACTTAACTTTTCTTTTCAGCAAGTCCCAAACGTGCTCTATTGGGTTCATATCCGGTGATCTCGCCGGCCACTTCATAACAGTGATATTCATATCATTAAGATAAGCTTGAGTTACCCGAGCGGTATGCGGCCGAGCATTATCCTGCATAAAAACAAAATCTTCACACCGATATATGGGGCAAACGGTACGACATTTTCTTCTAAAACTTCTCTGATATAGCGGTCTGCAGTCAGACTCCCTCTGTCAATCACTACTAAGTCTGTGCGAACTCCCAAACAAATGCCCGCCCAAACCATTATTGATCCACCACCGTATGCAACTGTAGTTTAGTAGTGTAATTTTTCTGAATGTATCGTTCTCCTTTGCGTCTGTATATTCTTTGCCTGCCGTCAATTTGATTTAAGAGAATTCTGCACTCATCACTAAACAATACCTTACTCCATTGGTCCGCGTTCCAAAGTCGATGTTCCTGAGCAAAAGTTAACCTGTTTCTACGATGATTGTACCTCGAGCCTTGGAGCCTTGGCGGGCACAAATGAATCCAAACCAGCTTCTTCGAGCCTTCTTCGTACCGTACGCTCACTTACGGTTACACCCCGCACTGCTTCTAACTCATGTCGGGCTTGGACGGCCGTCAAACGGGGGTTCCTACGTACACGAAGCCGAATGAAACGATCATCCCTACTCGAAGTGCGTCTTTTTCTGCCTTGTCCTGCTCTTCTCACATAAGTACCGGTCTCCCTGAACCGTTGGATACTGCGATGGATCGTTGAAACTGGTCGACGAAGATCTCTGGATATCACTCTGTAGGTTTGACCATTTCTTCGCATTTCGAGTGCCCTGGCAATCTCCGTCGGGGCTAAGTCAGGCCTAATTCAGTCATCAACTCCAGAAAGATACGCGATAAAAAAAACTAACAAAAAACAGTATTTATATGAAATTGTATATCAAACTCAGAAGGAAGAAATACTCGAAGTTCGCTCCAGATAAGGTGTATTTGAATAAAATTAAAACAATTGCATAAAATGTGATGTTCAGTTGTTTTCTTAATTTGAAAATATTTCTTTTTAAATTAAATGACGTATAAACCAGCCAGCAACCTTATATGATACTGATATCAAATCTTTTTTTTTATGTTCCGCTAAATATGCCGGCGAGTTTAGAAGTTTCTATCACTAATAGAAACAGAAAAAAAATAAGAAAAGTGCTGACGCGAGAATTTCGGCCGCGCGCTGATAAACAAAAGGCAGCTGTAACTCAGCAAAAAATCAATATTTTGATATACCTACAAGGACAACATTTGGCCAGATAGAAAAAAAAATTGAATTTTAATTAAAAATAAAATGAAAATCAGTCTTTTAAATTAAAAAATTGTAAACATGAGAATCAAAGGCGGGGGCGGCATTTTTCAGTTTTTGCTCCGCCTCGAAAAAATTGAAGATCCGGGGCTGACTTTAGGCAGGGCAGCCGTGTTTTTTAATTTTGTTAATTATGACTTGTTACTTTCCAACAATGGCCCAAGTTGTGTGCCCAAGGGCCTTCGGCATTGGCTAAAACGGCGTTGTTCGTAAACAGTGTCTCTATGCATGGTGGTCTATGCTTGTCAGTCAGCGACAAGCGTATCGTGCGTGGGAACAAATTGAGTCAAATAGTAACGAGGGTGCAAAAACGTAAATACCGTGCACCGACCCCTGCGGCAAGTGCATAGGGGCGCAACAAGTGGACCTATCGCAACGTTACATCGACCCTTGAAATCTAAATCGTTCAACACTTTATTGACATATTTACGACAATTCTCTGCTTTTACCGCAAAAAGGTTACTACTTTCTTAAAATGTTTATCCGTCATCTGCTTAGATAAGTAATAAAATGATTACTGCACGGAATAATACAATCTGTAAAGTCAAGCTTTAGCTTGAATGTGATAGAGTTGTTAAAAGATACTGCGATTTAGAAGTTCTGTGCGCTCTAACTTTTGCCGCTCGTATACCTTTGTTCCTGCATTCTTAGCATTGAAATAGTTTAATAAGTATAGGGCCCATTCTAGCAGTTTCTGCACGCATAGCGCCGCTGTGACAATCCTCCACACACACATACACACGCCATTCATAGGTATTATGATCTCGTGTTCGTCTAACTCAAGTTACGGGAATCGTGAAACTTGATGTCTGCGATTCGCTCGATGATTGCACGATGTAACCGGTGCAAAACGGGCATGAGAACAAGGCCCCTGTGTGAAGATCCCATGTAGGTTATGTAATGTACAGTTATAGAATGTCACGTAACTCTAATTGATGTAGCGCAGACTGCGCATTGTATTTTGTTCTTGACTTTGAAGACATTAGACAACCCACGCCCGATCTGAGATGCGCCTTAACATTATGAGTTGTTAATGTGTGTAACCGGCTCTCGTATTGCTCATGATGTAGAGTTCGATAAGTTTTTAGGTTGAGCAATGTTAGGTGCTGTACCTAGTAAGGTTTATTGCATAATTTTATAATGGATGCTATGTCATTGAACTTAGCTTTATAAAGTATGACTTATATAATGCGACGCTATAATAATATGTAGAGACCTTGGATCCTATCTTGGCTGCGCGTTATCTTTAACATACAGTTCAATATGGTGTTTATTTCGAATACGTTCTAGGCTAACTATGATAAAATGAAGTTGTTACTTGTTACTCATAGATAGGTACATGGCGCATTCGCATTGTATAGCTATACAAATGGAATGCAAAGGAACCAAGCAAAGGTAGGTACAACATCATGACTCACAAAGAAGGCACGCAAGTCGTCGTCAAACTAAGAGGTAACTACTCGTACTTAACAAGGTATTCCTCTTAAAAACCAGAGAGATTTCAATAGTTTAACGTAGGTAAGTCTAAGTACCTAGTTAGGCAAAATACGTAATAGTAAGTAGTAAGTATACTCATAAAATTTTTATGTAAGTAATTAAAACAATATTTTCTTTTAATTTAAAAAATTACTTTAATTTTAAAAGATAAAATCATTAACAAATTCAAAACAAATAAGTGAGTAAGTAATTATAAGTACCACTTACATAACCTACTTTACATCAACTTTTCGAAATTGGACGTACCTACCTAGAAATTCCGCTGTCTCGTTTTGGTATGAATGGTATGCAGATCACTGCAGGTGGAAGTTGGAAACATCTTTAGAAAATGCTGTACTCATTCAATATATTTTGATAGTTGTGGTTCACATTTTGTAAACTGTTAGTATTAAGTAATTTCGATTAACTAATAAACCGAATAGCGATATTAAATAAACACAACCAAAATACCTAAATAATAGTTGCTCATTCACCACAATTCTTACGGAAAACCTCGCACTTTATTTTAGCTACCTACCTATGTTATTTTAACGACTGATTTCTTATATAGCATTAAGTAGTAGTAAGTTGCCTATGTGCAATTTTCAACATCGGTCATCGCTTCTTGTACCTAGTTATCATGTGATTTGTGATAGTGCAATTTACGATTGTGATCTCTGTATTATGGATATACCTAACTTAAACGATGATTTAAATAATAATAAACCATTAATTTCAATATTTTTTTTAAACAAGTCAATGATTTCTTTCACTAGTATCTCGTCATGAATGTAACTTAAGCTGATTTAGAGAGTAGTTGGCAAAGTGATAGTAGGGCGATAGTAGTTAGCAATCGGGTTTCGTTCCGGTGCAGAGAGAGCTTTGCGAGCCGATTTGTGTTGTCGGCAGACGTTGCGAGCGACAACCGATCCTCCACACCACGTTTTGTACGAGCTATAGAATAGTTTTTTTTAATTCATTATAGGCTTACCCTTGACGCACACCTGATGGGGTGTGACGATGAGAGTTGAGACCTATGATACGAGACACTCGTCATATGCCTACAAGAGATAGAGTTTAGAATATGCGAAAAGACCTCGCGCATGACATGTGCTAAAAAAGCTCTCCCGTCTATGATCTTTTATATAAACTAGAGGTCTCCCGTCTTAATAATACAAACATAGGTACCTCAATTTGTTTAAAGTTTTATTTTTTTATCATAGGTACCTATTTGTGATAACAGTTCTACCGATATGAATAACTATCATTAGATAAAAGCAAGTAAGTTACTAGAAGCCCAAATAGGTATACCAAGTTTTATGGATAGATATAACTTAAAAATGACGGACTTCGCCCCCTAGTTATTTAGTGAAATTTCAAAAAACCTACTACTGATCCTCTTGAATATGAATATATATTATTATGAATCTAACTACGGGACATCACAAGGTCTATTAAGTACCTACCTATGATGTTCATAATAAGTCCGGGGTCCAGACTCTGCCCCGGGCCAAAACGAGACACTAAAAAAGTGTGACACGCTTTAGAATGGCAAGTAGTAGTAGTAGTAGTAGTAGTAGTAGTAGTAGTAGTAGTAGTGGTAGTGGTAGTGGTAGTGGTAGTAGTAGTGGTAGTAGTAGTAGTAGTAGTAGTAGTAGTAGTAGTAGTAGTAGTAGTAGTAGTAGTAGTAGTAGTAGTAGTAGTAGTAGTAGTAGTAGTAGTAGTAGTACCTACTAGGTATTTACATAAATGTAAGGTCGTGACTTCGTGAGTGATTGATTTTTATAAAAGTTTCATTTCTTTCATCAATGAATTAGTTACATAAGTCAAAATCATTAGATCAGCACAAATGTGTTTGTGAATAAAACACTGCGTGTTTACGAGTAGGGACTAGGGACTTACTACGTGATGTTATGCACAAATAAAAAAATTATGATTATTTTTTGGCATGACATTCTTCAAGGAACATAATAAATATCCAGGATAGTAATTGCGTTGGCATATCGACCATCACCTAACGGGGTGGTCGGAGCCAGGCACCGCGTGCCGTGAACGAGGCGAAGGGAATCATTTCCTCTCTCACGCATGCTTCCTTAAAAACATAAAATATACTTGAAACAAACCGCAAAGTTACTTATCTGTGACCTATTTCTTGAATTAACAACAGCTCAGCATGTACGGATGATTTACTTTTACTTTTACTAATACATATACCTACTTAATGCTTTTTATTTTATTTCTAATACATTCACGTAGTAAATAACGGAACAATTGAGGGAACATTTAACTAAAAAAGGGTTTATCAGATTAGATATAATTATTATCTATAGCACTTAGCATAGTAATTTGTAAATTTTTCAATTTAAAAAAACAACGGCCAAGTGCGAGTCGGACTCGCGCACCACCCTCGGTGTTCCGTACGGTCGGTTCCGTACAAAACTGTAGAAGTTTAAAATTATTAAAAATATTTTATTACATGATGTAACTAAATTAATTCGTTTTAAGTAACAATTTTTTTTTTATCTGTGCTATAAGACGTTGCTACGTACCAAATTTCAAGATAGTTTCAATTGTAGGTTTTGATTCCCTTGCGAAAATTTGCAGCATAAACGGCTGTATCTCTTGATTGCGTTGGCTTAGAAGTTTGATTTTTCCATAGGTCCAAGGCACAGTAGACCTGAGTATTCGATATGAATTTCAGGTTGATACCTCCATGCGTTCCCGAGAAAAAGGGTCTTGACAGACAGACGGACGGACAACAGAGTGATCTTATAAGGGTTCTGTTTTTTCCCTTTGAGCTGCGGAACCCTAAAAAAACGAAAAAAGGACAAGCTTGTGCCCGACATTGCAATGAGAGTTGCGAAGCACTATTTTTTAACGTGGTGGTAAGTACAATATCGGGAACCTTCACGTAAGTATCGGCAACAACTGCACGCAATGGAAAGTTTCATGATGTTGTGAATATCATATTTGACGCAACGGAAGTAAAATATAGATTAAAAAACTAATAAATCAGTGTTTTTCTTTAAACCAACAATAAATGACTGAGAAATTTTTTATTGAATAAGTTTAATTATTTAAGGTTTACCGATTGCTGTATCTTATCGAGAGAGAAATTTTGTGAATGAGTTTTAGATTTAATACTTCAAATTTATCTTTACACACAAATTAAGTGCTTTTAATACAATTAAGTCACATTAAGTCCATTTCTTTCTTTTATTCGGCTTTATAAAGTCGATTGTTAGGGCCGTGTGACGTCACACAACTGTAATGCAAGCGCAACTTTAGTTCCATAACTGTTTCAAGTGTTGAGATATTTTAATGATTCTTTTATATTTTTGTTTTATTTTGTCTTAATTTTCAAAAAAAATTAAAAAAAATGGAAACTTCTCCATTATATGTATGGTGAGCGAACTTATACTTATAGGTAACGAGCAGACACTAGCATTTGGAAGCTTTGATTAATTATGTACGCGGTGAACTTAGATGACGGTGAAGGTCTTTATTCATTTCATAAGAATTCATAGCTTTTGGCTTTATACTCGCGTAAGGTAAAATCTGTATATGTCACCGTAAGATTGTAAAACCCGTTAGATTATAATCAATAATAATAATAACTCGCGAAATTGTAAACTGGCGAAAGATTTTGAACCGTTCAATGTTCTGAGTGTCAATTTTTGCAATATTCATTGTATTTACGTTTTCTTGTCTGTTTCTTGTAGGTTAGGTTAGGGTTCGACATAAAGAACCAGGTAGTTAAATTCTATCGAGTTAATATACCTAACAGATTACAATTTACCGAAAAATAATGCGTTAAATTGTAATCTTTCGACAGTTTGCAATTTCGCGAGTTAGATTATAATCTAACGGTTTTTACAATCTTACGGTGACATATATATTATATATTATAAAAGCGAAAGGTCACTCACAGATTCATCACGATATCTTGGGAACTATAAAGTATACAAACTTGAAATTTGGAAGATAGGTTTCTTTTATGATGTAGACGTCAGCTAAGAAACAGTTTTGAGAAAATTCAGCCCTAAGGGGTTGAAATGGAAGTTGGAAGTTTGTATGAAAGTCCTTTGTTTTTGAAGATAGAGATATGAAAAGGCAATTAAGTTAATAGTTATAAATAATAAAAACCCATATAAGAAATTTTACGAAAATTCACCCCAAAGAGGGTGTAATGGGGGTTGTAAGTTTGTATGAAATTCCTATGTGTTTGAAGTTAGAGACGTGAAAATAGACATTTAGTTTATTAAAGGACACTGTCCAAATTCGCCTAAGAATCAACAAGGAATTGAAACAATAATTCTCAATTTATTTTATACCTTTAATTTTATTTACTAGAATTTAACGGACACTTCAAAATAATAATACTGAAAAAATGGGAATTTAATTGATTTCCTGTCCTTTCCCTTACCTCGAAGTCTCAAAGCACCGCTTGAGCGCTGAAAACGTCAAGAGTAAGAACCAAAACAGTTTAAACTGCTTAGTGCTACCCGAGAAAGAAGAATAATATTGAAAATGGATTCTTAACAATACGAGCAGGGAACAAATATATTTTGTCTTAGTGTGCGAGTGAGAGATAAAACGTCATCTTATCCATTTTGTTAGTGTTGAGTTTGACAAAGACATTGTTTTATAGAGATGGCAAAGGAAAAAACTATTAAAAAATCGGTATTTTTTATTAGTACCGATAATTATTATCGAGTGAAAATACCGACTTACTTTTTTTACTAAGTCGACTATACCTGGTTTAGTTTTCGTGACAATTGTGTGGTTACTATTCTTGAAAATAAAAATGTTGTTCGATTTAGCTTAAAGCTGAGCTCCGTATAAAAAAAGGCCACCATCACCATATAAAATGAACCACCTGGGAGCTAATTGATTAACCTGTGTGTCTTGTATCAACTCTAAATGAACTAACAGTAAAATCTAACCTCAAAATCAAAAATATTATCGGTAATAAATAAATTCTCTGAAGTTTCCGTTGTTTAAATCTACTTTCAATAGTATTTATGTGTTATTTTGAATCCGTTAATGTATGTTTTATGATTGTTGGTTCTTAGGCGAACTTTGTATGGGCGCTGGTCAATGTCGTTTAAATAAATAATAATATGCGTAAGCAATTTACGAAAATCTACCCCAATAGGGGTGCAATAGGGGTTGGAAGCTTATATGAGGGTTTTAAGTTTTTGAAATTAGAGGCTTGAAAATTGGGATGTAGGTTATTAGGTTTAAATAATAATAACCTGTGTAAGCTATTTTACAAAATCCACCCTAAAGGGTGTGAAATTAGTGTTGGAAGCTTGCATGTAGGTTATAAGTTTTTAAAATCGGCATTAAGGCTAGATTACTTATTAGTTTTAGCCGCTATATGTACCTAGGATTTTTGCAGCGGGAAAATCTCGTAGGAAATCAGAAATTGTACGCGGACGAAGTCGCGGGCGACCTCTAGTGGATTTATAAGATAAAATCGAACAATGCACCTGTTGCGCCAAAAATTGAGTTTTCATAGCAAATACATACCATTCTATTTATAACTACTACTGATACTGTTACATGCCATTGTTCGGCAATATAGCTTTTGTTACGATGTTGTTACTTGTTGGAAATGTATGCTGTATTCGTCTAAAGACATCTTTCTAATCCGTCATCATTTCCTAAGAAATGTTGACATTAACAGTTTCCGAACATTAGCGATTAATGATTTCGATACGTTACCCGTTGTCCTAGGCCACCCGTTGTGCTAGGTGAGCGACAGAAGCGACGCCACACGATCCGACGGTGTATAATTACCGCGTTAATTTGAGGGAAGAGTGGCGTAGTTGTGAGTTTGTGACAACGTATATCAGTCGATTGCGATTGCTAAGCAAGGTTGACCCAAGTCGGTAACTGGATGGGTGACCGAATTTGGAAGTCTGCATTTGGCCATTTTGTTTCCTCTGTGCCTCGGAGAACACGTTAAGCCATCAGTCCCGGTTATTATTACTAACATCTGATAATAATCGTAAGAAACCTAAGAGTACAAAATAATACTCTTAATCGAATCGTATGAGGAAGGTGCTGGAACTTACCTTATTATTAACCCAAGAAAACCCCTACCACTATAATATTATGATTAATGTAAAAGGGGTCAAGACCCTCGGCAATGAGGAATACGACGCAGAGAGACCGCGTTAATTTCAAGACCTCTAACGGTAACCTCGTATTATAACATCATTTAATTAAATAATAAACAGGTTAACAGTGGCACACAAACACTACCTAAGTTTATAAGAATTAAGGTCTGTCTTTCATTTTTGTTTGTATTGCTATTGAATATACTGTACCATACCTATAATATAAAATGTAGAAGTTGTAGAGGCCGTTTGCTTGGAATGTGAGAATCAATAGCTGCACTATTAGATTAAACTACGTAAGCAGGTGACCACACGTTATGTGAGCGGTACGATAGCAAGCAAAAAGCATACGTTAAACTAAGCTACTACTTACCGGGTTAATGACCGGTCTTTTCTTTATCTCGGTTATCTTCAGGTTAACTTGCGAACGATTTATGTAACTTGCGAAGATTTATTTATCACTTTGCTTGCAAAACAACCATTAGGTATTTAAATTTTAACCGTAGGTTATAGTAATATAAAAATGTGTCTGTCTGTCTACTATTTTATCAATGCCCATCTGTTCTATTGGTTTTTGATTAAAGGTACGACTACAGAGATAAGTAAGATGCACCCCGGAAAATCAATAATTGGGATTATTTAAAACCAAAATCAACTGTAGATTGAAAATTACAAAATGGATTCATAACACAGTTTAAGTGTTAATAACAGTCGTAAAAGTAGTAAGTCATTATCATTATTGCTAAAGCCGATGACCCTATGTCGCGACCATCGCGACCTACATTTTCTATCACTGGTGTTTTCACTATCTTGTACCTTACCCACATAACCAAATTTCGTTCACATAGAATATGAAGCCGGTAACTGCTAAGTAGGTCCGAGTAGCTACGCCAGACGCGTACCGCTTCACCGACTAATTGAATTAGAAGCCGTCGTCGGCACTGATGATGCGGCACCGATTGAGCCAAAAGATCCTCATTTTCTTTTCACTCTTTAACCCAATTAAGTATTAACAACTCTTTTAATTTATTCATTATGCGGATTCCATTACTTTGAATTTCGCTTCGTCGTCAAAACTATTTGCTCTGTATTCATCAGCTATATATTTGCCATCAAATTGATTCTCGTACGAGTATGACGCTACACATTAAAATTTTAAGGCGATCCTTGCCAAAGCGTAGATAGGTTTATTAGGTATTTATATGTATATTAAAACGAGCCGGATTGCCTATGTGTAACTTATCTTTAACTAGGTAGGTATTTTATTTCAAAAGTAATTAACTTCAAAAAGATTAAAATTTTATGCAATAGTTTGGTTTTTAGACTTCCGTACGTCAAGAGGAAAAAAGGAACCCTTTTAAGGATCACTTCGTTGTCAATCTGTCTGTCAACAACCTTTTTCTCAGAAACGCGTGGAAGTATCAAGTTGATATTAAATCAAATATTTCATTGTACGGTCACTACTCCCTTGGAGCTGTGCAAAAATCAAGCTTCTATGACCTAAGTAAACTTCTTTGATGTAAACTGTTGGTCAATAAAAAATCATTTATTTATTTATTTTATTTCAACGTTATCAAATGATACGGCCGTTTAAGCCGCATAACTATTTTGCATATTTTGACAATCGCCAATAAATCAAAATCTGGTAGTTCCCGTTGACCTAGAATCATGAAATTTGGCAAGAAACAAGGTCTCATAGCACAAGTATAGGAAAAATCCGAAAATCGGTAATTAGGGTTCCATAATTATAGGGTGTCGAATTGTTTGTCAGGCGCTACCTGATTATGTGTTTTTTTATGACATATTTTTTGCTACTTATTAAAATAATTTATATTGTATGGTGGAACCCTTTGTGTTCGATTCTGACTCGCACTAGACCGGTTTTGTATTTCTTCCTTTTGGCGACGATATCACGAGAATATACTTAATTGAAAAACTGGAACCCGACTACGGAAATTTTTTCAGGGGGTCCATATCCATCCATCTTATATATAAAAATCAAATGCTGTTCGTTTGTCTCGCTAAAACTCGAGAACGGCTGGGCCGATCTAGCTGATTTTGGTTTTGAAATGTTTGTCGTAGTCCAGGGAAGGTTTAAACGGTGAGAAAATATGGAAAAATTGCGAGGAAGATAGGGCAGGACAACGTCTGCTGGGCCCATTAGTATATATATAAAAATCTATTACTGATTGTTTGTCTCGCTAAAACTCGAGAACGGCTGGGCCGATTTAGCTGATTTTGGTTTTGAAATGTTTGTCGTAGTCCAGGGAAGGTTTAAACGGTGAGAAAATATGGAAAAATTGCGAGGAAGATAGGGCAGGACAACGTCTGCTGGGGCCACTAATACGTATATAAAAATCTATTACTGATCGTTTGTCTCGCTAAAACTCGAGAACGGCTGGGCCGATTTAGCTGATTTTGGTTTTGAAATGTTTGTCGTAGTCCAGGGAAGGTTTAAACGATGAGAAAATATGGAAAAATTGTGAGGACGATAGTAAAAACCACAATTAAATTTTCCCATATACTTTGTCGTTATATAGGATATGTGATACGAAGTACAACGGGTCATCTAGTACACTATAGAGTATAGATAGAAGACCGAGGTGTAAAAAGGAGAAACAAAGAAAACAGTGTCTACACATTCGCTTGCAAAGCTACGCCTGTAGCTCCTTACAAGCCTTTCGTGCCTGATTTAGGCGGCGTTTCAACGAGAGACGTACTGAGTAGCTGAGCGGTGCGCGAGGGAAAATCGACCAATGGGATAACTTCCTAGACTCCCTCAGCGCAGCTCTGGATGGTGGAAAAGCGAGGAGCAAGGTTTTTTTGGTATTATTTAGTGGGCCGTCACTTTGCTTGAGAGTACACCACACAAGTCGCAAGTGGCAACACAACGCACAGCTTTGGTGGAAAAAATGACACCGTTACACAGCTGACAGCTCCGATACACTTTCAAATTTTCGAAGCACATCTCTAGTTGAAGCACACCCTTAACCCATGGTACTTAACTACTCTTACTAGACTTGATACACGAGTTGGTACATTGCAAAATCCCTCACGGTGAAATGTCGTGAGAAAGTAAAAAGACGCAATCAGCGAGAGAAAAGCGCACAGTAGCCGAGATAGTGAGAGCTTAATAGCTTATTTAAAAATTCAGGACACCCAACCAGCTTTGACCCACTGCCAACGTTGATACTTCAATATAGGTAAATATCTACATACAAGCACGCATACGTAAGCCGTTAAGGTATTTGTACGTGTCATGCGTCCTAATAAAGAACAACATACTTATGAATTTACTAGAATAATATTCTAAAATTATAGAAGATGCCTTGGCAACATGAAAGTTCATGAAACATCAAGACTACCAAAAACAAGGCACTAAAATATTACGCTGCTAAAGAAATTTTCACTTCAAAGAATCATCAAAACCACTGCAATGAGGCAATGTCCCTATGACTGCCAATTTTTTTTTAATTTAATGTTCAAAGTTTTTGAATTAGATTTGAATGCATTTCATAGTTTAGATTTAATTTGATATGTTCCTAAAGTAGAATAAATAAATACAAAGTTGTGCAAAAATTATTATTAAATAAAGTAATTAATGGCTATCCTATTCTTATTACACTTGTTTGATTATTTCAATTGAGTTTACGTATTTTATACTTCTACTATACCTTTACTACTGTTTTAATCATACTTTTGCGGGTCTAAAGTCAGTCTTCATGCCCTAGGGCCGTAATCTAGTCGATCGATCGCCCAACTAGTTGACCAACCCCATACTGTAAATATGCACAACAGAGTCTAGGCTCCAGACTGGTCGACCAAACGATCGTACCATTTGACATAAAAGTTTTTAAACCAAGGAGTATGTGTACCTGCATAAACACTGGCAGCATGAAAAGCAAAAAAATTGAAATAAAAAGTTTGATTTGTCTTTTCTTTTTATTATTTACTAGACTTAAGTATCCTACTTACTATGATTTGCAATAAATATCTAACCGTTACAGTTTGTTTTACTGTTATGGTAGAAGTATAAAGTAGAGTATACACCACCGGGATAAAGCAGTTTTTTTCTTGGGCTCAGGACTCAATCTTAATTCCCTCCCTTTGGTCGGGAATTAACTTATGACACCCTCGCTGCGCTCGGGAGTTAAATTTAGGGTCCTTCGTTACGTTCAGGATTCAATGTAGCGCCCGTGACATAAAACAGTGCTTTATCCCTTTGGTGTATAATCTACTATTATGTTAGTGTTTATGTGCAGTATTTACTATTAATTTTCCTGTTGTATTTACGATTTTAGTATTATCACAGGCGATTTAAAAGGTGATATAATGCTATTTTAAATACTTAAATAAATACTTACGTTACAGAAAATTTGCCCTTGGAAGCTGGAATAACAGCAACTAGCGTAGTTTATATCTACACCATGCTATCTGTAACAAGTATTGACTTTTGAAAATTATGATAATTTATATCAGTATCATATTTTATTCAACTAACAAATTAACAATAGGGTCAGTGATGAGTGATGACTCATCAGTGTTGTTGCAATTGTGACCTTAATATTAAATTGATAACCAGCCTTGCAGTTGTACAGCGATGCAACTCAGGATAATACTCTAGTCTATGGTAACATGAAATATTTTTATCCTGAAAAACAATAGTTCCTTCAGGGTCATATGTTAAACTTGTATAACCAACAATCCGAACACTAGGAAATACTGAAAGTGTCTCTAGGTCAACACTGCTTACGTGTGTTTGTCTGTCAATCAATAAGGTCTAATGAAATTTGAGCTCCTTGACTCCACATAGCTTTATCTTTTCTAATCATAGACTATTTTTGTAACTCATTGAAGTAGAAATGAAGACAGATAAGTCTATGTGGTACAATATGTAGCTTGCCATAGCTACATATTGTACCATGTAGCTTGTCATATTCACCACATAATAACACCTCACCACACAAATCTTTCAAATTATTCTCAACATACATTTCACACAGAACCTGGAGCAATGTCATTTTACAATTGTGCACTGAAAATAACCTCTTAAAAATGTTTGCTAGAATTTGCATATATATGCTACAATTAAAGTTAATAACTGTTAATTCAAAGATGGCAAAAAAGTGATTAAAAAATATGCTAAAAGGTTGGTTAAAAAACAATCACTAATTATACTATATATAGCTCGATTATATTAGTTATACAAGTGAAATTAATATAACAAATTAAAAAATACAACTGCTCTGCCATATTATTTATGGAGTTTACCTCCATAAGAAGCGATTTGCATATAATATAGCCTTTGGAATCTTATTCACATTTTTTATTAAATGATATTTTTTTGTGAATCACTAAATATTGAACTATAGTGTTATATATTTTTGGAATGTACTCATCATTTTTTAGATGATGACTATATATTATAGTTAATCTTATTTTCGAATTTTTTTTTTCAACTTTAGTCTTTAATGCGGGATCATGGTCACGCTATCAATCAATCAATTTTTTTTTTAATTTTACTAGCCTATGTAGATGATGACCTACCTACCTATGATAACCTCTTAAAAATGTTTGCTAGAATTTGCATATATATGCTACAATTAAAGTTAATAACTGTTAATTCAAAGATGGCAAAAAATTAATTAAAAAATATGCTAAAAGGTTGGTTAAAAAACAATCACTAATACTAGTTTTGACGACCTCCGTGGCGTAGTGTGTAGCGCTGTTGCCTTAACGTGCGGAGGTCCCGGGTTCGATCCCCGGCAGGGTCAATTTCGGAATTTATAATTTCTGAATTTTCCGTGGTCTGTCCTTCCTGGTGGGAGGCTTCGGCCGTGGCTAGTTACCACCCTACCGGCAAAGACGTGTCGCCAAGCGATTTAGCGTTCCGGTACGATGCCGTGTAGAAACCGAATAGGGGTATGGGTTTAATATAACTGCCATGCCCCTAACAGTTCAGCCCGCTACCATCTTAGACTGCATCTTCACTTACCATCAGGTGAGATCGCAGTCAAGGGCTAACTTGTAGTGGATAAAAAAAAAAATTGTGTTAAGTATATATTTTAGGAATCTACTCATCATTTTCTAGATGATGATTATATAGTTAATCTCATTTTCGAATATTTATTTTCAATTTTGGTCTTTAATGCGGGACCATGGTCACCCCATCCATTTTTTAAAAAAAATTACTTGCCTATGTCACTCGGAATAAGCTAGGGATTCTAAAGATACCTCATTTATCAAAATCGGTTCAGGCGTATAGAAGTTATGGTGGAATATACAAACTCACATACATACATACATACATACATGAACCCTGAAAACAATATACTCCTTTTTTCAGGCAGTCGTATAAAAAAAGATCACTATTAATTACATAAGTATCTTTATTAAGTACTAGAGGTCACCCGCGACTTTGTCCGCGTACAATTTCTGATTTCCTATGAGATTACGAAATTTTCTCGATGCAAAAACCCTATCTATACAGGTTTTATATAGCTTATTTATGTAGGTTTTATTATTTCAAACTAATAACATAAGTCCCGATTTTCAAGTCTCTCAACTTCGAAAACATACGATTTTCATATAAATTTACAACCCTCTTTGGGGTGGATTTTCGTAAAATTGCTTATAAAGTTTATCAAGACACGCGGAAGCGTGTCCAGCCAAAGTTCAAAAAAACTGGCGAGCAGCACCGTGTGTAATATTACACGAACCATTTGGAGCCACTTTTGACCCCCTCATAACTCAAAAACTATTTCACATAAACATGTCAAATTTGGCGCATATATTGAGACCCGTGAGATACATATGTGCTCCAAATTTCATAAGCACACCTCAAATGGTTATTTAGATATAAACGTACAAAAATCGTCATTTTTATGATCAAAGGATAGATCAAAACTCTGACACGAGGCATGCTACCATTGCTTAAAGCCGTATTATTTTAATATTGTTGACGTTTACGTTGTAGTGTTATAATCATTATTTTAAGGACGTCAAAGTACGTGACATTCAACCGTTAGTTTGAAACAATACTGCTTTAAGCGGTGGTAGTAACTCCTTAACTATTGAAAATGACACATAATTATTATTTTAATGTAAATAATAATGAATAATAATATAGTTGCATTAAAACCTTACCTTCGTATTCATACATTTTGTGCAACGAAACGTCATTGACAGAAAAGAAGAAGAAACGTATTTGAAGTCGTCAGTTCAAGCTGTCAGTCATTGTGATTTGTATTCATTGTTTATAGTGGTTTTAGTGATATCGACTGTTGACCGTGCTTGTTTTCAATGTTTCACAAAAAACTTTTGATTTTGAACTTTTGCAATCAAAATTGATGAGATGTAGAAATGTGCTGTAGAGGTAGTCTGACCATAGATGTAATCTGTCAATGTCAGTGTAACTCCAGGTACACTATATATTTTTCTTGAGAATTCTCGTCTTTAATTATCTTGTATAATGAGTCGTACAATAGAATTACTGGTGGGTGACACACTGACCTTACACCAAATAATAAGTACCTACTAATGTAAAACGTAAACTAAATTAATAGAAAAGTCCTATTACAGTGTAAAGGATTATTTGAATGATAGCAAGGCATGGGTATGAATTGTTACAACGGCTGATTATGTAATGTTATATTATAAGTACATATATATAATTTCAAATATTTGTGAGATGGTGATAATAAAAAAAAAGCGGAGTTTATTGCGGGCTCTTCTCAGACCAGGGCACGTTTGGAACCCTCGTAGCTTTAGTTTTAAGATATCGTAGTTAATTATCACCATCACCTCTTATGCTCTGTAAGCATGACGTTCAGAAGGTGTACTTTGTAGGTATATATTTTGAATAAATATGTTTTGAGTTTGAGATTGAGTTCAATAATTTCTGTACAAAAAGTAATGATATCCCATCAAAAACATAAATGTAAAATGAGAGCCAAGTTCAAAATTGTGATATATATGCCTTGGTTGTTGACTTCAGCGACAAAAGAAGTGAGATCTAAATGGGTGCCAAGTTCAATAGTCAGTCCTGCAATTTATATATCCCATCAAAAACATAAATGTGAAATGAGAGCCAAGTGCAAAATTGTGATATATATGCCTTGGTTGTTGACTTCAGCGACAAAAGAAGTGAGATCTAAATGGGTGCCAAGTTCAATGGTCAGTCCTGAAATTTATTTATAACAACATATAATATTTTATAACAACTTAAAATATCATTTCTTCTTATAACTTAGTATAAAATGTTGAAGACTAAGGCTTTGGCTTGGCTAGTTTCCATATACGAATTATTATTAAGTAGGTACCTAAAAGTACAGTTTCTACCAGCAAGCCAAATTTTCGGAAGAATAAAATAAGAACTTACAGCTTTACAACTTGTGAACGCTATAATTCGTATATGAAAACTAGCCAAGCCAAAGCCTTAGTCTTCAACATTTTATACTAAGTTATAAGAAGAAATGATATTTTAAGTTGTTATAAAATATTATATGTTGTTATAAATAAATTTCAGGACTGACCATTGAACTTGGCACCCATTTAGATCTCACTTCTTTTGTCGCTGAAGTCAACAACCAAGGCATATATATCACAATTTTGCACTTGGCTCTCATTTCACATTTATGTTTTTGATGGGATATATAAATTGCAGGACTGACTATTGAACTTGGCACCCATTTAGATCTCACTTCTTTTGTCGCTGAAGTCAACAACCAAGGCATATATATCACAATTTTGAACTTGGCTCTCATTTTACATTTATGTTTTTGATGGGATTAAAACTTACAACTAGGTATAGTAATGACTTAAATCCTGATTTACGAATCTCTAACTTCAAAAATTCGAACCTTCATGCAAGCTTCCAACCCCCATTTAATGGGGTGGATTTTCGTAGAACTGCTTATATACAGATTTTTATTATTTAAATGTCAACTTTCATGTTCCTAACTTCAAAAATATAGCACTTTCATACAAACTTCCAACCACCAGTTAACCCCTTGGGGGGAATTTTCCCAGCCGTATCTTAGCTAATGTCTACATTATAGACGAAATCTACCTTCTTTTCAGTTTGTTGCTTTTTAACCCAGTTTCCCTGGTAACGTTTTCTATTGCTCTATGCAGAAGAACTTCAACATCGGCTATTTTAAAAGTATGGTTTTGCGCTACAATTTCTCCTTTTACCCGAGCTCATATGAGCTCAATAGGATTATATTGGCAATGATATAGTGGTAGTCATATAACTTCATGACTATGCTCATTTGCCAACTGATCAATTAAATAAATTTTTTTAGGCCTACTCTCTTTAACTTTTCGTAAAAGTTCTTCTTTTATTTCATTATTTGATGTTGATCTTCGTCAAGCACTCCTGAATGTCTTTCTTTTTCGTACCAGATGTTGGTATTCTTTCTATTTGCATAGAGTGATAACTGGCGTTATCGATGATTATTATTGGAGGTTCTTTTAAGATGTTTAAAAAATCAGTAAACCATTCAGTAAACCAGTCTTTGCAGAACCAGTGTGACAAACAATCAGTCTCCGTCCTTTTCCCACTGGTTGATTTTTAAAACCACCTACATCATTTTCTCCAAGCCACATTTGTTTTCTGGTATGATTTTGATTATATCCAATATCTCATGGAAGTTGGCCCGCATTTAAAATCGGGCATCAATTCAGAGTATTTAGCACAGAGTTCTAGGGTTCCCACCTATACTTTATATAAACGTATCCTATTTTAGTTTTGGTAATAGGCATGATGACAGTATCCAAGAATCAATGAAATTATGAATTTATCTAATGAAATAGGATTCATGGAATATAAAAAACGTATTTATTTTTCTATTTCGAGAGAGATTGTTATTTATTTTGATAAAATAAAACTATGAAATACAGCAATCCGCCATATTGTATAAAACACCACTGAAGCGAATGACGTCACTATTGTTTTCGAGGTTTGACAATCGACGAACAATCTCTCTATGTACAGACGTTTTAAATGTTTATCAAGTATTTTCGTATTTTTTTGTTTCCCAAAAATCATTAACTTAATCAGTTTTCTTTTACCGAATCCAAAGATATGAAATTAAAAATCGTTAGCCATGGATCAAGGATTTACCAAAGCTATTAGCTCTAATTTGCCCAGGATTGATTTGTTGATGCTGGGTATCTTGCACTAAACAAAGACTTTTGTTCAGCAAAATTTCGCAACGTCAAAACTTCCATCCAATAATAACATATTTATATTATTATTTAATAATTTATAGGTTCATAAGTCTAAAAAAGTTCGAAGCACTTTATGATAGGTATTAAAGGTATGAAATGTTGTTTTTTAAAACTATACCGTATAACTTAATATGAGCGGTGATTGCCTTCTATGACGTCTGCCTCCTATTCGGGGCGTATGGGGTTCGATTCTTGGTACGCTTCTCTCAACTTTTTGCAGTTATTTGTGTTATAAGCAAAACAGCATCACTACATACCTAGTATAAAACAAAGTCGCTTCCCGCTGTCTGTCCCTATGTATGCTTAGATCTTTAAAACTACGCATCGGATTTTGATGCGGTTTTTTTAATAGATAGAGTGATTCAAGAGGAAGATTTATATGTACTTTTTATCTACGAAAATTAAGGAGTTCCCGCGGGAACTAAATAACCTCAATCCACGCGGGCAAAGTCGCGGGTACCAGCTAGTATTAGAATAAAGCATAAACTTACGTCAAAGTGATCTTCGCAGAAATAAATAGTAGAATTTAGCCCTATAGCTGTAGGATTTCGCCGTGCAAGATTAAGCTACTTAGATCGCATTGTTTTTTAAAGTGGCGCGTGAATAAATAACTTGCTTGGAGTTAATTTTGATGTGTTATCACACTGGGGGACCGCACACGACTTACAACACTTTAGAATTCATATTATTTACACAAAATATCTAAATTGCTGTACGAAGACTTAGTGTTTACTGCACACGGTAAATTAGAGTACATTGGTAAAAGCAATAGTGACGTCACAAACGACGCCATGACAACCGCGAGCGTTTTGGCGTTATTTTTAAAATTGAAATTTCAAATGCCAATTTTATCTACCAAACCTTGTTTTTCTGCTGAAATAAGATATTTTTCCGAAATAGTAGATACTTCCGAACATAATCTGACCATTTCTCAAAATCAGTCATCATGCCTATTATACTTTATACTTTTGCATACAAATAAAGTATGTGAAAATACTTTATTTTCAACCTTTACTGTGATGCGTAAAACAAAGTACTCATTATGGGTACTTAACTATTTAACTGTACACATAAGTTAAAATGGATGATGGAAGCGATTATTAGAGATTTATTATTTATGTCAGATGTGGTGTTGTGAATGTGACAGGACAGGAGACATTCTGACATAAAAACATAAAATTTGAAATATAATTTATTTTCTTTTGAAATTTGAAAAAAAAAAAAACGTTGGGACGTTTTTATAGTCAAAAAAAGTTTGCAACCCTATCCATCAGAGCCTTATAACTTCTGAATTACTGAAAGTAATCACTTCAAATTTAAATATAATATGTAAACCTATGTCCTCCAGCCAAAATAGCTCAAAAAGTTAAATAAAAATCTTTATTTCAGGGGGGCTCTCATAGAAGCAAATGCGAAGTAAAATATTTTTTATAGCGTTACATAGGGTTGCAGTATATCATTTTAAAGATAATTAGGAATAGAGTCCAAAAATTTGTTTCTTAAAATTTTTCCCCTAAAATTTACCAAATGGGGGGCTTTCAAAGTGGAGATTTTCTAACCTCTAAAGTTATCCTCAGAACTCTCAATTTTCTGAAAGGCTGTGCCTGAAACTTCTTCAATTATTTGAATTATATCCTGTACTTGAACAACAAATACTAAAACTAGATAAATATTACAAGGAAACAAAATTATTTAATTTTTAATGAGCTTCAGTTTTTTAACAGAACTTCACAATAATGTCAATAGATGGCGCTCTGTAAAAGTTTAATCGTTTCTCCAATGACTCCATCTCTTTTGTGTCTAATGTTACAAGTTAGCTATTATACTATATATAGCTCAATTTTACAATATATAGGTAAAACTATCTTATGCATACGGCGAGGTCTCAGTAAATATTATAAGGAAACTAAATTATTTCATTTTTAATGAGCTTCAGTAGGTATTTTTAACAGAACTTTACATTGATGTCAATAGAAGGTGCTCTGTAAAAGTTTATTCCCTTCAAGTGCTTACAAATAATAGACGTTAGCACCATCATCTACGTGGTATAAAAAATAGTCTACTGATAGTACTGATCATTCATAATTTGTTTATTGTCCAGAACATGATAAATTATAAATTATTACAGATGTTACAAAAACTGACATCTATGAACGTAAACATGCTCTAGACAATATGCTCACAGCAGGAGCCGCAAGTACACAGTCATCACATTTTATAAATTTTTTATTATGAAATCATATAACATATAACACCCGCTCACCAAATGAGCTGCATTTTAGTAAAATACTGTAGGTATACGTATCCCATCCAGCAGATTTGGCGCGTTTTAATGCGTACGGTGCAGTGAGGACGATGCAGGAGGCGCGAATGACCTAATTCTTATTCGTTTCAAGATTAGTTCCTGAGTGCACATATTTGGGAGTTTTGATGTAGGTAGTACTGCTCGAAACCATGAGAACCAACTGCGGCTCATGCGGTATGTCTAGGTGCATGTTCACCTTTAAATCTTACGATGTATTTTCCGTTAGCTTAATAATACCATGTTGCATCGAGAAGTGATACTAATTTACTTTGACATAATATTTGTTGATTCTTAAGTAATTGTTAACTAATCTATTTCATTGTTATTTTATGTTTGTTCATTATACCTACTAAATTTAAAACGAATTCGAAAACGAATAAAAATCTTTACATCGCTGTATCTTGCAATGTACTACTAATGCAAACAGACTATTTCCGCCACCTTGCATTGAGTAGTAGTACTGATATTTAAGGTATAAAATAACACACAGATATCAAGTTGGAGCATGTAGTTTTTAACCAAGTATAATTATACACTGAAACTATCAAAAGATACCGCAAGGTCGCAGTTTGGGGCGAACCACTAGTATATATATATATATATGGATTACTTCTCATTTATAATATTAGCATGGATGCTTTGGAAATCCATGCCAAAGCTTGTTAAACTTCAAAGTATCTGCTCTCGCCCACCTATATACATCCTACTCTATGGCCCACCCCATGTTTAATTTAATTGGATAACACAAAAAAAAAGATTTCAACATGTCCTGAGACATGTTTATGCAACAGTGTGAACATCAAATGATACAAATTCATTGACAAACAAGTTAAATGTACGTGTACATCCTAAAATCTGTCATTTATTTAACCCAGTTACTTGCAGTTTGAACGTCAGTCTCAATGAAACAAGTGGATCTGTTTCATAGGGCAAGTTGCGAGACATTTCATGTTTAACGTTATTTGGTGGAAACCTACATTAGGGTTACAATAATTTAAAACCATAAGCAAACATGTTACTTAAATGTTTTGTTATTTGGAGCATAGTTCCACACAAGGTAATGCAAAATCCTAATAGGTAGGTATGCAGGTGTTGGTGTTTGATTAATCCTGATAGGTAGAAGTATAGTTATCTTAAGATTTAGTAAGAAAAGGTATTGGATACATAAATACCCAAAACTGAAGAAACACTAGAATCTACCGAACTAATGGATTCACATATGCTGGGGATGATAAAGTATGATAGGATCATACGTAAATAATACAACTTAACTCATTTTACTCATACACACAATAAAGCTTACTAACCTCGGTAAATGGTAAAACAATCCTTTTTATTATTGGCAATACGCCAATGTCTGCATTTCAGCATTTTTCAACAAAAGCACTAACCGAAAGAAAAGTTGAACAACTTTCAAAACTTTTGACGGCACAGGTCGAAAACACCTCATCACCTCGCGTTTATCTTTCACTGATAACACGACTACAATAGGTTTAAAACATAGTTTTTTGCACTCAAATAAAAATCTATTGCGTTATGAGAACACAACAACTAAAAATTATCACTTTACAATAAACAACACAATAAAATTCAACCAAATCCCATAGCGTTAAAACCCACTCTTATGGCCAGCAGGCCAGAGCAAGGAGTACTGCAGAGCAGAGAAAAGTAACAGGATATAAGATATAGACAGGCAACTCCATAGACACAACATGAAGTAGATAACGGACAGTAGTGGGAGTGACCGTGAATGTAAATTACATCTTTAAAATTCATTCATAAAAAAATCACGTCTCTCACTCTAGCCTGTTACGTTTTACGACGGGTTTCCTTCATGACCAGATCGACTCGCTCTAACGTGATATACATAATTAAATTTCGATGACACAATTAGCAGAACCGGAAGTAGTTAGGGATGGGCAACCTATGCGAAAAACGGGTAATAGTGATGTGATTTGAACGTATCGGTTTAAGATTTATTTAGCAAATACTGGTTTTTATAGTTACCGGTGTGCTAGTAATTCAGGATATTATTGAATTTTTCAAAAACAAAATTAAAATAAATTTCAGAGATCATAGTACATTACATCGCGAGACCGGGAAGTACGCGTTTTCTGGTCGAGTGTTAGTTAGATGGCCGAGCTACGCGAGGCGGGCTATATACGAGACCAGAAATGCTCTCCCGGTTGAGGTGTGTATAGTGCTTTTCTAAAAAATGAAACAAGTGACTTTTTTTAAATATATTTTTAACGCGTAATACGGTAGAGTTCCAAATTTAAACTATTTAGGCCAAAGAACATTATAACAAGTTACAAGATATTCAGGAAGAAAAATTCCAAATTCAAACTTATGATATGTAATGAAAATACATACATTATTTACTGGCCTAGGCCGGGAAGTTTAACTTTCGAACTCATTTACAGGGTATGAAATGTGCACATTTCATATCATTTTTTAGAAAAATTTATTTATTATAAACAAAAATGTTACATCGAAATCATATAAAAAAACTATAATATATAATAATAATAACTATATAATATTTAACTTTGTGTTTGATCCAGCAAAACATACATTTAAAAAATATAAATGAAAATTTGGATATTAATATGTAAATGTTTTCCATAGGATACTACTGATTTAAAAGCTCTTGATTTTAGTTATAAAGTCATTGATAAAGTATCTAGAAGAATTACTTCCTTTTTAGTCGGTCGGTACTCGGTAGCATCAAAATATTGTTTTTGTTTCAATATAAATTACCACATTTTGTTATGCATTTATGCATAAACAAGAGCAATTTTTTCTAACTAGTCAAATCAAAACAATGTAAAAGAAGGAACCTACGGAACAGAAGAATACTGTGCCCGTCAGTAATTGCCATATACCATGATTTTTATTGATTGATTGATTTGTATCGATCAATGTCTAACTCAAAGTGTATTCCGTAAACGTCATACGTGAATACTGTGATCCATCAGGATCACAGTATTCACTGAACGTCTAACCTTCGCCTATTATGTTTGGACACACCTTAAGGGTCGACCATTTTTCACTGCTACCCCATTATTGACTTTACTAATGTTGATCAATTGACACTGTTACCTACTACTCCCTAAGACTATTAACACAAGCACTAGTTAAGTTGTTATTAGTTTCTGTTATTATCGCGACGTTAGCCAAGTTTTAGCCAAGTTGATAATGGTTTGACAGTAAATATAATCTGCGCTGGGCTTCGAGAGACATGCGCCGGCTACCATTTTTATGAATGACACATATTATATAATAAATATATGTATTCATCTGCTTTTCCAAAGTCTTCGATACTTCCATACTGAACAACTGCACAGAAATACCGCATACCTGTAAAATATTGAAATAGTATTTATTTTCTTCATAAATAAACTAATAAACTAAATAATAATATTATATATACTACATATTATTGTGTAATCATATTACATATTGTGTACAGTGGCAGTACACAATATGTATTAAGATTATATATATAAAATATGTATATGAAATCATAGGTTATACATGTGCACTATATATAATATTATTATCTTTTGCATCGTTAGCTTGTTTGGGGTGGTTAAACTTTAGCAACTATAATGTTAATATTAATATACTTACAATACACTAGTGCCAAACTACACTGCAATGTCAAGAATTTGGTTAGTATCTCGGTCCAGAAGCTCTTTCATCTCGTATCTTGTATATTTCTATATCATGCATGTGTGTTGTGGCATTCATGAAGCACGTTCTTCTGAAAATAATTGTTACAAATGTTATAATTACATGTTTTCAAAAGCATGTCTTAAACTACCATTCGGGGTAATGTTTTACATTATTTTCTTCAATGGATAGATCAATTTCACAAGGATCATCAGATAATGCCAACTACTCGTGAATTTAGACTTTCGTAAAATCGAAATATTTCTTTCGGGCAACTCATCATTTAAATTTTCCGAGATAAAGAGTAACCTATGTTACTTTCCAGATCATCAACCATTCCCATGTAAAATCACTTCAATTCTTTGCTCTATTGCAGCTTGATTGAAACAAGAATACAATTGAGACAAACCAACCAACAAAAATACATACCTACCTACTTTCACATTTTAAATTTAAGTGTTCATTATACTTAGTTGCTCAAATGAGTCAAATGAGGATACCTTATTAATATCTTTGATAATTTACCTTTAAATATTCAAAGATTAACCTTACTTACCAATTTTCAAGGGAAAAACAGTCAAACTAACCTCACTAGTCACTTCCAAGAAGTCTGTGTAGGCTTTACACTTTAGACTACGCCTAATCGCTTACCAGTTAAATAACAAAATAAGTAACACAAATCACCGCAATTCATAGTACAAAACATTAAACTTTCATAAAACAATTTTAATTAATTTTAAGGTGACTTATGATTTTCGTTGTCATTCTCGGCTTGCGTCGGTTTTTCAGCGAAAATGGCGTCGACAAATAAAAGTGAAGTGAAAACCCCGCGAAATTTAAAAATATTTTGTGTGCGTAATTAGAGCGAGAGACCAACGGGGGATACAATGCCAGATGAAAGAGATGGACAACCCGATAACTCTTGGTACCTTGCACTTCGGGACTCGGTAGGGCCTGACTCTACATCACAGCTCTAAATGTTCAACCATCGTTCAAAAGCAGACTCTACATGTTCCTTTGATTTTATATATAGGAGAGGATATGAAACATCATATTTATATTGAAGCTTCCGGTAAGTAAAAATGGCGTATGGGAGGAGCTAAAGCTGGGGGTTGGGGCGGTATTATCGATACTTATATAATCGATATAAAATTATAACAAATAAAATTAATAAATAATTAAACATAATATTTTGAAAAAACACTATTATACATAAATTACGAATACTAGATTCGTATTTTGTAATGAACTAGCTGATGCCCGTGACTACGTCCGCGTCAATTGAGTTTTTTTGGTTCCCTCGGTAACTCTTGAATTTTCCGGAATAAAAACTAGCCGGCATGTTATTCCAGACTATAATCTATCTTTGTCCCAAATTTCATACAGATCAGTTTAGGCATGATTAACAACATCATCCATACATCCCAACTTCACGTTTATAATATGTGTTAGTATAGATTTATATTATTAGTTCGTGTGAACCTTACAAACAATACTGTTTGATAATATAAGTTGGAATTCCTAGATATTATTATTGATTTTAAAATTGATTTAATAATAATTAATATCTTTCTCCGTAAAATGAACATGACTACATATATTGCTTGCATTTGCGGGTTTGAAATTGTTGGGTTGTTAATGTCATTTAGCCATTTCAGCCTTAATTCAAGACTTTTTGGGAAACTGAAACAATAGGCATGATGACTGATTTTGAAAAATGGTCAGATTATGTTCGGAAGTATCTACTATATCGAAAAAATATCTTATTTCAGCAGAAAAATAAGGTTTAGTAGATAAAATTGGCATTAGAAATTTAAATTTTAAAAATCACGCCAAAACGCTCGCGGGTGTCATGGCGTCGTTTGTGACGTCACTACTGTTTTTACCAATGTACTCTAATGTACTGCGTGCAGTAAACAATAAGTCTTCGTACTACAATTTAGATATTTTGTGTGAATAATATGAATTCTAAAGTGTGTAAGTCGTGTGCGGTCCCCCAGTGTGATAGCACATCAAAATTAACTCCATACAAGTAATTTATCTAAATTCTGCTATTTATTTCTGCGAAGATCACTTGACGTAAGTTTTTGCTTTATTCTAATACTAGCTGATGCCCGCGACATTCCCGCAGGAACTCCTTAATTTTCCGGGATAAAAAGTCCATATAAATCTTCCTCTTGAATCATTCTATCTATTAAAAAAACCGCATCAAAATCCGATGCGTAGTTTTAAAGATCTAAGCATACATAGGAACAGACAGCGGGAAGCGACTTTGTTTTATACTATGTAGTGATGATGTTTTGCTCATAGCACAAATAACTGCAAAAAGTTAGATGCCTGCCAAGAATCGAACCCCATACGCCCCGAATAGGAGGCAGACGTCATAGAAGGCAATCACCGCTCATATTAAGTTATACGGTATAGTTTTAAAAAACAACATTTAATTAACATATCCTCTAATAACTAAGTACCATGAAGTGCTTAATATATAAAATAGCAGATTTTACGGGTTTAGGACCTATATATTATTATGTTATTATTGTACTTACATGGAAGTTTTGACGTTGCGAAATTCTGCTAAACAAAAGTCTTTGTTTGATGCAAGATACTCAACCAACATCAACAAATCAATTCTGGGCAAATTAGAGCTAGCAGCTTTGGTAAATCCTTGATCCGTGGCTAACGATTTTTAATTTCTTGATTTTGGATTCGGTAAAACAAAGCTATATTATGGAAATGATCTTAAGGAAACAAAAAAACATACAAAAATACTTGATAAATATTAAATACACCTGTACTTATAGAGATTGTTTGCCGATTGTCAAAGCTCGAAATAAATTGTGACGTCATTCGCTTCAGTGGTGTTTTATACAATATGGCGGATTGCTGTATTTTATAGTATTATTTTATCAAAATAAATAACAATCTCACTCGAAATAGAAAAATAAATATGTTTTTTATAATCCATGAATCCTATTTCATTACATAAATTCATAATTTCATTGATTCTTGGATACTGTCATCATGCCTATTGTAAAACATTAGCTAAAATGATACACAATAACTACAATGAAGGGACCAAAAACCACTTAAATAGACACTGTAACTTTCGAACAAGCGACACCATATCGGAGATCGGGTTTCTTAATCACTAGATTATCATCGCTACAGTCTAAAATGAGTTTGGCAATATTATAAGTATAATATGACTGTTCAATTTCGTCTCTGTACCCCTCAGAGTGAGAAACGGTAAGAGTTATATGCAATTTTAATTTTATCGATATTCAATTTATTTGTAAACAATACAATCCCGCACTATATATACACTCAAACAAAAAGTAATGAAATAATCCAAATTTTTGGGGACAGCGCAAAAATTTACGTGTTAAGGATTCAGTTAAGAAGAAACTAAGCTATAATTAGTCGAAATAACTTAAAATAGTAGCCGCACAAAGAAAAACTAGACGACTTTGTTACTCACCTATGAATGAAATTCCTGGGCGTTTTACAATATTATTATTACGAGACCCCACAACTGAGCACTTCACCATAGTTGATTGCATAAATCTAAGCAAAAACACATGAAAATATTCAAAAAACAGGTAATTATTCACAACTGACACACCGGAAGCACAATAGACGCCATTTATAGTTGACAAAAAATTTGCTTCAATAGCTAAATTTGATGACTACATATGACAATTGCGCGACACGTTCACGCAATAACATAATAGACCTGTCTCGTTCTAATAACGTAGCTTTTACTAAGTAAGAAAAGTCAAATCATAGTTTTGCATGTTTCAATAACAAAATGCATCGTTTAACTTTATTTGAGTAAAATGCAACATATCCTCTTTCCATATATATTGTCACCGTAAGATTGTAAAAACCGTTAGATTGTAATCTAACTCGCGAAATTGTAAACTGTCGAAAGATTGTGAACTGTTCAATGTTCTGAGTGTAAATTTTTGAAATATTCATTGTATTTACGTTTTCTTGTCTTTTTCTTGTAGGCTAGGTTAGGGTTCGACATAAATAATCAAGTAGTGGGCACATAGGTTTTATCGTGTTTCAATACCTATCAGATAACAGATTACAATCTACCGGAAAATATTGTAATCTTTCGACAGTTTGCAATTACGCGAGTTAGATTATAATCTACCTAACGGTTTTACAATCTTACGGTGACATATTTAAAATCAAAGAAAAATGTTCAACCATCGTTCAAGAAGTTCATCGAATCGAACCTTAACCTTCTTTTTCTGGTCGAATCGAACCTTTGTAAAATTGTAAAATGTGGTGAAGTACTTTTATTCTTTTTTTGGTCGGTGGTACAAGTCATCCAAGTGGCATACCTATTATTTTCTCGCGCTGCTAAAGGTCTCCTTGCATTGTACTGGCTAGGCACTACTCAAAGCCATAAACCTAGAGAAGAAGAAGAAGAAGGTCTCCTGTAGGTACAGGTTTCCCACTAAATTATGGGGGCTAGAACATACTCCATACACTAAACCTAGACCCGGCGCTGCCTGGCTCCAAGTTATCGGTAAACAGGAATCTCAGTCTCAGTTGCCACAAGGAGCATTCATATACACGGCTATGAAACAAGATTTAAAGAAAGCAAGGCTTGGAGCTAAATGACATACAATTTTCTAATACTATGCAGCAATCAGGTAACTGGGACAGACCAACAGAATTAGGAATTGGTTGTAGGGTTTCTAATGTTTCTAATGTTGAAATTAAAAATGAGGGAGCACATGAGATTGATGAAAACAATGGAAATCTTATTAAGCAAGAACCATTAGATCAAGACTGGACAGTGCCCTGTGAAAATATTTATGACATGCACTTTGATGTATTTAAGGAAGAATTAACTGAGAATATAACAGGTATGAAATGTTTGAGTGAAAACACAATTTAGTCAAATATACTATGTTAGTTAAAAAAAAATTATATACTTAGTTGAAAAACAGCAAGACCTATCAGAAAATAAAAATAAAAACACTTGGTAGGATGTACTTAATAACATAATGATAAGTATCAAGGTGTATGTTTTAGTCTTTATGAATCTTTAGATGCTGTTACTTCATCAATATTGTGTCTGTTTATAGCTAATATTTTAAATAAATTGTTTTCAGTTAGATCACTCTCAATCTATGCCATTTTTGCCAGTAAAATGTACAACACTGGGTAAGCACTGAAGTCTATGTATTTCTTCTTCTTGTCCTTTTCCCACCTATGTGGGGTCAGCACAACATGTTTTCTTCTTCCACTCACTTCTGTTATCCGTCAACCTTTTATTCACCCCTTTTATATGCATACTCTTTCACACAATCCATCCTTATTTTCTTTGGTCTCCCTCTACTCTTTTTCTTTCTACATGCATATCTATCATTCTTCTCGTAATATGCGTTTCTACCCTCTGCATTACATGCCCATACCATGCCAGCTTATTAGGTACTCCTCATCTTTTCTGTCACTAGCGCTACTTTCAAACTTCCCCTTTCATATTCATTCCTAATCTTATCCATTCTAGTCACACCATGCATCCATCTCAACATTCGCATTTCAGTCGCATGTACTTTTCTTTCATCCATCCTTTTTACCGCCCAACATTTTGAACCATATTACTGAAGTCTATGTAACAATATCACTTACAACTTAATATAATAGAAATAATGTAATATTAACGTAAACCTCAGTAAATAAAGGCTTTCCTTTATTTATTATCACATTGAGAGTTGAGACCATAATATAGCCTTGCAACATTCCACTACATGATGCAGATTGTCATCACTAATTAAATCCTAATTTCTTGAAACTTGTGTTGTGGTGTCTAATTAGCTAACTGAATGTACGATAAGTGAACAGACACTGTAAATAGGGTAAGGGCACCCTTTTATTGAAAGAAAACAGATTCAATCAACAAGTACTTAGATCTTTAACTAGTAGTAGTAGTCTTATAATATACTTCCTTATTAGACAATTCCTGAACATTTAATTTTTTTTGCAAATATTAATTGGAGGCTATATTATGAATACAGACCAAAAGTTTTTTAGAATTTCTGTCCACAATTAGCTATTAGGTTATCTGTTACCACACTAAAACAACTGAAAAGATTTAAATAAAACTTGGCACAGCTGTGTGCCAAGTTTTATTGGTCTAACATCTTATTTAATATGTCAATGTTTGGATGTTGTTACTTCTTCACACCACAACCTAAACAAACAACAAACAACAAATTTTAAATCCAATGTACTAACAGCTCTGGCCTGGTGTAAAAATGTGTTCCTCAGTGCAGACTTTCGGCTTGAGGGCATAGTGTACCGTCGCTATAGGGAAGCGAGAGAAAAATCCCTACCTTAGTATTTGTCTTTTTTAAATTTTGTTATTACTTTGCTACTTATAGTATTTTATGATTGTGTTTCATTTATATAGATATTGTTTTTATATTTTAAGAAATAATGTATTTTATAATATAGGCCTTGTTGCCTGAAATAAAATAATTAATAAAAACAACAACTGAACTGATTTGGCTCGTAATCGTTACAAAGTTTGTGCAGGAAACTCAAAACCATAATCCACACCAACAAAGTTGCAGTTATTGAAGCTGTTACACAATAATCGTATAGTTGAAATCTCATCATCATCATCCTCAACCGATAGACGTCCACTGCTGTACATAGGCCTCCTGCAAGGATTTACACACGCCTCGGTCTTGCGCCACCTGGAACCAGCGGCTCCCTGCGACTCTCCTAATGTCGTCTGTCCAGCGAGTAGGGGGTCTGCCAACGCTGCGCTTTCCCGTACGTGGTCGCCACTCCAGCACTTTGGGACCCCAACGTCTATCGGTTCTTCTATGTGCCCCGCCCATTGCCACTTCAGCTTCGCAACACGTCGAGCAATGTCGGTTACTTTAGTTCTTCTGCGGATTTCCTCATTTCTGATTTGATCGCGCAAAGAAACCCCGAGCATTGCTCTCTCCATCGCCCGCTGAGTGACCCTGAGCTTTCTTATGAGGCCCATTGTTAGCGACTAAGCCTCGCAACCGTATGTCATCACTGGCAACACGCACTGTTCGAAGACTTTGGTCTTCAGGCACTGAGGAATCTTGGATGAGAAGACATCTCAAAGCTTCCCGAACGCTGCCCATCCGAGTTGGATTCGGCGGCTCACCTCTTTCTTGGATTGGACCTACCTAGCTAGACCATGTGTCCCAGGTATATATATTCGTCTACAATTTCGAGTGCAGAGCTCCCAACGATTACTGGGTGGAGCGGCACATGAGCATTAGACATGATTTTCGTCTTACTCATGTTCATTTTCCCACCTGTTGGGAAACTCTGCTGAGGTCATTGAGCATTGCATTAAGGTCACCCAGAGTCTCTGCCATGATGACTATATCATCGGCAAACCGAAGGTGAGTGATGTACTCGCCATTGATGTTGATGCCAAATTCGTTCCAATCCAGAAGCTTAAAGACGACTTCCAACGCAGCGGTAAAGAGCTTCGGGGAAATTACATCTCCCTGTCGCACTCCCCGCTGCAGTTGGATTGGCCTTGTAGTCTGGCCCAAGTTTCCATCGAATCGAAGGCTTTCTCATAGTCCACAAACGCTAAGCATAGTGGCCGGTTATACTCTTCAGTCTTCTGTATAATCTGGCGCAGCGTGTGAATGTGGTCTATGGTACTAAAGCCTTTTCGGAATCCGGCTTGTTCGGGAGGCTGGAAGTCGTCGAACCTACGAGCGAGACGGTTCGTTATGACTCTCGAGAACAACTTATAGACATGGCTGAGCAGCGATATGGGTATATAATTCTTCAGCAAGGTATTGTCTCCCTTTTTGAAGAACAGAACCACCACGCTCCTGTGCCATGCCTGAGGCGTTAAGCCCTCGTGAATGACGGAATTGAACAATGGCTGAAGGACCTTAAGTATCGGTTTTCCACCCACTTTCAGGAGTTCTGCTGTGATTCCGTCCTCACCTGGTGCCTTGTTGTTCTTGAGTTGCTTGAGAGCCATACTAACCTCGTAGAGGCTGACGTCCGGGATATCTTCGGTATAGTGTCGGGTCAATTTGGCTCTGGGATCTCTAGCTCATCTAATCCTCAACAGGCTTTTGTGTTGTGGTGTTATAACTGTTCATAGAACTTTCCCACCTCTCCCAAGATCTCAGGTTTGGATGTGATGAGACTACCGTCATCAGTTTTTAGTCCCGTCAGCTGGCTCTGTCCGATAGACAGATCTCTTGCGAATACTTTGGAGCCCTTATTACGCTCGATGGTATCTTTAATATATTCGGTATTGAAGTTTCGCAAGTCACGCGTTTGTGCTTTAGAGATCTGCCTATTAATCTGCCTATAAGCAAACGCGTCTGCTGAAGACTGTAGTCCCATCCCTGCTCTCTCATCCATGAGTTTGCGAGTGTGGTCTGAAAACATTTTAGTTCTTTTTGGACGGTGGGTCTTAAAGAATTTCGACCCTACGGTATGCACAGTTTCCACTAGCCTGTTGTTTAAATCGTCCACAGACTCGCAATCTGCTAGGCAATCGAACCGGTTCTGCAGTTCCAGTTGAAAGCTCTCGGGGTTTTGAATATGAGCACGAGAAGGTCGGAGAGTAGACTTCACCAGTCTGGCCCTTTCCAGCTTGATGTTAAGATTCAATGTGCCTCTTACCGTGCGGTGATCACTTCCGGTTTTCACCCTGTTGATCACAGAGACATCATTGAATATTTGCCGCCTGGTTGACATGATGAAGTCAATCTCATTTCTCGTGGAACCACCAGGGCTCATCCAAGTCCACTTTCGTCCCAACGCGACTTGCTTACTGCTTCTTCCAGCTCGATGATCTTCTCGTCGATCCTCAAAGTGCGTGCGTTGTATGTTGCCAGGTCTAGTCGTCGGGGTTGGCAGCGGAATCTAGTCGTCGGGGTTGGCAGCGTAATCAAAAGAGAGTTGAAATCTAAAGAGTTGTAATTAATCAGCATATACAAACTTACTTTTGAGAAACTTTCCTCTTGTGATATTTGCAACAAGTCATAATTTAAAAAATTAACAAGCCATAATTAAAAAAAATTAAAAAACAGGGCTGCCCTGCCAAAAAATGAACTAAAAAGTTAAAATCTAAATTAATCTAGTTAAATTAGAATCTTATTCACATTTTTATTAAATGGTATTTTTTTGTGAATCACTGGATATTGAACTATAGTGTTATATATTTTTGGAATTTACTCATCATTTTCTAGATGATGATTATATAGTTAATCTTATATTCGAATATTATTTTTCAACTTTAGTCTTTATTGCGGGACCATGGTCACCCCATCTTTTTTTTTAAATTTTACTAGCTTATGTTACTCTGAATAAGCTAGGAATTCTAACTATACTTCATTTATCAAAATCGGTTCTGGCGTTTATAGGTTATGGTGGAATATACAAACTCATATACATACATACATACATACATACATACATACATACATACATACATACATGTATCCTGAAAACAATATACTCCTTTTTCAGGTAGTCGTATTAAAATAAGTTTTACTCAAAATGTAATTTAGTATTCACATGTGCAAGTCACTGAGAGACCTTGGTCTTTGGAGAAGAAATATTCTTTATTCTTTATTATTTATAAAAACATGCCAGGGAAGACTTTACAGTCGCCCAATTCATCTTCCCTACCCACAACTACAATTACAACTTAAACATAACAAAGACATACTTAAGTAAATACCTAATTAATTAAATCTTTACAAATTTAAGTTTACAAATTAAATCACAGTAGAAATATAGTTAAAACCATGACAATAAAAAATTACCAGCTAAATTATTTCTAAAAAAGGCTTTATTTGTTTAATGAGTTGTAGCGGTGGGGTGTGAAAAATGTCCAGTTCCAAATGTTTTTGCGTCAGATTATTGAGCAAGCGTAGTAGCGTTGAAGTTCGTGTCGAATGCACGAGTGTGTGTCTTCACAATCGTGCATTGTCGAGTCAACATCTCCTGAGGATGCTCCGGTGTCGGAGTGAAACGTACGTTGAGAGTGATTTGGAGGATTTGTGTGGTGTGGTGTTGTGCCTGTGCGAATTGCTGGGTGGTGGGTGTCGCATGTTGCAGGTGAAAGACACGCACTGTACCACACAGATTTGTCTACTGTAGCGGATTATAGCGAATTAAACTTCTAGTTCATTCACTATCATGGACTTCCGCAAAGTAACGCCTGCTTCTATTCAAATATAATTTTTAGTTCGTTTTCACTTTTTCAGCTCAAAGGATTGTTGTTTGGTACATATAAATACCTACCCTTTGATTGTTTGATGATTTAGCAATTAGATACTATCTAACACCAGTGTATCTGGTGTTAGATAGTATTTATCCTATTACAGTCTGCCTAACTGCCTAACCGCTCTGCAGACCGGGTAGTGTAATAACTTTCAGGGCGGTTAGGGAGCTCAGTCTCTATGGCTCGCGCGTGAATTTTGTCAAAATATCATGTGCTAAAGAAAAATTAGTTTTGTTGATCTGATAGACAAGAAATGCCTTATTTATGGAGAAAAGAGCATAAAGACTATATGAACTATTGAATAGTACAGTAATATACTATATTATATGAACTACTAGCTAAGCCCGTGACTTCCCCCACGTGTATTGAGATTTTTTGGTTCCCGCGGGAACTCTTTAATTTTCCGGAATAAAAAGTAGCCTATGTCCTCCCGGATGTAACCTACCGCTGTACCAAATTTCATCAAAATTGTTTGAAAAGATGGGCCTTGAAATCGTAGATGTGACGAATGGATATTACTTTTTTCGCTTCGATAGCATGGGTGCCATAATCAGTGAACGATAATAAACATATTAAGATACACGTCCAACTCTCTTGACGTTGTCGTTCAGAGTGAGGTAGGGCCCGATATTAAGTGTAGTGTGTACGCCAAAACTAGCTGCCACGCCAACCCTTTCCACAGGGCTCGGTGAAATGTACAGTGTAATAGGCCTATAACTCATATTCCAATGTATTAACATACTATACTTACTTATGCATCTAAATAGGTAGGTTTGATTTTAGTCTACCTACATTTGTCTATAATTACAATGCTAATGTCAGTTGATGTGGTTCTCAAGTACATCAACCATTGATTTGTTATCTGTTCTGTAAGATCTAAGGCCCAAACCAATTTCTATCTGTTATTTAAATTTGATTTGGGTCAATCACATTTGATAAACTAACCTTTTTTATCAGGCACAGCATTAAAGAAATGTATGACTTCCGAAAACAAGAGTATGGATGATACCACTTCATTGAAAGAAACTGACAAAAAGAAGATCGGCATACACATAGCTGAAAGGTGTTTCCCTTGTGATATTTGCAAGTTTAAGTTTGCAAGAAGTGGCGAATTAAAGAAGCACATGAAAACTCACTGTAATGAAAAACTTTTCTTTTGTGATATTTGCCAAAAAAAGTTTGCCAAGAAAAATGGTTTAAAAATTCACATAAGAAGTCACTCTGGTGAGAGGGCTTTCTCCTGTTGTGTATGCAATTACAAGTTTACAACAAGTGGTAATTTAAGGAAGCACATGAAAACTCACTCTGGTGAGAAACCTTTCTTTTGTGATATATGCCATAGTAAGTTTACATGGAAAGGTAGTTTAGATGTTCACATGAAAACTCACACTGGTGAGAAATCTTTCTCCTGTTATATTTGCAAGAACAAGTTTATGACAAAGAGTAATTTAACAGCCCACATTAAAAAACACTCTGGTGAGAAACCTTTCTCTTGTGATATTTGTGAGAAAAAATATTTAACCAAGGGGAGTTTAGTTGTTCACATGAGAAATCACACAGGTGAGACACCATTCCAATGTAATATTTGTAAAAAAAAAATTTTAACCAAGGGAAATTTAGTTGTTCACATGAGAAATCACACAGGTGAGAAACCTTTTCCCTGTAATATTTGTGAGAAAAAATATTTATCCAAGGGGGGTTTAGTTTTTCACATGAGAAGTCATACAGGTGAGAAACCTTTTTCATGTAATATTTGTGAAATTAAATTTAAGATAGAGGGTGATTTAATGAAGCATAGAAAATCTCAAAGACACTTATGTAAAATTGGAATGGAAATTGAAGAAAATCAGATACATTGAATAATAATTGAATGACTGAAGAAAAACTGAAGTTGACTGCAAAACCTACCGTCTAATTTGTACTACCCATGAATTAAAGAAATAAATTGTTGTTTATTTTAAAGTTTTTGTTTGAAATAATAAACCACCACACATGGACCAGGCAGGACTTCATATGAAAATTAAAGAATTGCTTTTGTGAAAATATGTTTAGTTTTTTTGTGTCTGTTCAGTGAAGACAGTCACGGTCATGAATTTTTGCCGCTGCCGGTAGACTGGTAGATCAAACAAGGCTCAGCTATAGTATACTGCCCGCTGAGTTGGACGTTCATATTTTTTTTTACAGATAGGCCTTGATGAGGTAAGCCTCGCACTAAAATATTTTACTCCAAATTTCAATACTTTTCGAGATATAATTTTTTGAAAATCGCAAATTTTCACCACTTTTCACTATTTCTTATGACATTTGCCATAGATTACAGACTCATTGACGTTTAGTTGGCGTACTAAAGTTTCGTTTTACGTATTAGAATCCGTTCCAAACATAAAAAGTATTACAAAACATTAATAATCGAGTAATAATCATATTCAAACCGCAAAAAATGTCTATCATAGCATTTATTAGGCATAATAGTATATATTTTCTGTACATGGACGTTTTTTATAATCATTCGAATGAAACATCGAGTTTTATGTGTACGGATTATTGGAAAAACGGAACGCGTGCCCTGGCGCCAAAGTGTCCAAATGTTACTATTGAATTCAAATTTCAAACCTATGAGTCATCGTTTTACGCGCTTTTCAGTTGAGAACATTTTTATATTTTTTTTTTGTTTGACTGCCATGGTGTCTTCGAAGCCTCAGGCCTCGTCGTTGTCACCATCTTCTAGCGTTTTGTCGAGAAAAGTGCAAGTGTTAGACTCTAATGAGCCACTTGCGCTCACCTCTTCGCGTGTTATTGCTCGCCAAAGCAAGTGTTAGATTCTAATGAGATGATGATAATGCTTGCAAGTGCTGCGTCTTGTGTAGTGCAGGTGTTGGACTCCAAAACCGAATCGGCACACCCCGACTCCACGCAGTCTTATCTGCCCTACCCCTAGAGTGTTTTTTTTAAGCGCGAAGCCAGAAGCTCGCGTAGGAGGTCCTTCGTTTCGCTGCGGATGTAGCCGGCTCGCTTCGCTCGCCACCTCCACCCTTCGCTCCACTCGGCCTCGTAGGCTCGCTTCATTCAGGGGCGACGAAGCGAGTCTTCCGGCGTAGCCCATTCCAATTAAGAAATTAACCTCTTTTCCTCCCTCTCCAACTACTTTTACCCCTCCCTCCCACTCTCTCCCTCCCTCAAAGCCACTTTTACCCATTATCCGTCTTAACTATCAGAGGCAGAATTTTGGTAAACCTAACCTCAAAATTTTAAAAAATTAATATCTCTGAAACTACTAAAATTCGGAACGTCTTACTTACAGGGGGGGTATAATATCTATCTATCTAAATGATGTCCATCAGGGTCTCGAAATGAAGCTCCGCAAGTACTTAGTTAATCACGATCATTCTGTTGTGTTTTGGCTTGCTGGATTTTGTCTTGAGACACAAGCTTTTTTATGGTTCCGTACCCAAATGGAACTCTGAATACTAGCCTTAAAGCCTCCACTGTGTAAATAAACATAAAAATGATCATTTTAAGAATTATTATGGTCCCGTTGACTGTGCCCTTTGGATGCTGTTAGTTAAGCCGCAAACGTTTGGTTTCCGGATCAGGTTTCCTGATCAGGAATTCAGATTCTGAAATCTGAATGCTCTGCTTATATACAAAATATTCAACAAGGCGCACATTATTCTTATTTTTCCGAACGGAAAAAAAACCTGACGTTCGGTTCGACGCGTTCCGGATTGTAGAACGGAAAAAACCTAATGACGTCATACCGAACGCAGCGCTCGCGTACATTTTGGCTCGTCCGCCCTACACGCACGGAAATTTCAGTTCAGATCCACGCGAGCCTTGTGAGTGGACGTCTATCGACCCATCGCGTCGTCGAAACTCGAAATGTGTGAAGCCGAAAATTTAATGATGGCGGTGGAACAATATCCATTCTTATAGGATTTGAATAATGCAGACTATCACAACAGAGAAGTAAAGGACTTGGCTTGGGAGCGGATCTGTAAAATAGTTATTAATGATTGTGAAACGTGCACATATAAAGCAAGCAAATGTAGGTATTGTATTATTACTTATTAAAACAAACTTTATTAAATAGACTTTTATATTTAGCAATTACAAAATAACGTTAACATTTTTTTGACCACCGATTCATAATAATCTAACATCTGTCATAGATTATAAATCCAACATAGAACCTATAGTATAATATTCCTTTATTGTTGAATTAATGAGGGTTAATGCTTCTTTCGCTATATTGATATGTTAGTTCTCCAGCCGGCGTCATGAAGTACTCAGCGAAGTCTCTTATAGTTCTGCCTCGGTTTGTGGATTGTCGTGAAGAAATGAATGATAAATCCTCGAAGTAATGCGTTAACGTATCTTTAAAGTTATTACCATCTCTTCTGCGCACAAAATTATGCAATACGCATGCTGTCTTCGTTACGAGACGGGCAAAATCTGGTGGAATGGTCATACTCGTATGAAAAATTCTCCACTTGTTTGGAAGAATGCCGAAAGCACATTCTACAATACGTCGAGCTCGACTCAGTCGATAATAAAAAATTAGACGCTGATTATTGAGGTTACATCTTGGATAAGGTTTCAAAAAATTATTGTTCAGTGGAAAGGCCTCATCGCCTAGAAACACATACGGTAGAGGTGGCCCATTACTTTCTGGCAGAGGTTTAGCTTCAGGAAAATTAAGGCAATTTTCTTTTAACCTTTTCCCAAAAACCCAATTGTTAAAAATATTACTATCACTATCACTGCCAAAAGCTCCCACATCAATAGCTATGAACCGATGGTTTGAATATACTACTGCCATCAATACAATAGAGTAGTAATTTTTGTAGTTACCTATAAAAACCAGACCCACTGTGCAGGGGGAAGATCAAACGAATATGCTTCCCATCTACTGCACCTACACAGTTGGGGAAGTTGGCATTTCTGTAATAATTTTGCGCAATTTCTATCCAACGTTCTTTTGATGACGGTGGTTTCATTTCTAAGGGTTGGTACACTTCCCAAATAGCTTCACAAATTTCTTTAACGAGCGCAGACACAGTTCGACTTCCCACCAGATAATCAGTTTTTAATTCTTCAAAATTACAACCAGTTGCCAGGAATCTGAAAAAAAAATATAATTTTATTTTTGACGTATTTCAGGTGCCGATTTGAGAAAGAAGTGGAATAACATAAAATAACGAGACTATTACCGAAAAGAACTTCAAAAAACCAAAAATATTCCTACTGGCAGTACAGCTAAAAAGTCCAAAACATATATTTATAGTCATTTGCTTTACTTTCGTACACCCATATTTGCTAAAAGAGATTCTGAAGGAAACTATCCAAAAGAAGATTCTGACTGTACTCAACCACAACTACAATCAGCAACTGAAGAACAAAATATTGAAACAGAAGATATCAATAGGCATGATGACTGATTTTGAAAAATGGTCAGATTATGTTCGGAAGTATCTACTATTTCAAAAAAATATCTTAGTTCAGCAGAACAATAAGGTTTGGTAGATAAAATTGGCATTTGGAATTTAAATTTTAAAATTCACGCCAAAACGTTCGCCGGTGTCATGGCGTCGTTTGTGACGTCACTATTGTTTTTGCCGATGTACTCTGTGCAGTGTGCACTAAACAATAGTGTGATTGTCAAAGCTCGAAAACAAACATTTGTGACGTCATTCGCCTCTTGGCGTTTCATCCATTATGGCGGATTGCTGTATTTTATAGTTTTATTTTATCAAAATAAATAACAATCTCACTCGAAATAGAAAAATAAATAGGTTTTTTATAATTCATGAATCCTATTTCATTAGATAATTTCATAATTTCATTGATTCTGGGTTACTGTCATCATGCCTATTCTATTGAGTCACCAGTACCGACTTCATCTGAGGCTTTACCTGTTGTTACACAGAAAAGGAAGAAAGATGTCCCAACTCAGATATTAAATGTGTTGCAGCAAAGACAAAAAACAAATGCTAAGTCATCCAATACTGACGAAGATGACGACACCAAATTTTTACTAAGTTTCAGAAGTTATATGCGGAAAATGAATCATCGTCAAAAACTTGATTTTCAACTGGGAATGCTTCAATTGGTCAAAAAAGTCACTACGGGAAACGAAACATCGTCAGCGGAGTCTCAGTACACGTACTGTGACAATTCATCAGGGTCATTACCAAGCCCTCGTTCTGTCCGCAGTTCATACACTCCTGTACCGCAGAGCTCGCCTTACAATATTTCATCTCCATCAACAACTTACGTACCATCTTTGCAACGAAGTGTGTATGTACCGCTACATTCACCAATATATTATAAAAGTCCATCTCCATCTGAAACAACTATTCATTCATCCTCCAGCAGCAAAATGTTCCTTATACGAGTACCTCTAAACATAAGCTTGTTATCCACTCAATAACTAATGTCACACCTCCCCATTCAACTACCCAACAAAATCCCGTGCAAGACTGTCCCTTGAATAGTGTTGAAGATAATCAGGCTGCACAATTTTTAGTTCTCCAGTCTGAAGGTTCCCAAGAGGATTTGGATAATATTCATAATTATTTGAAATTTCAATAAGTAAATTATAATGTGTAAACACGTATTTGATTGGAAATTAATACATACATTAAATTAATTTAAAAAGTTAATAAGTCAAGTAAAATGTCTAATGTATGTACAAGAATTTGATTTGAAATAAATACTTACCTTATTTTTATGGTTAATTTTTCTTCCGTATCCAAACACAATCTCATGCAAGTATTTTGCTTTAGTATTTTCTCTCGTATGCCATTATGTAGCTCATCAAAGGATTTCATTGACATCCTGTAATATTTGAAGAAATCTTCTGGGTGTGCCCGTAATTTTGCTCTTTTGATATAGAATTGACTGTCTGTTAATCTCCGTGTATTCAATGGGTGTACCCAGTAACGACGATTCTTCTTTTTCTTGTTTAGCGCCAGTAAAAGTGCAATAGCAATCAATTCGTCTTCGTCTTCCATGATTACGTCTATATATGTACTTTCACAAGCGTCTCTATACGTATAAAATTCCGAATAAAAAACCTGACGTTTGCGCTAGTTTCATGGAATTCTGAATCTGTATTCCTGATCCGGAAACCGAACGTTGGCGGCCTCCCTTAGAAATGCTATTAATCTATGCTCTACCTTAGACTCTTTGACTTAGACACTATTGACATTGACAAGTCTTTTGTATTTCGCCTTACATCAGAGACAAGTAACATATCAGGCCCTACCGAGTCCCGAAGTGCAAGGTACCAAGAGTTATCGGGTTGTCCATCTCTTTCATCTGGCATTGTATCCCCCGTTGGTCTCTCGCTCTAATTACGCACACAAAATATTTTTAAATTTCGTGGGGTTTTCACTTCACTTTTATTGGTCGACGCCATTTTCGCTGAAAACCCGACGCAAGCCGAGAATGACAATGAAAATCATAAGTCCTAACCAAAGGTCCTAACCTTAAAATGAATTAAATTTTTTTTATCAAAGTTTAATGTTTTGTACTATGAATTGCGGTGATTTGTGTTACTTATTTTGTTATTTAACAGGCGTAGTCTTAAGTGTAAAGCCTACACAGACTTCTTGGAAGTGACTAGTGAGGTTAGTTTGACTGTTTTTCCCTAGAAAATTGGTAAGTAAGGTTAATCTTTGAATATTTAAAGGTAAATTATCAAAGATATTAATAAGGTATCCTCATTTGACTCATTTGAGCAACTAAGTATAATGAACACTTAAATTTAAAATGTGAAAGTAGGTAGGTATGTATTTTTGTTGGTTGGTTTGTCTCGATTGTATTCTTGTTTCAATCAAGCTGCAATAGAGCAAAGAATTGAAGGATTTTACATGAACATGGGAATGGTTGATGATCTGGAAAGTAACATAGGTTACTCTTTATCTCGGAAAATTTAAATGATGAGTTGCCCGAAAGAAATATTTCGATTTTACGAAAGTCTAAATTCACGAGTAGTTGGCATTATCTGATGATCCTTGTGAAATTGATCTATCCATTGAAGAAAATAATGTAAAACATTACCCCGAATGGTAGTTTAAGACATGCTTTTGAAAACATGTAATTATAACATTTGTAACAATTATTTTCAGAAGAACGTGCTTCATGAATGCCACAGCACACATGCATGAGATAGAAATATGCAAGATGCGAGATGAATCATGAAAGAGCTTCTGGACCGAGATACTAACCAAATTCTTGACATTGCAGTGTAGTTTGGCACTAGTGTATAGTAAGTATATTAATATTAACATTATAATAGTAGATAGATAGTTGCTAAAGTTTAACCCCAAACTAGCTAACGATGCAAAAGATAATATTTATAGTGCACATGTTTAACCTATGATTTCATATACATATTTTATATATAGAATCATATCACATATTGTGTACAGTGGCAGTATAATATTATTATTTAGTTTATTACTTTATTTATGACTAAAATAAATACTATTTTAATATTTTACAGGTATGCTGTATTCCTGTGCAGTATGGAAGTATCGAAAACTTTGGAAAAGCGGATGAATACATATATTTATTATATAATATGTATGTTTTGCTGGATCAAACACAAAAGTTAAATATTATATAGTTATTATTATTATATATTATAGTTTTTTTATATGATTTCGATGTAAGATTTTGTTCATAATAAATTAATTTGATCTCCGAAATTTATTTTAATTTTGTTTTTGTAAAATTCAATAGTATCCTGAATTACTAGCAAACCGGTATTTGCTAAATAAATCTAAAACCGATACGTTCAAATCACATCACTATTACCGGTTTTGCGCATAGGTTGCCCATCCCTAACTACTTCCGGTTCCGCTAATTGCGTCATCGAAATTAAATTAATATGTATATCAAGTTAGAGCGAGTCGATCTGGTCATGAATGAAACCCGTCGGAAGACGTAACAGGCTAGAGTGAGAGACGTGATTTTTTTATGAATGAATTATATAGATGTAATTTACTTTCAAGGTCACGCCCACTACTGTCCGTTATCTACTTCAAATTGTGTCTATGGAGTTGCCTGTCTATATCCTATATGTTACTTGTCTCTGGTAACATATAGCCTTACATAGTCTTTGACCATCCTGTGTGATTGTGCATCTCCATTTCTATTAAACTAAATGATGTAATTGTTTATTTTATCAAGTTAAAACAATTTAATCCTTTAACGATGATGTCTGTGTGTTTATTTTGTGAAGAATATAAACGACATAATAGTATCTTACGCTTTTATTTCGATTCTCTTCTGCGACACCTGGAATCCACTGCTGCAACCAACACTGTCTAATAGATGCTGAACCCTAAAAGTACATAGCGTTTACGAAATAGAGAAGAATCGTGTTCGATGAACCCGTGAACCCTTCGTGTGCGAGTCCAACTCACACTTGGCCGGTGTTTAGGGTTACGTTCCTTAAGCCGTAACTGCCTCGTTGGTCTAGTGGTTAGCATGTTCGACTGCGACCAACGAGGTCCGGGGTCGGGTCAGAATTAAATATTGGGTTTTTCTGACTAGAAATTCTCAGTACTAACCCGAAGTTAGGAAGTTGGTGGTGTTTCACCCCCGTGCCTAGGAGAGCACGTTAAGCCGTCGGTCCCGGTTATTATCACTAACATGATAATAGTCGTTATAGCCCGCCAACCCGCATTGGAGCAGCGTGGTGGGTCTGAGCTCTAATTCCCTCTCTCCCATGAGAGTTGAGACTTGTGCCCAGCAGTGGGACGTCAATAGGCTGTTGCGGTGGTACCTCAAGAGGAGAAAAGGAAACATTGTGGTGTCGCGACGATTATTTTTGTTGAGTGTATACAGGTTTTTGTACATAATAAATAATAAAAAATAATAACAATAATGAATCCTGACAGTGTTTCTGCACAAGTTCCGGATATTGCTGATGAACGTTCCATGCGGGTGTCCCTTGACACCTCTCAAGTTTTTTATTGGTGGTACCTGATGCCGCATACGGAACCTTTTGTGAGCGAGTCCGACTTGCATTTGACCGGTTTTTTAAATATAATATTACCTGTCATAGATGACAAAGATACATTAGTACCTACAGTCCGATTCAAACTTTATGACGTCTCTGAAGATAGCCGCAAGTGTCGGTACAGTCAACTGAAACCGTCCCTCTGTTATCTATTAATGTATTCAGCGCATCGAAACGCAAGATGTTCTAAGCAGTCAAAGATTGAATCGGACTGTACATGTTTCGATGCTCCGCTTCATGGCTGGATCCTAGTGATCCTGTAAATTGAATCATTTGTATTCGTTACACTGCAGCTGTCGATTTTGCAGTTTGCGATAATATCGTCACCTCCATGGTAACTTAAACTTACGAATCTGCAGTTTTAGTGAAATTAATTTTTCGATGAAAAACGGTACCAGATGTAGGTACCACTGTGGTAAAGTTACGTATTTCGGTCACTGAATTTGAATTCTTTAACTATCAGTGCCAGAAATACGTAACCGTACTACGGTGTGCAAAGTACTGAGTACTACATTTGGTTACGGTTACGCCTTTTCATCGAAAAATTGATTTCAATAAAATTGCAGATTCGTAAGTTTGCCATGCCAAGTCTTGCAATCTTACGGTGACTTATACAAAAGCCAAAGGTCACTCACTGATTATCACGAGATCTCAGGAATTATAAAGCATACAGACTTGAAATTTGGTAGGTTTCGTAGACGTCAGCTAAGAAACAGTTTTGAGAAAATTCACCCCTCAGGGGTTGAAAGTTTGTATGAAAGTCCTTTGTTTTTGAATTTAGAGACATGAAAATTTGGCATTTAAGTTAATTGTTACAAATAATAAAAACTCATATAAACAATTTTACAAAAATTCACCCCATAGAGGGTGGAATGGGGGTTGTAAATTTGTAAGGTCTTATGTGTCATAAGTTAGAGACTTGAACATCGGGATTTACGTTATTAGATTTAGATAAATAATAGCCTTTATTAGCAATTTTACGAAAATCTACCAGAATAGGGGTTGGAGGCTTACATCAGGGTTTAAAGTTTTTGAAGTTAGAGACTTGAAAATCGGGATTTAGATTATTAGTTTTAAATAATAAAAATCTGCCAATAGCCGCTATAAGCAGACCTTTTGCAGCGGGAAAATCTCATAGGAAATTAGAAATTGTACGCGAAGTCGCGGGCGGCCTCTAGTTTATACTTAGAATGCGGCAGTTCATATGACGTCGTTATACAAAACGGCGGCTCATGATGCGCCCAATTACAGTGCGGACTGCGCGGTAGCGAACGACAAAGCGCCGTATTGCATATCTTACGACTAGCAGCATTACTGTAAAATTTTAGTACCTAGCAGTTTTGTAATAGGGCGGATTCTAGATACAATCCGGCTGCAACACATATACCCTACATACAACGACCTTAACATTAGAACATAGAAGCCCCTAGAATAGCCCTGTCAAAACAAAATGTAGACTTTTTTATGAACGCTATCTAGTCTCAAAAGCGTGACAGCGCTATGGTGGGGACAAAACAGGCTTTTACAGGTGTGGAGCGCGCTTTACCGGTCGGACGCCCAATTTTTTTCTATGAAAGGGCCTATATCTAGTACCTACACATATATCGATGCCTACATATTAATGATCGATCCATCGAAAAATATGTACAATCTGAGTAGATCACTATGCAAGTGGTAAAAAGGCACAATGATTCAAGGCCAGATCAGCAAAGAAAAATACTTTATTTATAATTTATTTAATATAATGTTCTAAAATTGTACATTCACGCACAGACACACAGTAAATCGTATTTTGAAAATAATACATTTCAGTCAGTTTCCAAAAGTAGGTATAACAATCATGAATTAATTGAGGTTTGTGATTAAAAGAAAAAGTCAAAATGCACTTAAATGAAGGTCCATTAAATTTAAAATAGTCTAAATTAAAGTCAAACTATATTGAATTCAGCTTAGCTGTATGTTACTTTTGAGTCGTGAACTTAAACTGGATTGTTACATATTTTGATAAACAAAAGTAAAGCAGAAAAATAAAACAAATTTAAATGAAATATTTATTAAAGAAAATAATACTTGACTTTGTAGCCAAAATTAATAGATCTACAAAATTGTATTGATTCTTACAATATAAAATCAGATGATTACAAAATACCTATATTAATAGAAATAGAATAAATCTACAAAAAAGAATCTTAGAAATCATATCTTAAACTTGTACGTTTCTAGGGAGAGCTAAGTACCCAAAATTTAGCCATGTAAGTTTCTATTGTGTAAAGTAGTTCAAGTAAATGCATTTAAATCACAAAGAGACTGCTTAAATCTGCTAATTATCAATAATCCTCACATGATTAAAGTTTGGGAGAAATGTTGTTTGAGACTTGTGTTATCATGATAACCCCTCATGACAACAAAAGAGCATGACACATGATGTCATGGTCACCAAACACTCAGATTAACAAATAGTTTAGTGTAGTTCATGAACGAACTGGGTCATTAGAATGTGCCCACAGCATTCTCAATTCCTAGATCCCTTGCAGTTAGTCAGTTTATTTTGTTTGATAAAACCAACTGGTAATAATAATTAGCAAGAGTAAATAAGAGTGCGAGCACGATTTCTACATTTAAAATGAATACTGATACAGAAAAAATAATTTCAGTATTAAAAATTATTTAACAAATAAATGATCGTGTGGTAACGATCTGCCTTTCTCTGGTTCGAGATAGCCAATGAAAGTTCACAAACTATTCACAAAGGGGTTACTATGAGAACCAAATTACACTAAGAGTTACAAACAATCAAGTTTACTGGTCAGAGCCCTCTTCTTCTTCTTCATCTTCCTGCTCCTCTTCAGAGGAAGCTGCATCTTTCTTGGGAGGTGGTGCATCCTTGCGTGGTCGGCCACGACCTCGCCCTTCACCTGAACCACTCTGAAATCATGTATAAAACTAGGTTATTAAATTCTAAATTAAACTTAATTAATTGTGATGTTAGTGTTAAGTGTTTGTATTACCTTTGCTTTAGGGACTGCAGCTTTTTTCTTAGAACCCTTAGGTCTGCCCCTTCCTCTTTTAGCTACTGGTGCCTGTTCATCATCAGATGAATTTTTGGATTCCTTAACCTTGGCTGCGGCTGCTGGAGGTCTACCTCTTTTCTTGGAATCTCCTTTAGTTTCCTGTAATAAAAACAACTAAGCTGATTTACAGATTTCTCAGTTTTACCATGTAATGCAATGAGGATATAGGAAATATTCCAATCCTCTGCAAAATGACTTGAAACTATTTTGTTAGGAGTTATAGTATATTAGGCATTCATGAATACTAACTGATTGTGTTCCATTAGCTTTAGGTCTACCACGTCCTTTCTTCTCTACCGCTGTTGATCCATCATCGGACATTTTAGTTAATTTTATATACACCTACAAAGATAACTCTGAAAAATTAAACTCCACATTAAAATTGAGGATACAATTACAAAAAAAATACCCCACCATATTAGTAGGTACCTACCTACCTACTACACAGTCACAAAATCGAAATAATAAGATGGTGCCATTCAAAGTTAACAATATTAACAGACAAGAATTATTCTAAGGAGAGATTACGAGCCTACCTAAATTACGTACTGTCGTAAACAAAGAAAAATTTCAGATTAAATAAACAAAACTGAAGTCATTAGCCTCCGAGACGCTAATTAAAATACTGTCTAACAATATACAAATACACTAACGATCGCAGTTAGTCAATCAAAAAGTCAATTACTTTGAAGTACCTACTTATAAAATTTACGGCAAAATCGGAGAAAATTCTACTCAAACCAATGATTCGTTTAGCAGACCCCAAGCCAATTTAATGGAGTCTGCCATTATGTACTGGAATACACACATAGGATTACAATGTTGAATTAACCCGTAAACTACAGAAAAAACTATTTTTTGATAATGAACTATGAGGCACTCAATACTTAGAGAATCAATTTATAAATTATTAATTAACACTGTACTTACAGAGTTGTTTACAGCCAACGATAACGCTAAGGCCAGAAAGAAAATTATGGCGGGCTTGGGCCTGGGCCTGGGACTTGGGAGCACTAGCCGCTAGGCGATGTTTATTTGGCGTCAGTATAGAGGGCGCTAATGTTTGCCATACATCTCAGAGTAAATACCTGGTAAGTTCCCATTTTAATAGGCCTATTACACTGCACTTATCTGAGGGACCGTTACTTTTAAATCAGTGTAGTATAATTAGAATTAGGGAGTTAGGGTCACTATTTTGATTCTTAATGCTGTGTAATAAGCGACGCTCTTACTTGCGGCCACGCGCACCCTTCCACAGGGCCCTGTGGAAAGTGCAGTGTAATAGGCCTATAATGCCTATATCTGTGCTGTACTCTTGTACCTTTGATTTTATTTAAAGGAGAGGATATGTTGCATTTTACTCAATTATAGTTATACGATGCATTTTGTTAATAAAACTTAAAACTATGACTTGACTTTTCTTACTTACTAAAAGCTACGTTATTAGAACGAGTCAGGTGTATTATGTTATTGCGTGAATGTGTCGCGCAATTGTCATATGACGTGTCATCAAATTTAGCTATTGAAGCTAATTTTTTGCCAACTACAAATGGCGTCTGTTGTGCTTCCGGTGTGTCAGTTGTGAATAATTACCTGTTTGTTGAATATTTTCATGTGTTTTTTCTTAGTTTTATGTTATCAACTATGGTGAAGTGCTCAGTTGTGGGGTGTCGTAATAATAATATTGTAAAACGCCCAGGAATTTTATTTCATAGGTGAGTAACAAAGTCGTCTAGTTTTTCTTTTTCTGGCTACTATTTTAAGTTATTTCGACTAATTATAGCTTAGTTTCTTCTTTACTGAATCCATAACACGTAAATTTTTGCGCTGTCCCCAAAAATTTGGATTATTTCATGAGTTTTTGTATAGAGTATATATATAGTGCGGGGATTGTACTGTTTACAAATAAATTGAATATCGATAAAATTAAAATTTCTTATAACTCTTACTGTTTCTCACTCTGAGGGGTAGAGAGATGAAATTGAACAGTCAGATTCTACTTATAATATTGCCAAACTCACTTTAGTCTGTAGCAATGATAATCTAGTGATTAAGACTCCCGATCTCCAATCCCCGATACGTCAATATTAAAAATCAATAACTGATTTACTACTATATAGTACTAGTATATTCCTTGGCTGCGTGGACCACTAAAGTGGCCCGTGGATATGCACAGGTTTTTTTTCAAATGCAACTATTGTCTTTTTAGGCATTCTTTCTTGATTTTCGCATTTAATCGGCTCTACCACACAATTTTTTAATTTCTGAGGAATCATTTTTGTACCCACGACGGAACGGAGACGGTATATGTGTTTGCCCTAAGATGTATGCGTTAGTTTGTTACCATTTTCCTGGAAAACTACTGGACCGATAATTATGTGGCTTTTTGCATTAGATATGCATAACTTTTGAGAAGGTTCCTATATATGTAGGACCATAGCCAATCAAGTTGAGCTGCAATCGTGATTTTTATTCTTGAATTTTACCATTTTTCTCAAAAAGTACTTGCGGTTTTTTGCATTGGATATGTATAGCTTGTGAGAAAGTTCTTAGTTATATTTTATGGTCAAAGTCCACAACGCTGCGCTGCAATCGTGATTGTTTTTACTATCTTTATGCATTTTTATAAATTTTTGAAATAAATCAATTTTAAAATCAGTCAACTTTTATTATTCATATAATCACATTCAGTAACATTTTTTCCATAATATCTAGGAATTCCAACTTATATTATGAAAAAAAGGTTCACATGAACTAATAATATAAATCTATACTAACACATTATAAACGCGAAGTTGGGATGCATGGATGATGTTGTTAATCATGCTTAAATTGATCTGTATAAAATTTGGGACAAAGATAGATTATAGTCTGGAATAACATGGCGGCTAGTTTTTATTCCGGAAAATTCAAGAGTTACCGCGAGAACCAAAAACCCTCAATTCACGCGGACGTAGTCGCGGGCATCAGCTTCTTCATTAGAAATTACGAATATAAAATATAAATATTCGTAATTTATGTATATTAGTGTTTTTTCAAAATATTATGTTTAATTATTTTTTGATTTTATTTGTAATAATTTTTTATCGAATAAATAAGTATCGATAATACCAGCCCTAACCCCTAACCCTAAGCTCCGCCCATACGCCATTTTTACTTACCGGAAGCTTCAATTTAAATATGATGTTTCATATCCTCTCCTAATTTAATAAAATCAAAGTCTTGTACATAGTCAATGTACTCTGTGGTGTTTTCATAGAGTAAGAATATTCTTTTTCTCTGGCACAGAGTACATTATATATACTGGTATAAAGGTGCTACTAGACTTTCCATGTACAGCGACATCTATCGGGAAGTTGTCCAACTAAAATATGTATATATATGTAACCATAGCACAATGCTATAGTACTATATATTACAAAGTGATAATAATTTATCTTAATTATTATTACAAGATCACATAATTCTGCAACTATAGAATTATGTGACCTTGTAATAATTAAGATAAATTATTATACGATAAACACAAACTGTAAAGATGTTCAGATGTTAGTAAATGAAACTCATGGTGATTATTTTCTCTTATATTCTCAATTACAAAAAATATACATAAAGTATAACAATTATTCCACAGTTTCATGTTTTTCACATCGTACACACTTAATACACACTCTATTAATATAGTTTCACATTGTAACGAATTTATCAAAAAATAATAATTTTGTTTTATCCACCCGGCATCCGGCATGCCAGAAAACGTCAATGTCAATGTCGAATTTCAAACTTTAAAATGGCGGCTGTCCACGTTTGGAAATTAAAACACAAATGTTTTATTAAACTTCTGACTCATTCCAATAAACTTAATTTATAACAGATAAATCTTTATAAATTATCTAAGATAACTCATATTCTGCAAAAAAAATCGTTTGATATATTATTAGCTTTGTGTTTAAATAAATGGCAAAATCATTAATTTATCTAAAACGAACGAACACTTATTTCAGCGCCATCACAGACCCTGATCACAGACTTTTAAGTATACATACTTTCAGTACAAGATAAGCGCCATGAGCGCCATCCTTTAGGGAGTTGTGGAACTAACATCCCCATACAACAGAAAAATGTTCTAAGTGCAAAGGCCCTGTTCTCTGGCTTCGGCTTGAAAGACGGCCTTCTTCACAGAGTACACCACAGAGTACTTTGTCTATGAGTACACTAAATATACTGGTAGCCTTCTTGTTCTGGTCGGTGCTGAAAGATGCCTAAAAGGCTACAAACCAGTACAAACAGAGACATCAGACAAGTTAACCAGAGAAGCACAATCGCCCGACTAGGCTGAAAACCCGAATAATCCAGTGCAAATATACTTTATCAGATAACTTACTCTGAGAGAGCAAAGGAGTTACTACAAAGTATAATTTATGCTCGTAGCTGGCTGTTAATATGTAATAATTAAAATTATAATCAGTGAAATGTACAAGGACTGTGGAAGGAACTTATTACTTTTAGCCTCTTGAGGTCCAACGAGTTGAGGCTTTAGGGGGGATTTATTTTTGAACATCCATGTATCTAGAATAATAAATAACTTGTAAGATTGATACAACAATAATAATTGTTATATAAGAAAGCATGAAGCCACCTGTTGAGCCAGCAAAGGATGATTGCTGCAATAGCGGTTGCAATCCATGTATATTCGAAGTATATGCTAACCAACTAAAGTTGTACGAAAAATACCAAAATCAAGGTGATAATAATTCATATTTCTCGGATTGTGGTATCTCACAACTTGAATATAAGAAATTTTATCTCTGTGATATTGTACAAATAAGCAGCACACAGAAAATGCTCTTTTTTCAAAAGTCAAAGCATGATCAATGTCAGCAAGTCTGGTGGAAACCTGGTGATCACTTTCTTGTCAAATACACTTCCATTACTAATGTTTCTTGCACAAGGGCATATACCCCTATTAGATTAAAATTGCATTTTGCAGGTTTAAAGTATGACTTCCTCATAGTTGTAAAAAAATATAGCAATGGGTTAGTTTCCAATTATTTGTTTAACTTGACCATTGGAGATGAAACATTGTGGAGAGGACCATATGGTTCTTACAATATACAACCTAATGAATATGGTAGAATTATAATGATTGCACAAGGGACAGGAGTAGCCCCTTTCATATCTATTATTCAGAGTATATTACACAATGAAGAAAATATGACTAGAATAGTTTTATGTTATTGTTGTAAGGATGCTACAGAAATATTGTTTAGAGATGAGCTGTATGAATTTAACTCTTACTGGAATTTTTCATATAAAATTTATTTAAGCCACATATTCAGTGAGAGCTCTATTAATAAAAAATATAATGAGCCAATTGTCCATAACAAATTCAACAATGCAGAACTGGACACTTTGGAAAAAAGTCCTGATGATCAGTATCTGCTTTGTGGCTCATTACAATTTATGAAAGAATATGAAAATGTTCTAAAAAATGAAAATTATTCTGGTAATATTTTCCTTTTCTGAACAAACTTTTGAGAACCCTTGCCTTCTTTCAACATCCTTAGTAAATATTTTGAAATTAATTCCCAAACTTATCGCTACCCCTCAACTGGCACGCGGCCTTTTCCCGGCTTGTGGCGAGGCCTTCAGACTGCCGTTCCCCAGTTGCCCGGTAAACGTCAAAGGCAGTTAGACTGCCGCTCCGCAGTCAAAGGGATACATAATGAAAAGTTTATTTAGGTATTAATTTTTCAAATAGATCCATCAATACCTACCTATGCAAAGTTGCCAAAAAGTTTAAGATCATTGGATTTAACCCAGTTAAATCCAGGAACTGTCAGAGGCACCTAGCAGGAGAGAAATAGTTGAATGGGTATGTATAATTTGAATGATTATGTGTAGCCTCATAAGATTCTTAGATGCATCTTATGACCATAGTCCACCACGTTGTGCTGCAATCGTGGTTTAATTGTTTACTCTTCATTTCAACCCATTGCCTGCTCATTAAGTCACTACTGAGTAGGAGCCCCTTTCGGAATGAGAAGACAAGAGGCCCTCCGATCATGATAACTAGTATTTTTCTGAAAAACTACTGGACCGACATATATGCATTTTTTGGTTTTTAGATAATTATTGTTTCAAAGTTATAGGTCACTAAGGAGCGCTGTAGTTGATCGTGGTTTTTTTAATTTTTAAAGTTACTTGTATAAACTAAAAATTTGCTATTTTAAAAATAAGACGACATTTAAATTACCAATAACTTTTTGAGAAGAAACAATTGTTTTTTGGCAATAGTTTATTAATTAACTAATCACCTAATAAGAGGTAAATTCTGTTTATAGAAAGCTGAGAGTCGTTTTATGCAGGTCACAGCTCCCCCCATTTCTGTTGCAGGTTAATTTATATCTAGGATATCTTCTAAGATAATTTGTGAAATAATTCTAAGATAATAATAAAAAAAACCTGGCTGAGTTTTTTGTGGGCTCTTCTCAGACCAGGGCGCATTTGGAACCCTCGTAGCTTTAGTTTTAAGATACCGTTACTGAATAGCACCTTTAAATTTTATAAATAACTGGACGTCAATAAATGTAGTATACCTACCTAAATTGAATAAACATTATTTGAGTTTGAGTTTGATATTCACCTGAATTAAATGATGTACCTAAAGCGCGAATTTGGTCTATGTTAAATGCTTGAGATGACCTACTATTTTGTTTGTGGATTAATACAATTGTCAGCAAATAAACCTTCGAAAGTAAAGCTTTGTTTTAGACCTTTGAAAGTCATAAAATTGGTTATTGTGAGACAACGGATAGATAATAGATATGTATATGCTATCGTGGACTTTTTAGAACTTTTTGAGAGGAACAATTCCACCATACATTGTTTTCGTGTAACTTTTATTATTCACACAGTGCACGGTGCGGAAGCTCTCAGATAAAACGTTTTTTCCGATTTAATTCATATTATTTTTCGTAAAGATCTCTGATTTTAAAAAAAAAATATAGCTTATGTTGCTCGCTGATAAAGTAGCTTTCTAAATGTGAAAGAATTTTTAAAATCGGTTTAGTAGTTTTTGAGTTTTTCCATTACAAACAAATCTTTTCACTTTATAATATTTGTTTAGACTACCAAAACTGGGATAAAACTAAAAAAAGGCAAAAGATCTGTCTATCTATCATACAGCCTATTCAGTAATATAAAAATTTATTCAATGCCATTTTACACTCTCGCCTCAGTAGTCACTTGACACAAAAATCCGTAACCTAAAATCGGGCCAATCAGCGCTCCGCATTCGAAACGACGCTGTCGCCCACTCAACCAATAGGACTACGTAACCGCTCTTCGTAGGAGTGGCGCGAGATTCAAACCGCTGATTCATTCACGGTACCTACGGGGAACCCTCCTAGCCCTTTTTAGTGATCGCTACAAAGACATAAATAACCTAAAATTATTTTATTTTTATTTGTTAATTTATTTTTTAGTTATTTAATATTGTTTTATTTACATGTGCTTAATATTATAACTGCGAAAGTGTATTTGTTTATTGGTTTGTCCTTCAATCATGCCGCTACGGAGCAACGGATCGACGTGATTTTTTGCATGAGCATTGAGGACCTGGAGAGTTATATAGGCTACTTTTATCCCGGTAAATTAAGGAGTTCCCGCGGGAATCAAAAAACTTGAACCACGGCTGTTTGGAATGGAGATAGATTATAATCTGGAATAACATAATAGGCTACTTTTATCTCGGAAAATTAAAGAGTTCCCACACGAACAAAAAACCTCAATCCGCGCGGACGTAGTCGCAGACATCAGCTTTATAGGCCTATTACACTGCACTTTTCACAGGGAGGGTCCCTGGATAAATCTTATTACACTACACTTGGATCAGTGCATTTAGGGGGAAGGGTCCCTAAATTAATCCTTATTGCTGTGTAATAAGCGACGCTCTACTTAGCGGCCACGCCCACCCTTAATACAGGGCCCTGAAGTAAGTGCGGTGTAATAGGCCTACAAATCCTACGTTAATTTCATGTTGGTCTGATAAATAATTCGGAGATGGCGGGCGGAATTTCTAACGGGTAACAGCAAATCAATAGTTGCGAACGGTGTAATAGCTCATTAAAACGTAGATTTCAACCATATAGACCGTATACCTAATGAATAGGTATATGCTGTTATAGGGTAAGCCCACCCGTGCGAAGCCGGGGCGAGTCCACTAGTATTTTTTAAGAAAATTAATGATGCTAAGATGCGAAGACGCTTGCCGGATGCACAACAACCTGGACATCTGCCTGATCAAAATTTTAAGAATTGGGATGTAAGTTCGGTCGGTATAAAGATCGGAAGGTCTTGTCATGGGGACAGCGCTTTAGAGCTTTTTGTTTCAGTTTCGAGCGCCACGTCGCGAGACGAACTCATGTGGCCGGCCATAGTCTACTGGATTGACAGTAGTATCTCGCGTCATCGTTCTAAACATGCGCAGTCAGTAAAGCGCAGCTTGTCGAACCACAGTCGCGGATTTGATAAACAATACTACAAAGTACTTATTGAGGAAGTAGAGACAAAGTGCTGAGAGCCCAATGTAATTTACGTCTCGCATCTCATCGCTCACACACCAACTGATTCTCTTTCGTCTTGAGGTCGTGCAAATGTGTGAATACGGCATAACATACGAACTATCTAATCGGATGCTAAGTTGAGAGCTGGTACGTCTGTAGATGCCATAAGACTTGTGCCAAAATTACTCCTCGTCTAGACCAATGATAGAATTTTAAAATTTTTGATATGGATTTTTTTCGCGCCGGCGCGAACGTCTAACGGACGAAGCGTGTTTCTTGCGCTTGTAAGAGATATTCAATTTGTACGTTTCGTAAAATCAATTTCGTGATGTAACTGTAAATACAATGGTTAAATATTGGAATACGAGATAGTGGTAAAGCAGTGATTGCTGGGATTTTGGAACAAATATTTTGGTGCAATGTGTTTCCGTGAATAATACTTACTATTGGTACCTACTTAAAATTGGAGAACAAAAATGATAGTTTAATAAATAGTTAATTAGGAAAAAACTAAAAATCAGAATGGGATCCATAGTTTTAAAAAGCTTGTCCGTTCTCTTGGGAATTTTCTTTATATTTGTGGGAATAACAAAGTTGTCGCCAATTATTTCAAAGGAATTGCATAAAGATTTGGTAAGTACCTATTTACATACTGAGCTATGCTACTGAGATATTATAATTTCGCATGCGTTGCTGTCGAGACAAAATTATAAAGGTCGCTAGATGCATTAAGATTTTTGTTGCGAAGCAATGTGGCTTTCTATTTTGGTATTTGGCCTGCCGCCTAATGCCTAGTGATACTGTCTTGCTGCGACAGTGGGATGTATCCACACCATCGTTCTTTATAGCTTCAAATATGCTGGAAAACTAACATCATTTCATTTCTGGGAATGCGGAATGGCCATAATATTCCTATGGTAATTTATACCATTAATATAATTGACATTATAAAAAGGTCCATGACGTTAGACGCATTTTTATTTAAGGTCGACAGATTTTCCCTGCTAGAATTGTCAAAACGACAATTTAGTCATAGAATAATCTTGTTTGGCAAATATTTAATTTGACTTCAGTAAATTAATGTTGCACCCGATTGCACTACCAGAAACATGGCGATATCAGGCGCTAGGGCTTTTGACCAAAATTTTGTTCCAAAAACAAATATTATTGAGGCAGCTTGTAACCTAACCAAACGTTTTCGTTACCGCGACGGCCACTTGAATGACGTTGAATATACTTACATATTTTTTTAAATAATAAGGTTTCTTTTAGTTTTTGAAAGAAGTACCGGTTCTTTCAACGGTTTACGTATAAATTTTTGTCGGTTTGTCTGTCTTAAGAAAGCTGAGAGACGAGTGCAAAATTGCGGCAAATAAAACAAAATAGTTTGGGTATCCTCAAGATAATGTACTCGATTTTTGCTTAGCCTTTTAAGTTTTGTAGGCCTTAGTGCTGCCTCATATTGTGTATCTTAAATATCTGAACTAATATTATAAAGAGGAAAAATTTGTTTGTTTGTTTGTAATGGATAAACTCAAAAATTATTGAACCGATTTTAATAAAAATTCTTTCACTAATAGAAAGCTACTTTATCAGCGAGTAGCATAGGCTATATTTTATTTAAAAAAAAGAGATCCCTACCATAATTGCAAAACATCTCATCTGAGAGCTTCTGTGGCGTGCGCTGCGTAAATAGTAAAAGTTACACGAAAACAATGTATGGTGGAATTGTTCCTCTCAAAAAGTTATAAAAATATTCCGCGATAGCATATTATATCTGCCTCTCTGGTCTAGTGGATAGCTTGTTTGACTGCGGCCGACGAGGTCCCGGGTTTGAGGCCCGGGTCGGGCCATAATTAAGTATTGGGTTTTTCTGACTAGAATTCTCAATACTAGCCCGGAGTTAGGAAGTTGGCGGTGTTTCACCCCCTTGCCTGAGAGATCACGTTAAGCCGTCGATCCCGGTTATTATCACTAACATGATAATAGTCGTTATAGCCCGCCAACCCGCATTGGAGCAGCGTGGTGGGTTAAGCTCTAATTCCCTCTCTCCTATGAGAGTGGAAGCGTGTACCTGTGGACTTGATATTTGGAAGGTAGGTTCCTTCTATGGTGTAGAGGGCCGCTAAGAAACGGTTTTGAGAAAATTCACCCCTAAGGGGTTTAAATAGGGGTTGGAAGTTTGTTTGAAAGTCCTTTGTTTTTGAAGTTAGAAACATGAAAATTGGCAATTAAGTTAATAGCTATAAATAATAAAAACCTGTATAAGCAATTTTACGAAAATCTACCCCAATAGGGGTGAAATGGGGGTTGGAAGCTTACATAGTAAGGACTCCCAAGTTTTTGAAGTTAGGGACTTGAAAATCGGGATTTAGGTTATTAGTTTTAAGTAATAATAAACTGCATATGTAATTTTACGATTATTCACCCCAAAGGGCGTGAAATAGGGGCTGAAGGCTTGCATGAAGGTTATAAGTTTTTGAAGTCAGCATTAAGGACTTATTAGTCTTATTTAATAAAAACCTGTCGATGCTATATAGCTGCTATAAATAGGCTTTTTGCAGCGGGAAAATCTCATGGGAAATCAGAAATTGTACGCGGACAAAGTCGCGGGCGACCGCTATTAATAATCTAATCGCAACAACGTATGCATATTACTAACTAATAACTAATATCCTAACCATAATTAGTAATTAGTACTTCCCTAATTTTTTTTCAGAGAAAAGAATATGTTAGATATGCGAAAGTTTTTCCGTTTTCCGAAATGTTGGATTTTAAACTACCGTCGAAATGGTATCGCAGGACAGTTGGTGGCTTAGAAATATTGTTCGGGCTGGCATTGGCGACAATACCAAGTCGTAAGTCGGTTACTGTTTTTACACGTTATTAAGATTAGATAAATCATTTCGATAAATATAAAAATACTAGCGGGCGCGGTAGACGTTGTCCTGCCCTGAACCTAGAACCCGATTGTAGCGCCACCTACCGGGTCCAATTGTGTTTTCAAACTATCCAGGAACCCACTGAAATATACCTACAAATTTCATCCAACTCGGTCCAATCGTTTAGGTTAAACATACGAACAGAAAAATTATACGTTACGTACCTACATTTAATAAGATGGCCATTTATGCCGCATGTTTTGACAGTCTCCAGTAAATCAAAACCTATAGGGTACTTCCCGTTGACCTAGAATCATGAAATTTATTAGGAAACAATCTCTCATAAACTTAAGTAAAATCCCAAAAATTTAGGTATTCCTTCTATGCGCCTTATCTTTCCGGCTTTCATATTTTTATACGACCTAAAAAAAGGAGTATATTGTTTTCAGGGTTCATGTATGTATGTATGTGAGTTTGTATATTCCACCATAACTTCTATACGCCTGAAACGATTTTGAGAAATGAGGTATCGTTAGAATCCCTAGCTTATTCCGGGTGACATAGGCTAGTAAAACTTTTGAAAAAATTGATGGGGTGACCATGGTCGCGCATTAAAGACCAAAATTGAAAAAAAAAAAATTCGAAAATAAGATTAATTATATAATCATCATCTAGAAAATGATGAGTAGATTCCAAAAATATATGTATAACACTATAGTTCAATATTTAGTGATTCACAAAAAAATATCATTTAATAAAAAATGTGACTAAGATTCCAAAGGCTATATATGCAAATCGCTTCTTATGGAGATAAACTCCAAAAATAATATGGCAGGGCAGTCGTATTTTTTAATTCGTTAAATTAATTTCACTTGTATGAACTTCAGTAGTTCAGTCATGGAAACTACATACAAGTTTGTACGGAACCCTCTTTTATAGTTATTATTATTAAACATTATAATTTGGATATTATTTTCTCTTACAGATAAGATAAAGAATACAGCAAATGTTGGGCTAGTCATTCTTATGATCTTGGCTGCATATTCTCATGTAATGGTTGGCGATCCTTTCGACCGATGCGCGCCGGCTTTGGTTTTCTTCTTCATGCTCACTGGAAGGCTCGTAGTCTGGTAAGAACTATAAATTCGGAATTATAGTGTATTAACACCATTGGTCATCGCCATCTAACTTCGCCAACCCACTACTGACCTCGGAATGTGAAGTTTTGTTAGGCTATAACACAGTATACCACGCTGGACAAGTGTGGAACTTAGACTTCACACACCTTTGGGAATATTATGGAGAACTCTCAGCCATGTAGCATTCCTAACGAAGTTTTTCTTCACCGTTAAAGTAAACGCACATAACGAGAGGGACTGGTGTCTGCTCCGGATTCCAACCCCGGACCGTCCGAATAGGAGGTTATCATCTTTATCCTATATACTAGCAACAATATTTAACTTTATGACTAATATTTGAGAATTATAATATGTTATACTTAAACATATTATTTTATAGGCTTAGCATCATGCCTACTGGAGATGTCAGCGCAAAATAGCTACGATTGTATTCCGATCGTGGGCTGAGTTGACGTCATTTATATTTCTCAAATACTGAAGATAGCTCCTCACGTCAAATCTTACTTTGATCACACAATATTTTCATACCCGCTTACGCTAGCTTACATGATATCTATTAAAAATCCGCTTTAAATTGCAAAGAATTAATTACGACGTCGAATCAAATAGAAAATTTTCTAAATAAACTTGGGACCTATGATAATGAAATCCTTAAAATAGCCAGATTGCCAATGCCAGTGCGCCTTGACCAATTTTTATGAGATGTAAACACGAATATCGAAATAAAATTAGTTCTATCGCATGATGGCAACCAGCCAAACATTTGGTATGAGATATGACGAATCACTTGTCGCGTAAATAATTGTGCATAATAAATACTCAGACACGCATCTAAAGTATGTATTTTTTTATGTGCATCGACCATATGAGCTCCTAGACCCTGTGTCATGAGCTTTGAACGCTCGGGTTGCCTATAACAGATCACTTTAGTAATAAGGCTGCCTTTGCGCATTACCACACTTTCCTATCTTCTGTTTTGTATGTATTATTTTATACTTATGTGTTAAGATACTGCTACTACTACTATTAAAGTACATATTTATACCGTATTCGTTCACTTTATTTCAATATTAGGTACATTCTAAAAATCTGGCTTTGCCAGCGTAACGCCCAAACGGTTAGATCGATTTGAATCGGTTTCATTTCTTCAAACGTTTGAACCAGTTCGAATTTTATTTAAAAGCTTGACTAACTTGTAAACGTAATACGTACGTTGGGATATCAGTTCAATTGACTCCTTAGCAATTTAATTTTTAATATTATGTTAAGTGTTAACCCTCTCTACGTTGCTGCTCTAAATGTACGCACTTTACTTTCTGAAAGCAGAATCACAGAGCTAGAAATAGTGATTGAAAATTTGAATTGGGATATAATAGGCCTAAGTGAAGTAAGACGAGATAGAGAGGCTATCGAAGAGTATTCAGAATTTATCTTATGTCACACTTCAGCCACTAAAGGAAGAAATGGCGTCGGTTTTTGGGTAAAGCGAACTTTACGAAGAAACATCATAAGTTTTAAAGCTTTTTCCGATAGAGTCGCTGCACTAGAGGTCCAGACATCAGAAAGTCAAGTTTGGTCTATTATTCAAGTTTATGCTCCCACAGAAAACTGCGATAAAGAAGAACTTGAACGATTCTATGCGTCGGTAGAGTCGGCTCTAGATTTTGCAAAGTTTAAGAACCTAATTATATTAGGAGACTTCAATGCGCAAATTGGACGTTCACAAAAAGGCGAAGACAGAGTATTCGGAACGTACTCGTCTGGCAAAAGAAGTACGCGGGGTCAAATATTGGTAGAGTTTGCCTTGGAACATAATCTAAGGATCATAAATAGTGTGTACCAACGCAAACCACATAAAAAATGGACTTGGCAGTCCCAAGATGGAAAGTACCATAATGAGATGGACTCCTCACAAATCGGTCTAATCAAGTTCTTAACTTCGATATTGTAAACAATCTCAATTTTAATACTGACCACCGCATGGTAAGATGCAAGATAAGAATAAAATTAAAGAAGAATAGGCGATATATAAGGTCCGGTAAATATGTCACTAAATTACCTAAATTACCAGAGGAATATGAACAATATTGCGGAAGTAGGCTCAAAGAGCCACTTACACTGACAGAAAATATACAACAACAGTTTAGTGGTTTGGTGAGCGAAATAAAACTATTGTTAAAAGAGTTGCCAACTGAGAAAAAAGGAAACAATAAATATATAAACTCAGAAACCACGAACCTCTTACAAGAACGGAAAGGACTCTATATGGAAAAAAGAACGAAAGATGTAAGATCAAGAATAACACAGCTAAGTAAAAGGATAAACAGGAATATCCTACAAGAAAGAAAAAGGCAACGACAGCAAATATTCGAGAGTTACATATCGAAAACAGGAGCTATACGGAAAGCTTACAAAGAACTTAGTAACAAGTTTGAATGGGCGGCAAACCTAAAAAATAGAGCTGGGAGTATACTTTCGAGACGGGCAGACATAATAAATGAAGCAACTGCATTCTACAAAGTATTATATGCGGTTAGCCAGAGTAGGTACACCTACAACTTCACAATCCGTATTCTACGAGTCTGAAGATGCTCTAATACCACCCATAACCTATTCTGAAATTGAATATGCGATAAAAACTCAAAAGAACGGCAAAGCTCCCGGCGACGATCACATTACCAATGAAGTGTTGAAATCCTTCCTGAATACATTACGGGAGCCTCTATATATTTGTCGGCGCGAAGGGGTTATTAACCTCATTCAGCGGCGTCAAGAAAACCTAGATTTCAATAATTAACCGTTTTTCTTAAGCTGTTTGAATCACAAATTAAACATTTCTTTGTTAATCGATGATTATTACCCTCAATATGATTTTGTAAACATAATTTAGACAGAAGCAAACAATTTGCAAAAGATGATTGTAAAAGCATGCTTTGATATAAATACGGGCGGCCGACGCCTCGGTGGGCATTCTTGCCCGAGGTGTCGGACCGTTCGGACGTCTGAAAATTGTCATAATAAAAGTGAAGTCTGACAAGTTGTGTTTTGATTACTATGAGTGAAATTGTTGAAGATTGTGCATTGCTGCCGTCACCTTTACTAAAAATACATCCGTAGGCCTTGAGCCGTCATCAGAAGTGGGATCGGCCGCCACTTCATCCGGTCGATCATTAAATAAACCGCAGCAAAACGATCGCTATCTGGTCAAAAGAGTAGTCGGCAGAGGACGACCACGAAAGGTCGCCCATGACCAGCTCCGCCGAGCTCCTCAACCTGGTAATCAGGAAACCGTGTCGGCGCCAGAAGATGAATTGCCGACTGATCCTGGGTCACCGACTTCACGAGGAGGGTTGCTGGAACAACCCACTCGAGAACCAACCATGGAAAATGCAGAATAATAACGGTGAGTCACAACCATACTGTAAAACCCAAATTTTCAAAAATGCTTACAGATTCAATATCCTTTTCTTCCCCTCTACGAGATCCACGAGTATATCCACGAGATCCACGAGTAATCCACGGGATCTACGAGAAATCAACGAGATCCACGAGTAATCCCCGAGATCTACGAGTAATCCCCGAGATCTACGAATTAACCCAAGGGTTTCACAAGTGTCGACTAGACATTACTAAATCCTTAAAGACCAAAACATGAAAGATGTGCTGGTCTATTAGAAACATGACTAAGCATCACTAGATGCTTACAGGTACCAAACTCAAAAGGAAATTTATTTTTGTTTCAGAACCAACATCAAATCGTCAGGCTGGTGCAGAGCGCGCACCGCCTGTCAGAATGGCCGTGTCGGCGCGAAGGGGTTATTAACCTCATTCAGCGGCGTCAAGAAAACCTAGATTTCAATAATTAACCGTTTTTCTTAAGCTGTTTGAGTCACAAATTAAACATTTCTTTGTTAATCGATGATTATTACCCTCAATATGATTCTGTAAACATAATTTAGACAGAAGCAAACAATTTGCAAAAGATGATTGTAAAAGCATGCTTTGATATAAATACGGGCGGCCGACGCCTCGGTGGGCATTCTTGCCCGAGGTGTCGGACCGTTCGGACGTCTGAAAATTGACATAATAAAAGTGAAGTCCGACAAGTTGTGTTTTGATTACTATGAGTGAAAGTGTTGAAGATTGTGCATTGCTGACGTCACCTTTACTAAAAATACATCCGTGGGCCTTGAGCCGTCATATTTTATTTAACCCGGCGTCATCGAGGTTGGGTCAGAATGACCCAGTGTATTTAAGAATGCAAATATTTTTTTACGTACGCGAGCGTCGTTGGCCGTCTTCTCATTAGCTGGAGCCAACGCTGTATTCTAAAAGTTTCTGAAAAGAAATGAGTCCAACGGTGACCGCGCTGGAAGCTAAACGTGCTTATTTGTCAAAAGGGTCAATATGACCCATACTCACAATTAACGTAACAAAATTTCGCGCCTTTTTTGTATGATTTTTGTACAGAATTTTTTTTTGGTGTTTATTCAAGTTTTTTCTTATGTTTTTATGTTCATGTTTTTGATTTTATAATTTAGGTCCCATATATGACTGAAAATACCTACTATATTTTAGCGTAGTAAGGTGATGAAACTCTAAGGGATCTCAATTTTGTTAATATTTTGGGAGTTTCAGTAAAAGTTTAAATATTTTGAATAAATGTTCTGTGATTCATATCTTTTTTCGTTTATTCCTAAGATCAGAGTGTAAATATACAATATAATGACAAGGATTATGAATATATTCAATAAAACATGAAAATATCGTACATTATATACATGGGTTATATTGACCCACCTTAACATCCGTGTAACAATGGAAAACGCCAGACTATGTATAGAGCTTTGCCCCACTTATTAAATTTCGTTTACAAGCATACCGTATGTAGAATTTAATAGATTTTTTATTACTGATAACCATACATATATTTTTAAGCCTCTAACACTTGCGGTTTTTTATTAAAACTAAGTTTAAGTTGCAAAAATTTTTTTAGGTTATATGCATTTTAAATTGTGAAATGAGTGAAAATAAATGTTGTGTATCATTACAATGCTCTTGCCCACGGACGTAGCTATAGCTTTGACAAGGGGGGGTCCCCAAACTCCCCAAAGTAAAAAAAACAGAGCTCTAACGAAAATTAAATCTATCATTTACAAATTAAATATTGCCTGCGACTATAACACGCAAGTATAGTCGCGGGTAATCTATAATAATATTTAACTTAGGTTACTCTAAGTAGGTGCCTTTAAATAAAATTTAGGTATATGTAATGTATGTATTGCAATATATATTTACTCAAAAGTAAGAAAGTTGAAACTTTAAAGTAATAAATTTAGTCTTTTACGTTTTATTGCTAACTGATTAATAATTTCTTCGGAATCAAGTCGTCCCGCCAGATCTCGGTGTACGCTCATTAAAGCCAGACCAGTAAGTCTTTCATCGCCCATTTTATTTCTTAGGTAAGTTTTTAACCTCTTTAAGGTAGAGAAAGATCTTTCAGGGGTTGCAGTGGACACTGGGAGTGTGGCTAAAATAATGAGAAGCTTTTTTATTAAAGGGAAAAACTGATCATCGCAGTTATCGATAGCGTCGATCACAGTTGCAGGTTTTTGTGCTACAGATTTCCAGTGATTGTGCCATATCTCATATTCACTCAGAAATATTGTGCCTTCATTTTCCCCACCCAGAAATGTTTGTGCAATATTTTTAAGATTTTCTTTTATCCTGGTGTCATTACTGGTTTTGTCAGGTAGAGGCATTTGAATTCCTTCGATCGTCGATTCATGTGGTTTAAAACGAGCGTCGAGTTCTGTAATAACATGATCAATGAAAGGGTAAAACACATTTCGTCGGTAGTATATTTCGGCAGTTTCTGCTGCAATATTATTGCGCAGGGTTTGCCTTCCAGTTATTCTTGGCACAACTATATCGCTTGAACTCATCTGCTGTGCTTGCTCAAAAAGGATTGCGAACTGACTTTGGTTCCGAACATTTAGTAAAGTCGTTTTTACAGTTTTTGTATATTCGCAAATGTTGGTCAAATCGACATTGACTTTCTGCATTGCTTTGTTAAGGTTTGCTGTATATGAAAAAACTTTTCTCAGTATAACTAAAGAAACAATAAACTGGCTGTTATCCATAGCGGTTTGAAGATGGTATGCTTTAGTAGCGACGTCACTACTAGCAGCATCTTGAAGTGCCCCAAGTGTTTCGCGTATAACGGGAACCATTTCTGCAAATCTTTCGACAGCCACGTGTTTTTCGGTCCATCGTGTCTCATAAAGAGAGATAAGCGTTGAGTGAGATGAATTAATTTGATCCGCAATTTTCTTCAAAAGCCCGTCGCGAAGCGGTGATAGGCGAAAAAAGTTTATTACGCTCTTAATGGTTCCGATACAGTTACGTATCATTGGTATCTCACATGAATGCACTAAAACTAAGTTGAGAACATGAGCAACACAGTGTACGAATTGCGCTCTCGGGTATTGCTCTGCGATTATTGTTCTTACGCCCCGTAACCAGCCGCTCATAACTGCAGCGCCATCGTAGCCTTGACCAATCCATTTATCCATATCCAAATTATATGATAAGAGATGTGATATAATAGTCGTTGCCAAAGCTTGAGCTGAAACATCTTCTACACGGATGAATTCTAAGAAATCTTCCCGTATAACCGATTTCCCAGATGAGCAGTGTACGTATCGTAAACATAACGCTAATTGTTCTCGCCGTGATATGTCTTGTGTTTCATCAGCAAGTACAGTAAAAAAACCAGCCTCTTTGACCCTATTAAGTACTTGCGCTTGAATAGCACTACCACATAGTTCAATCACTTCATTTTGAATTCCTGATGACGTATACATGGCTCTATTGTGAATATTTTGTGTAAGTAAATGATTCTTAAGTGCTTCATCGTCAGATCGCGCACGAAAACGAAGAAGTGCTCTAAAATTACCATCATTATGTTCGGGTTCATTTATCCCAATTTCTCCAGAATCACGACTTCCTCTTAGTGCTATTTCTTGCCTTCCGCAAAGAATAACTGTTTCAACAATGGCTTTCAATCTTTTTCTGTTCTCTTCGGCAATTTTATTGTTTTCTACATTCATGCACTCTGCAACATCAAGCGTTTTTCCTTCCATGATCCTTGCAAAATTGGCTGCCTGCTCAACAGCAAATTTATGATACTGCGTATCTGCATGGTGATCAAAGCTCTCTAAAGCTTTCTTCCAGTTAGTAAATGGCTTTCTAACAAAGGCTCCAAGTTCTTGATGACCACGACCGCCTTGCATTTTTCCAAGTAAAACACATACTTTGCAAAGTGCTCCCTGCATGATGTTTTAATATACAAGCCATGAGTACCCAATGTAGTCCAATGGCGTTGAAAAGAAAGTTTCTTTTTACCAGTGTCAGTGACTGGAAATTTAAATGTATCCGGACGGATCCAAGGCTCTTTTAATGCTCTCAGCTTTTCCTCGTCATTGCTTGGAGGATGATATACGTATTTCGCAATATCATAACCCGTCCTGGCTGTGGTTGCGGACGTAGCCGAAGTCGAACACAAATCCATCCTGGCTGTAACAAAGAAATATTTGACTAAAACAAAACAACAGAACATACCCATCTTGAAACGGCTTTTTCGTCAAATTTAATTGTAAGAACGTATTTAATAAAAAAAATTGTGACTCTAATCCATACTATAATTAAATCGTAAGCGAGCCGTTGCTGTAAGTACATGAATATTTACAAATAAAAAAAACAATTTATACGGACTATAATTATGTTACTGAGGGTAATAAAATAGTTCTTAAAATTTTTGTCTGTGCGTTTGACCACGCTAATCTCAAAAACAGCTTTATCGATTTATAAGCGGTTTTCAGTGTGTTGTGGCAAGCTTCCCGTAACATTTTAGTGTATTTTTCATTCCAATCGGTTCATAAACAAAAAAGTTATGTTAAGAATAAGAATTTTCAACTAAAAATGAAATCTACGCGAACAAAGTCGTGGGCACCAGCTAGTTGTTAAATATAATTAAATTGCTTTCTGTTATAAGGCGAAATGATTTTATGACATTTTGGTATATTTCGCATATACACTGAAATTAATTGAAATGGCAATTTCAATAAACGTTAATTGTTTACAAAAATTATCTGGGAATAAAAGTAAGAGCAGCTTAAGTTTTTAGAGCGTCTATTAAATTCTAGTAACTGGGTTCCTTCCTAATAAAATAAATAAGAGACTTACCTTTCTTCACTTCATCGTCATCAGTATCTGTGGATGGCCCCGCTCTATTTATTTCTACTTCTTCAATAAGACAGGATTCCACATTGTCTTTTGACAAAAGTTCATTGGGCTTAGGTCGATCTTTCTTAGAAAAAAAAACTCAAAAGAGATACTTGATTTGTTCGTTTCATGCTTTTTAAAAGCGACAGTTTTTCTGTAGTGTATCGATTGCGCAACGTGAAGAGACAAAACAGACTAGCTAGACTAGCTTGGTTTGGGCCCCGCCATGCCGCCGAAGCGCGGGCGGCGGTGGCGGGGGCAGTGCCCATTCCCCCGCTCCCCGCACTGCGGCGGACAAAGCAACTATCGTTTTCTACAATCGGCGCGGTGCATGTAATTTTTTTCTGTTGGACAAGTAAGATGAATATGAATGGGGGAGGTCCGGACCCCCAAAACCCCCCCCTTATATACGTGCATGCTTTTGCCAAGATATATTATGGCTTTAAAATGAAGTAGGTTGAGGTCTACCTGAAGTTAATAACCTAGTTAATAAGTTAGTAACCTAGTTAATAAGCTTGTGCTATCTTCTCTAACGATAAAATGGTAGACTAACTAATTGGAAATAAAACAACTGTTGGTAATCATTGATGTATTAATCGTCATATTAAATATGTAATCAGTCGTTACATTGAAATAATTATTAAGTGTCATTTTCACTAATTAACAACACAAAATAACGAATTTAAACAAAGATCTGTACTATGACTTATGTAATAGGAATTTTGTTCTACTTTAAAAACTTAATAACTGTAGTTTTATTTAGTCGTGTATGCGTAGAATGTAATGCAAGTTGCCACAGGAAAAATAGGAAGTGGACAAGGGAGTTGAATTACTTTTTTTTACATTTTTAAATCCGCAACTTTTAGATCAATAATTATTAAATCATACGTGGACATAAATTCCTAAGATAATTTTAAAGTTTACATTTTGTGTAAATTATGAAAATTGGTGGGGCAGAATCTGGCATTCTCTTTTGTACCACAATGACGCCGGGTTAACAAAATATTGCATATAGAGCTAACGCCGGAGCAGTGGTCTCACTCAATTATAACACTTTTGCATAAGAAAGGTGACAGGGGCGAGTTGGGCAATTATAGACTAATTAGCCTCATGTCAAATATCTACAAAATTTTCGCAAAAATACTACTGAACTGAATATCTAAGACTTTAGACGAACACCAACCATGCGAACAAGCTGGTTTTAGGAAGCACTATTCTACTGTCGACCATATTCAAGTAGTTACACAATTGATAGAGAAAGCAAATGAATACGGCATGGAGCTCTACATGTGTTTTATAGGCTACACGAAGGCATTCGACTCGATACACCATAGTGTTATATGGTCCTCTCTATTAGAACAAAATGTTCATCCCAAATACGTTAATCTCATCAAAAGTGTTTATTCAAAATGTAGAGCAAAAGTTGGGTTAGAAAAGAAAGGTTCGGAGTTTGCCATAAGTAGAGGCGTGAGACAAGGTGACCCGGCATCACCCAAAATCTTCATGGCAGTATTTGAAGCCATTTTCAGAAACCTTCAATGCGAAAATAAGGGCCTGAAGATTGACGGTGAATATGCTTGAGTCATCTACGTTTCGCAGACGATATAGGAGTGTTTGCAGAGAATTCAACAGATCTTGGCACTATGATAGAAGAACTGTCAGAGGAAAGCAGAAAAGCTGGCCTATCTGTAAATATATCGAAAACCAAAATTCTAACAAACGCTGAAATAAAGGAGATTAAAATAGGGAGTGAAAAATAGAGTACGTAAATGACTACGTATACCTCGGTCAATCAGTCTCTTTTGAAAACTGCACTGAGAAGGAAATAAATAGGAGGATTGCCATGGCTTGGACTAAATATTGGAGTTGTTAAGAGATAATGAAGAACAAGGATATCGATATAAAAATAAAAAAGAAACTATACGAAGTCGCGATAATGCCATGTCTGACCTAAGGATGCCAAACATGGTTATTACGAAAGGAAGAAGAGGAAAAATTAGCTATAGACAACATGAGATGGACCAAAAAGGTCACAGAATGGATTCCTAGAGTTAAGAAAAGAAAAAGAGGCATTTTTTCAGAAATCTGTGGGCCGGACTGGATGAGACAGGCTCGGGACAGGAAGCATTGGAAAAATTTGGGGGAGGCCTACGCCGTAGAGGCGACTGATACGTGAAGATAAATAAATACTTACATATTCTATTATTTTGATGACTAAATTGAATTTGAAATCTCATAATATTTTAATTGTAATTATCATGTATTTAATTATGTTAGTAACAAGTAACTGACATTGTAATTTGAATTAATGATTTATTGTATGATAATGTAATGTTAATAATTATTGTAACTTCTAAATGAAATAATCTAATTAAAGACCAAATATGTTTATCTGTTTAATGAATGAATAAGTACAAATGAACTAATTGCAAATGAAATGCGTAAAATGTGTGTTGTAACTTGTAACGTATTAGAAATAAAGGCTTTATTTATTTATTTATTTATGTGTTAACCCTGGGCCTAATGCTGCAACCAGGACAGTGTGCGGATTACAGAACTCCTCATATTTTCTCCTCTCATCTTGCTTTTTTTTTCTCAGAAGGGATGGTGATCCGATCCAAATTCATATGACGAGTCGTCTTGTAAACAATTTGAATAAAATATCACTTCGGAAATGTTTCAATCAATCCGATTCATACTAATCACTTTTTATGTGTTATATTTTATTATGTTATCTTGAAAATTAAAATAAGGCCTGGGTACTCGGTGATGGCGGCCGTTTGTATAACTTGCAAAATTCAAGTTCAGATATCATAGACGCAGTGTTTGCTTTGAATAATTAGTAGGTATGAACGCACGATTCTCATTAAGGAGATAAGGCTCTAGTTTTAGCTATTTTAGAAGTGTTTCTGCCGTTCTGTTCTATGTTACCAAAATAATTGCGTTGTACTGTTATACCTAATCGGTATTTATTTTTAAGGTACCAAACCAGTTGCCGTGAAGAACTAGAAAAAACAGCCGCAACACAAAATGGCAATGGACTGAAGAGGGAGTAAATTCTGATAGCTATTTTTTTTTGTTAAAAATAATCAAGTGTAAAAAGTAAAATCATTAAAATCATTTTTGTTCAATATTTCTGTGACTATTCTGACTGTCCTAGTCATTATAATAAAATCGGAACATTACTTATTTTTATATTATTTGATATTATTTTCTTTGCACTTTAGTCTACACAGCACATTCGTTTGTCGTAATAAAAGCTGTTGCTTTTCAACAGAAGACATTAAATTCGTACCAAAGTGATATTAATTTAAGCTTATAGGTATTTATTACGTTGTTTTAGTGTGATTGTGATTTGTGAGAGTGGTATGTGTACTATACATATAATTACATATATAGAATTTAGCTTCTAAAACTGCCACTTTTCGGTAGATTAGAAAGTACAATGTTGTTTGAATTACGGACTTAATTAAAATATTGAATAGTATTTGTACATGATTTTGCTCAACTTTAATGTTCAAAATATTAATAATTGGAATTAATAATAATTTATTTCTAAGGTTATAGCCATAACAGAAATAACTTATTATTCACACCTTGGGTCTAGGCCTTAGGGAGGCAACACTCATGTATGTATGAATAATGTACAGTAGTTCTTTCCCTTGTAATTTTTGTAATTCTAAATAGTGTCTCACACATAACAAAATGCTTTTAGTACCTACTGACAAAATAGCGATGTTTAAACAATAGAACTGCAAGTTGTGTTGTAAGTCGTGTTTGAAATAACTATTATCTATAGGTCGCGCGCGAGTGGAATGCAGAGCTTATGTATGGTGACACATACATAACCTCTGCATTCAACTCGCGCGCTAACTGTACTTATTTACAAATAAAAGTGAGTAAGTAACTTTATATAATTGGTTTTATTTGATGTGTTATTACATAAACATTTTAAGTATACACAATAATTATCTTGGGTGTATAAATATTACACTCTTGCCCGGGCCTTACACACCTTGTTACTCTGCTAATTTCTAAATTCTTTACTGCCAGAAAAAAAAAATTTGTCAACATGCTGAAGCCCGCGGCTTCGTCCACGTTTGACGACCTCTTTGTGCAGTGGTGTGCGCTGTGGTCTTATAATGGAAGGTACCGGGTTCGATGCTCTGAAGGATCAATTTGGGAATTTATAATTTCTGAGTTATCCCTGGTCTGGAAGGAGGCTGATATGCACGGCCAAGATACAGACCTACAAAACATAGTTTGGGCTTCAGTATCGATCATAGAGTGCCCTCCAAAAAAAATCTAAATATTACAAGTAGATACAGTAGTTGTAGTAGGTATATTACAAGTTATTCCACCCGTGCGAAGCCAAGGCGGATAGGCTTAACAAGTGCTAAGAGCTAGGACACGTCTTCTCCATGGACACCCTAATTTTCTACACAAGGAGTCCTTCCTAATCCTCAGTATTCACAAAAAAAATATTGTTGTTTGCCTTTTGTACTTATATTTCAAATGGTGCATTATAGAATTTCAATTATACAAGTACAGATCGCTTGTACCTATTATAAAACTTACACTAAAATAATAGGTAGGTGTGTTACATAAAAATATAGCACATCTGCATACAGAATAATTGTAATTCCCTGCATATTACATAACCATAATTGCATAATCTAAACGAAACTAAATTGAGTTTCAAATCTAACGCTGTCCCTGTCCCGTAGTATTAGGAGAATATAATATTTAAAGTTGTCACTTGAGTTTCTTTAAGTTACAACAGAATTCACATCTCCTCACATATCACTCTTTATTATACTATGAACTATGGAGTAATAAAATAAAAATAATGTAAATGAGTAGGTAGCATGATTATCAATGAGAATTAAATTTAATGATGCCAGTTTGTAGAAAATACTATTGTTTACAAAATAAAAAAGTGTGTGTGTACTTATGTACGCACGCAAAAAGTTAACTTTTTGATAGCATATAATAAATATCTTAAGTATAGTAATCAGTTTTCATCCAATATACAGTGTATGTATTTTTCAAAAGAAGTATAACTTCAATAATCAGTTTCATTCAATAGCAAGCATATCTACAGAACCGTATTGCGTGTTCTATCAAGCACTTGAACTCTGAAAAAACTTGTTTTATTAGGGTTCCGTATCTCAAAAGGAAAAATCGGAACCCTTATAGGATCACTTTGTTGTCCGTCCGTCCGTCTGTCTGTCTAGACCCTTCTCCCCAGGAACGCATGGAGGTATCAAGCTGAAGTTCATATGAAATACTCAGGTTCCCTTGAAACTGTGAAAAAATCAAATTTCTAAGCCAACGCAATCAAGAGATACAGCCGTTTATGCTGCAAATCTTCGCAAGGGAATCAAAACCTACAATTGAAACTATCTTGAAATTTGGTACATAGCAACGTCTTATAGCACAGATAAAGGAAAAATTGTTTCTTAAAACTAATTAATTTAGTTACATCATGTAATAAAATATTTTTAATAATTTTAAACTTACTACAGGTTTGTACGGAACCCTCGGTGCGCGAGTCCGACTCGCACTTGGCCGGTTTTTCAAATTATTTTCTTATTGGTTTGTAAGGATTAAATAATATTATTAAATATTTAATGTACAATTCACAAAGTGCTAGTATTATATTGTTATTATACAAAATATTACAATTTGCAAATTCATAAATATTATCTGCACCATGTTCTAACATTGTACCTGTGGAACTATTTTATAGCATTTGACAGATAACGGCCACTGAGGAACTTTCCAGTCTATGTTCCTTTAAAACATCATAGGTGGAGCTGAAACACACACTATTTATGAGAGTGCAAATGAGGTGGTATGTACCTTAATCTAATGCTCTATGACCTGATGCCCTTTGCTCAGATTTTTTACGAAGAAAACTAAGGCCAATCACTTACTTTTTGTTTTGCGATACGGTTGCGTGATTTCGTTGAATGTAATTAATTTTTTCGTGTTTACATTGGTTGGACTCTGATTACGACTGTATATGAAGACCTGAATTGAATTCATTTGCACTCTCATAAATGCGCACCTATGATGTTTTCAAGGAAAGTAGGCTGGAAAGTTCCTCCTTGCACAGGGACATTTAAACTAATTTAGTTAAAATTTGGAATGCTTTCCATTTTTGGCAGATGCATATTGCAGTAGCCAAAAAGACCAGCATTAAGTTTTTTAACTAAATCAATTTAAGAGCCCCTAAGCTTCAAGCCTTATTTATACACAATGGACATCTGTAAGCTTTAATAAAACAAATGTACAGATAATTTAAGCTGGGTCTCTTCCAGTCTGAAGTAGTTCCAAGGCATTTTTTAAATTGACTATGGCAGTTTTAACATCGTCGTAATTCAGTGCACTGCCGGCCCACTTGCAATACTTTTGAGCCTTCTGTATCTGTTCAGGGCTAAGCTGTGCAACATTAATGGAGTTATCTCCATACAAGTTTGTTGGGGGGGTAGGTTGGGGTTGTTGAGAGGGATCATAAGGCTCAAAACCCCCAGGATTAGGATCAGGAGTGTATGGCACAGGTGGCAACTGAGAAGCTGCTCTCATCACCAGATTAGGATCTGGCAGGCTGTTGTTAAAGCTGGTTGGAACAGTTGGCGGTGTCGCTGGAGTGACATTAGGGAAGCCAAAACCTTGAGAATCTGTTGATCCAGACTGATTGAAGCCAAATGATTGAGAATCTGAAGATCCAGGCTGATTGAACCCAAACGATTGAGCATCTGAAGAGCCAGGCTGAACATTTCCAGTTTTATTATTATCTTCATCTGGAATACTTCCATCTGAGTTTTGCATAGGACCTACAATAAAGGTAGGGGTTAAAGATTGATTTTTTAAGACTAAGACCAGGAGTAAGTTATGACGTAAGTACCATACATTAACAACCATTTGCATACCTAGTATGCACTTACTTAGGGTGCATATAAGCCCTGTTAATACTGTAGTTTGTGTTAAGTGCAATCAAAGCATCTGCTTTGATTGCACCCGGGCTTAAGATCAGTGGCATATCAGCAGGCCGATTACAATATTACAATACCATACCGTATTGAAACGATCAGAAACGATCAGGTATCGCGTATCGATTTTTTTTGTCGTGGAATTCAGAACATGTATTAGTAGTAGTAGGTATGCTGTAGCATTCCATAAGTAACCATCAAATTATTCGGATATTCTGTAACTCTTATTTGAATTAAGTTGTGGTTAATATTGTTTATCAAATCATATCAAACGATAACAATGTTGGTTCCGTTCGGTGATCAGTAATTTCAATATACTTAATTGAAAACATATCTTATCATACAATAACAAGCCAAATCGATCAACAATTATTAAGGCATCGTAAGGTTCTGAATCGGCCTGCTGATTTTTGATGTTATATCATTTTGAGAAGCAAGAAAAACTAAGTTGGGGAACTCAGGAGAGTTCAGGACAAGACAAACATTTTACCTGTATCTCACCTATGAATAACCTTGACTTGTGCACTTTGATTTTGTTTGTGTAAATCAAACCCCAAACAAAAATTAGAAAAATCTATAAAGTACAATTACAAGTATAAACAAGTGAAAGGCGATAAGTACCTGGGACTGGAGTCTCCCCGGTTTTGAGGCAGTTGTGTATGTAAGCAGCCTTCCATCGGGCATATTTGCGGTTTTGAGCAGCTTCATCTGTCAAGTCTCCAAATGTGGTAAGGACTTCGTAGATAACCCCTGCTGTGTAAAATGCTTTCACTACATTCCTGAAATCATATCAATTCTTTTGTTAAGCATCAAACGATATGTCTGTGGGTGTATAAACAACAATATGGGTACTTTAAAGCAGTTGCAGTGGCGAAACCTCTATAAATGTTAACAAGCCTGGCTTGCCCAAAAAAACACCCAAACATACAAGCTCAATATTAACTCAGTAATTAATCGATCAGTTTAAATTACGTGTTTAAATTTCGCGCGTTCTACAATCTGTCATTTCAATTACTGCTAAGCCGACCGGTGGGCGCCGAGCGCTTGCGAACGTTTTACGAACAACCTAGTTGAGTGAGTGAGAGGGGCTGCAAGCACTTGCGAACGTTTTACGAACAACCTAGTTGAGTGAGTGAGAGGGGCTGTGGCTTTGATTTCCATACATATTGTCTGTATAATCCGCTATAGATTCCTATAAATAGTATAGCGGTTTCTATGGCTGTAATATGCTTGGATTATCTAATACGTCTGATTTAAGAAGTCGCATGCTGCCTCTAGAGGAATTATGATACGGACTAAACCTTCATAATTTAGTCGTTTGCTTTTTTGTGACAGTGTTTATTGAAATAATAATATTATTTGTGAAATAATAGTTAATTTTGTACAAAATTAGTTCAGATTTAATTAATATTGTTCCTTGTTACTATTTAAAGTGTGTGCAAATATTGATTGGCGAGAATAAGGTAAGATATATAACTTTTGAACAATAATTCTTGTAAATTCACCAAAATCTACTCCAGACCTGTGTATTTCACAAACTTGTAAAAGTAGAAAAAGGCAATTTAACAGATCCGGGTATAAAACTAAATGGATTTTTGGTTATTCTCATACTAATAAGCTAATTGTTAGTGTTGCATACATTTTTGTTCATACAGTAAGTCAATACAGTCGTATTCCAAGCTTCTTTTCGTTAGAAATTATGATATAAATAATTTAACTGGTGCTATAAAAATGCATCAAGTTTCCCAAAAACATATGATTTCCGTTATTTATTTTTGTAATTTCGGAAAACAACGCATAGAAGCTTCCAATTATTGGAAAATGAAATTTCAAATCATATAATTGACCTAGATCACAGTGGTAGTGTACCACTGCTGACTTAATTCTGTCTAGTAGTTAACTTATGCCTTCTGTGTGCTTTGTTGAGCTTGTCAAGACATGAGTAAAAAAGTAGACAGAAGATTACAATGGGCAGCGGCTGGCTTGCCTATGTTTGAACCCTACGGCACGCCACTGAGTAGTTGCAGCTGCTACATATTACTCAGGTCACTCATCCAGTTGAATTTGGTTTAATATTGCTTTATCCTGACTGATAGCAATTCCACAATTAGATAACACTAAACTCAAACAAAATACCATTGAAAGATACTTACTTGCCATAATTTTGCTCCCTATCTTGTTTATCAGCAAACATGAAGAGTTTCAGTGCATAATTTTCTAAATGAGCCTGAGCAACCACCTCATTTGAGATAGCCTCATTATCTTTGTATATCTTCTTTGCTTCTTCTAGCCAATCCATTATTGCTATAACATATTTTAACAATTAGGGTTTGACACAAAGTAAATGGGTGCAACCTGCATTCTGATCTTTCAATTTTATTGGTACTACCCTTAAATTCCAGCAGGAACTAAATACTTACATATAAGAATTGAAAAAATAAAATACACAAATTCTACACAATGAAAACCTAGAGAACAATATTTTATTTTATTTCACTACAAGTTAGCCCTTGAGTGTGATCCCATCTGATGGTAAGTGATGATGCAGTGTAAGATAGTAGCGGGCTAACCTATTAGGGGTATGGCAGTTATATTAAAACCCAACCCCCTTATAGATTTCTACACAGCATTGTACCAAAATGCTACATCTTTTGGCAGAAATCTTTGCTGGAAAGGTAGTAACTAGTCACGGAGCCTCCCACCAGATCAGAGAAAATTGAAAAATTATAGATTCCAAAATTAACCCTGCGGGGTACTGAACCCAAAACCTCCCAATAAGACCACAGCGGTCACCACTGTTTCAGGGAGATGCTCAATATAAAAGCTTAAATACAGGACTCATCTTAAATACTGTTTTGGTGAGTATTTTATATGCAGAATATCCTAGCAAAACATTTGGATTTCATTAGATCTTTCACATATATTTAGTTATTTTTTATGATTCTCGCATATAGATATCATATGAAGTGTCCTTATTCCACAAAAGCTGTATCAATATTAATTACAATCACAATTGCTGTGATTAACTGAATTTATGGCACTCTAGTTGTGACAATGGTTTTTATGAGGTGATAGCGACCTTAACAATCATAATATACACATGAAGACTAACTACGCCTAAAAATGGTTTCCATAACAAATTGTTCCAAGAAACTCACCCATTAGTACTTTTGTTTCTTCAGGCGTTTTCTTGTTGGTCAGTTTTAAGCCGGCTTGTAAAGCATGAAGTCTACACCAGTATGCAACTGTAGGATCCCTAGCGTCATGTTCAGCTGCCGTTTTCAAGAAATGTTGAATTGCTTTCAGACTCGGTGGGCACTCCGGAATGTTCGCAGACATAATTAACGTTTTTAACACTACGTTAATTCCTACTGTTTGCAAGACTATTACAATGTTTTATTAAGTTCTTGGATCACGGCGATTTCACTTAGGCTTGCAATAATCATATAAACAATGAGAATGAGTGAATAAATAATTACTCGCAGAGACAAGTTAATACTCGTTCTTCAAAAGCAAAAAGTTCTTTATAGAGACAAGCAGAGACAAGTAACCAGAGACAAGTAACATATAGGATCAAGTAACATTTCTATCATTTCTCTATGTTACTTGTCTCTGATTTCTCTTGACAAGGGTGACAAGTGGTGACAAGCTGGTGACAAATGTTACTTGTCTCTGGAGACAAGTGAACAAAACGTCTCGAAGGCCATTAAGGTCTTGTATCCAGGGCCGTAAAATAAATTTAAAAAAAAAAGTCTCGAACAAAACCTCAGTACAATGACCTCTACATAGACTACAGTCGCTTCCAATTGGCAGAGTAAATCATGTAAACAAAACATACCAGTCACGGCATTTCAACTTTGCTAACAATATTTTCACTGTTGTGTATTGCAAATCACTCACAAATGTCTTATTTCCTGAAGTAAAACATTTATAGTTCTTAGTATACTCAAAAGTAATTCAATTTATGCACTAAGAAGCTATTAATCTAACAAATAACTTGCAAGAATCCCAAAATAGAAACACAGACTAATGACTTAATGGGTGTTTGACATATAGAAATTGAATGATTCCATGAGAGAGATGTGACATGAAAAGTAAAACATAGACTGAATGATATGAGCGGGTTTAGTCGATTGTAAAAATCGAATATCGTTATATAAGTTCGCAGATCTTTAATCTCTTTATTACGGCAAGCAGTCAGCGGCCGCGCCGGCACAAAATAATCCGGTCATTCGTTTCGCTGCTTCTATTGATGTTGTACGTTTCGGGTGTTCTCTGGTGCTTTTTAGTTTTTATTTTCAACGACTTGGCTTTATTAACGGTTTTTTTTTTGTACTTGTATTAATAAACCGACATCGGTTAAGAACACGTTCTCAAGCATCGGTCATTTTATGTTTAAGACTGGTTATAGCCATAGATAGACCGATACTTATGTCGATTCATTAATACGGACCCTAATATCATGCCAAAGTTCGTGCAGAACTTTTGGTAGTCTTTTTGAGTTTACCACGATGCAATAAACTTAGCTTACCACGCTATTATCGACGAAACAGCAGTGTTGCTGACACGGAAGTAATTATATTTACAAATATAATTACTTCCGTGAATCCGTAATATATGTATAAATATATTTATTTATGATGTAGTCTTAATCGCTACAGCCTATTAACGTCCCACTGCTGGCACAAGCCTCCACTCTCATAGGAGAGAGGGAATGAGAGCTTAGACCCACCACGCTGCTCCGATGTGGGTTGGCGGGCTTTAAGGACTATTATCATAATATTAGTGATAATAACTGGGTCGACGGCTTAACGTGCTCTCCGAGGAACGGGGGTGAAACACCATCAACTTCCTAACTCGAAGCTATTACTGGGAATTTCTAGTCAGAAAACCCCAATACTTAATTATGGCCCGACTAGATAAGAAAACGCTAAGAAACCAGGTGCTCAAAATTTCTACTTAATCAAATAATACAGTACACACAGAATACTACATAATATAACACATAAAAATATTTTACTGAAACTAAAATATATTTATAATACTAAAATATACAATTAAATAAATAAAATAAAAATAAATAATAATTTATTTCTCAAAATTTAACAAAAGTAAGACTTAGGTCTATTATAACAATGCATGGTCGGTCTCTGCAGTCTAATGTAGGATACCCTGTGGTTTAGGCTGCAGTGACTCGCCTTGCAGTGAATTACTTATTACGTATTATATACATACACATACATACCATAGAATTATATAGAATAAATAGCTAGTCGTCTTCAATTTGAAAGAAAATAGGTCTTTAGAGCATTTTTGGACAAGCCCAGCAATTTCGACTGTCTAATAGTAGGTGGGTTGGCGGGCTTTGACGACTATTATCAAGTAAGTGATAAGATGTTAGTGAAAGGTTTAATCTAAAAGTAAAGGTTTATCTTCTTCAACATCACAAGGTTATTTCGTAATCATAGTGTGTGGTAATCGATTTCAGAATGTATTCATTCAATCGTTCATTCACAACTAGTCTGTCAATGTTCGTATCACTTTATGTCCAATGACAATTTTAATCACGTGACCTGAAGCCATATTTGATTACATTAATTCCCTTGCTTCGTGAAATCGACTTTAAACATTAACGATACACTAAAATTACCAAAGTGCGGCCCTGACTACTATCGATAATATTTATCGATATCGTTTATTATATACTCAGAATACAGTTTGTTCTATATTCTGAGTATAACCCTACCACTCTTTTACGACACAGTACCAACACCGCAAAATCTGTACTATTATTATAAAGAAGTAAGTTTTTGAGTTTGTCAGGTTATAGGGGTAATCTCTGGATCTACTGAACTGATTTTGTTACCAATAAACAGCCACAATATTTATGAGTGTCATAGGTAGTATTTAGGCAGTATATAGGCAGTATATAATGTACTTGAATATGGTCGTCTCACGACCGAGCAGACCATCAGTCTCTCTAGAGATCAATGATTTAAGATTCTTACGCATGCTTGACGCCATATTATGACCACAGACAAGTTAACTAATTATGACAACTACGTTCTTTTTTTACTGGCTTTACAGCACTGGGTTCACTGCTTTGACACAAGGAATATTTTCCAATGATTAACTATGTCTATGTTTTAAATATTCTGTGCTTTGTATTGTGTGTTGTGAATTTCAATTTTCAGACATTGAAAATTTTAGTTTTAACAAAAGTAAATAATACTGTATCATTGCTGAGGAGTATTCTGTGTATATCGTTTAGGAGTTTGTGAATAATCCGATCAAATTTTCTCAAAATGCCATCAAAGCAAAGGAAAATAGCTATGATGGGATACAGATCTGTTGGTAACGTAAACGTTTAAACTAATACAAATGCGTCAAATTTTTACTGTTGCGACGTTATTATTTACTATAGAAATATTTCCAGGTAAATCATCTTTAATCATACAGTTTGTGGAAGGGCATTTTGTGGATTCATATGACCCGACGATTGAAAATAGTCAGTATTATACCAAGCATCAGATAAAGTATTGCTAAATCGTACTTCGATGTTAAAAAAGGTTATGTGGGTTTTTTACAGCATTTACCAAGTTCATAAGGCTTAACTCAACCGAGTATGAAGTCAAGTTGGTTGACACAGCTGGCCAAGATGAATACAGTATCTTCCCACTTCAGTATAGTATGGACTTTCATGGCTATGTATTAGTGTACTCCATTACTTCGAGTAAAAGTTTCCAAATAGTGCAAATAATCTATGATAAACTCTTGGATATGGTTGGTAAAATACAGTAAGTATTCTATTTTTTCCTATTCCATTTTTAGTTTTGTGTGGGGCTTAATATAATACTTCACATGGAATGACTTAGTCCCACTCATTTGCTTCATCTCTTGCATGTGATCAGGTCTCTGGAGCTGTAGCTCTATTTAGGCTTGATAGTGAAAACTGAAATTTTGCACATAGGTTTTGTTTGTAATCTCTTTTTCTTAAATTGATTTCCCAAATCCCATGGGAGCAAGCTACAGCCAACTTATATTTGTATTTTGTTGAACTGTAGACATTTGTGATGTATACCTACTACCTAATGTACCTGATACCTGTTAATTGTGATAGCAAAAAATAAAAAATTACATATACTTACCTGATTAACTCTGTAGCATAAGTTACTGTAATAGTCTTCTTCTCTGCAAGTCCTATCTACTATACACTGCAATTATGTGTAGCCGCACCAATTCATTTAGAGTAAAAAGTAAGGCAAGAAGAAAAAAGCCAGTGTTCTCCATTTCAGACTAGTGGGCCCGGCAGACTGAGTTTTAGACAGACTAGATTTTCATTCTAGTAGCATTATTTAAGTGAATAGATCTTTTTGGGTATGGGGATTAGTTGAAGCAAATAATTTTTATATTTTATCATTCTAGTGTACCTATTGTGTTAGTGGGTAACAAAACAGATCTGCACTTGGAAAGGAAAATAAGTACAGAGGAAGGAAAAAGACTGGCTGAAAAGTGGAATGCTGCTTTTGTGGAAACCAGTGCAAAAAGGAATGAGGTATAACTTCAAAAAAATTGCTTTTTCTCACTAAAAACAAACATTTATAATGTTATAAAGATTTGATTGATTGATTGTTTGTTTGTAATGGATAAACTCAAAAACTACTTGACTAATTTTAAAAAGGCTTTGGAAGAAATCTATGTAGTCCTCTCTATTTATTGTGGTGTCAATTTGAAGTGTCAACTGAAGAAATATAAATAAATACTATGAAGCTAAAATATTATATTCACTCAATAATATTATGTGAGAATTATTTTACATGGGACAATAATATACTCAATGATGGACTTATTATTGAGTCACAACTAATATTTAGTGACACAAAAATAAATGACCTAACAGGAATAAAATTTATGCATTATAAATCTAAGTCTAAGATTGTTCAATAACCTTAAATAATGCTTTGCCATGGACAAATCTAGTGAATTATCTTATGATTTGCAAATTGCATGTAATTTTTAAAAGAATACTAGCGTTCTAACTATGTGTTAGAATGACTAACGCCAGAGTGAACTAGCCTCTTCTAGTAATTTTTAAGGTCAAACCTTATCTTATCTGACTTGTGGCCTTTGGATTTCAGTCAAACCTATGACCAATTGACGCTTCCATTATACTTCATCTTATTAATTCAAAATGTTTTGGATTATTTTCAGTCTGTCACCGACATGTTTCATGCAATGCTGTCAGAAATAGAGAGATCAGATGGACACATGCCTGAAAAGAATGGATGTGTTATTTCTTAATGAAAACCTGAACAGACAATGCTTACTTAATAATGCAAAAAAAAAATATATACTTTATGCACAACTATTGTGCTACATAAACACCTGCTTAGCAACTTTCAAATGTTGTTTAGTTCCATAATTTTCGTCAATATCTGTAATGTTGCCAGATATAAAAACTAAGAAAAAACTGAACATTTACTCTTTTGGGTTTAATTTAGTTGCATGTGTTGTGATTTTTTGATATTTATAACCTTCTTATCAGAATTTAATAAGCGTTATTTCAAAATAAGTAGCAACTGCATGTTAAATATGCACATCTGTGATATGTAACTTAATGATAAAAAGTTTGGACAATTTCTTGACCAAACTAGTGCATGATAAATCAATAAAATCTAAAATAAACAACAAATAATCCATATATTTGGCAAAAAAATACCTGGCAACATTAGCTTTAAAATCATTGTACAGCATATTATATAATATATTAGAGTCTGTTTACATAGGTAAAATACGAAGTACTTGAAAAATAGTTTATAGCAACTCTGTGAAAGGATCATTGATCAATCAAACAAATGTGAGACACAGTCCAACTTTTCAAAAGTACTTAACAGCAAATAATGGTGTCATGCAATTTTTGTTTCTAAAATACCTATGTAAACTGGCTTATTGAACAGACTATCAGATTCATTAAAATTGTGAAGCTATTGTTACGATACTTTGGTTTTAAAACCACATTGGTTATATTTTTGTTTCACATAAATTACAAATTCAATAGTCAACTCACAGTAACTATTGCTCACAGAATTACAATGTAATCTGGATTTAATTATAAGCCTAGTTTGTTTGAACAAAACTGTTTTGTTATAATCCTGTCATATAATAATATGCTCTTAAACTTCTTGTAAAATTTGAGTATGTTTACATGTACTTGTATATAGTTCAGGTAAATCTACTTATCTCATCAACTTATAAATTATCATGTCTAATAGTAATAATTGAAAGCATCAATGTTCGATTTGGTTTTCTTTTTTATTAAGTAAGTATTGGCAATATCTTACACTGTCTATATCATTGATTAATTATTTATTGTGAAATTTATAACATAGTTGTGATGAAAAAAAATTTACGGTTGTCTGTAAAATCGGTTTACAAATGTTTTACGTGATAACTAGAAGTTCTCGAAGAAGCACGCGTGACGGCGTTCCAGTAGCAGAACTATTCGAACTGCTAGCTCTGACGTCACGCTATCGTGCCTCTCTATCTCTTGTTCCGCGCTCTCACTTGCACGCTCAGGCTCAGGCGTAACGTGACACTTTCGTGCATGCTGCCGGTGTTCATCGATTTTTATGACGTTATCACGTCAAAAGTGCTAGGTTGGTAATTATATACCTATTCCGCGGGTGATAATTTCGGTTAAATGGGCAACATATAGATTGACTTATGTAAAGCTAACTTATTCATTAATTGGCAGATAAAAGAGCTTACTATGCTCTTTTACCCTCTTTTCATCATATGTTTCCCTATGTTATATATTGTTATGTAGAAATTATAGTACCTAAATGTAAAAAAAATAAAATATTTTTAGTTTTTATGAAAGGCATTTTGAACAAGTAATAGGGTTATTGATGAAATACTTTTTTGTAAGTGTATTATGTTATATTTAATAAATAATAATATTTCTATGCTTTATCGTTTAAGGCGCGGGGGTGCGGTGGCGGTGTGTATACCTGGCATCCCGTTGCTTGCATATGTCACCGTAAGATTGTAAAAACCGTTACATTATAATCTAACTCGCGAAATCGCAAAGGGTCGAAAGATTACAATTTAACGCATTATTTTCCGTTAAATCGTAATCTGTTAGGTTTATTAACCCGATAGAACCGAAATGCCCGGCCTGCTGCCGGTTTATTTATGTCGAACCCTAACCTAACCTACATGAAACAAACAAGAAAACGTAAATACAATGAATATTTTAAAAATTTACACTCAGAACATTGAACGGTTCACAATCTTTCGACAGTTTACAATTTCGCGAGTTAGATTATAATGTAACGGTTTTTACAATCTTACGGTGACCCATACATTTTGTATGATATATGATAGAAACACCGGTGCCTGCACCTCGCCCGCGAGCGTCGCCTCCCGCGCCTAAGCTTAGTACCAAGATAACGTGTAGGTGCATAGGTCAGACATAAGTACATAAGTTATCTCATTGTAAAACATATACGTTGAATGATTGTAGATTATTTAACGTTTTTATATGCTGCAATTCACGGTCGAGTAATATTGGAAGGACGAGGCGAAGCCGAAGACTTCCCAAGTGATATTAAAAGTTTATTTGAATTAAAAAAAAAATATTATAAAGATATTGCAGTAAATTATTCCAAAAGTTATTTTTATCATTTCTGTCATATACTTAACTGTACCTTACTATGGTAAGTAATCTTAATCAGCAAACTTAATTAAAATATATTGAAAAAAAATACTAAGTATAATATACGCTCATACCTTCATAGCTGTTAATCCAGAGATAAACGACCCAATTTCTTAAAAGCCAGCATTGTTTTCATTCACCGAAAAGACTATGAAGAAAGCAAGGATTCTATATTTATAATCAAGGATTTTATAAATTATTATCATGATTGCACGACATTGAGATACAGATTGATTGATACAAAGCAAACTAATGAGTCAAATTAGTATTATTATTGTCGTTGATTTATGAGTTGAAATAGTGTGAGTTCCATATTGTAGTATGTAGGTACTAGTAGTGCAATGTGCAGCTCTCATGTGCATGAGTTATTTTATTAAAGGAGATAGCTGCACTTTTGGTAACTATCGCCAGAAAAGCTGATTCAGTATTAGGTGGTGCAGCTATCTTTTAGTCTATTTACACCCTTCAGGTATTTATGAATGTTATTTTAGTGGGTAGGTACATAAATTACTGTATGTAACGTGGTCTACGATAAAACAGTAGGTTTCATTTTATATTGTTTTTGCTTTGAATTTCGCTATGCAGTCTCACTTCCAGGCAATGGTTGTCCCAGCTGTAGTGCTACCACTTAGTACTTACTACGATTGATTTATGTGCTATAATTGGCGTACGATTCTCCTAAGAAAAGGATGTATTCAATTAATATTGTAACAAATGTGTGAATGTTGTTTGTACTTTGCAGTAAGTTATAAGATTTTACACTTTAACGTTAAAGTAGATTAGATCCTAAGCTCCTTGTTTTTCAATTCATTTTTATCAACAGGAATAACTCAGGACTAGCTGAAACCTTGTGAAAACAAAATTTTTGGTATTGAATTATAGACTCAAGGTTATTTCGATCCACTTTACTCTGACGTTATTATGTTTAATCCTATTTAAAACTTCATATTATTAAGGGATGCTCACTAATAGACGACATTCCTGGCGCACTGGCGAGTGCTGTTGCCTTATAAATGGGAGGCCTCGGGTTCGAATACCGCCAGCTGTAATGTGGAAATAAATAATATTCTCGGGTCTGAAAAACTCCCAAGTCTTCGGCCACGCCACACTACCGGTAAAAGCGTGTCGCCATTTTACTGTAGACATGATAGCGACGGCAGTTTTAACTGTAAATTTGAATGCAAATATTTTACTATCGTTCTTTTTGATACAACTGTTAACACCTATTGATATGAATGATAAGCTTAGTCAATATTATAGTCGCATAAATATATTTTTCATTAAAGTCACTTTAGCTGCAAGCAATTTAATATTATGTATTTTATAGTTGGACTAGTCACTGAGGTATCTAAATATGGTTTGACTTATTTCTGTATATGGCATCTTTTGATGTCCCTACTGTTCCTAAGTACTGACAATATTGATAATATGGGCGCATTTCCATTCGCCGGCAAGACACTGCTATAACAGGCTACATTTTAATACGCAAGAAATTGACGACTGACGGAGTATTGCCGCTTGCCAGTGAATCGAATAATATCATAAATAGGGAGGCATTGATGCTAAATGTGGATGTACTCGAGCGTCGTGGAGACCTAATGGATTTATGGTAGAAAGGAAATAGGTTATATGATGTATATCCTTTCACCGGTGGGAGGAGCGACTACAGGTTTTTGAAGTAATATAAAAATAAATATAACTACTACATTCGAAATTCAACTTTAATGCCTTAGTAATTCGAATCATCAGATAATCGTCAGCTTATGGGTCGGCACGTTTCGGACATGAAGCTGAACCGTCTGTACAATAATCTGACGCGCTCGAGTATTTCAAAATGGAAATTTTTATTGCATTTTCAAAAAACCGCAGTGACTTTGCGTTACGTCAGAATCGTCGTTTGAATAGGATCTTCCTTTAGTTCCCCTTAACATCTCTGAATATATCTGACGCGCTCGTTTTTTTTTTTACCAATATTTTTACTTCCATATGGCCAACCTCACCACGCAAACCGGCAGATTAACGTACCATTTGATACACGATACATTTGATGAACAGAGACACGTATACGCTATCAATATCTGATGCGCTGGAGTAAATCAAAATATCCCCTCAGGCTCCCCTACTATGACCAGTAGAGGCGCTGATAGTAGTGCGTTTTTTATGCGATTCATCATGTCGGTTTTATGACATCCGTCCCAAAACCGAATCAGCACAGCTCGACTCCACGTAGCCTTGTCTGCCCCACTTCTAGGCCCGTATTAATAAACCAATATCAACTAAGAACACGTTCTAAAGTATCGGTCAATCTATGGTAAAAGCCGGTCTTAAGCATAGATTGACCGATACTTGATAACCTGTTCTTAGCTAATGTTTGTTTTTTATTACAGACCCTAGAGTATTATTGTAATGCTCGAAACCAGAAGCGAGTCTTCTGGCGTAGCCCATTCTTTTACATCTACATTTTTATGGACACCTACATTTTTTGTCTATCGACTTTATTTTTTTCGTTAAGTATTTACCTACCCCATACATTTTACGTATCGTGTAATTTTAGCCTTTTATACATTTCGTATAAATTATTATGTATTTATTTATGAGGATTCAAACGTTCGTTTTAATTCTCAGCGAAAGAAACTACCTATTTAGGTACTATTTTATTATTGTTTCAATATTGAATAGCAAATTCGGCTTTTCACACTGCATAAAGCTTGGGTATTACTAGGTCAAGCCATCAGGATAATTTAGTAAAAATAAATGCCTCAGTGGAACTTGTAAAGATTTATAAGTTGTACATAAATATGTAATTACAAAGTTAAATTAAACCGCTCCAAGAAAATTAGTTTCTTTTTCTTTAAATTTACCTGTCTGACAAGCTGACACTTCTATTCTTAGGTAGGTACTCCCAGATTTTAGGTACAGTGACTGCCTCGTTCGTCTAGCGGTTAGCATGGTCGACTGCGGATCACGAGATCCTGGGTTCGACTCCCGGTCGGTCTTAAAAATTTTAGGTAATGGGTTCTTCGGTTCAGAAATTCTCAGTGCCTGCCAGCCCGGAGTCGGAAGTTAGTGGTGTGTCACCTCCGTGCCACCGTGTCGGTCCCGGTTATTATCACTAACGTGAGTAATTAAATTCGTTAAAACTCGCCAACCCGCAACGTGGTGGGTCAAAGTTACTTTCCTCTTCTATGATAGTGGAAGCCTGTGCCCAGCAGTGAAGTTGTTATAAGAGATAGCTATAGGTAGGTACTTATGGTAACTGTCGCTAGGAAGGCTGATTCAGTAGTTTAGTAGGTGTGGGGATCACTACTGGATCAGTCATCAGAGACAAGTAACTTTTCTGTCTACGAACATAGAGGACACCACTGGTCGCAAAACTGCTAGTCTACTTGCATGCTTTGAATAAATAATGCATAACAAAGATTGCATGTGATTGTATAGTCTGATGTTTTGATAATCAAAGATGCTTTGTCTGATGGTCTGACCCATAGAGTAAGTATTTATTTCACTTCTATCGGCAGTCCCAATCTGTCCCAAAATTTCACTTCTATCCCAGTCAGCTGCCAATTTTTTTTAATTGACTCATCCGACAATTTAGGTTAGACAATCCTATGTCATTTTTCTTATTCGCCCATATTCGTACGAAATTGGAACTGTAACTGTGCTCGTAGATTACGAAAAAAGTTGTTCTTAAAGATGATGGTGTATTTACTTAGGCTGCAAAAGCCGAACTGAATAGTGAACGTAAACACGAAAACATAACCGAAATATAAGTAAGCCGGGGGGATTTAGAGCAGAGACAAGTAACATATGATTTAGAGTACACCAAACTGTTAAAAATAAAAATTCTTTCCAAAAAACCGACTTCCAAAGCCACTGTAAATTAAAAAATAATTTTTATTACGACACATTCTCTTTAATTTGAAGTCGGGTGGGTATAACCTTTGATTATGTCTTTAGGAGAAGGATATGCAATGCATTTTATGCAATGATAGATGCATTTTGTTAATAAAACATGAACAACTATATTTTGACTTTTCTTATTTATTGAAAGCTAAGTTATTCGAACGAGACAGGTGTATTATATTATTGCGTGAACGTGTCGCGCAATTGTCATAGGACGTCATCAAATTTATTAATTGAAGCCAATTTTTTGGTAATTAATAAATGGCGGCTGTTGTGCTTCCGGTTTTTCGGTTGTGACTAATTACCCGTTTCGTGAATAATTTCATGTATTTTGTTGTAGTTAAGTAATCGACTATGGGGAAGTGCTCAGTTGTGAGATGTCGTAATTATAATAATGTAAAACCCCCAGGAATTTCATTTCATAGGTGAGTAAAAAAGTCGTCTATTTTGTCTTTTTGTGGCGACTATTTTAAGTTATTTCGTCTAATTATAGCTTAGTTTCTTCTTTACTGAATACAAAATACGTAAATTTTTGCGCTGTCCCCAGAAATTTGGATTATTTCATTACTTTTTGTTTGTAGTTTATTGTATTGTTTACACATATATTGAATTTCGATAAAATTTAAACTTCATATCACTCTTACTCACGTTTCTCACGATGAAATTAATCAGTCAGGTTCTACTTATAATATTGCCAAACTCATTTTAGGCTGCAGCGATGATAACCTTGTGATTAAGACGCCCGATCTCCGGTATGGTGTCTCGTATTCGAAAATTACATTGTTTATTTACATAGTTTTTGGTCTCTTCATTGCAGTTATTGTGTATCATTTTAACGAATGTTTTACAATTGTTTCCGATTCCTGAAATATCATGAATGAAGGCCAAGATGTCTGAATACTATAAACAGAGCTGAGTTCAAGCCTACAAAAGGGAGCAGAATATGTAGTCATCATTTCAATGGGATTGACATTAATAATTACACTCTAAATCGCCAGCGTTTCAAAGATGATGCCTGCCCATTTCTACGTATACCAGTAAGAACCTTTACTCAATATTCTTCTTTGTGATGAATAATAAAAACAACAATGTTAATTTCTCAATAATGTTATCTCTAATCCAAATAATAAAAATATACTAGGTATATCTTTCTTTTAGCAGAATTTGCCACCTGGGCAACAGGGAACCCTTGCAAGAATTGAACCTCAATTTGTGTCCAGAAAATAATAACGATGTTTCTCAAAACAGAACACTTCATACTTCAACCCATTATAGGCTCCAATTTAAGCATAACTCTCCTCTTGGAATTAAAGAAGAATGTTCAAAATAGTCTGGCCAGAGTCCACCAAGCTGACCAACACGGGGGCGTTGCAGCATGATTATAATTTACTCATAATTTCACCCAGCCAGCACCCACTACTGAGTAGGAGCCTCTTGTTGGAATGAGAAGAGTTTATGGGAATGTTAGGATTGAAGTTAAACAAACCCCATGTAATTTAAGATTATTATATATTGAAAGTTGCTTATTTAATTTAGGTTACAAAAGTCTATTGATACATTATGATAATCGATTTAAAACACTATATACGGACTATGGACGTTACAATAAGTATAATAATTAATTGTTTGGTACGAGTGAATTAGCCGGACAAGTTGCGTGTACGCGGCCTCCCTGCGTAGGGGTTCAAGATTCACTGACTGAACGCCCGGGAGAATCCCGACCGAAAGCGAGTCGGAACGGACATTCCCGAGGGTTCAGTAGGTCTCGTGGGACTTCGCCACATCAGCCCCCCCGGAGACCTTTAGGTCGTTCATGATGATTAAAGAATTCGTTCTTTTACACAATTAGCTTCCCTTGCTACAAAAGTACATATTATAATTAAAATTAAACATAAAAGTAAATTTGGTATTAAACTATTAGCTTACGTATATAGCTTATTATTTATTAGCTTACGTATAATATTAATAACTAGGTAAACATATTCCCGAAAATGGTTTTACATACTATGACATGTGGAATTAATTACATAAACCTGCGAGGGAATCTTACCTGTCTGCCAGAGCGAGTTACTGTGTCAGGCTTGGCGGCAGGCGGTTCTGCAGTAATGGGCGTGAACGAAGTAGGTTGAGATTCGTGCACAACGTAGGCTGGTTTGAGACGATCGATGGAAACTGTGACGACCTTACCGTTTATGTCGATTTTGAAAGTTTTTTCCGATCGCTCGATTACCTTATACGGACCAGAGTAAGGTGGCTGTAGTGGTTTTCGGACGGCATCTTGTCTGAGAATGACAGCAGTAGCGGAGGATAAATCCTTGTGCACGAACGTTCTGGCGATTCCGTGACGTATTACAGGAGTCGGCTTCAAGTCACGGATGTGTTTGCGAAGGCGAGATAGGAAATCGCTGTAATCGACGACTTCTGATGCGGATGGCAAGAATAAATCTCCAGGCAAGCGAAGACTTTCACCATATACCAGCTCAGCAGAGGTAGATGCAATATCGTCTTTCCAGGCGCTGCGTATCCCTAGCAACACAAGCGGAAGTACCTCTACCCATTTCTCATTATTGTGGCACATAATTGCTGCTTTTAACTGTCGATGAAATCTCTCTACTAAACCGTTCGCGGCGGGATGATACGCCGTAGTGTTAAGGTGTTGGCAACCAGTAAATTTAGCCAGCTCTTTAAATAAATGGGAGTCGAATTGGCGCCCTCTGTCTGTAGTAATTTTACGAGGACAGCCAAAACGTGCTAGCCAACCACTTACAAAAGCGAGAGCCACTCTTTCTGCTGTAATATCTTCTAGAGGAATCACCTCGGGCCAACGCGTAAATCGATCGACTGCAGTAAGACAATAGCGGTAGCCGTGCGATATGGTGAGCGGCCCTATGAGATCGATATGAACGTGGTCAAAACGAGAAGATGGAGGAGTAAAAGTATGGACTGGAGCTTGGGTGTGCCGTGTAACCTTTGATCTTTGACAAGCGAGGCAGGCTTTAGTCCAAGCCCTACAGTCCTTTCGTATACTAGGCCATACGTACCTTTCGGTCATCAGTCGGATGGTAGGCGTAGCACCAGGATGACTCAAGCCATGGATGGCGTCGAAAGCCTGTTTGCGAAATTCGGGTGTTAGATACAAACGTGGTTTCGGACCAGAAACATCGCAATACACTTTGCATGCACTAGAGTCAGAAATTCTTATTTTCTGTAAATCCAGTGAAGAAGAAGTGTGCAAAAGATGTCTCAACTCGGTGTCCGTCTCTTGTGAAGAAGCGAGTTTATCTAAACTAATGCTATCGGTAACAGATTCGATCCGAGAGAGTGCATCAGCAACGACGTTGTCCTCTCCGGAAATGTGTCGCACGTCGGTCGAGAATTGTGACACGAAATCGAAATGCGGAACTCGCATCACAGACCAACATCAGATCCGCTGTAGGATCGGGATGAGCAAGCAGTGTTGCATCGACGAGGCTCTTTTTACATTCGTTAAAAGCCTGTTCCAGCTCAAACGTCCAAGTGATTGGAGTGTTTGGCTTGGTATTCGTACCGCTAAGTAGTTTATGTAAAGGTGCTTGGATTTTCGCAGCGTTCGGTAGATATCTTCTGTAAAAGTTAATCATACCGAGAAATCTCCTTAATTCTTTCAAGGTCTTGGGCTGCGTGAAGTTCTGGATACTACTTACCTTTTCTGGCGTAGGACTCGTGCCATTTGCCTTAACTAAGTAGCCGAGGAACTCGACTTCCGGAACACTAAATACGCTTTTAGCAGAGTTTAAAACAGCACCATGATCTCGAAGGCGCTCTAGAACCTGTTTGAGATGACATTCGTGATCGGTGTGGTCACGTGACGCAATCAATATGTCATCTATATACGGGAAAGCAAAATCCAGGTCCCTTAAGATTTCGTCCATGAATCGTTGAAACGATTGCGCGGCGTTCCTTAGACCAAAACTCATGAACGGAAACTCGAATAATCCGAACGGCGTAGTTATGGCAGTTTTGGGTACATCAGCAGGGTTGACTGGAATAAGATGGTAAGCACGCACCAAATCAATTTTGCTAAACACAGTACAACCATGTAGATTATGGGAAAAATCTGCGATGTGGCGTACTGGGTATCGATCGGGTATTGTTCGAGCGTTTATACCTCTGTAGTCTCCGCAAGGTCGATCAGTACCGTCTTTTTTAGGTACTAGATGGAGAGGCGCTGCCCACGGACTATCGGATCTACGTGCAATACCAGCTCTTACCATATCCTCAAACTCACGCTTAGCTCGGCGGAGTCGGTCCGGTGCCAATCTGCGAGGTCGACTGAACACCGGCGGACCGGGCGTGGTGCGTATGTAGTGGAGCGTTTGATGCTTGACTTCGCGCACCATTGGCTCACCAGAGGGGCGCGTGACCTCAGGAAACTGTTTGAGTAACTGATGATAACGAGATTTACCTGTAACAGTCTTAATTTCGCACTCTAAGGAAGACAACACGGGTTTAGCATTTACAATAAGCGTAGTCGTATTATCAACTAATCGGTGGTTCCTTACATCTACGAGTAGGTTATAATATGATAAAAAATCTATGCCTATGATCGGTCGGGTAACGTCGGCTATTACAAAACGCCAGCGAAAATCTCGACGCAACCCGAAGTTTAAATTTAAGTTTATTGTTCCATATGTATTAATCACTGTACCATTAGCGGCAAAAAGTTTATAGTCAGTCTTCTTAACAATTGTCTTATTGGAACTTACATTTCTAATAGGGAACACACACAAATCAGCACCAGTGTCTATTAAGAACTTAACGTTAGAGTGTTTGTCCGTTACAAATACGCGACTCGGTGTGACGTCACGACAGTCATCTTCAGCCGCCATCAATGACTGCGTTTTTCGTTTTCCGACGAGTTGTAGTTGCACGGCTCACGGCACTTAGTAGCCTTACTTCGGAATTTGCGGTGATACCAGCAGTGGGCATCAGTCGCAACATCATTGGGTCGGCTACGGGAACGTCGGCGCCATCTCGTGCTGCTGTTCGATCTCGAGCGGGATCGCGATGATGATTCAAGTGCGGCGATTTGGCGCGACAAATCAGCGACTGATCGTTTGAGTTCGCTGATTTCATCATTCGACGTTGACGCGCACAGCTGATGAATTTGCGGCGCGGTACCAATCGCATTATTATACACATGTGTAGCCAGCTCGTCGAGGCAACTCTTGGATTGCGATGCCATTGTTTAAAATAAAAAAACTTTTGTTAAACTGATTCTATTTCGGGAACAAGTCCGCCACAATGCACACAAAAAAATGTTCGAAATATGCAAGCACTTGAGAGTTCGGGACGCGTCGCTGGGTCACCACTTATGGGAACGTCGGAAGTCACCAGTTATGGGAAAATGTTAGGATTGAAGTTAAACAAACCCCATGTAATTTAAGATTATTATATATTGAAAGTTGCTTATTTAATTTAGGTTACAAAAGTCTATTGATACATTATGATAATCGATTTAAAACACTATATACGGACTATGGACGTTACAATAAGTATAATAATTAATTGTTTGGTACGAGTGAATTAGCCGGACAAGTTGCGTGTACGCGGCCTCCCTGCGTAGGGGTTCAAGATTCACTGACTGGAACGCCCGGGAGAATCCCAACCGAAAGCGAGTCGGAACGGACATTCCCGAGGGTTCAGTAGGTCTCGTGGGACTTCGCCACAAGTTCAGCCACTACGCTGGCCAACAAGAGGCCCTCCGATCGTGATTACCATTATTTTGAAAAACTACTGGGCCGACATAAATGCTGTTTTTCGTTTTAGATATGCATAATTCTGAGAAGTTCTAATTAATGTTTTAAATTCATGGGCACAAAGGAGCGCTGTAAGTTCGTCGCGGGTTTTTTAAAATTTTATTATTTATATAATTAGAAGATCAATCCGAAAACTCAAGAAGTTTTATATATGTATAATATAATATTATCAATTGCTTTTTTTATCTATAAATTTTAGAAATAAATAATTCATAAAATGACTCTACTTTTATTATTCATATTATCACGTCATTCAGTAACATTTTTCCCTAATATCTAGGTATTCCAACTAATATTATGAACAAGCACGTATCCAGACTTTTGGTTCGGCGGGGGACAAACATTGAAACAACTATGTGAAATCTGTAAAAAATTGCTGTAATCACTGTACCTACTACAATTTTTAATAACTTAAATTACCGTAGGTACTATAGTCACACACAATATATAATAATATCTAAGTATTATACAAGTATTTTTCTATTTCCGCTGGCAGTATTCAGACAGTAGGCAGTAGACATCTAGTATTATATCATGATCTAGCACCAAACTGGAATGAATAGACAATAGAGCAAGACCAGTAAGCCGCTCGCCCGCCATTCTATTCCTTAGGAAGGATTTTATTCTCTTTAGGCACGAAAATGACCGCTCGACAGACGCCGTGGAAACTGGAAGAGTGGCCAAAATATGTAATAACCTTTTAATATTTGGGGAAAAAATATTGTCACACGTGTCTAAAATTTCCATAATTTCCACTGGTTTTTTTTCCGTGTTCTTCCACTTGACACACCACATACTGTACTCCGCCTTTATTTGTGAATGTCCAACACTTTCTTCTCAATAAATTTTCATATTTTCTAGCTCGCTTAACTTCCTCTCGTCCACATTTTTCGGAAGAATAATTTCTAAAGAAGAAAGCAGCTCTCTTTGATTAGCAAATCTATAATTCATGCCAGAAATCAAATCATCCAAACATGTTATAAAAATAGTTCTTCTAAAGTATTCTTCAGAAGTATCACTGGGAGGGTTGCTTCGTGCGGTTTGGCGGACAGTAACGCGAGGACGCTGAATTTCTACTTGCAAGACATCTTCCGCTATTTTGCAGCAAGCGTTATAAATTTCCGAGAATACCGGGTTAACATTGTCACGTACCTATCCCTTTTAATTTTCCGATTATGTCGTCGGAAAATTTCATAGCAGAGGCCAGATCGTGTGTAGGGCTCTGCAAATATGCGGACAGTGGAAGAGTGTAACTAAAAAATAGTTCACAGGTTTTTAGAGAAATCAAGAAACTACTCTTTTCCATCGCAGCTATGAGTATAGACGCAGTATGAGCAACAGTTCTGTTTGTGCGGGAGAGTTCTCTCGGTGTAATGACAATAGGTTCGAGTAACTCACAAAATACATTTAAAGAGTCGTGACGTTCTATAAATCTAGTGTCACACATGCCGACCAGTCTTTTTTTCTTACTTTCTGGTGTGAGTTTTTCCACATTTTCTTTGAACTGTTGCCCAGCCATCGCATTGTTGCGAAATAAATTGCAGACTTATTTCACAACGCCCATTGAATTTCTCACCTCTGGAACTGAAAGGGCTTTCGAAAGAACTAGGTTCAGACGATGAGCCGAGCAATGTACATATGTGGCCTTAGGATATTCTCTTTTAATTCTCATCTGCACACCATTGATGTGGAGGACATGGTAGCAGCTCCGTCATACCCTTGACCAACTAGTTTATTGAGGTTTAAACCAATCTCACGACATTTTTTCAAAATTTTGTCACTTATATTTTCAGCAGTTAGGTCGTAGACATGAATGAAACTGAGAAAGTCTTCCCTTAAAATACCTTTATATACGTATCTCGCACACAAAGAAAGCTGTTCAGTTCCACTCACATCCAAAGTTTCATCGCCAAGGAGAGCGAAACACTCTGAACTATTTATTTGAGTAACAAGTTTTTTCTGAATTAACTTTCCGCAAATATCTATTATTAATTAATTTTGAATAATAGGACTAAAATACGTTGCATTTTTAGGGCTTTTGACGATATGATCTTTCAGGATATCATCATAGCATGCTCGGTATCTCAGTAGAGCCCTGAATTTTCCATCTGTATTAATTGGCTTTTCTAAAGTCAATGATCCACTGTCTTTGTCTCCACGAAGCGGCAACTCTTGCTCTCCACAAAAAATTACAGTTTCGATGACTGGCTTTAATGCTGTTATATTTCTTTCCTTTTCTTTGCGCCTTTGATCATTTAGCTGCGATGCAACGTCTATAGCTGCCGAACTCATAACTTTTAAGAAATTTTCTGCGCACAATATCGAAAATTGGTGATATTTAGCAGCAGAATGTTCGCGAAACCTTTCTGTTGCATCTCAATTATCAAATGGTTTGCTGACAAAACTTCCAAGTGTCTGATGGGAACCTTTTCCAGCAGTGCCTGATGAAAAGACAACACAATATTTGCAGAAGACGCCGTTCCTCGTCGGTGAATATGTTAACCATTCCCAAGATTCAATCCATTCTCTTCGAAATCTAAGTTTCCTTTTCCCAAAATCACGAGTTGGAAACGAAAATGACGCATCTGGGACAAACGGCTGTGTTCGGTTCATCTGTGAGTACAAAGTCAAGAGGAGAATATTGTGCGTTATATATAGCATTATTAGAAACCACGCTGATATCAGGAAAAGTTTCACTAATAATAATTTTATTTAAACCGCATGTTTTTGAACACTCTCCTACATCTCTAAATTTCACAGCCGGTTCGCATGGAATCACATTTTTTTCTGATGATGAATCTGACGAAGTTGTTTTTTCCTCACTAATAGCAACTTTTTTTGTCACTGGTTTGAAAAAAGTGTCAATTCTCTTCATGTTAAACTATGTTAAAATGTAAGTAATAAAATCAAGCTCTATATTTTTACTTATTGAACGAACACACAAGCGAATAAAAAAACGGGTGGCTAAACACACGGTTAACTCCCTGTTAACTCCAATTAAACGGACAATGTCCTTTATCGATAGCAAATTCACAATATGGCACTATTAAATACTATGGCAAATTCTGAGGCGTAATCCCATCACTATTTCACTGTTCGGCTTGATTTTCTCTTCTTTTCACCTTTTTCTTCTTCTTCGGCTTGTCCGGATTATTCGAAACTGAATGAATGAGTGCGGGGCTCGCCGGTTTATATATGGCTCGCAGCTTACCCCCACTACATACTCATCAGATTGTCGTAGCGAACGTTCTAGAAAACTATTTTTCCAGAAATGGTGATCTAGAAATTTCTTGACGTGTCGTGGCTTGGCACACAAGTACCAGAATGTTCAATTGTCTTAGTAAAATACAAGTGGCGTTATCTTTTATCGAATAGATTAACTATTTCAAGCAGCGTCATCTAGTGTGCAGTAAGTAAACTACGTCGTGGCGTAATCTATTGTCGAGTAGAGTATACGCGAGTACCTACTGCAGACAAAACAGTCAAGATTGAGACAGGGCGATCGCTATGACCTACAAACGTCTATCTTAAGCGCTAAGCGCATTGTCTGTTTCTTCATACTGAAGTATGGCAACGTCACGTGCACGCACATACTATCAAATCAATAAAAAAAGCGGATTAGTTGTTTTGTTTGAGCGACCTATACCTAGTTCGTACTTCACAGTGGTTATGATCCCGTTTATTTTATGTAACGTCAGGTTTCGGGGGGGGGGGGGATAAATCCCAACTATCCCCCCCCTTGCATACGTGCCTGATTATGAAACAGTTTTGTTTGTAAGGTTTACATTCAACTGATCATATAATTTCTATACTAATATTATAAGTGCGAATTATTGGATGTATGGATGGATGGAAGAGATAGTTTATAGTTTGGAATAACACATCGGCTAGTTTTTTTACCGGAAAATTACCGAGGAAACCAAAAAACCTCTATTCACGCGGACGGAGTCGCGGGCATCAGCTAGTTCATTATAAAAAACGAATAGTGTTTTTCTAAATATTATGTTCAATTATTTATTAATTTTATTTGTGATAATTTTATATCGACTATATAAGTATCGATAATACCAGCCCTAACTAAGCTTCAAGCTCCGCCCATACGCCATTTTTACTTACCGGAAGCTTCAATTTAAATATGATAGTTCTTATGCTTTAGATTTTAAGTTACTAACATATTATGATGGCTAACGGAAACAAATTCCATTTAATTTTGTTTGTATTTGATATTCATTTCAATATGCCGCTCAAAAAATAGGCACTTGAGACCAGGGTTATTTTAGCGAAAGCTAGGGAGATTTCAAGTTTGTGTTAGGGGGAAACAGGAGGATTTCAAGCTCAAGGGGGCGCTCCGTGGTAGTTGGCAATACTGAATCAATCATATTTTGTTGTGATTTGGATTGAGGTTCTGTTGAGGTTGTTCTTCTTCTTCATTGAGGTTGTTACTCCTTCAGACTTAACTTGTCTCTGCTTCAGACTTGGGTTTTAACTTGTCTCTGATCTTCTTTGTCTGGTCGGTGCTCAACATTCAACATGAAAATAATTGAAAACAAACTTAAGATAGTATAAACATCAAAAACTAAAACATCACTTTACATCGAGTATTTAAGTATCGATAATACCAGCCCTAACCCCACCTTAAGGTCCACCCATACGCCATTTTTAGTTACCGGAAGCTTCAATTTAAATATGATATTTCATATCCTTCTCAATATACATAAACAAAGGGGATAACAAAATTAAGCATAATTTACGCGTCTTTATTTTTTATTTTTTAAAGTCATAGTTTGCGATTTGTTGATTAGTTTTGAATTATCACGACCATGAAAATGTTTAATGTTTTCTGAACGTTATAATAATGTCATTTTGACAGTTATTTGTTATTAACCAAGACAACAACAAGTTTATTGTGAAAATGGCGACGACTGGAGTTGGATTTCGATGGTTAGATATATTAGAAAAAGAATTCGACAAAGCATGCATCGAATTAGATACTTCTTTAGGTAAGTTAGTGTCTTAATAAATATAACTTCCAATGTATCCTTGTAGCTAATTTATTAAAGTAATTCATGATGTCATAGTACATGGATGGAATGATATTTAGCAGCAAAAGTTAAAAAATGCTTTTATTTTCACTTTTTCGCTTCGTTTTCTGATCTTCATTGTTACCTAAGTACTTCTTTTATTGTTATGAATAAAGTATGTTGAACGTTCGACTATTAAATTCATCTATTTATCAGCCTCTTACGTTCCTAGCTACTTAAATGCATCAGAAGTTTACTATCATCGATGTACCTTTACAACATAGATGTAGGGTTGGTCTCGCTCCGCTACAACTAGATACCGCCCTTCCTATCAACAATAGCTCTTTTAATGTGGCAACTTAATATTGTAGTGTGGATTGACTATATTTTGAAAGGATACTTGTGTACGTGATCAAATATTGTTGTCAGCTTCTAAACTTTTACCCAATTAATGGGAAAATTTGTTTTATTCAGTTACTGTAATGAAAGTATATATCTTTTACTAACTGAGCCAGTGACTTTGCCCATGTGGAATAGTGACTTTCAGCAGCATTTTTAATTTTTTAGTCTAATTATTTTGCAAATAAAATACATACATACATTAAAATAAGCTATTTACAGTATTTTACTGCCAATAGCTTATATAAATATATTTTTACAGGATATTATTAGTTTTTCCATATTTTGCCAAAACAAAGATTTTGTGGGTTTGATACACGTGAGCATGGCACATAGAGCTGCCCATGGGAAAACAATTTTTTTTCTAAATAAACACTTGCAAACTTAAGCGTCTGTCCTTGAGCTTTATTTAATGTAATTGCAAATGCTGCTTTCAGGGGAAACTGCACTCTTTTAAACTGAAACTGTTTCACATTTTGTAATGAATACGGAATTTTTCTTCTATATTTTTATTTTCTGGGCCAAAAGATTTTTTGCCGATGTCATCACATAAAAGCTTTCATCCCCTATTTTTACCCCCTTTAGGGTAAAATTTTTACAAACTTTAAATGTTGTATTTATTTATTTCTAATCAAAAGCCTAAAAAATAAGCTTCAAGCTTCTAGCTTTAAAAATGACGTAATTTCCATACAAACTTTCATCCTCTATTTCTACACCTCACAGTCCTTTTTTCACATTGAAAAGTAGCGTATGTCTCAGGCTCTAGACTATCACAGTACCGATGTGTAACACAGACAGACAGAGTTACTTTGTTAGTTGTTTAAACAATAATATACATTTGTTCAAGTGTGAGTAATGCGTAGTTAGAGAGATATTCGTTGTCAAACATTATAATTGTATCCAATTACAATATAAAATTTACAAACACACAACACACAAGGAAAAAGTTCGAGTGTACACCCAATTACTAGCACGCCGGCATACATCTGTCTGAAGTTACAAATTAACAATATTTATGATTTATAAAAGCTCATAATTTTATTATAAACTAGCTGATGCCCGGGTCTTTGTCCGCGTGGTTTTTTATATGGGATAATCAAGGTAAAATGTTTTTCTTTTATTTTATTTTTTTGTCAAATTTCCAATGTTTTTAATAGTTGTTCTGCTATTCGGGACGAATACAAATACGACAAATCAAAAACTATGAAAATCGGTCCAGCCGTTCTAGAGTTAGAATTGTTTGAACAAACACGACTTTGTTTTATATATTAAGATAATTTTAGTAAGCAAACTTATGTATCTCATTAGGTTACCTGTAAGGATCGATTTAAATATTGTTATATGATTACAGAGATTACAAATATCACAGTAATAAGTGGTGTAAAACATACTAGTTTTTAAATTAATTGTAAAAATATTTAATTACAGAATAATAAAATCGCATCTTACGGTTTGTGTTATTTAAATTGAAATAAATAAATTAGTCAATATTTAATGATGGTATGTGATGGTATTTTATTATTTGTTGAGTTATTTTTACACAGTTTCACTAAGCAAGCCGGCGTATTCCATTGGTTTATTACCAAAATTCCATAGAAGACACGGCACGTCAGCTTCAAACATCTGTTGTTACGAGACTAACAAGCATATGCTGGCTCCGGCAGATCATAAATTGCCGCAATTTGCTAGCACGCCGACTGTATCTAGTTGTAGCGTAGCGAGACCAATCGTACATCTATACTTTACTATAAATTCGATAATTGCTCTCTGACATACAAGACGTAATTTAAAAAAAAAACGATTTTAAACAATGAATATTGATTTAAGTATGTACCTAACTGCTGTCTTATTCCTATCATTTTCTCATTTAATAATCATCATCGTAATCAATCATTTTAATCATCAGTTTCAGTTTATTATATAACCCTTAAGCAGGTGTCAGGGGTACCCATCAGAATAGGTGGCATAAGTGGCTGTATCTTTTGTTGTGTTGACTTAGACGCTTGATTTTTTACAGTTCCAAGGGATTGGTATTTGATATTACTTAATTTCAACTTGATACCTCCTTGTGATCCCGAGAAAAAGGTGTTTGACAGACAGACAGACAAATGGACAATAAAGTGATCATATAAAGGTTCCTGTTTCCTCTTGAAGAACAGAACCCTAAAAAGTATTGTAGGTGTGTGGCTCTCAGTCAAATGCTATTTATTTTAATTAGTATACTGATGCTGTTTGTACTATTATGGTTTCAGTGGAGTTGGAGACAGAAGAACCAGAAGTAGTATTCTCTGCTCGTCAGAAGATCACTACTCTGAGCTCCTGTTTTGCACAATTGACCCACAAGGCTCTGACCATATTTCAAAACAGTGCGAAACTTGAGGTAAGTAACTATTATAATAATTATAAAAACCTGGCCCACTTGTGCTTTGCTTGGGTGGTAAGTATGTTTAAAAATCCCTTGGATATGTCACCGTAAGATTGTAAAAACCGTTAGATTATAATCTAACTCGCGAAATTCTAAACTGTCGAAAGATTGTAAATTGTTCAATGTTCAGAGCGTCAATTTTTGAAATATTCATTTTATTTACGTTTTCTCGTCTCTTTCTTGTAGGTTAGGTTAGGGTTCGACATAAATATAATATAGTTCGACATAATCAAGCACTTAGGTTTTATTGGGTTTAAATACCTATCAGATTACAATCTACCGGAAAATAATGCGTTATATTCTAATCTTTCGACAGTTTAGAATTTCGCGAGTTAGATTATAATCTAACGGTTTTTACAATCTTACGGTGACAGATATATAATAGAATATAGAGGTTTAATTTCCAACTTTTTTAGTGAGCCTACTGATAAACGTTTTAAGATCACGACTGTAGGTACCTACACAACAAACAACTTAATTTCCGTCCACAGCAGTAGGTATGCGTCCTTTGTAAAACAAGTGTTTTTAAAGCAATTCTTATTAATATCCATAGTAACAGCTTTTATTTAGATGATTTCATAAATCAATAATAATATAATTAAACTAGCCGATGCCCGCAACTCCGTCCGCATGGATAAAGGTGTTTTAGGGGTATGAAAAATAGATAATAGCCAATTCTCAGACCTATTAAATATGCATGTAAAATTTCATAAAAATCAATAAAGCCGTTTCGGAGGAGTATGGTAACTAACATTGTGACACGAGAATTTTATATATAAGATTAATCCATCTGTTGATTTATTTAGCAAAATCATTAGATAGTCACCAATCTTTTATGTATAAGATAACTATTTAGGTTCTTAAAGAATTACTTTACCCATAAGAACTCTTTTTGCAACTAGCCTATGCTGTTCCCCTGGTTACAACTTATCTCAGTATCAACCATTCTCTAAAATCAGGTAAGCAGACAGAAACACACACATTTATAATATTAGTATGAATATGGATGGGTATTGCTTAGGTTGGTAGGTTATACCAACAGATAAGAGATGGATTGATGCATCTAGTGTTGGCACCATTCATTGGAGTGCATTTAAGTTTTTTTTAGATTAATTCCCACAGGAACTCTTTGATTTTCCTGGGTAGTCTATGTCTATAAGCCTCTGGGAGGCAACTACCTTATTTTATTACTTTATTTGGAACCTGTATACTCTTCACATAGAATCAATTTCTGGAAATGAAAGTCTCAATTTCTCAGAATGACTTTATCTTCAACTCACTTGATCAAGTTAAAATATTTTGACTAAATAAAAAAAGTGTAATATTTATTGAAATAAATTTTATTACTCTTTACAATGGACCACGGTCATACGGATGTTTGTGCAGATGTCTTCGATGTGGTTTGACGGGCGTGCTCTCTGTCGTTGTGTGTTTGCTCCTGTCTGAAGCATTGCTCAGGATTTCCTGGTCTTCCTCCATGAAATCGTTCATATTGTCAAAGAAATTGGCATCTTCCCCATCTTCCAAGTCGTCATATTCTGTGCTCATTTCACTTCTGAAAATAGGTTTTGTTTTGTCAGGCTCTATATCTAATATATCCACAGAAAAACATTGCTACATCAATCATTATATGTATTAACTAGATAATGGCCGTGATTTCGTCTGCGTGGCTTAAGTTTTTTGAATTCCCGCGGGAACATCTTAATTTTCCGGGATAAAAAGCACAGAAGTGTTCTCGCCCGCGATACAACCTATCTCTGTATTTCTGTGTTTCATCAAAATCGGTTGAAAATATGGGCCTTTAAAGAATAGCAGACTGATAGACAGACTTTCGCATTTAAAATTACAACACAGAGTCTAAATGTAAAATGTAAATAGCATCATTGTCACATGAGGAATTTAGGTTTCATAGCCGCGTATTACGTACGTGCGACCATCTAATCAGTGTGGAAGAGTTTGAGAAACCATGTTAACTTGTCTAGGTATGCTTTTTGCTTAGGGTACTGATATAATTCTTACTTGATTCCTTTGAGCTTGAGAAACAGTTGATCGGCGGCGGCAGTAACGTCGGAGGCGGGCACTGGCTCTTCCGAATCGTCGTGAAGTCGCGCTTCCATACGTTGTAGCGCCGCGTCGGCTCTATTGGTTAATCCTATGAACTTTTCTGTCAGCTGCTGTAGCTCTTTGTCATTGAAAGCTGTTTGCGATGAATTGCGGAACACATTTTCCAGACGTTTACATGAAACATCAGTCTGCAATTTAATAACAATAAATTAATTCAATTTTATTACTTTAGTAAAGTAACCTAATAATGCTATGGTTCTTGTCTCTTGCCTCATTGCAAAAACAAATAATTTACTGTAATCAAAATCCGTGCACATGGCAGTATAAATACATCTTTACCATTGTCTAAATAGTTTTATATTCAAGAACTAGAAAAGTGTCTGTTCTGCCTTCCTTAGCAATCCTTTCCATCTCGTTATTTCGACATGGACCCATTTTATTGTAGTTCTGTACTAACCTGAGTTGGACGATTGCTTAGTAGTTTCATAACTTTGTTATCGTGGTTCTTCAACGTTACTTGAATAGTTTGTAACTCACGAAAAGTGGATGCAGTTCTGTAAGTTGCAAAAGAAGCTCTCTATATTACATGTTCATTAAGTTTTACTTCAAATTGAAAATTTTAGTCTAAGTGCAATGCTATCCTTTTTCGAAAGGAACATTGTGAGAATTTCTAACGATATTAGTAAAGTTTATTGGGAAATTTATATATTTCTATGATTTTTTAAAGCAGATCGCCAAATTCTGTGGTTTCGTGTCCACAACAACTACTGTACTAAGTTTTCAACTTGTTTGGAAGATAAACGATGCGCGAACGAATAGGTAACTAAAACTTACAGATAGACATTAATTACTTTGATATGTGAAGCATGTGGGTGTACCTATTATAGTTTCTTACTTGTTTATGAGTGAATCGATTAATCTGTCCAACACATCCGCTACGTGAGTAGGATCGTCGAGTTGCACGCGTTGGCAGGAATCAACGAAACGCTTCTGCGTTTCTAGCACTTCCTTCATCTATAACAAGTATTATTTAGGTTTTGTATCTCGAATTCCCTTTGGAACTTGGCATCCTAAGACTTATTGTACTTAATATATCGTATGTCCATCAAAGGCTATAGTTATTAATGATAGGTAAGTATTGTCAACTAGATGATGCACGCGACTTCTTTCTGACATGCCAAGATAAAAAATAGCCTCACTAGACACTCTCCAGGTCCTTTACTATGTCAATGCAAAGATCGCGCTGATCCGTTGCCCTCATGCGGCGTTTGTTGGGTTGTCCTTCCATCCTTCTGATTGAAGGACAAACCGCAAACAAACTTCCGCATTTATAATATTATAGTTTGTCAGCTTAGTTGTTCCTTACAATGTTAGTTGATGTCAATTTAATTTACTAACCGCGACAATGTATTCATTATTATCTGTTGCCAATATCACTGTCGTAACTTGTTACCCGCTCTCGGTTTAGCTGTCATATTTTTGAGCTTACGAGTAAGCATGATTGTCGTTTCTAAACTTATTATTCATGCAAAGCCTTGTAAGAGTTATTCAATATTGAGAGCCGAATGCCATCGGTATCTGTAGTTGAATGGATATTAAACGACTGTCTGTCTACTAAAAACTCTAGCAGCCCAACCTAGATTAATGTTCAAAATTTTAGAGCATTGTTTAAAGGACACGCTGTCATAACTTAAGTAGAGACAATTGATATAATTCTTATATTCCATCCTTATTTAACTTCGACGTTAATTCTAAAATAATTATGCGGTTCAGGAAAACATCAGGAAGAAATCTAGTAATTATAATATGTGCCTATAATAATTTGTTTATTTGTAATTCGTCATGATTTAAATATTCATATCAGGGGCCTAATTCCGTTTTTATGACTGCTACAGTAAATCGATTTACTATTTGGCTAAATTTATTACCGTTGCAAGAATACCATAAATTCCGTTGATCACAACAATGTTTGATGCATTTACGAAATAGGGCAGCAGAATTTATAACCAACTCAATGGAAACTAATTATGCAAATAAGCAAGCTTCATATACCTTCATGTCAACTTTGTAGGAGTTTTCCCGAAAACGTTTAGTAAACGTTGCTTCCAAGTCTGCTGATGTGAGGCGCACTTCTCGCTGTCCCCTCGCCAGTGCTCTCAGCCCGTTGGCGAGCTCCCGTCGCGTCACGTTCACCAGTGACATTCCGTCTCGCACCATTGACTCCAATAAAAGGCCTCGACGCCACGTGTCTGCGTAAGCCCCACTAACCTAAAAAAAACAACACCATATGAGTACGGAACCCTAATTATCGAATTTCAGATTTTTTCCTATAATTGTGCTGTGAGACCTTGCCAAATTTCATGATTCTAGGTTAACGGGAAGTACTCTATAGGTTTTGATTAATTGGCGTGTCAAAATATGCAAAATATGAGGCATAAACGGCCGTATCTTTATATTGCGTTGACTTAGAAGATTGATTTTTTTAACAGCTCCAAAGAACCGTGGACCTAAGTATTTTATATTAATTTCAAGTTGATATCTCCACGCGTTTCCGAGAAAAAGATGGTTGACAGACAGTCGTCCGACTGTTATCCTATAAGGGGTCTTTTTTCCTCTTGAGGTACGGAACCCTAAAAAACATGCACTTAATTTAACGGTGAAGGGTAACATCGTGAGGAAAATGAAAATTCGCATTTGAGTTTGACCCGCGTAGTGGCCAAAACCGTTCTCATTCTACGAGGAGACCCGTGCTCAGTATGCGCCGGTCATAGGTTGAGAATGATGAAAATAGGAATGATTTAATTAGTTCAGAGTCCCGACTAGGTGTTAAAGTCAGATGTAACTGAAGTATTCGACAAGTTTGACGAATAGCCGTATTTTTCCAGAGACTTTGGTATTTTTCAGAGACGTATAGATATATTGCCCTTACCTTTTGCAGCAAATGTGTATGTGTGTTGATATGATTTGTCAGATTTTGTGCTATCTCAACAATTTTTGTTTGTGTCTTCTCGATTTTATCACTGCTTTCCTTGACTGATGCCTGAAATAAATAAGATTCTATATGAGTTAGTTCGATATAAAAATGTGAAAGAAACCGTGTAAAGATGTTAACCTGCACACTTGTTTGAAGCATGTGAAGTCTGTGTTCTAAACGTTCAGCCGCCAACTGCGCTCTTTCTAGTCTCAACGACAGTGTAGTTTCCATGCGATCTAAAATTCAAACATTTCAAACGTTAAAATTTAATTAAAGATACAGATCATGCGTATTCGTAGTTCGTACATTACTTTCTATTTGCATCGTCCAAGCAGTTGATTAAGCGATGCCCCTATTTGTTCAATTGCGAATGATAAATGGAAGCAGTATTGCGAAAGTTGACATAACGTACGATTTCTAAAATAGGATATGACATAATAAGGATGTAGTGAATCATCGTTATGGATTGAGGAATACGCGGGGTTTAGGAATACAAACAAATTATTTAGGTCAGGACTTCAAATGTGTGCCAGAGTCTAGATTCTAGCTGTCTTTTAGCGGGTAGTGTTCTGTTAAAACACGGAAGTACTGTCGCGATATTCAAATGCACTTCAAATAAATCAACCTCGTCTCAACTTATGGTCGTCTGCTGCTGGATTTACCTAGACCTGTTGAAGAGTTTCTTACCTTCTTGTGACACATTTGAAGTCATGAGCCCACCGACACTGCGTTTTCCGAAGTGAGGCTACCTATGACCCCATCCGTCGATCTAATTGTCCCGCCCATTGCTTCAGCTCCGCGTTTCGTTGGAGTAACTAATTCGGTTACGCTTGTTTCTATGTAGTTCGAATTCTCTCAATTCTGATGTCTTCGCTTCGTTAACATTGAGCTTTTTCGCACTTTTTTAAATAAAGGTGCAAAAGAATATATTAATGAATGGTCATGCTATTATTGTTAATTGTGATATTTGAAAAATTACCTAGTTTGTCTTGAATGACGTCTAGACGCCGCGCCTGTTTTGCCTGTACTGCGCCTATGGTGTCTAGCACGTGTAAACGCTCGTCGATGCTTGCTAAAATTTTAATTAAATCCTGCAACACGATCATCATTATTGGTATCTTTTATCTTTATTGATCTGTACCTACTGAAATATTTTATTTTAATTCTAATAATATTAAATTGCAACTTATGCCTTAATGGTGAAGGTCGTGGTTATTGGTGACCCCATTTCCATTCACAATGGTTTCTTGGAATAATGGACTCCCAGATCCTTAGCTATGACCAGAGAACCAAATAACAATTTTAAATTTTCCTGTGCAACGCTGTGTTCTAGTGTAGGGTTACTATTCCAGCACTTAGAGACCCCTACGTCTATCACGTTGCACGGCCCATTGCTACTCTAAGGTTCGCAAGCTCATCTTCTAATTCCTGATTCCATCCTATGTATAGTCAAAATTAAATATAGTTAGTTATGGGTTACCTTAGAGGTGTAAGTGTTGAGCACGAAGTTTCGTAGTCCGTGCGTTTCAGGCGGCGAAGCGCGCGCCAGGCAGAGGCACGCGAATGCCACCACGGCCACACTTAACATCGCCCTGCCTGCAAGTTAAAAACACGATAATGAGCAATATTTGAAATTAGTTTTAAAAGAGTTTGAAGTAAGGCTCAGTTATGATTGCAGCTAAGTTAAGCACTAGTTTTATAAATTGAAAAAAAAAAGAACCGCCGTAGGTGCGAAAGCTGCAAGAGGCACATTTATCAGTATTGAACATAATAACTTTAAATGATGCATCCATCATGATGCACCATCGAGTGCAATGGATGTATGGCTGAGCAGAGCACGTAGTTCAACGGTTGAACTAATCAGCTGAACTAGTGGGTAAGTATCACATAATTTTTTCAGAGCCGCCAAACGTTAACGACATTTAAGCATTTTCAGTGCGTTTACGTGGGCTTTTTTTCGGCATTAGCATGTCAAACGAATCACCCCGTGGTATATGATTACGTTCAATATGCCCCAAAAATTGATATGTGCAGACTGTAGGTTCACCTTTTTATCCCAAAAATCGGTCAAAGATTTTTTTGTTTTAAATTGGTATATTCAAGCAAGGCAAGGTGAGCGTTTTCATCGCATGCGTCAATGATCTTCGATGTAATTTGAGGGAGTATCTACCTAATATAAACATCCGTGATCGTAATCTTGGAAAATAAATAATTTATTAAAAGGACTTTAATTTGTTTAAATGACGATATTAAAATACCTCATGTTCATGCTCCATGTTCCCAAATAAGGTATCATAATATAAACCTTGACTTGATAAAGTCCATTCAATTTCACTTCTGCTTTGTGTCAGAAGTTTGAACTGAAATCTGTTTATATCCGTATTGCGTAGTGCGTACCTTTGTGTGAAATTATGATTATTATTGCTAGTATTCGCTAGAGTAATAAATAGGTTGCAGCCTCTTAAAGAGGATGTGTATCAGATTGCTTATTGCAAATTGGGCTGTCAATGAGAGTATTCAAGTTCACCTTAGGAATCTTAATTCGTCAAGCCCGTCTGTTAGAGACTCTTGATATCTGTGGCATTAGTGACTACAACCGAATCGAATTAGGCGAACGATTTTGTTGTGATAAACATACTACAACTTGCGAGCACTTTCTCGGGTGTTTTTCAAGCATTTTATAATCTTCTAAAGAAAAGGCCGGACCAGGCAATTCACAGATATTTAGGAAAGCAAACAAGAAACTTTATAGTTTCGACGTTATGAATACCACTGCAGTAGACAGTTCCGGAAGAAAAACGCACTTAATCGTGACTAGACGAACGGCGCGATCCATTATTCGAAGCGCGTGTTGACATGCATTGTTTATTCCGCCGATCACCGGCAGGTGTGCTTGCTCTCTCGTCCTGCTTAGGTATATCTATTTATTTGCATTCCGGTACAGTTCGTGGACCCCGAGTCGGATTATCTCTGTCGAACTGCGCCCACACACGACCGAGGTCAACCTTTCGTCAGCCCTGTCTGCTCCCATGAGGTTTGTTGCATAATCCTGCTGCGTTTCGCTATTATATTGTCAGTCAGGGGGACTGATTAGATCTCTTATATTTGTAACCTTAAACTGTTTGTCCTAAACATTCTCAAAGGTCTTTCGTTTATTTTTTTGTATCTGTTCTATTCTTCTGGTATTTTGAAAGCTTTTTTAACATCCCTGCTCATCAGTTTCTATGTGTGTGCGTAGATAGTGAGCAGTTATTGTTTTATGGTCTCATTTCGTAACCGACATGATTCGTTATGGCTGATTCTACATGCTGTGAATTGAACTTTTGTTAATTGATGTTCGTTCGATCAGTTAAAAGTCGAAAGAGCCCGAAGAGCGACATCAACAGTTGATCAGGGAACATTGGTGCGATAATTATGTTAAATTGATATTTTTTTTTTGGTTATATATCTATATCTAGTTAAAAGACTATAACAGAAGCAATCATCTGATATGTTCGTATAAGATGTGCTATATTATGAGCAATGCCTAAGTTTAGGTATTATAATATAATAAGAAGCTTAAAATCTCTATTTAGATTCACTATGCAAAGTTTTAGTAAAAAAATAGTTTTCTTGTATTGATGCAATTTTGATGAACCTATCTGTCGATGTGAAGAATGTCGCAAAAGGTGGTAGAAGGGGAAAGTGAAGTTCATATTAATTAGAGTGCGATGACCTTACTGTGTATAAAACTTGTAATGCGAGTAAATTTTGTAACGATTATGGATTGATAAACATGAGAGTACTAAGCTTTTATGAGAATCGCCACACAATTTTGCTTCCATTATATTGCGTGTATTTGCAGCGCAGATTTGATTTTAAGCACAGTTTGTCATAGTTCAGTAGGACTGGAGGCGAGCCAACACGGCTGCTGCACTTCCAGGTGCTAAAATTTCCTGTCAGTTCTAATGAGGAGATAGTGATCGAAAACTATTTCAAATAAGTTTTCGCTGGTTATGCCAGGTGTAAGCGAGTTCTTTTGTATAATATATAATATTTTTCCAATTTTTTTTTCTGCTATTAAAAAGTAATCTGAACTTTATGGCACCACGTTTAATTTGATAGATTCTGATGTTTATTATGTTCTTTGTTAGTTAAAAAGTGCTGCAAAAGATTTGACTATGCCAACAGTTTGAGGTTATGCCTAATCTATTGCCCTTTTTCGAAATTATTTCCCAAATACTTGGAATATTCGAGCCCTCGCACACTCACTCTTTCTCATTCTCTGTTATGCATTATTGTTTTAATTACTTAATATTTCTTAGTTTTTCTAAAATCTACCGCTTCCCCAATTAATCGTTACTGTAGCACATACTCGTATGCATTAAATTATTATATGAGAATAAGCAAAAGATACAGGCGATTAATGAGGAACACGTGTGTACCCTTAGATATCTAAAATCCTTAAGAAAGAGATTTGTTTGTTTCTACAGAAGTCGTTGGCCTTTCCATCCTTCCCTTGTGCTATTGTATGTGAGAGCTTCCTGGTGAGATCACGTTTATTTCTAAGCATAGTTTATTTCTACGTTCACCACAGAAAATAAATATTCTTAAATTTCTTTGTTTAGTTGTTACACTTACTACACTACTTTTTATTTTATATATTTCAAAAGTACACATTATTAGGGAACTGGATAGAAACAATCTTAAATAATTTTTTTATAGCGAAGTCATGCAGGCTGCAGCTTTTTATTAGTAAAAAGATTTGAACGGAAATGAGGTAACACTTTTTTTCTATAATCCTACCCTTCGGTATTTTAAAGGCTTCTGAAGGTTTTCAGTGCACTGTGAAATGATAAAAACTAAGCGAAATCCACTCTTGTAAAAAATCTTAATGTTAGTAAACCTAGTAAAGATATGATTACAGTTTAACAAATTAACAGAATATAGGTAGCTAATATACATAAAAAATCATAACTGGCGAGTGCTCAACCTGATAGCTGTTCGAATTTTACGGAGGTCGGAGATTTTAATAACGATAAATAGGAGATTATGCCACCAGACGATTCGTTTTAAGTCCTTTAACTTTAATAATACAGCTTTTTAGAAGCCGTTTTATTGAATAGAATGTTACAAAGAGTAGGTAACACTGAATAATAATTATAAATATAACTTAAAAACCAAAAACTATCTTATAAATGTTAATCACTTAACAATTTTGTGTTTTTTAAAGGACAATTGTGTATTTATTAAGTACCTCAAACTAGATAACATCTAGTTAGTCAAGGGATATAAACACTGAGTTTACCTGCGGTCCTATACAGGCAGTAGCCTCTACGCCTCTTGGAATGTCGTCGGGTTGCTGATTAATAAATAATTTGCATGTGATTCACCACATCAAAATTTGTTTAAGCTTTACACTTATATCTTTTTAGCTCATAAACAGCCGAATACTGGACCTGTTTAATGTCGTTAATACGACAGTCGACACGGCTCCTAAAACATGAAATCATTTAAGTTAAAATATCTTAATTGTTTTCATGTTTTAGGAGCGTGATTTGTATAATTTTGCGAACAAAATCAGTAAATTTTTCGCATAAAAAATAATAACATAATTATTTCGTTAAGTAAAATAACTAATCGTGGAAAAAACGTTTATTCTTTCTTGTTAAATAAATACTAAATACTGTAGTGTACTACCCAGCCGCTTGGGTGTTGTGATAATTTTGAAACAAACAATTTTAAAACAAATGTATTATTTTCGAAAAATTAAACAGTTAAACTTAATTCTGTAATGCATAGACTTAAATGTCTGAAAATACCCATGTATTTAAGCATTCATGAAGCATGATTCCAGCGATGTATGAAGTTTGGAAAAACAACGTTTCAATGTTTTTTGCTGGCAGAAGACCCCTACAATGTCTGATTTTTTACATTTTGTCCAAACAAAAAAATATACCATTACCCTTTGGAACGTCAGGAGCTATTATTTTTTCAATATTTGGCCGTTAATAAGCTAACTATTACGAAAGCCTTTTCGGTGGAAGCATGTCTGATGTAGTGAAGCACTCTTCGAACCCACGTCAAATTAAAACTTCACAAGCTGTCATCCAACGAACTATTGTAATCCACTGCTGTCACCATCAGCCTACGCGCCTTATCCCAAAATAAGCAGCATTATTTCATAATTTTCTATTCCACGCATTATGTACATACATAGTGTTTGCTATTGCAATAGCAACCTACTGTAAACTTTGCTCATATAATAGCTTACACAGTTAGCTATTAAGAACTCTCGTAGACTGCGTTATCAGCTTGCCTGAGGTCGTGTCACTATTCGTTCTCAATTAGGATTTTCTAGTCAAAAGCTGTTCACCATTAGAGGGTTTGTATTTTCCTTAGGATTTTGGATTAATCTGTCTCTTGATAATATTTTTAAGTGGCTCATAGTGGTATCTTGTTACCTCATGAGTAATAGAGGTGTGAGTCGTCTGAGGTGTGCGAAAGTGGCTTAGAAGGCGCGACAGACTGCACGGCGGCGCGCGCGGGCCGTTTGCCACTTGACCATAGATAACCTAACCTTTGATTGTGATTAATTATTATCTGTCACTGAACCGTTAGTAAAATGTTAATTTAATACTCTATTACTAAAATACTGCACCATGACGCGCTCAGGTATATTCAGTCATTCACCAAATATTGTCTGTAAGATATTGCATTAGCAATAAATTCGCCTTTGCTTTTCTCTGTAGTTTAACTACTTCTTTTTACCTGTATACTGTATAATATTTTAAATATCTAAATAAAATAAAAAGTCAAAGTAATATGGGAATTCGGTTAATAATTTAGCAGTGAACATCCATTCCATCCAGGATGACACTTGACACCCATTAAGAATCTTACTTATACTTACTTACCACAAGTTTTTTTAGTCAGCTTTATAGTAGGAAAAGAGGCTTTTAAAGTTTAAGCGCACTCTACAAGTGAAAATAATATAAAAAGTTAGAAAACAAGACTACCCTGCCGTATTGATTCTTTTAAAAAAAATACAGTCAGTGTCACTCGGAAGGATGTAAAAATTCTAACGATACCCCATAGATCCAAATCTGTTGCGACATTTAGAGGTTAAAGTAGAATGAAGAAACTCACATACATACATGAATCCTAAAAACATTACACTCTTTCTTTGAGCAGGCGTGTTAAAACAATGGAATGCACCATTTACTTTCTCGCAGAAACTTACTTAAAAATACATAAATATTAAGTCCTTACATGATAATTTTGTGTGGAAGGCTTAGATGGGTTGTAAAACTGGATTGAGTGAACTGAAACAAAAACTCTGCAATCGAACAGTGCGACAAAAGCATATGTTTTTAAATTTAAGCTGTCAATAGACGTTAAAAATATGAATTGTAGATCTACTGAATGTTATGTTTTAGAAAATCTCTAGACGGACATAAACATGTTCTGATGATCACTATTAAACTTTTAAACAGGAGCATACCTACTGAACTATAATCATAAAAATAGATATAAAAGTTCAATGCGTTCACTGCGGTATTTATCTAATGGTAGTGTCACTGTACAAACAAATATAAATACAACTCTATTAATAGAATAATGTTTAAGATTTGTTCATTGCTATTGCGTGACTGCTACTGATTAACTTTTACTTTAGGGCCCGCTAGTGGATCCATTTTTTGTCCCAATTATTGTTTTTATTACCTAACACCTACCATGGTGTCTGATAAAAATGATAAAATACCATAAAGGAAAGTGGTCCCACCCAAATTCTTAATTGAACCCTGTAATACGTATAAATTGCGTGAGTCCGCCCTAGGCACTGACAAATTGTTAGTTGCTTAATTTGTTGCCGGTTAAATATATTTTTATGTCAAAGAAATGAGATGAATTGGTATTTAATAGCGGAAACCGTCTGTAGGTAAGTGGTAGGTGCCGCGCTAGAGTGGATTTTTAGATAAAGTGTAATCACATTCAACATTTCTCTTGCTTATCGTTTACCTGAGATAAAGTGTACACTGTTTTTTATTTCCGGATTTAACGAAGACGTGTCTTCTGTGTTGCTCTCATTCTCGAACTTATTTCTTTCTTTCAACTTCATAAAAAAAATTGATGTGTATTTTTTATACGACTGCCTGAAAAAAGAAGTATATTGTTTTCAGGCTTCATGTATCTATGTGAGTTTGTATATTCCAATTCCACCTTAACTTCTATACGCCTGAATTGATTTTGATAAATGAGGTATCGTTAGCATCCCTAGCTTATTCTGGGTGACATAGAATAGAAAAAAAATTATGGGGTGACCATGGTCCCGCATTAAAGACTAAAGTTGAAAAAAATATTCGAAAATAAGATTAATTATATAATCATCATCTAGAAAATGATGAGTAGATTCCAAAAATGTATAACACTATAGTTCAATATCCAGTGATTCACGAAAAAATATCACTTAATAAAAATGTTAATAAGATTCTAATTTAACTAGATTAATTTAGATTTTTAACTTTCTAGTTCGTTCATTGGCAAGGCAGTCGCGTTTTTAATTTATTTAATTATGACTTGTTTCTAATTAATTTGTATTCCATGAAGAAATTAATAATTGTTATTATAATGTTAAATTACCTATATAGCCTATAAGAATCTGGTCCTTCTTCAGACTCAGAGTTCTAAGTTATGAATATTTGTATAATTTTTATTTCTGCATTTTTAAAGTTAGGTTTAGGTAGGGGTTTTCTTTGTCAAGAAGTACTCAATTGTACCTCGCAGTGTGGAAATTATCGTTGTTTCAACCCTGTGTGTCGGAGAATACAGAAAGTACCTAAAGCAGTCGGATCTGCGCCTGATCTGTTTTTCGGACGTGCGACGTGTCGGATGGCCGTCCCATTGGACTATGAGAGTAAAGGAATAGAGAGTAAACTTGTGCTATAGTGCTCATTGCACAAGTGTGCAGATATCGTACGCGCAGATTTTTAATCTCTTTGGAGATTTGCTGCAGTTGATGATTTTTGAGCGGGAGGATATGTTATTCATGTGTATTTAAATTCTTTTAAAATGTAGTCTAGTTAAATTTGTCCAACCATTTATTTTACTTTTGACAGAAGCACATCTATGAAGTGTCATAATTATTGACGGCAACCATCGACAAAAAATGCAATACTCCATAGACGCATATCGTTTTTTTCAATAGTGAAGCGACGTGCCCTTTTATCCGATATTTCGTAACTCGTATACTCATCTAGTACGACTTAGCTTTTCAAAATAGTAACGGAGCTTCAACACTAGCTTTCTTGATAGTCCTTAACAGCACTATACATCTTAGGCGATGTATGGTTTCTATGACTTGACGAATTCATGTACATTTACTGTACCTACTGTTGTATTTTAATACATACATTAATATATTTAGGGCCGATTTTTCAATCCTATCCAGATAAACGACTGAATAACTATCGTAAGAATAAAATTATCTGAGAGTTTATCAAATTATTATAATTTTTCAATTTTTCAATCACTTTTTAACCAGTGGATAGCTTTCTATGGTCTTTTCGAAGCAACTTCACACTAAATATGTGCAAGCGAGATAGACACATATCATTCAATGCATAAGACTGAGAAAGGACGTTTGTTTATCGATTGACGTTTAACGCAAGAATTCATAACCTCGAATTTGCGCAATTTTCATTTCGTGTTTGGTTTTGTGTTTATTTTATTTTAGACAGGTTCCCACTTATATGTGCATTCTTAAAAATATGGAGCAAGTAAAGAAACGTAATAGTGATCAAACTTTCAAAAGTCGGAAGTACACTTATTTACTTAACTTGTAACGAAATACCGGTTAATATTTATATTATACAGTACTATAAACTATAATATTATAAATGCGAAAGTTTGGATGGATGTATGGATGGATGGATGTTTATTACTTAATCACGCCAGAACGGCTGAACAGATCTGCATGAAAGGCACAGAGATAGATTATAACTAGTCTGGAATAGCATATAGGCTTCTTTTATCCCGGAATATTAAGGAGTTCCCGCGGGAACCAAAAACCTCAATCCACGCGGACAAAGTGGCATCGGCTAGTTAGTAAATAAAAAAACAGACGCCGTGACCAACACAGACAAAGATGCAGCGTGGAACAAGTGTCGAAAATATCCCAATGGATATTTATCAATAGGTACCTACCACTAATGACCGTATATTGCGTACAAGGACACGGAATGAAAATTAATAATTCGGAATGAAAGAATAAGATTATAAAAACTAGACACGTAGGTCATAAGTACCTACTAGCTACACAATATAACCTAAAAACTTGAAAACATAAAAAACAGGCAGATAACCCTTTATCCGGCTCTCAAAGAAGCAGATAAATATATCCGTCCGTTACAGACTTTAGTCGACAGTTATCTCATATCTACCTGCCTATTGAGAAATACAAATTTGCGCTATCCGTCGAATATCTACTATCTAGTATTTTATCTGAGAATTGAAAAATCGGCCCTTAGTCATTTAAACGCTTGGGTATCTTTATAAAACAATAAAAAATGTTGAGTAATCAATCAATATGTCAAATCGATTAAAACTTCATAAAGAAAGTCGATTGTTATCAAAAATCGAATCAGTAACTCATAAGAACTTAGAACATTATTGAATCGATCTGCCAAAAGTAAAATAAATCGTTCGGCAAAATATTGAGCATTCTTCATCATCACTCTCCAGGCGTGCTAGCTATAGCTTTTTCAAGTTAAATAATATCAAGACCTTAATTAAATATTTATCTATGTTTATTTTCATATCCACGAATTGCTAGTTGCTACCAAACTCGTTCAGTTAGATAAGTATCTGAAGTTAAATGCAAGATGTTGTCAAAACAAACATCGTTTAGGTCCAGCTTATCACAATCATAATATTAAAGTTATAATATGGTCTATTTGGAGTCGTTTTCATTTCGGATTGCACAATTTATAGTAACTGCACCCTTTTAATTTCCCTATACAAACACGTTTAGTTTTTATTTAAGGTTAAAGCACATTTTTATTTTCAAATAAATATTTTTATTAGTAGATATGGATGTTAGATCATTAGTTCACTTGTTATAAATAAAATCGAAATAATTGCTTACATAGTTAATCATCGAAATAGAAAATTCGTAGAATACCAACTGGAAACGATTTACCTACACTTGTAGAGCCTGTCTGATTCATAGATGACACGTAGGTAAGGTAGATTCGTCAAAGGAAGGGGTCAACACTCGTTAGGCTCAATGTCTTCTTGTTAAGCTTTATATTAGTAAACATACCTTTTAAACAATATCCCATAAAAGATAATACGTGTGGCCTAAAATTTAAGTGGTCAGTGCCGGCGTCCAATAGGTAAGAACTAAGAAGCTTTACTGTTTGGAATGCAACGTTTGTTTCACTCGGTCTTATTTGGAACAACGCATTCTTTTTGGAATAAATAGTTAAAATCTGCGAGTAAGCAGCTCGAATTATATTTATTATTCATACAACTTCGATACCATTGATTATTTGTAGATATCTACTTTCAGCGCAGGTATAATAGTTAGATGACATTCCGAACCACTCAGTAGATTCACTCGACGATTCAAAAACATTTGTCAAAGTCTACTTGGATACAAACGATATGAATTTAGAATTTTATGAATCGTTTATAAACCTAGTTTGCAATAAAATATGTATAACAAATACAAAACTTTATGCATGTAGGTATATGTCACCGTAAGATTGTAAAAACCGTTAGATTATAATCTAACTCGCGAAATCCTAAACTGTCGAAAGATTAGAATTTAACGCATTATTTTCCGGTAGATTGTAATCTGATAGGTATTTAAACCCGATAAAACCTAAGTGCCCTACCTAAGGGCACTAACCTAACCTAACCTACAAGAAAGAGACAAGAAAACGTAAATAAAATGAATATTTCAAAAATTTACACCCAGAACATTGAACAGTTTACAATCTTTCGACAGTTTAGAATTTCGCGAGTTAGATTATAATCTAACGGTTTTTACAATCCTACGGTGACATATATATTGAAAATTTTAATAATGATGTTATTAGAACGCATAATTTTATATTACCAAACGTTATTAAACCAGTTCGCTTTTGCTATTTAATGACTTTATTAGCATAATTATTTGATCACACAGGAAAGTTCTAACAAGACTATAATATCTTGAATTATCGTAATATCGTTCCACGTGCAGATAATTTTCCGGCAAACCTTAGTTTTGGTGAACTGTAATTTTAAAATACAACTTTCAACAATTTTCCAACTTCCAGTCTATCTGAAAATTGTAAAATTGTAGAAAGTTGTATTTTACGAACAAAACGATGCATGGGTATTAGTAATATAATCCACAACTCGCGCGTTCCATGTAATCACAAGGCATTTTTAAAAATGTCAGGCACACAATTCTGCTTTTATAATATAGTTTATGCATTCTAGTCCTGCCTTAAAATAATGATGTATAATTTAAAATACAAATATTTTTTTTAATATAAAAGATTGATCTGTGATAGACTTGTTTGTTATTTAAAATATCTGCTTATTTTAATGGCTGCTAATAAAACCGTGTATTATAGTCGTGTGTGTGTCGTGTGTATAGGTAGCCGTTTAGTCTCAAATTGGTCGTAATATGGGCTGTTTCTTAGAAAACAACTTGTGCTATTGATTTTCTTGTTTTAGACGTAGGGTTACGAAATGCTATGTGCTGATACTTTCTCTAGTCTCGCAACTGATATGTAGGGAGTAAAGAGGTTAAGAAAACAATATTAGGTTCATCTTCACAATATTCTAAAAGACTCTAACGAAGAAGTCTAACGTCTATTATTTGTAAGCACAAACGAATAAACTTTTGCAGAGCGCCATCTATTGACATCATTGTGAAGTTCTGTTAAAAATACTGAAGCTCATTAAAAATTAAATAATTTCGTTTCCTTATAATATTTATCTAATTTTAGTATTTGTTGTTCAAGTACAGGATATAATTCAATTTTTTTTTCCTATTACTGAGTACCAATTATTAAGGGTGCTCAATATAATTACAATCTAGCCAGACTATTTGACTAATAAGTAATTTTAAGTAAACCTAACCTAAGCTTATAAATATCTTATGTGCTAAGAAACTGTCCATTGACGTATCTTAGTCTTTATTGTTGCTAATAGACACTTTGTTCATGTGTTCTTTCATACAGCACTATCACTACACTATCACTAGATACTATGCACTAACTCAAAGGGTTTTGTCGTTTTTAGTCTTCTCACTAATTGCGTAACGTCGAGCAAATGGATTGTCTCAACGTTAACGTGATGGTGAAGCTGATGATCATGGACTTTAGTGTTGACAAATTTGGTGATGACTTTGTCGACGTATTGTTTATATGTTACGAAGTACTTTGTTTTGGAACCTTTCTGTTATTTGTATATTGTTTTTTTTAGTGCAGCCCCACAGCTATATGCCATAAGTCCAAATATGCATTAGTACTTGTTTATATAATAGAATTTTATTGTGTATTGACAAACAAGATTTTCTGCCAAGTAGCCAATACATAAAATTTTACCATGGCTCGCTTCATTGAATTACGACGCAACGGAAAAAAATTTCTTACATTTAACTTAAAAGGGCACTCATCATTATTCATTGTTAATATTAGAAATTATGTTACTTTTAAAAAATGCAACAAAAATGCTGTTAAAATACCGAGCGACAATTAACTTCTGTAAATCTTTATTTGTTAATGCGACATAGGTACCCACGATACAGGATTACCTAGTGTGGGTACCATTGGATGTAAGGAAAAATTGTCATAAGTTGTTTTTGGAAAATAAACATTTTCATTTTCATTTTCATATTTTTATAACTGCTGCTGTATTAGCATACGTTAGCTGTTGCCCATGAATGTAAATCCAACCCGATTTACCGCAACCCTATGTTACGCTATAAAAATATTTTACTTCGCATTCGCTTAGCTATGAGAGCCCCTCAGAAATAAAGATTTTTATAGCTTTTAAACCATATTTGGCTGGAGGCCATCGGTTTACATATTATATTTAAATTTGAAGTAATTACGTTCAGTAATTCAGAAGTTATAAGGCTCTGACAGACGGACGGACGGACGGACAAGTGCAAATTCACTCAAGTAGACTCGGATAACTTCGCTTCGGTCAATAACTTATTTTCTTTAACCTTTAACCTTATTTTAACATAATAATTAGTTGAAAGTGCATTAATAATACATAACAGGAAAAGGGAAGTTATTTGATCCCGCTGTAAATAAACCTATATTCGTAATTTATCCTCAAACATTATCGTGTAGCTATTATTTCAATAAGTATTATGTAAGGATTTTGGCTTGCGTGAGGTACATCACCCAACGACGCATTCAAGTATTTGCTTATAAAGTATTTTGTTTTTGTGTAAAAACAATATTATCAGTATCGCCTAGGGAGACACGTCGGGAGCAGTGTTTGCATGGAGCAAATACTATACGCACTCGTGGCACGCGGGGGCAACCACTTGTTGCCTGTTTGCCTACGTTGACATGCATACCTCCAAATTAAATAAAATACCCCTGAACCAACGCACAGTTTTCGAAATAAATCGGATAAGGTTAATTCTTTAACGAATTAGGGTTACCAATACGAGACATTTAAAACCATCGTACATTTATAACCATTTAGCTGATACCCGCGACTTTGTCCGCGTGGATTGAGGTTTTTGGTTCCCGCGGTAACTCCTTAATTTTCCGGGATAAAAAGTAGCCTATGTGTTATTCCAGACTACAACAATTTTCATCCAGATCCGCTCAGCCGTTCGTGTGTGATTGAGTAACAAACATCCATCCATCCATCCATCCATCCATCCATCCATCCATCCATCCATCCATTCATCCATCCATCCATTTTAACTTTTGCATTTCGCATAAATGACAGAAGCATACCATAGAGTTTGAGCCTATGTTTTTAAATCGCAGGTAAAACTGTTACTATGAACCTTTAACAAAGGTCAAGAATTTAAAAAAAGAAAGGAAGTTAATATACTTGTAAGTGCCTTATCCGTTCCCGAGCCTCGTTATAAACTATGCATGAAGTTCATGTTGCGAACTGCAATTGGCGGTCGATTGTAATTGAAACTATTCCCTTCGAGTCATATACTGCATATGATCGCATTTTCTATTACGGCTTTGAATTGGATATGGAATGTAGTTCGCTTATGGCGTAGTGTAAATGCATATGGGAGGTAAAAGCTCTCGTGAATGCAGAGCCACCTGTACGTGATAATATTGCTATTCAGTTGCTTATATTGATAGGGATCATGATGATTCATAATGGAAATTCATTTGATAGGATTGTAAAACATATTGATATGATAGATACGTAGACTGAAAAATATTGTAAAATAACTTGGTTTTTTTTACAATTTGGTACAATTTTCCAAAAATGTCATCAAATGTTTATTGCCAATTAAATTAATTGATTTAATCCGTCCTCCTTGCACTTGTGTCGTTGTAGACTAAGAGATAGCTGCACTTTTGGTAACTATCGCCAGAAAGGCTGATTCAGTATTAGGTTTCTAAAAAATATTAAAAATGAACCATAACTAGAAATCAGCCTTTCTAGTTATGGTTAATTTTTCGTAACTATAAACCGTCTTTAAGCGGCCATATCTAGTGAAAGGCCCATCCGCATGCGGGCAGACTTTCACTATCGTCATCAGTGGAGAGTCCTACGCCCACCTAATACTGAATCAGCCTTTCTGACGATAGTTACCAAAAGTACAGCTATCTCCTATAATATTGTTCATTTATATGCTTCAGTGTTAAGTTGTTAACTTCATCTGCTTTATAAAAGGTTGGAGAGGATACAATATATTCTCGTACGTTTACAAAGGCGCATAATAAAGCGATAAATTGCTTGTTTTGAACCTAGGCCTATCCGAAAATTCGCCATATATGTTCAATGAGTTTTGGTTGAGTTATATTTTTTTCAGTATTATCGTGAGATTTCTGACGGAATCAGTGTTAGGTATTTATTTCTTTTTTTATTGTTTTTTTCCGAGCATTTATTTTGTGAATATGCTTGTTTTGAAGTGTACTACTATGGCTAAAGGAGCATTTAATAGTCACGGTCGTCAGTTGTCCATCAGTGAGTACCTAGTCTATCAGTCAAAGGCTTTTCAAACCGCGTGTTCCCTTGACCGATATGAAATCATCGGTTTGCGTTAACGAATGTTTACCACTTACATTGCCCTTCTTTCGATCTTTTTCCCGTCTCATGCAATTTTCGCTTGCAAGCTATATCAACATACAAATTTAGTGTCCGTAAAATGTGTTTTACTGTTCGAGTTAGACCGCACTCACAACCCGTATCGGTCAGGAGATAGATAATTATAAATTGCTGGTACCTATGCTATATGAAAAGCCACTAGTAACGTAAAATCTTAAGAAATCTATAAAAAACAACCGCCAGGGCTTTCTCGGCTGCCAAAATTAGTGTATATGTATGTCACCGTAAGATTGTAAAAACCGTTAGATTATAATCTAACTCGCGAAATTATAAACTGTCGACAGATTGTGAACCGTTCAATGTCCTGAGTGTCAATATTTGAAATATTAATTGTATTTACGTTTTCTTGTGTCTTTTGTGATTTGTGATTATATATGTCGAACCCTTACCTAACCTACAAGGTTAGGTAAGGGTTCGATATATATAATAACCCTTACCTAACCTACAAGGTTAGGTAAGGGTTCGATATATACAAGGTGTAAGGTAAATGGTATAACATACCGCCGGCTACCTATGTTAGATGGTGTATAGATATACTGGAAAAATATCATGAGACGTGTAGCTCACATCCTGGGGGAGTTATGAGGACTTCAAAATTTTTGCATAAATGTTCAGGTGGCATCCCTTAAAACAGCTGATTCAATACCAATGAACTGCGAATAATACCGTATCTTAAGCCTCGTTGCCAGCGCGAGCGTTGCGATAAAATCCAATAGCGATGCTAAGTAATCATTATTCGGCATGAAATAAAATTCTCAAAGTAAAAGCCCGGCTAGAACTCACGTATTTTTGTAAAAAAAATGCCCGACTAGTTTCGGACTTCGTAAGTCAAATTCAGTCCCTTATCCTTATTTTATGAGCCGCCTTTCTCTGTGATTAATTTCTCGACTTACTTCGTTGAAGTTTTGATCAATAATTAATTATTCTGAGTAGTTTGTTTTTTGAATGATTTGTAAATTGTAATGAATTGCCAAATTGCATAACGATACAAAAGTACTTAGTTTCTTCGTGACTAAAGATATTTTCATAATTGCAATTATCTTGCAATGGAACCCTAATAATTCGGCCATATTGTCGTAGGGCGGAGTTTAGACGTATTCCTGTGTACGTACATGTAGGTATTGTCCGAGCTGACGGGCGACGTCCAACGGTACTAGGAACGCATGGAACAAAGTAGATTTTTAGAAAATAAATTTTTGATAGTGTTTTCTTTTCGGAATTTTACCCTAACTTGGGGGAAAAACATAACACAAATTAAACAAGAATTTTACAGAACGACTTTGGGTAAAATTGTGAATGCTCTGTTTAAATTGTTAGGTACATAACTAAAATAATGAAAATGAAAATATTTATTTCAGCTTAACTGTAAAGTAAAGTTATTACAAAGAAAAAGTAAAGTAAAGTTACAAAGAAAATTGTAAAATAAAGTTTACCGACTTTTACATCGTACGTAAAAGAATCCGTTTAAAAAGTCCAAGTCTACTTACAACAAATAGTAAACTTGCCAAATTTAGAAATTTAGAATTTTTTTAGGGTTTATAAAGGATATTTTTTAGTAGGGTAAAATCAAAATCGTGACTGGAAACCCTGTTTTTGAAACGTATTATTTTATTAGTTTTTCGAGATTTCAACAGTTGCGCGTAAACTGTCACGGTGGCAAGTACATAAGTGACAATGAGTTATTCAAATTCCGACTATTTTATGATACGCAGTGGAGTGCAATAGTAGTGAAGAAATGCGCCAAAGAATCCTGGATGCATTTCAGACAGTAACACCCCAAATTGCTTACTCGTGTGATGTGCTCAGTGCTGCGCAGATTGGAATTGTGCACAGAAAAAGCGGGTTCAGCCACATGGAGGAGGCCGCTGAGCGAGCCCGTCAGCGAGCTGATCCCGCTCGGAGACGAGGACATTGTTGTGGCGCTGGCCACCACACTGATCCAACAACTCAATAGTCCCAGTCTAAGGGACATCAGGGTCAGGAGCGGCCTGGAGTGGGGGCTCCAGTCGTTTCACCCTTGGACGACCCTTGCCCTTGACCTTGCCCTTGGTAGTTGTGGCCAACACAGCGCTGAGGGTGACTACCAAGGAGATTTCAGTGAGTAAAAATCTCACATAACCTGATTTCTCCCCCAAGAAACTAGGTATCTTTTAAAGATTTCCATCCCGATACCAAAAAAAACGTAGTACTAACTAGTAACTGTTTATTATGTAGTTAGATAACTAGTGGTAGGTAGAAGTATTCAAGTATTCGTAATTAGGTGTAGGTACAATTTACCAAAAAATATCATTCATTTTGCAAAGTCGGGCCGCGGCGCGAGCGGCGGCATCTACCTATCAAAGGCGCGGTGTTTACAAAGAGGATACCGCGTGTTAGTAGGTAGCGTCCATCCGTTCTAGCATGTACCAGGTTTACATAAAATTTTAAGAGATTGTCTGTAGTGAGAAGTTGATTTGGAGAGCATTTTGTATTTTTCTTAAATATGATGAACTAGCGTACCTACATGTAATGCGTCTGAGTGACCAGTGGTTTACAGGTTTGGTTGCGAATCTCGTAGTCTGGGTTCGATTCGTATTTCGGTCATAACATTTTTAGGTTTGAGTTTTATGTACAGAATTTCTCATAAGTACCCGGCACCAACAAATAGGCACCTAGGAAATAGGTAGTGATTAAGAGCTAAAATTAGACCTTCTAAGCTCAGAAGTATGTATTAGTACTGGGTCAGGTCGTCAGTGACATCAAAGTTGCGCGGCGGCATTCGGACAACAAAAGTTCGTCGACTTAGTCGTTTGTACTAGGGCAATAGAAATTGATGTTGCGTAAGTTATGTATTACGTAATAATAATAGGTATTAGGTTGTTAATCGCCACAGGGTTGCCAAAATTTATTTTCCTTAATTAACTAATTAATTTTGTATGAAAGTTTTAGATAATTAATTATGAATTTTTAACACCGCCATAGTGTTTATAACGTCAAAATTGCATGGGTAGCCGCCGGTATGTTATACCATTTACCTTACACCTTGTATAATCAGATAGTGCCCGGCCTTCTATCGGGTTAATATACCTAACAGGTTACAATCTACCGAAAAATAATACTTTAAATTGTAATCTTTCGACAGTTTGCAATTTCGCGAGTTAGATTATAATCTAACGGTTTTTACGGTGACATATATACAGTATGACTTTAATACCTACTTATCACGTTCACGTATTGAACTTTGTAACATGTAATTAATTAATGTATTTATTCATTGTTTTTCAAGCATTTATTTGTGTTTACAAATATAATTATGCGTCATAAATCCCACGTTAACGTTATTATTATCACACTAATTACTATAAAACTTACTTTACTCGTAAATATAGTAAATACCAATATCCTGTTACTTATAGAAGCGTGTCTGTTATTTATGATTATTTACTAATTAAGAAATTACCGATTTCAATTATGACATTTGACCACAGCACATTAGACGGCGTTGAATAGGTGCTGTATATTCCCGGAAAAGTAAAAGTTCAGACGGGATTATTAAAAACGCGGAAGGTGTCTTGGGGCATAAAGTAGTGTAGTATAATCACATAATATGTGCAATATACTTAATACTTAGGTAAATATTCAATATGTACTTACCTGTTTTGTGGGTACGCTATTTCTATGGGTTACTTTTGACATGACCTGGCTGTATGCATGTTAGTAATAAATCATATGTTAATAACATATTAACTATGATAGGCCTTCTAATTGTCCTTTTTTAGTATATTCAATTTTATACCTACTCAAATCAATATAACGAAAGCTCGCTGCTTCATCGTTTGATAGTTCTATGCAATTATAAGCCATACTCGGAGTATGCAAGCGCAGACCATACAGTGTATGCAATGCACATTAAATAATTATTAATTTCGCCGATCATTTGTCACTTGTCACTTCTATGGCATCACGGATGTAAGAAAAAATTGTCCAATGTATTATCAAAATCTGGGACGATATTTAAATTGCTAGCAGCGGCTACCAAGGGAACAGTTACTATTTAACTTTATTGCGCATCTTATCTAAATGTATACGGTTCTTTGATAACAGGTAATACAAAAAGCTACCGACCTAGGGTTAGTCCTGAGATGCGTAGACGCAGGTGCCTCAAATAATTCAAGTCACCGTCACTGAACTCTCACTTTTATTCATTTCACGGAGACTAGTGTATGTTTATTTATCATCGAAGTAAAGGTCGCGCGCGCACAGTAGCAAAGGATCGCGACGCGGGACAGGTGCGATTGGCGCAGCATCCACAGCGGCTCTGGCGCTTCAAGGCTCGAATAGCGCGTTGCGTTCCAACCACGCCCCGTGCGTACGCGCACCTCCCCGCCCGCCCCAGCGCTGAAGCCTTCCTTGACTGCTATTTCAGCAATTTTCCACGCTTATTAAGCTTGTGGGTACAGATAACTCAACCTGATTATTGAATTATCTGGTGTGATTTTTTTTTCTTATTCAATGGTTTTCAGGTTGGTTGTAAGTTGTTTATCTATACTAATATTATAAAGAGGTAAAATTTGTGAGTTTGTGAACCGATTTTGAAAATTCTGGTACCTATAGAAAGCCTCATTATTTGTGAGTTTCATAGGCTATATATTATCCTGAAAAATAAGAGAGTTCCCGTGGGAATTTAAAAAACTTATTTCGAAGTCGCGGGCAAGTGTGCTAGTATTATATAATGGTGTTTGTATTGACTATAATATTAAAACTATCTTCATTAGTCGCAGACTGGTTCATAGAGTTCATTAACTAAATGTATTGCCAACATTAGAATTACGTTCATAACAAGCTATCACCCAGCATAATCTAAGTAGCGACCATAAATTCGAAGTGCGGTACGCTGAATCTGGGATGTGAAGCGCGTGAGAAAGTTCGCCGGCCGCAGTCATAAATCGTGTGTTGGATTTTACTAAATGAGTCCCTTGATTAGATGTTAATTGAGAAAAAAAGAAATCTTTGTACTGGAAGCCTCTTTATGGTGAAATGTTGTCGTGTATGTCATAATGCACTCGTGAAGTCATGCTCACTTGTTATCGGGCGTGCCCGTGTCGTATTTAATAGCTGTTCAAATTATCATCGATCATCTCAATCAATATTGGCTCTGTTGTTACTTTCAGTTATATAAATCGACTTTCTATTTATCGATTGAGTGTCGTGAATATAAGTTTGCCATCAAGAGCCCATTACATTTTCTCGAACAGGTGTGTCGTTCGATGCAGGAGAGATAATATACATAATTTGCGACACCGAATGGCATTGGCGGCGTTACTTTATGAGTTCCTCTATTAAACCTAAATAAATATTAGGCAGGTACGTATACTGTCTCCGACTATACAGTACTGCATGCAAGAGTTATGTTATGCATGGTAACAAGCATTTTCCGTCATATGTTTAAAGAAAGCCTGATACCAACTTATGTGTATATTTGCTTAAGATAGCTAAATTTTCGTTTAGGTATATCAACATAAGCATATATTCACTTGTTTTTAAGCTTGGCTGTTAAATAGTTTAGATAAGTCCAACAACCAAACACAGATAGTTGAATGATGTTTACCTTCAGTCATTTAGATGAGGTAGAAAGTTATATTCCATAGACTTCAGTTACTTAGTAGATCATAATTATGGATTTTGTTTTCACCTAATTATAATAGGTAAGTGAAATCAGTAAGCATTAGGAAGACTAAAATAATTACATAATCTAATTTGTTGAAATGATTATAATATGGGTTTTCTATTTCTAAATTCTGATAAATCTAATTTTAAGAAAGTTAAGTTACATGTCAAAATTACAATACCTACCTATTAAAAGTTATAATTTTATTACAAGTTCTAATAGAAAACTACAACTTTTGTATGCTAACAGTGATCAAAATTAATTATTAGATGAGTTTAGGTACTGCAGTTAACAAGGAACCTTTATATGTATATATGTCACCGTAAGATTTTAAAACCCGTTAGATTATAATCTAACTCGCGAAATTGTAAACTGTCGAAAGATTGTAAACTGTTCAATGTTCTGAGTGTCAGTTTTTGAAATATTCATTGTATTTACGTTTTCTTGTCTTTTTCTTGTAGGTTAGGTTAGGGTTCGACATAAATAATCAAGTAGGTTTTATCGGGTTTAAATACCTATCAGATTACAATCTACCGGAAAATAATGCGTTAAATTGTAATCTTTCGACAGTTTGTAATTACGCGAGTTAGATTATAAACTAACGGGTTTTACAATCTTACGGTGACATATATATAATATCTTTCTGGACACAGTGCGGTGTGGTGTATTGGATTAAATGTCGAAGCACATTTGCTCTTATTTTACTCACGGAATCTGAGTCGAATGCGTGTCAGCCGCGTGCAAGCGTAACGAGCCAATTAAATTTTAGGGGCAGACGGGATACTGGCTTCTGACGTAGTGGTTCAATCCTGTTTTATGTATAGAATATTTATAAATCATCAGTAAATATAAAAGTCGTAACCGAAATTAAATAATTTGTGAAATCGTCATATATATTCCTAAATTCAAGGAAGTGTTTCACACATCAACATATTCCTGTTGGATGTAAGTCCACAATATCCTCCATTATAAAAAAACTGATATTTTTGATCCATTTTATTAATTCCAATTTAAGCTCAATATTTTATTACATTGTTATTTGTTTGATTTCTTGCCTCGCTCCACCCATTTATTTTTTTAATACGTTTTCCTTCATTTGACCTTAATTCAGTTTTTCTTCCTGTACATTGCGAGTGGATAATATTAATATTATAAGTTATAACAGCTAATTGCCTACCGACCTAATAGTTAAATGTGTTACTTGAATAAATCCATAAAATTCGTCTCTTATTTACAAATTCACAAATGATAATACTAGTTCCAACTTTTACCTTTTCCGTCTAAAGTTTGACGAAGTGTGTCTCGTAGACGATAAATCAATATACGTTAAATGCTGAAAGTGGTTTTGATGCCAGTATGTTATACCTATATAATACAAGACTAGATGATGCCCGCGACGCTTGGATTGAGTGTTTTCAATTCCCGCGGGAACTCTTTAATTTTCCGGGATAGCCGGGATACAAACTATCCTTGTAGCAAATTTCATCAAAATCGGTTGAACAGGTGGGCCGTGAAAGAGTAGCAGACAGACATACAGACACTTTCGCATTTATAATATGAGTATGGATACCGATCTTATCTTATCTTATTTAAGGAACTTTATTTAGTTTTGTTTTATAATTTGTGTAGATGGATTGTTCAATATGCTGAAAGAGACGGATTAAAATAAATAGACACTTTATTAAGACTGAAAGAATATGGATATGTCACCGTAAGATTGTAAAAACCGTTAGATTATAATCTAACTCGCGAAATTGTAAACTGTCGAAAGATTGTGAACCGTTCAATGTTCTGAGTGTCAATTTTCGAAATATTCTTTGTATTTACGTTAGGTGATATTTAGGTTAGGGTTTTAGGTAGGGTTCGACATAAATAATCAGGTAGTGCCCAGCCGCAGCTCGGGCAAGATACCGCAAGGTCTCAGTTCGGAGCGAACCACTAGTTTATAAATAAACCAGTTAAAAATATGATAAATTATGTTACTAATAAGATTCTATTAAGGAGCTTTTGTAGGTCAATAGGTACGTAAAGCTCGGTATCATAATAGATTAGAATGTAATTGACAGCGGTAATTTATATCAGTTTGTTAAATATTTGAGCCCATTTTAATCACGATTAACTAACTTATCTGTATGCAATATCTAGGGTTTCTAGTAATCTTGCGCTATCACATTCAGCCTGTTATTCTAATTGCTAAACAGTTACGTCATTCGAAGTATAAAATTCCTGACCGCGTATCCAATTCAATTCTTGTGCTGTGCTGCTGTTTCAATAAATTTAATATTATGTAAGTTTAGTATTTATATTATCCAGTCTATTCTACCTGCAAAAGTCATACATAGTACCATGCTATTTTTGTCAATAAAGCAAATTCTGTTTTTCTTCTTACATAAACGTGAAATCTGAAAATAGCATGTTTAATGCAGTCATAGAAAACTTTCTAAAATCTCAGTACTCCAATATCTATAAGGTACTTAGAGGGCCTTTAAAGTCTAGTGATAGAGACGTAATAGGTAGTAAAGTAAGGAGGGTAATATAAGTATGAAAATAATAAACATAGCGGCGGTGTCGATAAACAATTAAACCAAAAAGACCACAAATATATTATAATAAATATTATAATTTATACTTGAAAAATGCCAAAGAATCTAAATATGGAAATATCTATACTAAGGAATTTGATAGAAAATGTTTATCTGGACATCTGATCGTCCATCCCAATCCATTCATATAGAAGTGGGAGAAAGAAATCTTTAGCGCTGTATAGGTATTTCAAGATAAAAACGCAAAACTTGAACATTTGCACTAAGACGAAGAAGAACCTAAGGAAATTGTAAGAACTGAAATTTTGTAACGGATTATGCATAATTGTAATGTGCTTTAATCTTCCTATAGGCTCTTCGGAACATCTGAAATGCGAATGAGCTGGATTGTTATCCATAAATGCTACTTGTGTACATGTTTACATGTAATCCATAATATCCTGTTGGATAAGTCAAGTCGAAAGGACAACGCAGCAGGCAATTTATTAACTTTACTAAGCCATAACATAAATAACTCATAGGAAAATCGCGCAAAGTCAGTCCGTAATTTTTACGGCAGTATAATATGAATAATATAATATGCTAACCCGAATTTAATATTTTATATTGGCTGTATAAAGTTTTATTTTTATGAGTCCCATAAAGAGAAGTGTTTCCTGACAGATATTGCACTTCGCTTTATTAGTTCGCGTTGAAGATACAAAGTTTCATGCTTCATTTAAAAGCTTACAGATTGACCGACATGTGTAATTATGTTTATGGTACATAAAAAGTTAGTACACTTTGTAGTATCCTCAAATAATAAGTAACCTCGCCAAAGGAATGTTATAAAACCGTCGAGGGACTCGACAACGGCGGAAATAAAAATATATTTCGACAATTGTAATACGGTATTTATTACTGTCTCATCCAATATTTAAATTATTATCTTATTATCAATAATATATATATATTTATATACTTAAATTAATTGTCTTTGATGCTTGTGCATTTTGTTAATAAGATGTAAGCCGGCCAAGGTTTATCCACGCGTGTAGGTAACCGGTATCGTTTGCGAAGATGAGTTCGGTCGAGACGTCACATTTGCATGGCGAATCGCGATGATAGGGTATCGTGACAGGTTTTATGCACAAACAAGCTCACAAAACACATCCTTTCGAAGCGGCGCTCGCCGCATAATTATATTATTACTAGTCTGAACCATGTAATTGATTCATTCCTGGTAGTAGTTACCTGTTAATTGATACCTTTTTGGTTGTCACATACAAGGACTCTACAAAAATGAAGTCTACAAGTACACACACATATATAAAAGTGCCCAGTCGCTATCATCATGTTACAAGCTTGTTTGTTTCCTTTACATTTGACATGATCGATAGCTTCGTAAATAACATTATTATGCAAAATTTTAGTATCGGAACTTACGCGGCATATGGCTGTTTCATAAATTATCGTGACAAGTAGTAAATCAATATCTCCCGGTCGGACAATGCCTGTAGAAAAAGAGAAACACGAGCGAAGCTTTCCTTTGCCCTGTAGTGCGTGCGCGCATCCGCACCACTATCGCCTTGATTGACGTGATGTTCTACTTAATTGCTTCTGAAATGAGATTCACTAGTATATTGAGCTTTTTATTATTGATTTATTTGTCTGATTTATAGATATTAGGTAATAATTTAACTACAGATAGGTAAATGGGTGTATAATATTAGATGAAGATTGTAGATTCGAAAAATCATTAACCAATTAAGCACTACAACTATTTCTAAATTTCTCTCGATTTCTGAGTTCTGGTATTCTGAATGATAAAATTGGTAAATAAAACAACTCATTAATTTTTGAGTTATGGCCATATTAGACATAAACATAAGTCTCGAGTAACACCATTAACGTAGAAAGATTATCTACCATAGCACATAACTTAATTTTTTTATGGCATGTCTATGTGTTTTACACCTGAGGCCCTTGTGTTACTTACCAAGTTAGATAACGTGACATGAGCGTTAAGGTAAAGCAGTTTAATATGAACGAGCAAACGTTGTGATTTGACTTCTTCATTGCAGAAGTAAATCTGGTGTCACGTTTTTCAACTTGACACTCCGTACTAGGTAGATACCTCAAAAATACTAAGAGCCTCTACATACGACCTTTGCTGTTCACTAGCTATGGATACCAGTTTTCGATTTTAAATATGAAAAGGCAAAAGCGCCGTATCCGTTGCCATCTTAGTAATTATAATTCATTAATTTTCAAACATGTATAAAAATTCAAAAATTCGTTTCTGGTTTAGTGCAGCTGCTGTTTGCGATATAGCAAGGTCTCCTTGTTATAAAAACATCAAGCTATATAGAAAAAATATAGATTTAGCATTAAACATTCCTGTGGAAAGGTCATCATCATCACCAGCCATCGTGTACTCACTGTTGGACATAGGCCTCTTTTAGGTATCGCCAACTATTTTTTCTTAGGCCTTTCTTATCAATTCAATTTCTTGGTCGCAATAACTTATCTTGAAATCGATGGTTTCGAAGTTTCGATACTAAAGTGTTACAGATTAGTTTTCTAAGCAAATACCGCTAACACGTATGTGAAAATAGAGTAAATTTTTCATTATTTAAAATTAGAACACGTCGTACATGCCGTTAATACGTTGATAGATAGTTTCGCTCTCGTTCACCGAAAAACGATACGTCACGGTTACTTTTCTTAAATCGTGTTCGATGTCGTTATTTGATACCATTCAATACTGTACGTGCTTTTACGATGCGGTATTTCTAATATCACGGGGCTGGCAGGCTGGCCAGGGGCTCGATGGACGGCAGGAAGACGCGCGCTCCACTTTGTGATCCGTTCGAGCGTATACCGACATCCTCGGACATTGCGACCGCAAACACCGACCAAGACACACAAACCTGTTTATGGAACATCACCTTTGTCTGCGATGTGTGATGTGCTCATTAAACATTGCTCACACGGAGTGCTGTGCGTCGCCGAATTGTTAATGGTACTCGAATTGACCTCAACGAAGTGATCGCTAAGTTATTTTGATATCGGAACGGCATATTTTTGTATTTCTTTCACATAATATTCGACGGTTCTCGATACAACGGCGAGCAATTAATGTTATTCGAATCGAGTCTACAGTCGGCTCAGTGGCCGAGTTTAGTTCACTCCCTATGCCAATTTATTTTACTGCTCACTGGAACGCCTACAAAACCATAGGATGTATATTTATTTCCAAGAAAATTTATAGCGTTTCTCAAACATAACAGAAATTAGCGCGCGTAATAATCTGGAGTAATTTTATGTTGTGTTTTGGTCAATAAAATTATATATTTTGTTAGAGTGCTAATATTTTTTTATCGTGATGAAAACCTACCAGCTCTAGAAGTCCTCTTATAAATTCGGCACAGCCAATCGTACCTACTAACTGTTTATATAAGAACTATAGATGCAGTAGAATACAAATTACACCGCGTCGTTAAACGTTGAATCCGGGTTCACACAATTTGCAGTTACCATTTATGTGCGCCTTCTGTAAAATGGAGAAAATCCAATATAAGCAACATACATTAATCATAATTTTATGTTACGTAACGGGAACGCCCAGAATGCGATTAAAGAAATGAGTATTATCATCCTAGGAAGCTAGGAAGATCGTACCTATCATTAGTAAATTTGATTGCCCTAGCTTCTAAAATTGTAGCTAAGGACTCGATAGTTTAACGTGAATTGTGTTTGTGTAAATTGATAGAAGACTTTTAAGAATGCATTACTTTAGCATGCCGTCATTCAGTGTGGGTAATGTATGCATCACAAGTACTTACCTACACGATTCTAAGAAAGGTCCGTCGGTTGAGGCAGACGACGTGACGTCGACACTTGCATTTTTGCAACTTTGCTACATGCGAGCAAGGTAGTAATGACGAATGACGATTGGACAACCGTCGCACATTTCTACAGCATACTTCAACACTTACAAGACCCTGGAGATTTTGTGTCAGCACTTAGGATGTTTAAAGTATGTTCAGAGTCTATACAAAGGTATATACTAACTAGTAATTTTGTAAAGACACGAAAGTGTTACCCTTTGCGCAGTTTAGTTTTGTTGAAGTTTGGTACAGAGATAGATTACATATCACGTAAACGGGGGCTTTTAATCCTAAAAAATCGATGGGATACCCCGGAAACAAAAACTAATTATATTCACGCGGATGACATGACTAATGATAACATTTAGATTATAGCGAAGAACCTGAGCGAAAAAAATAAAGTTATGCGTTTTCTACATTATTCTACTGCGGCTGTCATTTAATAGTACATTACATCGCGAGACCAGAAATGCTCTCCCGGTCGAGGTGTGTATAGTGCTTTTCTAAAAAATGAAACAAGTGACTTTTTTTTAAATATATTTTATACTTTTAATTTTTTTTTGCGCTGTGAGAGCTGAACGCGTGATACGGTAGAGTTCCAAATTTAAACTATTTAGGCCAAAGAACATTAGAACAAGTTTCAAGATATTCAGGAAGAAAGATTCCAAATTCAAACTTATGATATGTAATGAAAATACATACATTCTTTACTGGCCTAGGCCGGGAAGTTTAACTTTCGAACTCATTTACAGGGTATGAAATATGCACATTTCATATCATTTTTTAGAAATTATTATTTGCATGTCGTGTACCTATATCATGCTATTGTTTTCTTCAAGTAGCGTTAAGTGTCACTACAGCGTAACAAAATGGTCTAAAATTATCTTGAGGATATAGGTGCGATTATTGTTATTTATGAACATTTTACTCGCATCCGGTCTCTAGTTAAGATGAAAGCGGCTCTTTTCAATAATGGATAAGACAGTGTCAGGCAAATGTGCCCCCGCTGAGATCTCAGCCTTGCCGAGATGAAATCCGTTAGGTGGTTGGGTGGCGCTGTTCCTCACACGCCTTTCTATTGTTTGTCCTCAACGGATCTAAAGAATCCATTGAAGATACTTTCAAATAGATTGTACACATACCTAGTAACAGATATAAAATTAATTTTATGATAGCCGATGCATCAATTTCGTCTCTGAATGTCTAATCGAAGATGCCGATGCGAGTTAAATATATCTACAGAAAGTTGCACAAGAGTCGAGTGTGCGATGCAGGGTACGGCAGTAGGTTCAACTAATTACATTTTTTAACATTTCTTTTAAACTGGTTAGGACGCGAGGAATAATTATTTCGCGCACTCAGAACCTATTTCGGAATGGTATTAAAAATGCATCACGCGCGTAATGAGCGGCTCGTAAATCCATCATCCATTCAAAAATACTTGCAAGCAATTAACCTTTCCTGCCCTTAAAATGTCTAGGAACAGTTAGCGTGGAGCTGTGTTTGCATACTGAGTGACAATGGGTGAAAATGAGGAGGACAATCGTGCCCCGTAGTGGACTGGTGAACACATGTAAATGAAGAGCGAAACAGCATTGTATTCAAAGTTTCAAACGCACTAACAAATCTGTCCTCTGTTTATATTATATTTGTATGTATTTTCTAAAAGGAAATAACTAAGAATATTATAATACATGTATCATAATAATTTATTAAGCCACAATATGACTTGTGGTCGTTGCTTTATACCTTTTTATAATAAAATTGTTGATCAAATATGATATAATACCTAAATGCACAGGTTTTAAAATGGACGTCTGATTGCAAGTCGTACTAGGAGTGTCAACATAGAAAGACAAGATTTATTGCTCTTAGTGGTCATGAATAAAATAGTGGATTCATGTGTGGATAGCAAGCAAGCAAGTGGTGGCACGTGCGCGCTCGGGCTAATCAACCGGGTTCCTATCAGAGATTCACGCTTGATAACAGAATGTTGTGAATCAATCTTAGAAACGTTACTTTTTATCTGAAATCAGTGCTTAAATTCTTATGAATGAGGATAGAGAATTCGATAGGGGCATGGTTGCACAACATACTTATTTCACTTACTTTGTTTATATTCTACCGTGTGAATTAATTAATAGTAAACGGTACACAGGTGTAACATGCCACATATTTTGACATCACCCATCTTTATTGTTTAGTGCAATCAACGTTAATTTTTCGCTCGAAAGTCGAACCTTAATTAATCTTATTATTGTCTTGTAATTGTAAAGAAACTTAACTGTTTATTTAAATAATACTATTACAATATAACTATTAGAGAATTCTTGTCGAAAAGCCTTCCTCTTCTTATAATATTCACAATTGACCGTTAAAACGTACGCCCACTCAACGTTAAGGCGATAATGATCTTAAAATCCGCGTAGGTTGTATTTATTGAATATGACTGTCTTTAACAATGGATGAACTTCGCATAATAATTTCGTATAATGGTGCAATTTATGAATCTAATAGACATTCTCGTCATGTGATAGACATAACATGAATAATTAAGTTATTAAGTATAGATTTACCTATTCAGTGATTTAAACTAATAGGTAGGTAAAACAAGCACTAACATGAGGGATGAGTGGCCTAGTTGTGACAATGCATATCAGTCTATTGCGATTGTAAGTAACGTTGACCCAACTCGGTAACTGGATGGGTGACCAAATTTGGAGGTTCAAATTTGGCCTTTTCGTTTCCTCCGTGCCTCGGAGAGCACGTTAAGCTGTCGGTCCCGGTTATTATCAATAACATGTGATAATAAACGTTACAAAAACCTAAGTCTTTAAATACTGTTAGCCGAGTCGTATCCGGAAGGACGTGGGAACCCACCGCATTATTATCCCAAGAAAACTCCTACCATTATTTGCTTAATGGAAAGGGGTCACGAGCCTCAGTAATACGGAATACGACGCAGAGAGAGGGTCTTAGATTCACCGGGCTGGGAGAGATATAGTGGGAATAAATTTCAATATGTGACATATTTTAATGTTGGGGGATCGCTATGTCTACGCGGACAGACACCTAGAAATGTCCGCGCTGTTTTCTTGCGACTTACCTAAAAGCTGCCAAGAATCTTGGCAGCTACTAGCTAAGTTTGGCAGAAAACATTGCATGTATTTATATGATTGGAAATACACATAGATACCTATTTATCTAGGTATATGGAGATATTTACAATCTAGATATTAATATTTAAACCGTTTGCTTGGAATTTTTTTTTCTTCTACTTTTTTCCCACTATAAATTGAACACAACTGATGTGTTGTATTTTGTTAAAAAGTAAGCAAGTTGCATTCGAAGTAGGCTTGAAAGTAGGTAATCACAAGGAACGATACAATCATAAAGGCAAACGTTCGGATAAGACACGCTCTGGGCTTATTTCACTATTGTTATGTTACGAATTATGTTTTAAGTTTGTTTTTAGTTATATTTACATAAGTATCGTAAATACATAAAACAGCATTGTCAATAGCAGTGGTAGTTTATGTAATACCGTAAGACATTGGGGCTGATTCTGTAGTGCACAATCTCTAAACTAAACTAAAATTAGAGCATTATAAATATTGCTAACCCTTTTATAATACTCCCTACGGAAAGGGACAGAACTAGATTTAAAGCTGCCATTTTAGTTTAGTTTAGAGATGTTACATTACAGAATCGGCACCATTGGCAGCAGATTCGGTAGTTTCTCTTAGGGTGTGCATCATAATGACTGCCCAAAGTGATGGATCGGCGTAAAATTTCGCCAGCATTTAGTACCTATTTAGTACTATTTAGTGCCTTTGTTTAAATATTTTGTACCTAATTATTTACGAATAAATATGATTTTTTAAGTGGGCAGTCATTCTGACGTCAAGATGGCTGCCCACATTTTAATTTCCGCATAAGGGTTCCGTATTTTGCATTTGTCTCTGCACAATAATTTAGTACCTATTTAGTACCTACACATATATTTCTTCTAGAATTTTTAGGCGAAAGATAGAGATTTTATAACAATCTGAATATTCAAGAAGTCCAGTCCCAAACACTCGCTCAGTGACTAATCAACGCCCAGCCCAAACCCTTGGACCTACAGAGCTGAAATTTTCCACAGAGGTTCCCTTTGTGATGTAGACAAAGAATAATCAAGGGTTATTCCCACGGGATTGGGAATAAGGATGATTTATTTGTTTGATTCAAAACTTATAATTTCCGGAACTATAATCAAGAGAGACTTCAAATTTGGCATACTACTCGTACAAGTCGGTAATTCTAATCACTAATTTTACAGTTTTCAGGATTAAAAACCATTAATTTGGCGCACGCGGTCTTTAATAACTACCTACAATATAAGTGTTCACCTCTCAATGTCTCATGCTCTAAAAAAATATCATTCAAGCTTAGCTTAGGACTGAAGTTTAGCCTCTAAGGATTATGTATTTTTCTAATAATTGTGGTCGTAATTAAGTTAAAGGTAGTAATGAGTACTAAAAATTTAGTCTATGGTTAGTATCAACTGCCATAACTAATGTCAAAGACACAGTATAAGGTGATAAGTTTTTTCCTACCAGTCGTTCAACTAAGGCATCTAGCAAAGCAAAGCTGCGGGGTGACAGGGGCGTGACGAAGGAAACTAAGATAATTTTTAAAATACAAAATTCTATCGCTCTAATGTCTTTTATGCAGTACCGTACAAAATAGTTAAAACTGTCATGGGATGATGTTAGTCAGGTCTGTCATTTGTATGAGTGTCGACCCACTGTATGAAATGAATAAATAGCTACACTATGTTAAAACGATCCACACAGAATGAGCTACTTTCCTATGTTCCATTTTTGAAATAATTTGTTGTGAAAACAAAGGGAAAAACTGTGAAGAAAGTTTTTTTATGTGTACTTTGAATTTATTTTTAAAAATACAACTGATAACGACCTATATCACTGCTGAGACTTTGTAATTACTTACGTTTACTACCGTCATTATTAAATAGTGTCGTTGGCTTCACGCAACCCTTGGTGGAATGTAAGTATGCGTCAATGTGTTGATGTTACCCATCGTAACTTACAGCTCTATGTCTATGGTAGTTGCTGATTTTTTTTTTAATTTAAAATGTCCAAAGACAAGACTTACCATATTCACGGCTCGATACATAGAGAGAAAACGCAGTTTTCAAAATTTTTGTTGCGTCAATGGAAACTCACGTTACATTTCCAGTTTTCTTTACGAATTTTACTCACAAATGTATTGTAAAAACGTCGTATGGTATACCAGATGATGCCCGCGACTCCGCCTGCGTATATTTGGGTTTTAAAACTCCCGCGGAAACTCTTGGTTTTGCCGGGATAAGAAGTAGCCTGATATTTCGCTCTACAGGTTTTAAATATCCATGCAAACAAACGGAAATAAGTCATTTTCTAGCGAAAAGAAATTCTCTTTAATTCTTATCCCGTGGAAAATTCGAAAAATCCTGAAAACTGTAAAATAACTGATTAGAATTATCGACTTGTATGCCAAATTTGAAGTCTCTCTTGATTATAGTTCCGGAAATTATAACTTTTAAATCAAACAGATAAATCCTCCTTATTCCCGATCCAAGGGTTATTCCCACGAATAACCCTTGATTATTCGTTGTCTACATCACAAAGGGAACCTCTGTGGAAAATTTCAGCTCTCTAGGTATAAGGGTTTGTGCTGGGCGTTGATTAGTCACTGAGCGAGTATTCGGGACTGGAATTCTTGAATATTCAGATTGTTATAAAATTTTTATCTTTCGCCTAAAAATTCTAGAAAAAAATATATTTGCAGGTACTAAATAGGTACTGAATTATTGTGCAGAGACAAATGCAAAATACGGAGCCCTTATGCGGAAATTAAAATGTGGGCAGCCAACTTGACGTCAGAATGACTGCCCACTTAAAAAATCATATTTATTCGTAAATAATTAGGTACAAAATATTTAAACAAAGGTACTAAATAGGTACTAAATGCTGGCGAAATTTTACGCCGATCCATCACTTTGGGCAGTCATTCTGATGCACACTCTCTTAGGCGCTGCCTAATGTCAAAAAATCTTTCTGAAAAAAATTATTATAATGTTGATTCAAATGTACGAATTTCGCAGCCAGAAGGCTTGACGCTCAAGGTCGTAACACGACAGTCATCATGCCTCAGCATCATGCCCATTTACGCCCGACGCACGCACATTTAGCGTATTGTCATGAAAACAGTTCTTTCAATATATATCACGCCTGCTTAATGGGAATAAATGGGCCGATGTCATAAATATCTCATCAGTGCTCGTGTAATAGACTTGTGAATTGCCGTCAATGGGGGCGGTAGACGCAAGCAGGTTTAGGTACGAGTAAATATGATATACGCGAGGACAAAGGATTTAAACGGTAAACCGTCTTAATAAAGTGTGCGCACGCGCCTGTTCACTGATTCCTACATGACATCTGTCCCCCTTAATTCGGATTTACGCTGCCATTGATTTCGTTGTTAGATTACATTCATTGTCCAAATGGTAAGGGTGTTATATTTATGACATTTAATACTGCCGGCTTGTCCACATTGTTTTGTACCTGAATAGCAGAGTTTCATGTTTCCTTTTATTTTTTCAGGCGGAGCTTGTCGACATGAGGGCTGAACTAGTGCAAGCACGGGCTGCTGGTAAATAAATAATCCTCAGTTAACTAATACTACATATTATTATTCCTTAGCACAGCCACATTTATTCACTTTTGATATAAAGGCTGCCGTTGATTATTGTTATTTACAATATATTATTGTGATACCTTCAACTAAATCCGCATGAGTTTTTACTTCATAAAAGCCTTGTAAAAAATACATTAAATAATAATAACCTATTGCCGTCTTCAGTATGCAAACTATCGCTGTAGGTATACCATATGGTTAAAATTGGTTGCGCGGATCGTTCGTGTAAAGGTGACAGACAGTCAGACATAAGTACTGGATTTATTAGGTTAATACCACTATACAGTCCTGAGTGGAATTTGGTTTAGTCAAATAGACAAGTAGACTGTAACTCCAATCAGAAAGGATCAAAAGCATCTACATACTTTCCAGCACTGAACTATCGAAAACGCCATGTTAATTTATAAACATTTAAAAACGTTCGCACGTAGGTAGGTAGATATCTAGAAAATGAAGTTAGTTTAATAGTAGCGATTTACCTGAAAATAAAACGCATATTAAAATACTTACCTTACCGGAAGCTTTATATTGAGTAGCATTTCCGTTTCCGTCGGTTTCATGTCAATTTTCGTACTTTTAATGTCGTCACATCCCGTCCAGTGGCGTCACCTGGCGGTGTCGCGCTCCCTAAGTTCTCATAAATTGGCCAGCGCGATCATTGCCTCATTGGCTCAATATCACCAGGCAGGAATTACTGAAAGCTTCCGATAAGGTAAGTATTTTAATATGCGTTTTATTTTCAGGTAAAACGCTACTATTAAACAACTTGACCGTTACCGGAAGCTTTATATTGAGATCCTGTTTGTTTTCGCCTGGTGACGCCATAAAATATTTAGATAATCAAAATCTACGCCAATGTGATTGTAATAAAACATATTGTAACATAATTAACTTCTTTTTAATTTATAAACTAATCATACAACTTTATAATTATTGTACTTGATTTACAATCGACAGAACATTTTTAAAAACTGTCAGTTTATCGGATTGAATAATTGAGTAATATCCACAGAGTTATTTACATTATTGTCAATCACTTCACGTCTATAGAACTTCTTAAAAGTATTGGCTGATCGCCAATTTCCACGGGCCAATATTTCATCAAGGGAATGATTTTCCCACCAGCTCTTGGAAGCTACGGCAGAGCGAACACTACCTGGAGTAGCGGATATACCTGCTTCATTGAACAGAGTTTTAACCCAGCCTGCTATAACTGTGCGTGAGGCCGACTTAGGTAAACCTCTAACTGTCACAAATAGATTATTAGAATTCGAAGCGCTGCGTCTGTCCTTTAAAAGTGAAATACACTTATCAATCCAAAATAAAGGGTTTAAGTTACGATTATTTCTATTTGCAAGTAACCTCCAGCCCGACTGTCTATAATCACTTGTGTCAGTTTTTGAGCCAAATTGAGGCCAAAATATAATATATTCATCAGATCTTACACAATGCCTGCTATCTACACTGAGTAAGGTTAAGTCATGTATACGTCTTCCTGAACATAGCAGTAATAAAATTGCAGTATGACAAGATATCTGATATTGGTTATTTAAATCTATTGAATAATCGGTTAAGTAAGAAACTAAAACACTAACATCCCAAACTGGCGGTTTTGTGCCCTTTGGATTTTGTAAAGAAATTGATTTCAACATATGTTTAACAAGTACATGATTACTTAATTGACTGCTTGATTCAGCATTACATAAGGTCGAAACCACCGATTTGTGTAATAGAATGGTATTATATGACAATTTATCAATTATATGCAAATCTGCCAAGAATTGTGCTAATTGAGAACCTGTGGGGTTCACAGAGTTAACATTATTATTTTTTGACCAGGTGGACCAACATTTCCAAGCTGATTCGTAAGTTTTCTTGGTAGATTTTCGCCAAGAATTTTTAAGTAATGATGACTGTTCAGGATTCCATGATTTTATTGCCTCTGACCACCCCCACATTTCCAGACTTCTAGGATTATATCCTCGACTTTCGGAGGTGGCAATCCCGTTGTTGTATCTACTAGAAATTTGTGTAGATTTCTCAGAGTTAACGGAGCTGCAAGCGCTCGGGTTCTGAGATCCGCGCGCCAAAAGACCTTCTCCCATCGAGGTACTACTATCAAAAATATTCCCGTCGACTGGTTGAGGTGGCTCAGGACTCTCGGAATTAAAAATGGAAGAGGAAATACCCATGCAAGAGCGAAGTTCCATGGGATACTGAATGCGTCGTGAAACAGGGCTCGAGGGTCCATCAAATCTCGAGATACATAGTTGCTTATTACATGTGCTTTTTCTGATGCAAATAGATCGATCACCGAAATTCCCCACTTCATAAACACTATTTCCGTGCAAGCTGGTAGCAAGTGCCATTCTGGAGGTTGGCGCTGACGTGGTCGTGACAAATGGTCCGCGTGACTGTTGTACCTGCCTGGTATGTATTGTATGCTGAGGTGAATTTGATGTTGATCTGATAAATTCAGGATCTCGAATGTTGTTTTCAATAGGGGCAACGACTTCGTCCCTCCTTCCCTCCGCAAATGAGCAACAGCCGTTTTGTTGTCGCATTGAATCAGAATTGAACTGTTGCGTAAGGAGTACGCCTGCTTCTGAAGCGCATACAGTATGGCTAACATTTCCTCTTGATTGGAATGTAGTCCCTGTTCCTCTCGTGACCAAGTGCCACATAGAGGGATGTCGTCTAGCAATGCTCCCCATGCCTGATCCGGAGCATCCGTTACTAGGTAATGGACTGGCGGAAGGTAATGCAGTGGAGTTGGCAACTGACAATTCTTTTTCCACCATTTCAGTTCGCTTTTCACATCTTTTGGTACTGAATAGGTCTTGGATGATTGGTCTGGAAGAGTGTTCTTGAACAGTAATAGGTGCCGATGATTGAGTCGTCCTCGTGGGACAACAAAGCTGGCAAAATTTAGAAGTCCTATTACTGATTGTACTTCCTTTAGAGTGACTTTTCCTTTCTTTAAAATAAGACTGACATTTCTTACTATGATATCTGATTTCTCCTCTGGAAGAATTTTTAGATTGTCCCAGGGTCTCCACATTATTCCTAAATAAATTAAATTCTTTTGCGGTGTAAGGACCGATTGTTTGTTCCCAACCCAAATTTATTTCCCAACCCAGTCTCTGCAATAATTGCACTGTAATTTCGACATGATCGCGAAGTGCATGCACATTTTGATTTGCTATTAGAATGTCGTCTAGATACACGAGGATTCTTATATTCCACTGATCTCTCAATATTTGAGCTATCCAATTTGTCAGTACTGAGGTTTTGAGCGCCGTGCTTAGTCCAAATGGCAGACAAGTCATTTCTAGCAATTCCCCTTCGTACACAAGGCGTAGGAACCGCCTTTGAGATTTCTTTATTTTCACATGAAAATAGGCTTGTGTTATGTCCACCTTGCATAACCAGTCTTGGGGTTGCAGAAAGTTTGGGATGCGATGCATGTTTATCAAGTGGAATGGCTCTGCCACAACATAGTCGTTTAGTGCCTTGAGATTGAATATCGGTCGGGATGACCCGTCGGGTTTTGGTACCAGAAACATAGAGGAGAGGAAGCTTGGTGTGAATGGCGCAAGCTTTAAGATCCCTTGATTTTCCATCTTGTACACTGTTGCAGACATCTCCTCCGAGACAGGAGTCTGAAATGCTTCTGTCGTTACAGTGGGATAAACGAGAGGCGGTTTTTGTAAGAATGGTATTCGATATCCCTGAATTATCTTTAATATTACCCCTGGGGCTCCCATTTTCTTCCACTGCGAAAGATGTTGCACTAATCGACCTGCTCGGAACAGGGTCGAGTCATTTTCTCCAAGTTCTTTTGGAGGCTTTGGGTGCAGTTGATCGCCCCCTGTAGCTTTTCTTTTCAGGCCGCGAGCCCTGGTTGCGAAAGGATTCTTTATCCTTCGTATTATAACGGTCAACATCCTTTTTGAATGATTGACCTTTGCAGGCATGATCGGCGCACTGGCATCCACCCCCCGAGGGTGGATTATATTGCTCATGCTGACAAGCTTGTGAGCATTGTGCAGGCCGAGCGGTTCCACGCGATGGAACGGCATGATTACGAACGCCTTGCCCCCGCGAGGGGCCGCGGTTTACACGTTTAGTATGTGCCTGACTTTGATTATATTGAGTAGAGACAGATGCCTCATTTTTTATCCAAAAAGCTTTGCGCACTCTACCGGCTTTTTCTAATGCCGATGTAAATTGCTCTGAATTAAATAAATTGGTAGTTGATGGTGGTATCTTATCTCACCAGAGGGTCACGATCCCGACTCATGATAGCATCGCGGCGTATCTCAATGCAGTCCGCTCGGTGACCGCACACTAGCTGTAACAGATCCGACGAGATCTTTTGAAGCTCATTTTTTTTAAATAGCTCCTCAATTTTTTCGGTCAGTTGATCCGTCGTTATCTCCGTATCCTGACTCGCCCAAGAAAGCAAGGCTCTTATACCGTCTTGCAAGGCAAGTTTTTGTTTCAAAATGCAGTACGTGATAGCTGCATAAGTTTTTCTGCATTTGCTAGTCGCGAGGTATCAAAACGATTTTACCTCCTCATTAGTTTCTAAATCTATAAAACCTGGTGAATGATTATAATTTTTTTGCGTTTCAGCGTACCTAACTTCAGACCAAGAAGTATCACCTAAACGTTGGACATCATGTAACATTTTCAAGAAAATTTCTGATGTTTTTGGAACGGAAGGTTCCTTAAGTTTCGTTTCTATAATGAACGTAAAATTATTAACACATGAATTTTGACATTCATTTTCAACATTATGTTCATAAAGATCACCACTAACCTGGGATGAAACTTCATCATAATTAGCTGCAACATCATTATTATTCGACATAACAATTTGTTTTCGTAGCTCACCGATCTCCTTGATAAGCTTGTCCATGTTGTCAGTCATTTGAGATTTTCGTACGCGGTTGCTACGTTTACGTCGCTGGCGCCGCGATCGTTTCCCATTATTGTCTGAGGATGAACTCGAGCTGCTACTGGACGAGCTGGTGCTGGAGTGGCTGCGGGCCCGTTTGCGAGCCTGCCCGCTCGGACCGGCCACGGCCTCCGTTATATTATCCATTACTGAAATTAGCAGTATGTTAACAAAGGCAAAAATAAAAAATATATATTTAAAAATTTAAGATGTCGGTATTATTCAGAAGCGACTTACACAACAACTGGGGCCACAGTTTATATGACTACCCACTCCTGTAGGATTTCGCTAAATAAATTCGATAATACAATAAATGTTACATCTTCACAAGTACGCAAAATAAAATGTTAAAAACTTACCTAAACCGTAAAGTAGTGATCCGAACGGACAAACCGTTTAAATTTAGTGATCACGTACTTAGAAGCTAAGTACTTACTGCGAATGTACTTTGTAAGTACTTTTCTTCTATATATAAGAACTACTTGCAATGCTTCGTATAGGATAGTTGCAAGGTGTTGACACGACGGAAAACAGAACGCCAATGGCAATGATCGCGCTGGCCAATTTATGAGAACTTAGGGAGCGCGACACCGCCAGGTGACGCCACTGGACGGGATGTGACGACATTAAAAGTACGAAAATTGACATGAAACCGACGGAAACGGAAATGCTACTCAATATAAAGCTTCCGGTAACGGTCAAGTTGTTTAATTCTTGTTTACTTTACTCTTTTAATTTTATCAAAATTGCTAAAACAAAAATTTCAAACAACAACTAACTTCATTCTATTTACTTTCTTGTCACAGATGAAGCGTCGAAAATGCTTGGTATTGTATAAGAACTTAAACATTCGATCTCACGATACAGCGTTCTACAATTTGATTATTGCCACCTTGGCAGGTGGGTGCCAGGATGGAGGGGATGTGGCGGGGAACGTTCAGGACGCGGCGCGGGCCCGGGCGGAAGCTGCTCAGCTCGCCCGGGAAAACGTCGCGCTTCGAGAAACTGTCCTCGCACTACACTCTGAGCTTTTTGGCGCTAGGTATTAAAAAATAAGTTCCCTACTACCACCAGATATAGAAATTTAATTGAAACGTTAGGAAGTCCAAAAGGACTAAATATGCACCTAGTTATTTATTTAATTTGAATTTTGACTGGGTTGTGTGCGAGTAATACAAGACAATTCATTACAACCTTCCTCAAGACAAGAAAAGAGAGTTACATAATTAATACAAAAGACACTTTGATACTGGTCTTAAATGACGTGTATTGGTTAAAAACGCAAACTCGTATTTTAATTTGAATACTGGTAAAAGTGGTAGAGCCCGAGAAGATGGAGATAAGATTTGCATTCATATAAAATATGTTCCCAACGTTAGTGTGACGTATGTACAATGTCAATGCCGCGTGTCCCGTACATTAAGCCAGTATGCACTATGTAGCTACAGCTTTTTTCATTCACACAAATGCAAAGCTCGGCTCGCACCTCACGGACTGTGTTTTTATATGAAAAAGTTCATCATGAACTTGATTTGTTTTGTATATAATGTATGAAATGATAAATTAACTATTTGTTATAGATTAGCCACAAAGTATCTGGATAAAGAACTCGCTGGAAGAATACAACAGTTACAGCTGTTAGGCAGTGATATGCGCGCAGAGTTAAGAGATTCGCTGTGGGCTCAGGTATGTGGGGGTAATACCCAGTATTGATTCAACTTCTTCATTACTCTTCATTCTTCACTGGCTTTAAATTATTATAAAGTAAGACATTGATACTGTGTTTGTGCATGTTTGACGGCCGATTGAAAGCCATATCATGTTATGTTCGAAAACGTCTCATCGACATGGTGACCACGTTCGGTCAGATGAGAAACAGCAAAACAAACTATATGATAAATTATACATGATTTATTTATTTCACGTAGGACAACTCGTGTCACTTATGATTCGACAATACTCTACTACGGGTTCGGAATGATGCATCTACTGAGAAGAGCGGGCAAGAATTTTTCTCAAAAAGAAAAATATCAGACCTACTTTGATCCAATAATTATTTGATTTGAACACAGGGTGATGCCATTTCATTTCATTTATTTCATATTTGCGTTTGTTTCCATATTGGCATGAGGCCCTGTCAGGGCATTGCAAATCTTAAGCGAATAACACTTACTTAATATCGCTTGAGGCTTCGGCCGTGGCTAGTTACCATCCTACCGGCAAAAAGGTGCCGCCAAGCGAATTAGCGTTCCGGTACGATGCCGTGTAGAAACCGATTAGGGGTATGGGTTTAATTTAACTGCCATGTTAATGTCCTTGTGTGAATGTGTCTGCCTCGTTGGTCCAGTGGTTGGCATGTTCGACTGCGGCCGACGAGGTCCTGAGTTCGAGTCCCGGGTCGGGCCATAATTGAGTATTGGGTTTTTCTGATTAGAAATTCTCAGTCCTAGCCCGGAGTTAGGAAGTTGGCGGTGTTTCACCCCCGTGCCTAGGAGAGCACGTTAAGCCGTCGGTCCCGGCTATTATCACTGTCATGATAATAGTCATTAAAGCCCGCCAACCCGCATTGGAGCAGCGTGGTGGTCTAAGCTCTAATTCCTGCTCTCCTATGAGCGTGTGGAGGCTTGTGCCCAGCAGTGGGACGTTAATGGGCTGTAGTGGTCTCTAGTTATGATGAAAGCGGCTCTTTTCAATAATGGATAAGACAGTGTCAGGCAAATGAGCCCCCGCTGAGATCTCAGCCTTGCCGAGATGAAATCCGTTAGGTGGTTGGGTGGCGCTGTTCCTCACACGCCTTTCTATTGTTTGTCCTCAACGATATCTAAAGAATCCATTGAAGATACTTTCAAATAGATTGTACACATACCTAGAAACAGATATAAAATTAATTTGATGATAGCCGATGCATCAATTTCGTCTCTGAATGTCTAATCGAATGCGAGTTAAATATAGGTTGAAGCGGAGATCCTGCTGCAGCGGCACAAGACGCTGGTGCGCGTGTGCCGCGGGCTGGCGCCGCGCGCGCCCCGCCCCCCGCCCGCCGCGCGCGCCCCGCCCGCGCCCCGCACCGTGCGCGTGCGCCGCTCCCCGCACCTCGGCCTCGGCATCTCCGTCACGGTAACCATGGGATACAGTGCAAACAAATAAGAGCCCGTATCAATACAAGTCATAATTAAAAAAAAACACGCCTCCAAAAACGAACTAAAAAGTTAACAAGTCATAATTAAAATAGTTAAAAAACACGACTGCCCAACCAAAAAACGAACTAAAAAGTTAAAAATCTAAATTAATCTAGTTAAATTAGAATCTTATTCACATTTTTATTAAATGATATTTTTTGTGAATCACTGGATATTGAGTGTTATATAGTTTTGGAAACTACTCATCATCTTCTAGATGATGATTATATAGTTAATCTTATTTTCGATTTGTTTTTTCAATTTTATTCTTTAATGCGGGACCCTGGTCACCCCAACATTTTTTTTTAAATTTTACTAGCCTTTGTCACCCGGAATAAGCTAGGGATTCTAACGATACCTCATTTATCAAAATCGGTTCAGGCGTACAGAAGTTATGATGGAATATACAAACTCACATACATACATACATACATACATGAACCCTGAAAACACTCCTTTTTTGAGGCAGTCGTATAAAAATGGCACCAGCTAACATGTTTCATGTTCCTAACAATCTATCTATCTATGCTTCAGACCAATCATACTTCAGAATATGTTCTTAGCCGATTTCGGTATAGGACGGTCGACGTCAAAAATCCACACATAGTATAGATGCTAAAACTGGTGTGCTAGCAATCTGAATCACACATCCACACAAACATTATCTGTCCAAAATATTTACCTTGGCAAGAGACCGGATGGTATGAGTTTGATTCCATGGAAGATGGGCCGGGTGCTGGTATGGGATGCAACCTGTTCAGACACGCTGGCCCCTTCCCATCTACTTGGAACCATCAACAGAGCAGGTGCGGCTTGTGAAGCGGCTGAAAACGCAAAAGCATGCAAATACAGGGGTCTAGGCTCCGAATATGATTTTGTCCCATTCGGTGTCGAGACCCTTGGTCCGTGGGGTCCTAGCGCTTTAAAACTTTTTAAGGAAATAGTAAAAAGGTTAGTCGACATCACAGAAGACCGAAGAGCTGGCAGCTACCTCGGACAAAGAATTAGTCTAGCTATTCAAAGGGGGAACGCTGCCAGTATTTTCGGAACCTTGCCTAAAGGGACTCTTTTTAATAATATTTTTTAGTTATTATATTATATTTTTAAGACTTTAAATAATATTAAGTTTCCTTTTATTTCTTTGTTGAAAATTAAAATAATTTTTTTTTATTACTTTGAAAAAAATAAAAAAAATTACCTTAATTAAACAGCATATTAGGTTATATATCAGAATCAAACCATTACTATTCAATACTACTTAGATTAATGCCATAAATTGTCAACAATGTTAACCTAAAAGATGATTATTATTTAAGTAAGTTTGAGGGTGACTAACAAGCCATTTTGTTTGCATATTCTATATGGACTTTTGACGTCGACCGTACATTCCCAAAAACCTACAACTCGCGCGCGAACTATATCCAGAAATTATATCTATATCTCGAACTATTGCAAGCGGAATCGAGTTCAATCGACTGACATAATTGACAGTGGTAGTGTTCAATATATTATATGCAACCTTTTTCGGTCGCAATTTTGCTGGAACACTACACGACACACCACATTTAAAAACCTACACATAGACTGATAAAAATTTGATAGTATATATTATATTGCGGTCGGGGTACTTTGTGAGCGTGATAAGTTGTGCTACATGGACCCCTGAGCGGTGATTGCGGTACCGAATCCTGCGGTTAACACGAAGCAACGGGCGGGTGAGTTTAGGGCGTATTACTATTTATATATTTTATTGTATTATAATACAGAGGAATTCCGGTTCCATACCGTCCCAACGGCGGACAGCAGACCAGCGGCAAAATATTACTATTAATAATTTACAGGTAGATTCACTTGACGGTTCTAAAGTACATACTTTTAAAAGTTTATTTGAATAAAAAACATTTGACTTTTGAAATTTTGAATGATTATCATTATTATATCATTATTATGTTGATTATATTTTGGTCAGGGAGGTCGCGAGCACGGGGTGCCTATTCTAATCTCGGAGCTGGAGGCGGGCGGGCCGGCTGCGCTCACCGGCGAGCTGTACGTTGGGGACGCCATCCTCGCCATCAACGACCACGACCTCACGCAGGTGACTTGTGTATCTGTATTTATAATTTTATTAATCTTATATATGTCACCGTAAGATTGTAAAAACCGTTAGATTATAATCTAACTCGCGAAATTGCAAACTGTCGAAAGATTACAATTTAACGCATTATTTTTCGGTAGATTGTAATCTGTTAGGCATATTAACCCGATAGAACTTAAGTGCACTACCTGATTGTATATGTCGAACCCTAACCTAACCTACAAGAAAACGTAAATACAATTAGTATTTCAAAAATTGACACTCAGAACATTGAACGGTACACAATCTGTCGACAGTTACAATTTCGCGAGTTAGATTATAATGTAACGGTTTTTACAATCTTACGGTGACATATATAAAATTCTCGTGTCACAATGTTAGTTACCATACTTCTCCGAAACGGCTTGACCGATTTTTATGCAATTTTATATGCATATTCAGTATGTCTGAGAATCGGCTATCCATTTTTCATACCCCTAAAACACCTCAATCCACGCGAACGGAGTCGCAGGCATCAGCTCGTTTTTTTGTATTTTTTTATTCCACTACAAGTTAGCCCTTGACTGTGATCTCGATGGTAAGTGACGATGCAGTCAAAGATGGTAGCGGGCTAACCTGCTCTGGGAGGTACGTGTTTTACGAATAATACAACTTTTACCATTCGAGCGTCACTACACTTTGGTGTCACAGTAAAATGAACACCCAAAAGTCCTTCATATTAACTCACAAAATGAGTTCCACAAATTTTATTTTCGCAGCGCTTGTTGTTGATGTATGGACGAACTTCAGCACTAAAACCAAGGCTGAAGCGCTGTTTCCTGAGTGTAAAATCTGTACTTAAGCCAAATTTTAAGAAAATTAGTCTGTGTTGCAAAAATTTTGCCGCCCATACGCTTGTCGTCAATGGTGAGATAGCCACTTGTTAATAAATATTATTTGCAACCCGCAGGCCTGTCATAAGGAAGCGGTACAGGCACTACAGAGCGTCAAGGGGGACTGCGCCCTCTGTGTTCAATTCATTGCTACCGACGACGACGACCGACTCTCTGAAGATAACTACAGGTACTGTTTTATTTCGAGCATATTTCGAACCAGTTTTTTTTTATTTAGATTAGCGCTTGGCTGCAATCAAACTGTCAAATGGTGTTGCAGCCTGAATTGGAGCGCGCTTGTCTGAACTGTAGCAGATTTGCCTTTTCATATGTCTTGATTTTGCCTGGTGGGAGGCTTCGGCCGTGGCTAGTTACCACACTACCGGTAAAGACGTGCCGCCAAGCGATTTAGCGTTCCGGTACGATGCCGTGTAGAAACCGAATAGGAGTAATATAACTGCCACGCCCCTAACAGGTTAGCCCGCTACCATCTTAGACTGCATCATCACTTACCATCAGGTGAGATCGCAGTCAAGGGCTAACTTGTACCAATCTCATCAAGCACATGATTCGTTTCTCTTACACTTCCGATGTGTCATGAATCAAGAATATCACATGATCTTTCTTTGATGATTTTCATGATCTGTATTGTTATCAGATTCTATGTTGTTATCAGATTTCCCCTATACCCCGAAGATGGAGATGCTTACGAAGAGGAGCCTGACGCGTCAGGAGCTACGCCCACCGCCCCTCGGACCCCGGACTACAATCATCAGTATGTATTCCTTGACCCTTACAATGTTACCCGTCCTATATACCTATCATCTCTAGTTGGAGGCTCTTTTTTTATTGCAACATTTTTTTTTATTTAGGCTTGCGCTTGACGACAGTCATGCTAAGTGCAAAGCAATGATGAGGTCTAGGTTGGAACGCGCTTGCCTAGAAGATGCCTATTCACTCTTGCCTTGAAGTTACTTAAGTTATATGTGGTAGGAAACACGTGCGCTGGGAGGATGTTCCACACCCTAGTGGTTCGGATTAGAAACGTCGAACAAACAAGTTTTGAGCGAACAGATTGGATGTCAACCACATAAGGGTGCCAGCGCTGACGGTTTCTTGCTACTCTTATTTGCAACAGGCTTTCTTGCTAATACTGGCCTGCTACGATGACTGGCCAAATATAAGAAAATGGCGCTTAAATGTAGAACATAATTCTGAAAATTGTAGTATGAAGATCCTTTATTGAAATGTTATAAAATGACTTGTGTTACTTATGATATGTCTAGACTTTACCACCAGTTTGGAATGATGATGATAGAGTCCAGACTTACCTTATTATACAAGCTGATGTCTTACGAAAACAAGAAATGCGACGTCGCTCGCCATTGTAATGTTATAAGTCCTAATGCATCTGTAATTCTGACAAACACTTCGGACAGTAAATCGCACTTGAAGGTCACTTCATTATCTAACTCGATTAAAAAGATATTCAAAATATAGAAGTATTTCTTATAATTTTTCATTTCGATACCTCTGACTGCACTACAAAGAAAAGGTATTGCTGGCTGCAACTCGCTTTTTCTTAGAAGGTGCTTCATGTCATATTAAGTTTAAAAGCTTTATAGCACGACTTTCGTTCAGAAAAGCCGTTCAATACAATTATTTAAAAATGTTGGATGCAAGAACTTGACTATAGTGGAATTAGGGAAAGTTGCCTGTGAGATACAAAAATAAAACAAAATGTCTTTAGTAGTTGATAAACCGTAGACTATAGATGAATAAGTGTAACCTAAAAACGAAATTAAAAAATATCTGCTCATCATAAAATAGTTAAAACTCTACAAATATATTACTGCTTAAAGTTTAAAGGTGTTTCAATAAAAATGAATTCCACTTTGCACAAAAAAAATTGGTTCATAATGATGTTCTGTTAGCAGTGCATCAGGCAGTGAATGCGGGGAGGAAAGTCCGTATGGGCCGCGGGGTGACGGCGGGGAGTACGATCATCGAGGCGATAACGGAGTTTACGGCGCTCCGGGCGAGGGAGGTCCGTACGGCCTGAGGAGCCAAATGGCGGCGTACGGGGCGCGGGGGGAGGGAGCCCCGTACGGCGTTTACGACGTACGCGGGGAAGAAGAATTCGTCCGCAACGAGGTAGTGGAGGTCGTTGGTTCGCACTACGCCGACTACAATAACGTTAACAACCTATCAATACTCGACATGGACGACGACTCAATCAAAATAGAAGCTCGGTTAGGGGTAGGTATTGACGTTTTTATATTTTAGGTTACACTACATTCTCGCTTCTCCAAACAAACTCGTTATGACGATTATTCTTTTTATGTCGGTCGAGATCCGAAACTACGTCAGATATCGAATTATTTTTCCATGATCAATGCCCGATACGAATAAATTGGTAACTTTTGAAAAATCATATAAAAATGTAATGAAATAATTTTTAAACCGATTTTTTAAATTATTTCACCTATACAAAGCTTAGAGAAATTAGAGATCCCTACGCAAAATTGCATAGTAATGATAATGTGAATTAGTTTGAAAAAATCGCCTCATCTGAGAGCTTCCGTGGCATGCGCTGCGTAAATAGTTAAAAATGCACGAAAACAATGTTTGGTGGAATTGTTCCTCTCAAAAAGTCTCAAAAATAAGTCCGCGATAGTACATATGTATATGTTACCGTAAGATTGTAAAAAACTTTAGATTATAATCTAACTCGCGAAATTGCAAACTGTCGAAAGATTACAATTTAACGCATTATTTTTCGGTAGATTGTAATCTGTTAGGTATATTAACCCGATAGAACCTAAGTGCCCGGCCTGTGGCCGGTATCTACCTGATTATATATGTCCCTGAACCCGCTGTACCCGCTGAACCCGCTGTGAACCCAAACCTAATCTACAAGAAAGACACAAGAAACCGTAAATACAATTAATATTTCAAAAATTGACACTCAGAACATTGAACGGGTCACAATCTGTCGACAGTTTACAATTTCGCGAGTTAGATTATAATCTAACGGTTTTTACAATCTTACGGTGACATATATATCTATCTTTTAAGGTTGTCTTACAATAAGCATGTTTATGATTTCAAATGATCTAAAACAATGCGTTGAAACGAATCGATCAGTGTCACTCGGTATGTACAGATGGCGCCAGTGTCGGCAGTGTCTGGTTCGTCCGCGTCTCCGCGCTCCACGCCCGTACATTGCCGCACTTCCCTCAAGAAGAAACGTAAACCACAGGTATAATACCAGGTTTTTCCTCCTTGGCGCAGTGTTGAGCGATGTTGCCTTGACGTGCGGAGGTCCCGGGTTCGATTCCGACAAGGGTTGGAAATTTGTAATTTCTGAATTTTCCCTGGTCTGGCCTGGTGGGAGGTTTCGACCGTGGCTAGTTACCACCCTACCGGTAAAGACGTGCCGCCAAGCGATTTAGCGTTCCGGTACGATGCCGTGTAGAAACCAAATAAGTGTATGGGTTTAATATAACTGCCGTGCCCTTAGCTGGTTAGCCCGCTACCATCTTAGACTGCATCATCACTTACCATCGGGTGAGATCGCAGTCAAGGGCTAACTTGTAGTGGATAAAAAAAAACGTTCCATCTAAGAATGGGACGTATAGGACTTTTTGATGTATTGTGAGGTCTTCGCTGGAAATATATATTGATTCAATATGTTTTAAAATTATTTCGCAACTATTTTGTAGTCTTACGAGTTGATTAAAAAGAGACAATTCATATTGGCCGCTAATTTCTAGAATTTTACATATCGTTGTGACATTCATGTCCAATGAGTAAAGCACAAATTTGAGATGCAAAATACGATTTTTTTTGACATATCAAAATACATAATATATTATCCAGTATAATAAATAATTTAGTTTTGACATCAAAAATTATAATAAAGTAAAATTGTTTTCTCTGTATTCTGTAATAATTCTTTGAGACAAATAAATTTTTAAACCGGAACGCCCCTATTTAGCAATGTTATACATGCGTCATATGAAATATTCAGGATTGGCGCACCAAAGGGGCATACTGTGCTGTGTCAGACGCACAGTCTTCGGACGACCCTCACGAGAAATCCGAAGCGCCAAACCATCGGCCCGACCTTTCTAATCAACGGTCTGACCTCTCTCATCATCGCCCCGATCCACCGAACCATAGGCCCGAACTGCCCAATCACTGGCCTGATTCATTAAATCATCTCAATGAATTAGTAAATCATCGGCCAGAGCCCAACGATGTCGGTAAGTTCACGTTTTCGTTGATACTTTTGCTTTGCACGCAAAAATATATTTCAATCCACCTACGAATGGTTCGGTTTATGAAAACTATATAGTATTGAATTTAGCTAAATCGACTTATTGACTTAATAGATGATGCCCGCGGATTTAGTTCTTTTTTAATCTTTAGGAAACTTTCATATTCCTGGATAAAAAGAATCCCATGTCACTCTATCACGTTTTTACCTGTACCCAACAATTAATCACACTTTCGCATTCATGATATTACTTGGCTACATGGTAAAGCAATCTGCAATATAGTTCATTTCTTTAACTTATTTCTTTCCTAGTGCCACTACCACAAGACATATGCCAACCCCCGATCTCAGAATACCTACCGATGTCTTCGGTGCAAGACAATTCCTGTTCCACGGTGACTACTGCCGTACCAACCGTCGTTACTGTCACGGCGACATCCGCGTCCGGCGCTGCCACATTAACATCCGGAGCTACGTCCGGCGTGACGTCCGGTGTGACGTCCGGTGTGACATCCGGTGTAACGTCCGGCGCAGCGTCCATCACGACTACAGTCGCTTTAAAACCGATGCCAGCCCCCGACCTTCAATCCTCGCGTGAGAAAGCACCTTCGTCAGACGTCCATTATACAACTAATAAAGCCAACGGCGACAACCGCCCAAGGAAAGATACTAAAAGCTTTCGGTAACTAACATTTTTTTCATTCCTAGATAGGTGTCTATCGTAATAGGGTTGTAAATCTAAGAATGATGGTATACCATAGCTTGCGCTAAATATTACGGTGTATTTGTGTTGTTTAAAAATTCAAACAATACAATTACATACATAAATACAACTCATACAATTTTCATATACTTTCATGTATTTTTCTTTGGACTTTGCTGGAAGCAGGTTTTTCATTGCCACTTTGGCTTGTGATCTTAAATCTGGTGGAGAACAATCAATCTCCATTTCACTCTGAACCGTTGGAACTCATTTTACTTATTATTAAATTTATATTTACTAAGTATGTAAATAACAAATCAAGACGAATTTTCAGCTTTTTTTCTTCTGTGCCGACAGGCAAACGCATTTAAGGCTATACAGCCACCAATTTCTACTAAGCAAAGAGACTATGGTATGCCAAGAATGACAAAAGAGATCCGATCAAAGAGTATTTAATAACCTCAGCACGCCGTTTAATACAACATTGCAGGAGCGTTGTAATGTTCCAAATTCAAAAAACGCTCCTGCAATGGATTTGATTTTTATTGTCCGAAAATTCGATACTTCGCGTGTTCTTTTTTCGAAAATAATGTCAATATTTCCATGCATGTTTGAGAAATTTTTTTTTGTTTAAATAGGATAGGTTCGGCGCGGCGTGTCATGGACAGCGCGCGCAACGGTGAGTTGGGGAGGTACGCCCCTAACCCCCCTCAGACGCCGCACCACCCGCCCGCGCCCCGCCTGCTGCCCGGCCGCGGCGACCCTGACTTCGGCACCCCCGTGTGAATCCCGTGAGCAGACGCGGTTCAAGTTGCCAACCAAAATACGCAATGCAAGTTGCAACTTATCCGTTATCACAATATGTAGCAAAATAATTGCCTCGCTTCAAGTTTAGAGCCAACTTTGCTGGTCGGATTGCGTTCAGTAGCGCGTATAATAGCCGCGACGCAAGTTGAACTCTGCCCAGAAACACATTTCGGGTGTCAAACGAAGTGAGATTGAGGTGCGCTGCGAGCCATAGCAAAGCAAATAGCTGCAACCTCTCGCTCCCGCGCATGCTCCGATCGGCGCTGTAGTACAATGTACCTGCGCAGACGATCGCCATTTTGGTTCAAGTTACATACAGTCGATTATATGCTGGATTTAGTGCACGTATGGTGGCAGCTGACTCAACGCGCTGGAAAAGCTTATAGTCATTTTTAAATTGCAGTGTGCAAGACGTAACAAATTTATTGTAACGTCGCGTCAATAGTAGTTAGTGTCCAAGGTCAACGATATCCATTCGGTTAGGTACAAATCTGTTTATCAAATTGTCATTTTACAATGTTTCCTGCGGAAAAAATATTTTGATTCGAAAGCGTTGCTTTTAGACTTTGAACATTAAATGCAGGTGCGCACTTTAGGTTTAAATGTTCTTGCGGTGCACGAAAACTGCAGCTAAGTGACGTGGCATGGAACTGCGCACGTAGCGAAGTACGAGCGGGGACCCTAACGCGTAGGTTAGGCTTAGATATACCGTAGGTAGGCGAAGATCAATATTAATATTCGTTAGTTACATATTGGATATTGCATACTTAATGGATAGCTACTTTAGTACTAATGCTAAATTGTTATTATAAAGATTCATCGAGTGCAAGTTGTGGCGACATGAGATTGGACGACCGAGACTCCAGTGACTGATAATATGTATGTTCCTTTAAAATATATGAATCTCAGTGATGTTTTGTATTTCTTTCTATATTTTATTTGGTTATTTGTGTCAATTTGGTATAAACTAGCAGTATTAAAATTCGCGTATCTTATTCGACCGGCCCGAACAATAAACGATTGCAGCTGACGTGCGACTGAAACCAAAATATTCCGTCATGGCGGGGTTTCGATACTCCCCAGAATTTTTACTAACTGCATATTATTAGATATTCTGAGTAAAAATAATGAGTTCTTTATTCTAGATTTGCTATCAGTACGTATACTGGGATATTTCTTTTCAACAACAGACTTTCCCTGCCAGTTTAACTAGTAGTATAATTCGTAATTACAGGTACATACCTTTTTACCTCCTACCCCTACACCTGCCATAATTTCTACCTTCTTTAGCTGACGTCAGTTCGTTGACAGTAGTCAAAGTAATTGGATTAAACCAAAAAGTAATGATACAATTCGTGATCATCCTGGGAAATACTTTTCCTACTTTTCGAGACTAGTTTCTGGCCGGCTAAGTTAGATCACGTAAACTTATTCAATTGAACCACTGTTTACACACATTTTTTTTTTAATTATATAGGCTAGCGCTTGGCTGCAATCAGACTTGCTTGCAAGTGGTGATGCAGCCTAAAATGGAGCGCACTTGCCTAGAAGATGCCTATTCACTCTTGAGGAGTGGAAAACGGAAGCCGGAAGGGCATTCCATATTCTAGTGGTTCTAATTAGAAACGAGGAAGCAAATCGCTTCGTACGAGCCCGCGGAATTTCGACTGCGTAAGGGTGCAGACCTTGTCGATTCCTTGCGGTTCGATAATAAAAAGGTGACGGAGGAACCAGATCGAATAATTCTTGAACACACTCTCCGAAATATATCCTGTAGAATACCGACAGACAGGCAACTTTGCGCGGATGTTCTAAGCTTTGCAGCTTCGAACTGACCAGCGCTTTGTTACCAATAAGTCTCCTGGCGCGACGATCCACCGAATCCAATGCATCAAGCTGGTACTTGGCAGAGCCATCCCATAAATGGCTGCAGTACTCCATGCATGATCGAACTGGTGCTTGGTGCAGGATTAGATGCCAAGTATTACATATTACAGTAAAGCTGTTTGTGTTTTTATAAGAAAATTTATGACATTTGTAACGAGACTAAATGGCTACTAGCTGTTAGTTAGCTAAAGTTGTATAAGTTAAATATAACCCATTTGCCACAAAGATTAGATTAATTAACAAAAAATCTTAGTTCGTTAGTAAAAACAAACCTAATATCTACGTCGCAAATTGATGTAAGATATTATATTCTGTGATGAAATTAACTAATTGCATTTGTAGTTTATACCTTTCACGGGGCATACTTTATGTATATGTCACCGTAAGATTGTAAAAACCGTTAGATTATAATATAACTCGCGAAATTCTAAACTATACTTCCTTATATTTTATTGCTTACTTTTTGCAACGAAAATATATCTCTTTTCTAAAAGAATGCAAATGAGAAACAAAAGAATAAAAACAAGATTTATTTATTTTCATCTATAATAATAATTTACTTCGGAGAACAGAGCAGTATTATTTTAAAATTGCAGGTTTATATGACATACCTTAACGGCCCTAAAATAAGGATTATAATGCTGAAACAAGAGCTCAACAATATTAAAATAATACTGCTTTAAGCGATCGTAGTAAGCATCCCTGAAAGAGATGAGTAAACCACGGAATATGAAGGAAATTTCCAGCCAAGGAAATTTCAATCCTAAATCTATGAAAATTCAAATGAAAAAAGATTTGTATCTGCCCCCCGGGTGTGTAAGGAAATCGTAATGATTTGACAGCTTAAATCGTATTATTCAACTGTTTAGGGAGTTCATACATGCTTTTTGACGTGCATTCATCTATGAACTCCTTACAGGTCGGATTATCCTTATTTTGACAAATGATTACGATTTCCTTACACAATCGGGGGCAAATCAGTAAAGATCGTTTCGGTGTCGTGTAGACGCAGCGTTACGCGATTGATCAGGGCCTGCCCATAGTAAAAACCAGTAGGGCAAAGACAAGTTGAAGACAAAATCTGTCAGGATCTGCAGCAGGTCTTCTAAATAAAAATTATTTTAGTATTCTTTATTGAAGTGAAACTTCTTTACAATCTTTGTGACTTGAAAATTCAACGAAACGAGAAACCGACACCAAAAAGAGACAAACATATTATAAAGGATTTAGCCTGCGAGAGAAAGAGATAGAATACAGGTTATATTTATCTCATTCTTTCGTAGGGTACTTTTCTGAAGTTTCACTTTTGCCGTGTGTGAATTGCACACACACATACACTTGTTTTTTTAATAATCTGTAAGTATGTTTAAATACCAGATGGGTAGATGAGTTTTAGAAACTAATTGGTTGTGAAAGCAAGAATATTTTAGACCTTGAAAGTATTTGAACGAACTATATAGTTTTGCAGAAATATAAATTGTTTATTTATTATAATTGCACAATAAAACGAACCATAGAAGCAAATCACTGAACATTTTTTTTTATATTGATGTACCTACCTAAGACTTTTTGATTAAAATAGAAGTTAATTAAGATAAAATACGTTTGATAATACACAATTTTTGTTGTAAACAATCAACTATTGGTTTTAATGAAAACTCTTTTAATAAAATAACATAACATAGCCTATGTAACAACAAATACAAAAAATCATGCTCCTGCGAACTGATGAGTTCCTTAGCTGCGCATCGTTCATCAGATTGAGTTGCAACTTTGTTGTTAATTCTTGCGTTTTTGGTTTTTGACATCGTAGGTCAATCAATAAATATCAAGGCATAATAAATAGGTGCCAGAGTCGCATTGTAACGCATGCCGTTGTCCCACAATCTTATCTGATCCGGTGACAGCGTCGCTAGTGTATATGAAAAATAAAATAGAAACAAAAACTAAACAGGCATAAAAAATAGTACCAATTTTGGGCACCGGGCCAGATAAGTTTGTGGGATTTTATACCTATAGGTATGTTTATATGTTTTAAAATATTTTGTATGTATACAATATTATTTATGTATTTATATGTGTTTGATAAATAGATAATAATATAATGTTATGTTAGGGAACAATGCATCATCTAGTTTTAGAACAAGTCTTATTCCAGTAATATTAAATCTCATTGCTTGCTTGTTATGAGTATGATATGATATAGGATGGATATGCATACGCCCGAAATGCACTCAACTACTCCTCTCATGCTTCATACTCACACAATATACCTAATATCTTGAACAAAAGTTCATTGGTATTGCCATTGCTGGCACCAATCAAATAGTCGCTACTGAAGTTATCGTAAAACACGTCGAAATAACTTATTTTATAATACATTTGCTCGCAAAGCTCGTTCTTGCTGCGATCTTAGAAATAATAAATTTAAGGCTCCACAGAGCACGGTTTGCGTCAGTGTGATAGCGGTACAGGCTAGCACTTCGGAGACTACATTTGATTTGCATTCGGCAGCAACTATAGTTATTTAGTAAAATGCTATTACTTTATTGTTATTAGCTAATATAATATGTACTTATAAAGGTATCAACTATCAATGTATTTTATAAACTGATACTTATCAAAACATTCCAAAAATTCGTGCTAGGATTGCTTTATTTTTTATTATAGATATCTACTGTATTTTAAGTTGCGGCTTCAATGCAATAGTGAGTTCAAATTTACAAGACAATACGCATTTGTATAATATTATTAGCAATGGAATTAAATTTGTATAAATGAAAGATTTTGTTTTCTTCTTACTCTACTAATTTCAGCCTTTGCTAAAGTTAATTTTCGAAAAGGTTTTTGATCATAAACCTTCAAAACACCAAGAATCATTAAATCGATACAATCGATTACTTCTTCCCGCCGCACTCAGTGTAGCTAAAGAAACTCCTTAAAGTATAACATTTCTATACAAAATCTATTACCTATTTATTGCCTACTTAGTAAGGAGTTTCCTATGTAATGATTAGCGACATAAGCCTTCTTAGGTCGAACCCGGGATCTCCACTCTTAAAACCACGCTTATCACTGCACCTAGGTCTTAAAATGTTAGTGTAATTGGCATATGGAATTTGAGAAAGAGTAGTTACTACCTACCTAGTTACTTACCGAACTGAACTATCACTTAATCTGGTTAAAAGGGTCAAGTATCGCTAAACTACTGTATCCAACACTTTAACGGCTCTAATAGCCGTAAATATTCCTTTTGCTTATATTAAAATTACCTTTTCTTTTATAGGTAAATAATATCATTAATGAACACAGTGACTGTGGAGAGAGTGGGCGAAGATCGCAGCCATAGAGTAGGATGTATAAAAGATCGCAGCGGAATGAAAGGGCAGCCGGCGGAGCGGAGAACGCAAGCGTTTGCTTTACCAGCTAAAGGTAAAACAAGAATAGATAGCTTGTGTATTAAATGACACTTTAGTAAAGAGGGTTAAACGACAAGAGCCCCGAGCCCGCCAAGCAGAAAAAAGTAAAACAAAAGTTGTCAGTTTGACAGTATTTCAATTAGTGATGTATTGAATAGTTGAATTGTGTATTCGTTACTAAAACAGTCAGTACTTGTTACTATAATGCCGTTACTCGTTGCTTTCACTGCAAGTATTATATCACATTGAGTTGCGTTATTGCGTAACTCACTTCTGAGCCATATTTACAAGCCATTCTCGAGGGTTATTACGAATTGTCGAATTGTGGGCTAAAGCACCGTAGACCACATTCACACAGTACGGCAGATTATGCAGAAGGAGTATAATCTGCCCCTTCTGTCTAGCGTTTTTGGACTACGAGAAAGCCTTCGATTCCGTCGAGACCTGCGCTGTTCTGGATTCACTGCAGCGATGCCAAGTCGACTGGCACTATATCCAAGTGTTGAGATGTTTGTACGAGACGGCCACTATGACAGTTCAAGCTCAAGAACAACAGACTAAACCGATTACCATACGAAGGGGTGTAAGACAGGGAGACGTTATATCCCAGAAACTATTCACTTGCGCCCAAGAAGACGTGTTCAAGGATTTGGACTGGAAAAGTCGAGGGATTAATATTAAAGGCGAATACATCTCACACTTGCGTTTTGCAGACGACATAGTTATACTGGCGGAATCGCTGCAGGATCTTGAAGAAATACTGTTCTAAAATGAAGAGATACTGTTCTTCCAGATGAGTAGGTCTTCAGATGAACATGGACTTATCAAAAGTCATGTTTAACGAGCACGTTATCTCAAGATCTGTTAACGTTGGAAATGTCAGCATCGAAGTTGTTCAGGAATACAGCTACCTTGGTCAGGTTATACAACTTGGTAGGAACAACTTCAACAAGGAGGCTGACAGAAGAATTCAGTTAGGCTGCGTAGCATTTTCAAAGTTACATCGGGTCTTCGATTCGTCGATACCACAAAGCCTGGAGACAAAGGTTTTCAATGAGTGTGTTCTGTCGGCAATGTCGTATAGGGCGGAAACGTGGACACTGACTGTGGGCCTCGTCCATAAATTAAAAGTCGCTCAACGGGCTATGTTGGGAATTTATCTCGGGAATTAAATCCGAAATGAGGAAATTTGTGGAAGAACCAAATTGACTGACATAGCTCTGAGGATTAGCAAGCTGAAGTGACAGTGGGCAGGCCATGTCTGTCGCAGAACCGATGGCCGTTGGGGCAGACGTGTTCTGGAGTGGAGACCGCGTACCGGCAAGCGCAGTGTAGGACGACCTCCAGCTCGCTGGTCCGATGACTTACAGAAGGTGGCGAGAAGCGGATGGATGAGGAAGGTGGAGGACCGTGTTTGGTGGCGCGCTCTCGAAAAGGCCTGTGTCCGTATTTTGAATATGTACTACTTACTTACTTTGAAGTTTGATCTGTTCTCGTTATGTCGTATATAAGCTAAGGTCAACGTAATGATTAACTAACAATATCAGCTTTGTGAGTACTAGCGATGATAGTCTACGTAGTGGTTAAGACTACTCTTAGATGGAACTCGGAGATCCAGCGTTTACAATTTTTTGATTTAATCAATTAAATATCACTTGCACACATGGTAAGGAAACCTGCATACTTGAGAATTCTTTATAATATACTCAAAGGTATGTTAACTCAACCAATCTGCGCTTGACCAGTGCAGTGGACTATGGCTACACCCTTCTCATTCTAATATTGCCACGCTCTGCAGTGTCGATGAGTTGATGATGATGATCAAGGAACATATGATGATGATGTGAATTCAGTACTTCAAAGAGGATATTTTATGTGTTTTGTGCTTCAAGCTTAGAATTTATCGGTACTGCTTCAATTCAAGCTAGTCGTTAACGTGACGAATACATTCGTGAAGGGTTCGCACCTTGGTTCGCTACGCCCAGCTCTACCGATTGTACTGTGGTTTACTCTTTGGTTGTAATGGCTTGTCAAGTGTCAATCTGTCAACCACTGTCAACTAATTAGCTGAGGCCAAGCCTATATTTTTACTTTGGGATTTCTTTCTAATTTACTTTATTTTTATCAAATAAAAACAAAGTTTACAGAAATGGTTGTAAAAGTGTACATAAGTGGTATCTCAGGAAACAAAGAGGCGAGTTTAATATTAGAAAATTCTTGGCTCTGCTAGACTTATTTTCTAGACTTTTTCAGAGCTGATTCATAGTTTGTTTTGTTTTTATCGTAATTGGTTGGCGATTTTTAGGTAAAAAAGAGACAACAACGTGTTACGATGATCTTAGATTCAAAAAATATCAAATATGAATTAATCGACATAACGGAACCCGGCAGGGAAGATGATAAGGACTTCATGCAAAACAATTCAAAGAACAATGGTGGTACCGTCAGCGATCCTAACCCACGCTCCGCACTGCCACCACAGATCTTCAATGATGAAGAGTATTGTGGGGTAAGTTGTAACAATGTAGGTAGTATGTACATGATATATGGACTTCAAGTATTGAACTATAGAAATAGTATAACTACTGTATTAATAGTAGTACTACTTACCTATTTTCAAATATTATTTAGTGATTTTCTGGTTCTGAACATGGTTATTTATTGTTCTAGGATTATGAACAGTTTGATTTAAATAATGAAGTAGATACTTTGGAACAATTTTTGAAACTAGAAGTCCCACCTGAAGAACAACCAACTGGCAACAAGGTAGGTGTTTAATACATGTAAAAATTAAATAATCAAAATGTATATGACATGAATGTTTGAGTTTTAAAATTGCCTACAAAAATGTAAAAATAAATGTATCAAGTCAGTCATATTCAAACAATGCCATTCTTTGTGATCTATTTTGCTTTTTATATAATAAAACAGTGTATGTCCTTGTTGGTGTTACTCCAGGATGGTGCTGTTAATGGTGAGGTTATAGCAAGTGAAAGCAAATCTGCAAATGACATAGCAGGCACAGCTGTTGAAGACAAATCAATTGAAGCAAATGAAAATCTTGTTGACAGTAGCAATGCTGATGTAGCAGCAAAAGACGAGAACTCAGCAGAACAGGAGGATTTACCAGAAAAAGAATCATCGCCAGCAAGACAGAAATCTGAAGAGAAGGAACCAGCAGACAACATTGAAAAGACAGAGGAGGATGAAATTGAATCTAAACAAAAATCAAAAGAGAGCAGCCCTTCTGAAGCAGAAGTAGTCAATGCAAATGGAGCAGTCAGCTCTCGCGAGCAGTCCCAGGAAAAACAAGAAATTTTAATTGAGCAACAAAAAGAAAACCTAACAGAAGCTTTGATCCAGAGTGAGAAACTGGCAGCTTCTGACTAGTGGAGGAAGCAAGTTACGATATCAGCTCAAACTTACTCTAGCACTAAGCATACACTTTTCATCACCATTGTGTTATTTATGAAGCATCATTCATATTTTTGGCATACAATTAAGTCATTGTATATAAAGCAAATAATTATTTGTTGAGTTATAAATATAATGTTACATGTCATTGTAGTTGCATGTTGCTATGAAGTGGCCTAAATATTAATATTAGGAGATTAATCAAATTTTTATCTCTTATTATAGAGTCTATAACAATTTTATTCTCTGTAAGGCATGTATTTGGTATTCATCTAAAGTATTTTTATTATGTTATGTTTTTAAATAGCAACAATTAATTTAAGATGAAATCAGATTATTTTATTGTGGCTCTTTAATGTCCATTTTCTTAGGAACTCAATGAAGAAACATGACATTAATATTAAGATATATTTGACCTTATTTGGTCTAAGGTGCTGACTGCTGAATATAATCATTTGCATATTTTTTCAATAATTGAGCGTTATTCAAAATTAATACTAATTAATACAAAATTAATATTTTAAGTTTTTAATGAATTCTATTTAAACATTATTAATTCATCATTTATCTTATATTCTTCTTAAAGACAATTTTACTAATAATTTACATGTCAATTATTTTAATGCTACACAATTATTAGCTTTGAAATATTACTATAAAATGATGTAAATATTACTGTTGTCTTTTAAATTTATCCATTTACATCTCCTTAGTAATAGGTACTCAACTGTTAAAAGTTACAACTGGTAAACCTGGCAGCCAGCAGCCACATGTAGATTCTCAGTGCTTGCCCTTGGGTGGACAGTACCACTATCAACACTAGGTTGAAGAGTCAATGTGAATTTAGGGACATTTAATATTTTAATAGCTGATGCCCGCAACGCAACCTCTGTGTGGTTAGTTTTTTTTATGCCCACGGAAACTCTTTAATTCTACGGGATAAAAAGCCTATGTCACTCTCCAGGTCCTCAACTATACCCATGCAAAAAATCATGTTGATCTGTTACGGCGTGATTGGAAGACAAACACACTTACGCATTTATAATATTAAGTATGATTTCCATGGCAGTAAAATGCATGAGCATAGTATAAATTATGAACAATCAGGTAATTATTTAGTCATTGAAACTAAAATAATGAATGTGAAAGTTTCGATGCTTTTATTCGTTCACGCCGCAATGAGTGTACCAATTTGGAATAGAAATAGCTTATAATAACACGTAGTGCTACATTTAATCCCGGAAAATTAGAGTTCTAAAATAATCTAGTATTAAAATATTAAACAAAAACCTTAGTATTTCCTGACTGTCACCACATTCTGTCCCCATTTATTATTTTAATTAATTAAAATAAACAGATCAAGTAAAAACAAAATTAGCAAGTATAATACTTGCAATTTTCAATTTGATTGTCTGACTGGAATGAGTTTGATCTGTTGTCATATTTAAATTTAGACAGGAAGGACAGAGGGAAAACAAATTCCTGTTTGTGGACAGAATAGACAAAAACGTGTGGTGACAGAGGCAGGAGTCAGGAGTCACTTCTCCACCCAGGTGAATACCTTATAAATTCAAAATAAAAGTCTGCTTAGAATAATTTAGCATACTGTATATTTTCATGATTATCTTGAGCAAATAAATCTGTGTAATTTTCTACATATTAACTTAACATTATAAATAAGGAATAACATGATATAAAATCTATAATGGAAATGTTAAACGCTCAGGTATCTAGATTCTTAACAGTCTAAAATTCAGCTACAAAAATATTATAAGCGGCCAATGACGATAGCTCATATATTTTTTTTCATAACGGGAGACGGGGGATTGCTAAATTCTTTAAAGAGGGCGTCTCCTGTGAGATCCGTAAGATTTTTGCGTCTGAGATCGCTGTCGGGTAATTCTTCGAGAAGGCCAGCTTGGACGTTCTTGTCGAGCGTCATTAGCTGTTCCCGCGAGCTCTTGTACTCTTCTATTAAACTGAGATTCCTCTTAATGCCGTCGACGAGCTTCACGACAGAGTACTCGCCCATCGCAGCGCCCTCCTGCAACTTGGTGCCCGCGATCTTTGCCATTGAAGTGTTCTTCACATCTAGCACCATCTGTATCAGCCACTGCTTCAGATTGGTCACGATCTCCACCGGTCCCTCGTATTCGTTTGGAACGATGCCGTCGACTTCGGATTCGAAGAAAGACAGCAGCGGAAACCATATTCTAGTTCTGTAAAAATAAATTCCCAAATTAATAAAGTCCCAAACTCTGTTCTGCTAAATTGAGATTTTAAAGGGAACTTAAAAAATTGTTTTATTTTTAAAATGAACTGCCTGAGTGGGACGTCACTATTGTCTGCTAAGGTGATTATAAAGTTCTGGCTGCGAATGCCATACTGCCAGTTATGAAAGCCGCTATGCTGGTACCACTTGTCTAACAGGGTCAGGGTTTGTATTTTATCCTTCAGGATCCTCAAGAATTCCTTTTCTTTCTTACTAATCGATAGTAACGGTAGTTGTATAGGGAAACGAAATTATTAGAAGTACAAATAAATTAAATTAGAGCGTCCATAATATCCATAACCCCAACCTTATTACTTTATTTCTTTATGCGTGTTTCTGTTTCACAAGGAATTTAAGGTGACTAATTAATGATGATTCACGCTAAAGGGTGATTAGACTGGGTCGTGCCCCGAACAACGATGTATTGATGCAGGAAATAAAGAATGCTGCACCAAGCTTTGTGTAGTGTTAAGCATGACCTCGCAACTCACGAGGCCCCCACATTTATCAAATGTCGTGCATGTATGTTTTATTCCAAAGTAACTTGTTGATTCTTTATAGATTTATTGTCTCTCCCGTACCTCCCGAGAGCACATAAAGGCGTCAGTACCGCGCCTGATCTCTCTCCGGTCGTGTCGGATTTTCCGTACAATCGGGCTTTGAGAGAGTATTAGTGAGTATGGTATGGTTAGTGAGTAATGCAGATGGCATTTACATGAGTACACTATATTATATATGCCGCGCAGAAGTCTAATCTCTGTCGATAATGGCCGCCGTGTACGTGTTTTGGTCGGGAGGACCAAAATTCGGACACGGCGCGCGTGTCAATAGCATTCCAAAGTGCGCTTTTAATAGTAGTTTGTGATATAAGAGCGGTAAATAGGTTTTTACATACGAGTTGACTAATGTCAGCCCGATGACGCCAGTCGAGGGCTGACCATCGTCACGAGTATGTAGAAACCTTAACGCCCGGGTATCACACAATATTTTTCAATACATTTGTGAGAAAACTTGAAAATAAGAGTTGAGTAGGTGGGCACTAGGTACTCGTTAGAAAATGGTTTTTCACGCCCATACTTATTTCGAGATTTTTGGCGGCTATTATAAGCGCGGTTTTTTTCTCAGATCTAAAATACCTAATTGTTGATTTAATTTTCTGATTCCACATCACATGTACCACTCATATTTATTGATAATTTATAACAAAAATTCAATGACTATTTTAAAAATAGCGCGCACAGATTAATGATTTAGTACCTATAGACTACGGCGCGTTGTTGTAATTGCGTTTTTTTATTAGATTCATGGCTCTAGGTTCTAGTTCTTAGCTCCCAGCCTGGACAGTTCAGCCTTTACTTTTTTGATTTATAACATTTAAAACAATTTTAATAATTATATTAAATATAATTCTTTAACTTTTTGAATTAATTTCATCAATTCACATCTAAATGTCATTATTTTTTAGGTTTTCTATATACAAAGTCAATATCATTATGAACCTTCTTGCAAGAAAACTTTTTATTCAGAAGTAACGTGGACTTACAAAAATTTAAAAAAAACTTCAAATTTACTGCACGAGGGCAGTAAATATTTACTGCACGCGGGCAGTAAATTGAACTTACAAGCCCTGTTTACTGCCACTGTAAGTGCATTTTTCGAGCAAGTGAATTGAAAAATTTATTACGTCTCGTTATCGTGGATGTCTATGTCTTTGATCAACTAGACGTCCACGGTGGACGTCTACGCCTAAAGAATAAAATTTATGACGTGGACATGCACGTTATCGTGGACGGTAATTTAAAGCGTTTTCATATTATTAGGTACAATTTTTTAAATATTTTTTTGCAATAATTCACATTATTCCAATCTTAGTAAGGATTGCTAATTTAAAAAAAATAGCCTATGTAACTCCCTGATAATGTAGCTTTCTATAGGTGAAAGAATATTTAAAATCGGTTGAGTAGTGTTTTATCCATTACAAACAATCAGACACTCAAATAAATCTTTTCTCTATCTAATATTATTTTATTAGATATACCTATATTATAGTGGCGTGCTGTTCATAGAAGCATAAAAGCACTGCTTACCCAAATGGAAATAGGTCAATGCTCATTTTTCATTAAAACAGCCAGTAAATTAAGTATTCTGACTAGCTTATTGCCTACCCTAGCTTCAAAATCTATGCACGCCACTGCCTATATACATTTTACTTCTCTGTATTATAAAGGAGCACAATACATACGGCTATGGGCTTTATGTACATACCTGGAGGAGTCGCTCTGCATGAGCGCCTGGTTGTTGGACAGCGTATGGTAGTAGAGGAACAGACGCGACGTGATGTAGAACGCGATGAACACGTCTATGGAGTAATGCTCGTGCGCCGCCAGTATGAAGAATATTCCGAACATGTTCATCACCCATGTGAGGATGTGCAGCAGGTAAAGGTTGCGTGACGTATCTGTAACAACAAAACAGATAAATGCGCCATCCGACACATCCGTCTGGCGGTGGTGCCAGTCTATTAAAAAATCAACATTTTAGGATCAGCATAGAGTAGATTTTGTTAGAATCAAATTTCACCCTCGGACACACTTAAATGGGTGGTTGGACTGAAGAGAGGGAAAAGGAGGAAAAGAAGTTCGAGAGAAATAGTGGGTCTGGGATTATTCATTATATGAGTGTCCTAGAATTTCCGTTTTATTAGTCCCTAGTCTGAAAGTCCGTGCAAAACTTGTCACTTACGCCTTTGTTAATTTTAATACTGGCTACTCTGTTTTAACACGCTGCCGTCGACCGCGCAGGTAGCTAACCAGTTAACAGCTTCAGGAGAGATATTTATTGACCTTAGGACGCCCAGAAGAATATCGAAATCAACGGTGTTGAAAGCGTCATTAAATTCAAGTAGTTCTATTATACTATTTTGTTGTCCATGTAAGTATAAACTAACATAGCCGCATTCCTTGAATCCTTGATGAGGGCAGTGACAATGCTATAACCAGCCCGAAAACTGGATTGGTATGGGATAAGGAGGACGTCGTATTTGGACCGAAAAGGTTGGAGTTGATGGTGAATGATGCGTTCCAGAACCTTCTAAAGAAACGGAAGAAAAGAGAGGTCTGAAGTGTGAGAAACAAGGGGGATTTTTAATTTTGAGGATAGGAATAACATAATATGTCTTTTTTCAAGCGGAGGGGAATTCGTTAGAAGATAGGGAATAGTTAAATATGTGGCAGATTGTGCTTAGTTGGTTCCTGTTATTTTCCAAAGCACTTGATACCTAATCATAACGAGTCATTAATTAATTATCATAACAATATTATTTCTGAAACGTTTTTGTTTGAATATATATACCAACCAACATATTATATGAGGTTAAATTTATTATTGCGTAGGTATAATGGGTATCTACTCAGTGTACTTTATTTATTTATATATAGTGTACTTATACTCTATATTTTATTTATCTAAAGAGGTCTTGGGGGTATCTAATATCTATACCTACCTAATAATCGATCAATATTAGTTGATGGATTATTATATTTTAGTTATTACACACACGCAATGATATGACGCACATAAGGCATTTAATAAACAGCAATAAACTATGTGAGAGTACGACATCGTATAGATACCATACGGAAATAATAATATGATGGCACAGTTTCAATGTTCAAATGACAAATGACAATGTAAACAATATTAGATACATAAATGAACATATTTTATTTTTTAGCGATTTCTTCTAATAAGCTTGGCATGTAGTTTGCCAAATCCCTGTCCATGAACATCTTTAGTGTAACTTGAGTAAGCAATAATCTTAATAAGCTGTAATAATTTACATACTTACAAGGTTTGCAATAAAATAACTCATAAAATAAAGTGAGATACAAATAAACAATGATTTAACAGCCTATTTACATTTGACTGTTAATAAGATTAATAACATCCATATTAATATTACTGCATTATTACTGTTTATTATCCACTATGCAGTAACAAGCTGTGGGTTTAAAACTTTATGTAATATCTGCAGTGTATTTAAACATATCTAAATACTGTTGGATAGATTGTAATAAATATGATCTGGCAGATATCTGCCATATAGTGTTTATTCAAAATACCTTCTAGGGCATCTTTTCTTGAGCAAAAAAATAGTAGGTAACTCTTCAAACTGTATTATTACAATTTAGGGAACAAGTTAATTAACTGTTTATTTTTTTGTTGTGTAAGAATATATGGGTATCATATCTATACTTCTATCACGTAAGACAAGCTGAAGCCTGCAACTCACTTTTGCTTTTTTTACGGTCAATTGTCATATTAAATTTAGGAGTTTCATAGAACACGGTTTTAATTTTGAATAGCCATCCTACGCAGCTAGTGCAATGGTTATCATACTGACGTAGTATCTGACATGTCGTGATTTGGTCGTCAAACTCATCTGACCCGGTAACAGCGTCGCTAGTATATCTATTAAAAACTAGTGGGCCCGGCAGACGTTGTCCTGCCCTGAAGAACCTAGAAACCGATTGCAGCGCCCATTACCGAGTCCAATTAAGAATATAAACCAGCTCTGGATCCAATCAAACACACACAAAAAATTCCATCTAAATCGGTCCAGCCGTTCTCGAGTTTTAGCGAGACAAACGAACAGCAATTGACTTTTAAATATTAAAAAATATAAATAAAAACAAAAACTTAATTGACTTAAAAATTAGTTCCAATTTTGGCCACAGGGTCGATAAGTTTGTGGGATGTAGATACATATAAATTATCACATTAAACGTCTTTATCCATTGCATTTGATTGTTCTGTGATAATAATTAATTAATGAATTAGAGATAAATATATTAAATCAGTTAATCTTACATTCAGTGATAAAGAAATTGAGGAGTGTCAACGCCACCGTATGACCGGAGAACATATAATCGCCGCAAGTCCTCACGCCGCGGACAGACATTCCAGCGCCGCTCCAAATGTCGTAGGCCTGGCGTAACCGACGGCCCCATACTGTTAGGTCGTCGGCAGGCGGGTAGAACCGCGGCTCACACTTGAGGTGGGACCCCGGCACCGATAAAGAAGTTATCAGCATTGTGAAGCATCGTAGCAGGAACACCGTGCCGGCTAATGCGAAGAATCTCCTTAGAATTATAAACCTGGAGACATATATAACATTTAGTATATAATGGAATAAGTTTCAGAAGAATTTTTATTTATTACATGTTCTACAAGATTGCCCTTAACTGCGATCTTATCTCATGGTAAGTGATGATGCATATGTCAGTCTAAGGTTAGGTAAGCTAATCTGTTAGGGATATTGAATTTTGAACTTATACCCTTAATCAGTTTTGGAGGACGTCGTACTTTTGATGCAGCAGACCAAAGATTTACATTTACATACATAATTAAAAGTATACTTTATGAGTTTCACCAGATACAGTGAATCATACGAAGCCATGATGACGATCATATGAAGAAGGACACAGACAACCTCAACTACTTGTTCAGAAAACTACCTTTTCTAAATTGACTCTTTACAATCTCTAAATCATACAGCATTGCTATTACATAACAGTATGATATGACTTATGGATCTATAGAATTCCTTTGTTACAGGATGCAACTATCATCTCTTCCGGGCTAGCACACTTTGCGTCATAGTTGCGTCAAACATGATTTTGGTCAAGAGTGAACTATGTTTATTCCAATAATAATAGAAAAAAACAACAAAGAGCTGACAACATTTTTTATCAGAATGGCCTTAGCATCTCTGTATTAGTCATCAACGCTATTAAAAAAAAGAAAACATTTTATTTTGTTGGCGTGACTAATATGTATACCCATGCCACATTATAGCTTTTTAGTACTAAAGGCCTCTGAGCTAAGTCGAACGACAGACAGACAGACAGAGAGACATGGCGAAATATAAGGGAAACTATGTAACTAACTATAACTATACTATTGTTGATTACGGAATCCTCAAACTATCACACAATCTTTTGTTAGCCAATTGCTAAGAGTGAGTCATACATGAAACAAAGTTCAATCATGGGTAATTAGTATGACAAATGTTTACTGTTTACTGGACAATAAAAGTAAGGATAGGGATAATGACAACTCATGCAAATCAGCAATTCGTTCTCAAAATTAAAAACGTGATTCTTGTATGGAAGTTTGTACGAAATACATAGTTGTGACATAATCAAATTTTAACACACTTTTTTCTTTAATCAATGGTTCAAAATGATTATCCAACTTAAAACTAACAGAAGATATAAGAATATATTTTAGGTCTTTTGGAAGACCCTCAATTCTAAAATCAATAAGAAATCATTTATTTTTGGCAATAAAGTAATGATCTTTAATTTTAAACCAACAGAAACCATATATTTGGTAAACAAAATCACTGGCAATCTCAAATTAGTTGGTAAAGGTAACCTTTCTCATAAAATAGCATTTTAGTGCATCTACAATTATTAAAATGTCATTATTTATGTAATGAAAATATTCCAGATTACTCCTGGATTATAACAAAAAATTGTTATTGCAAGCATTGGTGGTAAAGTATGGGTTTATTATGGATTTCACCTATCTTGTGTTGCCTACTTATTACATTAATTTATGCAAACAAGGTTTTTGGGGTATTCTAAAATATAAAGAATTTTTCTAATTCCACATTGACAAAGCGCTTGAATATAGTTATAATAATTAATTCAAATAACTTAATGAAAATAAGGAACAAAAAGCTTATATTGCCATTTGTGACTAAACCAGAATGATATGTCTGATACAATTTATATGATAAGAGTGTTCATCACTTCCAAGTGTGTTTTTGAGGGTTTGTTATGTATGGCATGGTGATGTTGCACATTGCATGCATTTCATGCATGTGTGATAGCAGAACAGTGCATGCTAAACATTAAACCATGTACAATAATAAGTTAAGTGGAAATAGCCCAATAAACTTCTTCTTTAATATTTATTCCTTGGGTATTAGGGATTGCAGCAAAGTACATGCATTCATGGACTTCTGTTTTAACATTGAATGAAAATATTTACCTGTGTTTGTGGAAGAAGAGCACACCAAGCCAAATAGCCAGCAGGAAAGACCCTGTGATCTCACACATATCAAAAGCCCATGGAATGTGGGGCACATTATCAAGGAAAAGATCTGGCAATGGTGGATACTTTTTCATATCTGGGACCTTATCGTGAACAATTACCATAACAACAGCAGTCACCCAGGTCACCAGGAAAACATAACCTGACAACATTGAGAAGTTGACAAATTAAATAGTGAAAACATAAGGGATTTGTTAACTTATCCAAATAACCATATTATGCATTGTTTTAAATCTCATTATTAATTAATAATAATTAATTAAGTAAGCATATTATTACTTTAATCAAGGGAACATATTAAATGGCTTGTATTCTATGCTATAATAGTTACCTAAAGCTATTGCAGTTTTCCACACTTCAGGTCTTAATTTGGAAGCTTTTACATCGGAAGTATAATTAGTTATACACTCAGTATTCCTTGAGTTTAACTCATTCTGTAACTGTTTGTGAAGTCTGTAGCTCAGATGTGATAAATTGGTGCCAACAAAATTTATATTGGTAGCAGAATTATTGAATGTTTGGTCCTCACATAATCCAAGTTCATACATTGCATTTCGATTATTTCTTTGTAATTTTTTCACTAATAAGATAAATCTCTTTCGTTCACCCAACTTCAGCTGGTCGAAGGGATAATCATAGAAATCGCGGTCAACAAAGGCAAGCAAACACTTTCCATCGATGTCTTGTGCCTTGCATATATCCGTTATGAAGCTGGAAATCTTTTCTTTATGTAATAACTCTAAAACTTCTTTGTTACTCCACTTTATGATATCCATATCCATCATTGTTTACCCTTATACACAATTTTATATCCGCGCACAAATGAATTTATAAAGAACACATAATAATTTTATGCACTATGAACTGTTTTCATACTGTGTTTTATAGTTTAATTAATTAACGACACTATGAATTTTATGAACTAGGCCAGTACCTACTCTGAGCCTGAAAGTTGAATTGTCACTTTCCTGCTTTCCCTTTGGTCAAATTGCGCGACATTCATGCATTTTCAATGGACATTCACCACACATTCACGAACGTTAAAGAGCACAACACAAATTATGACATACTATTTGTTGACAACTTGTCTCTGTTGTTGACAAATTGACACTTGACAACATTCCACTACAGCTTGACAGTTTAATGCAAGAGTTGCTAGAGCAAGTGTATACAATTTCCACGTTTTCATTTCAATTCTAACCATTTTTTATCAGAAAATCAAATAGGTTCGAAACATTTCTTTCCATCTATTTTCAAACAAAATATAATGCATACGTCATGATATAAAACCATGCATATAGAAAACGGATCAAAGAGGCCATTAATTCTTGTTTAAAGGGAGAAAAGTAGAAAAAGTGTTCAGTGGTTGCTATAAATATCCGTTCAAAAACCTTCCACATTGGCGCTGGTATCTGGTATAGCAGAGGGTATGGTATGAATGTAGCAACAATTGAAGTATGCCGAGTTAAAAATGACATGACCAGCAGAGACAAGATGACCAGTAACTGCCCTGCGATTCGGGACTGGATTGATTCTTTTACTGGTCGGTGTTTGGGACAATGCGCAGGATATCCGTTTTTATAGTAAGGTTTAAAAATAACAACCGAAATTACTATGGATTTATTATTCCGAATAAGGGCAAGGTTAAATGACTAAAAAAAAAATACGTTGTTTAAATCTTGAGCGTCCGCTTTCCTCTTTAGGCACTACTCCATTTTGACGTTCCGTTTTATCCATGCCAATTAATAATATTGTAACATGAATACCATTTAAATACCTTAGTCACTATATTATGAGTGATTAATCTTTGATCAATTTTATTTAGATATGAAAAGGAAAAGTATGTTTTGTATTTATTTATTTTTGTTAGTTGACAAAGCTCAATGAAACGTGTAAGTGAACGAACAAAGCATTTTGTAACGCCCTCTGGCGATGCATCGTCTGCCATCTGTGGTCGAATAGTTGAAAAAACTCGCTAACTAAAACGTTTAGCGCAATCTAGTGTGGCAGCAGTACAATGTAGCGTGATTTTTAAAGGAATAACATAATTCTTGCAAAATATATAGTTTTATTATTCCAGTATTATCCTCATCCATGCTCAAATAAAGCAAAGCTTAATTATTTTCCTGAGAAACTTGGTTAGCAATATTTGAAAATATTTTATTTAGACTCGCTAACCATAACTAGCGCCTACTAGTCTGGGAAAGCAGTTATTTGGTGAAACATTTTTATTTATTTTCTCAGTTTTCAGAGCCTTCAGCCTCCTGAAACTTTTTTTTCTAAAAACTATAAAATATAAAAATTACAATAATAAAGAAATCATTGTTGCGCATTTATTTTTGATCTCCAGACAAGCTCCCATAATTCCGCTGGCCATTTCCTTTAATATTAATGTCGACTAAAGTAGTTAATTATTGAAAATTTCAAAAACTTACGTTGTACAAAATAATGATGAATGCTTTCTTTCCTTGTTTATATCCAAACCTACTCTCATACTATTTTGCGCTTCCTTTTAAATTTACCATAATGCTAATGTGGCGCCCCCAATTGAATGCATTTCGGCGGATACTTTTTATTAAACGACTGCCTAAAAAAAAGGGGTATATTGTTTTCAGGGTTCATGTATGTATGTATGTATGTGAGTTTGTATATTCCACCATAACTTCTATACACCTGTATCGATTTTGATAAATGAGGTATCATTAGAATTCCTAGCTTATTCCGGGTGACATAGGCTAGTGAAATTTAAAAAAAAAAAATATGGGGTGACCATGGTCCCGCATTAAAAACTAAATTTGAAAAAAAAAATAAGATTAACTATATAATCACCATCTAGAAAATGATGAGTAGATTCCAAACATATATAAAACTATAGTTCAATATCCAGTGATTCACAAAAAATGCCATTTAATAAAAAGGTGAATAAGATTCTAATTTAACTAGATTAATTTAGATTTTTAACTTTTTAGTTCGTTTCTTGGCAGGGTAGTCGTGTTTTTAATTTTTTTTAATTATGACTTGTATACAGATATGTTACTCCTTCCTTTCTACCCTCAATACACTTGTTCGCCACCTCGCTGAGTTAGTAGCGTAATGGTCGTTGATTTTGAACAATATAGAATAAAACCATAATGTACCCTGGATGGTCTCAATAAGAACATTCCAAGATTTGTGACTTCTTAGTGTTTGTGCCTCGATTAACTTAATAAGTGGTGTTGAGGAGAGGAAACTATAACTTGGACATTCTTGCTGGCCGTCGGGACCTCGTGCGACGCTCCAGGCTTTCCCAAGTAAGTGCTGCTATCCTGTTTCGATTCTTCTCCTTCTATTACTACAATTGAGCACCATTTATTTATAATTTTCAAATACAGTCCACTCATTGGATATAAAACTTGAAAATAAAATAAACTACAACGCGTAATCTGGCGCAAACAATAATTAATTGACTGATTTTTAGTATATATAATTAAAAGACAGGACATGCCTAAACATATATGTATAATAAGTTACATCTTTTGATGTACAGTAGCTTTTGAGATATACACTCGGACAAAATTGGTCTAGAAATAGTAACTTTGTTAGCCCCCAAATATTAAATAATTTGAATCTTGTAGTAAAAATTAAAAATCGCCAAAAATCTAATGTCATCGCACCCAGATGGGCTTAGAATAGAAGCGCAGCCAAAACTTGGTTGGTTAGACGGAGTTAACCAAGACGCCAAGCGGCTTGGAATAAAGGACTGGAAAACGAGCGCAAAGGATAGAGGCAGATGGTGAAATATCCTGGACCAGGACCGGGCCCACAAAGGGCTGTAGGGTATGTTGATACCTATAAAGGTATAACTACCTATCTTAGAATAAAACACAAACTTACAAATAATATTTTATATGAATTACCAATAATCAACATTATCGATTTTAGTTATCGTTTGTAACATTCGTACTTAAAACAATGAAAATGCAAAAAAAAAAAAAATAACAGCTAAGATAAGCAAGTGAATCAAATTAGTTACTTTTATCATTAGGTATAATACTAAATACTAATGGAACGAGAAACCTAACAATGGCACAACACAAATTAACTGGAAAAGTTTAAAACAATATAACACTTAGTAGGAGTAGTTGAACTGCATCTGTATCAAATATTTGACGTTTACTTGCGCAACGTCGTATACGATGAATCTGAAGCACTATGTTAAGGAAATAGCATGACCAAAACCTGCCCTCCAATTCGGGACAATGCGCAGGATTTCGTTTTTACAGGTTTAAAAATTTAAACCGAAATTACTATGGATTTATTATTCCTCATAAGGTCAAGGTTAAAATGACTAAAAAAAAACAATACGTTTATTGTTTAAATCTTGAGCGTCCACTTTCCTCTTTAAGCACTACTCCATTTTGACGTTCCATTTTATCCATGCCAAATAATAATATTGTAACAAGAATACCATTTAAGTACCTTAGTCACTATAATATGAGCGATTAAGTTTTGATCAATTTTATTTAGTAATGAAAAGGAAATGTATGTTTTGTATTTATTTATTTTTGTTGCCGAGCCTCAATGAAACATGTAATTGATCGAACAAAGCATTTTCAAATAACCACTGCGTTTAAACGAACGTAACGCCCTCTGGCATTGCATCTGCTTGCCATCTGTGGTCGAATAGTTGAAAAAACTAGCTAACCAAAACGTTTAGCGCCATCTGTTGTCGAATAGTTGAAACGACTAGCTAACCAAAACGTTTAGCGCCATCTAGTATTGCAGCAGTACAATGTAGCATGATTTTAAAATGATATACATAATTCTCGCAAATATAGTTTTATTATTCCAGTATTATCCGCATCCATGCTCAAATAATGCAAAGCTTAATTATTTTCCTGAGAATCGTGGTACTATATATTATACTTGAAAATATTTTTTTAGACTCTCTTACCATAACTAGCGCCATCTAGTCTGGGAAACCAGTTATATGGTGAAACATTTTTAATTTATTTTCTCAGTTTTCAGAGCCTTTAGACTCCTGAAAGTTTTTTTATCTGAAAACTATAAAATATAAATTACAATAATAAAGAAACCATTGCAGCGCATTGATTTTTGATCTCTAGGCAAGCACCCATAGTTCTGCTGGTCATTTCCATTCTGTTATGATACATAGACCTTAATTGAGGAGTAAAACGGCTATAAAGTTAGCAAGTCAAAACAGCTACTATGGGATTTCATATGGTGCTCTATGGAACTAAAAGAATAGGGGACCGCTTCGCCCTATAGAAGTATACGTTTAGTACACCGAAGGGACGCATGTTTCGAGTCTGTATGGCGGCCATTTTTGACGGAAGTGATGCAGAAACATTTTTTCGGTCCGAAAATTTCCACGCACACGTTACTAGACCAGGCGCTCTTAGCATACGAAATATCCCATACAATGGATGGAGGCCGCATCGCACTAACACCACAGAGTGCTATTCAACTTCCAACCTTCAACAGTAGGATCAGCGGTTCTCGGGCACAAGGGTGCGTTTCCACCAGTGATGTGCTAGTAAACTGTCGACAGATTGTGAACCGTTCAATGTTCTGAGTGTCAATTTTTGAAATATTAATTGTATTTACGTTTTCTTGTGTCTTTCTTGTAGGTTAGGTTAGGGTTCGACATAAACAATCAGGTAGTGCCCTTAGGTTCTATCGGGTTAATATACCTAACAGTATACAATCTACCGAAAAATAATGCGTCAAATTGTAATCTTTCGACAGTTTGCAATATCGCGAGTTAGTTTATAATCTAACGGTTTTTACAATGTTACGGTGACATATATATCTATGGTAAAAGGATACTCGTTGTATAGCAGCGAGGTGGCGACTGACGCGGTGACGGGTCTGCCGAGCGGCACCACGACGTCGCCGAGCGCGCGACTCTGCGCGGGGTCGGGCTGCGTGCGTCCGCGGCCCCACACCGAGTGCTTGCCCGCCGGCAGCTTCGTCACGTACTCCGCTTGACAGCACTCCTTCCTGAACACGACACGACCAATCGGGTATTTGACACATAGTCAAATCAGCAACTTTTTTTTCAAACGTCAAAACGCGTGCTTAGTATGGATTTTGTATGAAATTTTAAGTTGTGACGTCATCAAAGTTCGACGCGCTTTTTTTCTTTAATCTATATTTTAAAATGGTTATCAAACTGAAAAATAACCGAGAATGTGAATTTTAGGTCTTTTGGAAGACCCTCTATTTAATAATCAGTTAGAAATAATTTATTTTTAATATAGGCATCGTCCCTGTTGGGTATTTGACAAATAGTCAAATCAGTATCTTTTTTCAAACGTCAAAACGCGTAATAAGTGTGGGATTCACATGAATTTCTAAAATGTGACGTCATTTAAGTTCGACGCACTTTTTTACTTTAATCGATTGTTTAAAATGGTTATTCAACATAAAACAATCAGGGGACGTGGATTTTACGACTTTTGGGAGATCCTCTATTTAATAATAACTAAAAAATAATTTATTTGAATAGTAGCCAAATACCCAATTATCAACTCGTTCACATCAACATCAAGTTGATTGTTGTGTATAAATGTACCTTCAAATCAAGAGTGAATAGGCATCTTCTAGGCAAGCGCGCTCCACCTAAGGCTGTATCACCACTTGCAAGCAAGTCTGATTGCAGCCAAGCGCTGGCCTAGGTATGTAATTTTTAAAAAAAGAACAATCTTTGAAGAGAACTGGTACCGAAAAAAACCGGTCAATATTCCATAATCCATACCATCGTAAAAGATTTAACACTATGTACTTTTTAAAACAAGTTTATGGAATGGCGACCACCTTAAATTTATAACATTTATTTCATTATTTGTTGCTATACACACATGTGTCTACGTATTACGGTTCAAGAGATACAACCCGCTGGCAGACAGACAGACGGACGCACAGTGGAGGCTTACTAATAGGGTCTCGTTGGCACTCGTTGTGTACGGAACCCTAAAAACGGTCTCAAAAGAGAACAATTCTATAAGTTGGAAATACTCTTGCACGCATGACTACTATAGATTGAGAATATAATAGTCGCCACTCTATAATGCGTGCGTGAGGGACACTAACTCCTCGTAGAAGTGCTCTCTTTCGAGACCGGTTTATCGTACATTTATTGGTAATGCAAAAGGAATATTACGTCTCACTAATAAAGTTTGTTTTTAGTTACTATTTAACCACACTAATCACAATATATTTCCTTTAAGTTAAGATATTGTGACGACCTCGTTTCAGAAGGGAAGCTTTAAGACTAGATGTTTCATCTATACTCATATTATCAAGAGGTAAAGTTTGTGAGTTTGTGAGGTTGTACGGGGTAACCTCTGGATCTACTGAACCGATTTTGATTATTCTGGTACCAATAGAAAGCCACATTATTTGTGAGTGTCATAGGCTATATTTTAACCTGAAAAATTAGGGAGTTACTGTGGGAATTTAAAAAACTTATTTCACGCTGTCGAAGTCGCGGACATCAGTATATGATAAAAGTAAATCTTACGCAATATAAACTTTGTATTCAAGTTTGCAGGTACTCACATATCTCCAAGTGCGACCTCGCTCAGCAGCAGGAGGCCGACGTTGTTCTTTTTGTCCGTAGCACAGTAGTTGGCGGACTTAGACACCATATCCGCGAAGTATATGCCCTTGCCGAACATGTAGCCCGTCACAGGCGCTTCCGGCGGAGCTATTCTTAGACCTGCACAAACAAGAACGATTAAGCCCTAGTATAGGACTGTCTAGGAAGTTTGCTTTTTTCGGTCACCTGTAAGAAGGATCCCTCTATGAATTTCCATGGTTAATCCTCGAAGGCAAGATAGCTGGAAAAAAGGCACCTCTGCGACCAAGAAGGAAGTGGTTCGACGACATAAGGGAGTGATGGCACTACATGATGATGATGATGATGACTCTCTATAAAATGATTATTTCTATTTGTAAATGTAACAGTCTTAAGCATCTACCGCGTTTATAACTGAAACCCAGCCGAGTTTTTTTTGGACTTTTTTCAGATCAGAGTGCGTTTGGATCCCTCTTAGCTTTAGTTATAAGATACCATAATAAATTATCACCATTAGTTCATATTTTTACAGAGGTTTGAAAACGAGTATAGTTCTAATCCAATTCTAATACTCAAATAAGTCATTTATTCAACTTTGAATAAATGACTTATTTGAGTTACAGCTAATAGCTGTGACATCGGAATCGATTTTTGATTATTTAAAAATTGTGTTCTCTATGTGAAGTGTGAACCTTGAAAAATGCCAATCTAAAGCAGTTAATGCATGCAAGAAAAAGTAGAGAACACTTGAAATATTTAAAAACCCGCCCACTGCCACATATATTGTGCTAGCCTTAAGAGCTATGTCATTCTTTAAAGAATTACTTTGTGACTTAACTTTGTATAGGATATTAAAAACTTAACCTTGAAGACCTTAGGCCGGTATTGTTTATAACAAGGAAATAAAAATAATGAGGATTGACTAACCTTGGGAGAGTATACCAGCAAAGTTGGTAACTCTAGATCCGTGCCACAAGAGCCTTCTGTTGTGAAGTTTCTTAAACGGTTTGAAGCGCTTCTCTTCACCTTCACGGACTACCTTGAATACCTGTCACAAAACATTAAAATTAAGAAGCGAGTATTATAGATGTTACCACTGAGTAGTGATAGAAACTCTTACTAAATCGGTAAATAAATATTAAAAGAAACTTCATTAGCGCGATTCAAAATCTGTAACATTATACGTTACTTATGATGTTACTAAAGAAGTCTCCTAGAGGCGGCATTAATAGTTGCATGTTTATACAATTACTAGACGATGCCCGCGACTTCATCCGCGTGGATTAAGATTTTTTGATTCCCGCGTGAACTCTTGTTTTCCAGGATAAAAAGTGGCCTATGTCCTTCCCTGGGATACAAACTATCCCCATACCAAATACATATAATCAAAATCAGTTGAACAGATGAGCCGTGAAAGCGTAGCAGACAGACACACTTTTGCATTTATCATATTAGTATGGATTGTATGCAAAATCTTTTAGTTCCCCTAATTTGGACTTCTTTCGTGACACATATAATAGTTGGGATGCCTGTGACTGATTGAATTAGGATAATACTAAACGTTACCCGCGACTCTTTAAATATCCGGGATAAAAAGAAGCCCATGTTAGCCCCGGGATACAAACTATCCCTATACCAAATTTCATCAAAATCAGTTGAACAGATGAGCCGTGAAGGCGTAGCAGACAAACAGACAGACACACTTTCGCATTTATAATATTAGTATGGATGTGGAGGCCGCCATTTAGTACAATATCAATACAAACCTTCACCTTCACCTCCAAAAAGGACGTTCACCTACTCGATGGACAGACCTAATAAAAACTGTGACCCAGACAAGTGGTGGAGTTCTCCCGCAATCGAGACAAGAGGAGGAGCATCGCGCGGGACTCGGGAGGCGGGACGGCCCAAATTAAAGAAGACCGATGACGAGCGTACCTGTATCATCCCACCAGCCACGACCACTCTGTGTGAGTGAGAGTGCACGACTGAGAAGATAATACAAACCTCTTGCACTTTGAGCGTGTAGTTGGAATGTGTGGCCGCGTGCGTGTTACGCACGTATTCTTCGATCATTGCGAACTCGTCCGACTCCTTGTCGAGCGGACTTATCTCCGCCTTCAGCTTGCGGTAGTGGGCTTCGATCGGACTGACATCGTCATCATTATCTGTAATGGAGAACACCAATGTATTCAAAAGTAACATTATTTTAACATTACTTTCTGACGAGGACTGAACTTTGATCATAATTCATTATAATTTATATGTTTCAATGCATTTAAATAGTAAGAGAAACTGAAACGACGGCGCTCGGTCGTGTGACGTCGAAATGTGGGTTTATGTCTGACAAGAAGTGATTTGCTAGCACACAAGCACACTTTGATCTTCGTTCGTTATCATTTAAATTTTTACCAGCCGTGAACTGAATGTGGATCCTGCCGTCGAGACCGGTTGAACACAAGTTTGAAATATTTAAACTATTTCATCCAATTCATTATAAATAATATATTTATAAAGTATATAATAAGACTCTGTGCGTCTGGATTCATTTTTTTATTCCAGCGGGAATCCTTTAATTTTCCGGGATTAAAAGTAGCCTATGCCCTTCCCAGGGATGCAACCTATACCAAATTTCGATTAGATTAGATGGGCCAGCCAGACACACTTTCACATTTATAGTGTTAAGTTCGGATGTTTAGTCGTATAAGTTTACCAGTTTTAAGCAGGCTATAGGCAATTTCAATTTCCAGCAAGTTGTCCAGCATTTCTGTTTTATTTTTAATTGTTTCAACTGTATTCAGCAATGGAGGATTATCCGTGCCGAAATTATGCGGTACTAACGTGTAAAACCTATAAACAAAATAATAAAAAAAACCACTATTATGTGTAGGCCATCCATATAACATAACATAAATTAAAATATGTAACATGTTTCGTACCTGTTTGTGGCATCAATGATTTTGTTTTCATTTGCTTGACCTTTCTCCAAATATTTAAGTAACTCTGATAGAACATTATATCCAGATTTTATTTGCTTCTTTGACAGTTTTCCTAAAGGCATCTTTTCAGTATCAAGCTAAAACAAACACACAGATATACACTTGACATATTTTCCATCACATTAGGTGATAACAATTAAACAAACAAACAAAGTCATTAAATGGTTATTAAAAATTAAGGACAGTTCATTGTCGATATTTAAAATGTTATGAGTTACGTGTTAGGGCTAACGTGACGGCAACGGCAGAATGTGCGAATGGATATAGGGTGGCACTGTTCTTCCTAGAGATAAGACAAACCAATGTGCGGGGGAACAGGACCCCCGCCGACTCGCCTCTCTACGTAGTACGTACCAAATATAATTAGGCTATAAATCCAAATTTTACATTTTCATCCTTCGGTTTTTACGTTGAAGAGATACCCGTTTCTTAAGAAAAAAAATAGATATGCCTCAATGTATCGGTAACAGATTTCTATAACACTAACTTTACTCTATTTCAACTTTCCAACTTCAAGAAACAACGTAGTTCAAAATAATTAATTAAATTGCTATGACGCAGAGACAGAATTGTCTTCGTCTGTCCCCAAGAGTTCTTTGTTTTAGAGCAGAACTTTAAAGGTATTTATTCTAAGTTTGTAGCACTGTACAGTTTTAGAAAAACTGTTATTAAACAAGTAAATAATGTGGACAAGATGATAATCTAATCATTTGAGGTATAATTACAACTAAGCCACGAGTACAAGCCTGCAGACTTAACATGCGCACAACGAGATATCTTGCGACGAGAGAGATGCCGGCTAATTTCTCGTTTAGCCTAACATGCACAAAATCCAGAATATTACAAGAAAAAAATTGTAGAGAAAAATACCACAGATAAGTAATATTACTTTTTTCTTTACTTTTGAGGTAACAAGACAAGTCATATGTGTAAACCATGTGAGCTTCGGTAGACAAATGGAGATAACGGGTAGACATAATTTTACTCGTTGTGCGCATGCTGATCTGAGAACCCACAACTAATTCAGCTGGGTATTAACTTCTAAGATTTCACCTCAAACTCCATGAGGGTCTTCTTCATGGTATCGATATCAAAGATTCTCGTGAGCAGCTTCTGCACCGGCATCGCAAGCTTGCAGTTGGTGTCCACAGCCATGGTGGCCGTCGGTTCGTCCCCGTAGTCCACGTCGATGGGGTAATACGCCTCTGGCATCTGTTCGGAACACATTACGTCTACAATCAGTGAAATAGATCTATTTTTGGTAACGGGGAGAAATCTTTTCCAGATGCCTGACATTTTGCGGGAAAAATTATTGGTTTGTGAGATATTTTTAGTGTCAGACCGAAACTAGTTTTTACGGCCGAAACCGTTTCAGTTTGAAACCGAGTTTCAGTTTCTGTCCCAATTTCGGTCTAAACCGAAACCTCCATAAAAGGTCATGTTTTCGTGGGAAAATAAACTAAACTAAAAATATACGCGCGATGGCATTTTATTCGCAATTCTGTAACACAATAAATAATATGGCGGTGTTCGCAAAAATTGTTGGTTCGATACAAATTGTAGGAGTAGGAAACCTGTACGCGGAAAATAAATCGCCAGAATACATAAAATTCGCGCAAATATTTTTCGCAGGGCGAATGTAGTAAAGTAAAAAAAACAAAGTCACCTTCGTTTTAAGGTTCAAGTTCTATTCATCTAAGACCCAAGCGGTAACGTTGTTAAACAAAAATCGGTAGTACTGGATATACGACCTTAAAATAATTATCATTAGGTCCATTTAATTACATGGTCATTTTATCAACATTGGCGAGCTTTCAAAGACTCCGTTGCCGTTAGCGGTTATAACGGGAGTAAATACAGTTTTTTTATACGAAACTGAATTTATGCGTAATTGTCATAGTTTATACAAGTTGTTTTCCAATTTGAAGTTCTGTTTATTTACCTTTACGAAATCATCCCTCATCTCCCAAGGGTTTTGTGTTCTTTCAAGGTACAAATTTTCAAACTTGTTAATGGCCTCGTCCAATGTTTTGCAGTCTTCGAGTTTATTTCCTCCGATGGGCGTGCCAATTCTCCCCCAAGCTCGGAACAGCCAAAATCTAAACACGGGACCATTAGAGTAGTGTTTAACATAGGTAACATGCCATTTTAATGAAATGTATTGAGATATTTTGCATACCAAGGAAGGATATGGGGTTTTTATCTCGGAATATTAAGGAGTTCCCGCGGGATAAAAAAGTCGTGGGAATCATCTGGTACCTTACCACTACCACTTTTGAGAATCTCAAAAAACTGAATTAAAAATGGTAATCAAAACTTTAGAACTGCCATGCTATGACAAATTAGTAACTCTATGATAGCGATATCGCGTCCGCGTGGATTAGGGTTTTTAAAACTCTTTAAATTTATTGAATAAAATGTGGCCTTTATGCTAATTTAAGTATATACCAAATTTCAGGCAAATCAGTCATAGTGGCGTGAACGATTAACAAAGATCCAAACATTCACATTTACATGCCCGCGAAATCGTCCGCGTGGATTAAGGTTTTTCATTTCTCGCGGGAACTCTATAGTTTTCCAAGATAACTATGGTGTTATTCCGGGCTATAATCTATCTCTGTGCCAAATTTCATCCAGATCCGTTCGGCTGTTCTGGCGTACTCAATCACTACAGATTGGGATAGTATAATTATTAGAATATATTATATTAATTGTTTATATTAGCAGGATTAATTATTATTGTCATACTGACTTGTTCTGCGTATTGGCCTTCAGCACTTGCAGCTTGTAGTAGGAGTTCTTGCCCGCGACCACGTCGGTCTTGGACAGCACCGTGGTGTACTTAGTCCCGTCGCGCGCTCGGTACACGTGCGCGATGTCCGCCACGCCAGAATCCGGATCCACGGCCGTGCCGCCTGTCCGAATATCACGTCAACCCGATAAAAACACAGGCACAAGGGTCGTAGGGCTTCGAGGCCGAGCTACCCGGGTGGGGCTCGGGGAAACATTGTGCCCCGGTGAGTATCTTCAAGCCTTGTCAGCTTGGGCCTGCCTCGGAGGCTGCGGGCCCTTTGGTTTGGTGTGTGTCGTGACCGGTATTGGGTCTGCGGATGACGTCATCACCACCGCATGCAGGGCCCGTGTCGATACCGCTATGGGCTTGTCTTGTTGGCCGATAAAAACTTGTCCAATGGAGATCCTCAGGCAAAGCTGACCTTAAAGGGCGCCACTAGGGGTCCGGCCATATTGACCGTTTGAAAAAATATTACTTTCTCACCAGTTATAACAGTATTGTCAAAATACAGGTAAATTATTATCACAGAATAGAAGAATCGAGGTAAAATACATAATATACAATAATTTTGATAAAATTATATTTTCCCTTCTTAATTTTAATTTTAGGCATAAGTGCGCTTAAGCTTCCAAGTTCAGTTAGAGAGTTCATGCTCCAGCTGCAGAACTGTACAACACATGAATACAGCCTGTACAACACATGAATCACAAAATTCCAGTGGTTATAGTCATTTGCGCTGATTTTATTACTATCGATATTAGCTAGCAACAAATTAAGACTTTGACTCTTGAACTCTTGAAAATACTTAAATTTATAAAAATCTGCATACAGTACCAACTATACACGTTCTTAGCTAATGTGCGTTGATTCACCATAGATGTGGTAACATGAAATGGATCAATAATTTATATTACTACTACTATTAAAATCTTTAGCTCGTATACTAAGATAAATATCTTCAAATTATTATTATTCTTTTTTGGGTGTCTTCATTGGTTATTGTGACCATTCCGGAACAATTAACTAAATGACACAGGAAAAAAGGTGATATTTTACCTTGTATTTTTAGTTTCATAATTGCGGATTTGGATTTCGCATACAGACTGCCAGACTTTGGAATAGACTTTCCATCAATGACGTCTTGCGGTACACGCTTTGTTGGCTACAAAAAACTTTTAGATAATATATATGTATGTTTTATTCAATTGTAATAAAATCTTAGACTAAATTGCCGGGTCATAAAGAGATTTCTGTTTTTTTCGTTGTGCTCATGATGAAAAGGAAAGCAATTGTTTTATCGATTTAGTTTTTACCTTTTTATATGTTAATGAAAGAACTAGAAGTTTAATTCGCTATAATCCGCCACAATAGGTTAATCTGTGGTACAGTGTATATCTTGCACTTGTAGCTTGCAATATTCAAGCCACACAAATCTTCCAAATTATTCTCAACGTACGTTTCACTCCGACACTGGAGCATCTTCAGCGACTCGACAATGCATGATTGTATTGAAGCAGATTATATTTCAACTTTCAGTTCTTTCATTATTTCCGCAAAGTACCGCCTGCTTCTATCTAATATTTTTACCATGTGTATTATGTGTAAAACTGACTAGGCACCATCATTGTTTTAAAAAAAATGGTTTTTCATAGTTATATTATTCTGTTTTCTACTTACGTCGGATCCCCAATCCGCAATATTATTTTCCTTTATAAGATCAAGTGTTTTTGTAACACTACCATCCTTAGGATCAATCAAATCCAAGAATGATTCTTCAACAACCTAGAAAAATGAACTTATCATTTGATTGCATGACAAATTAAATAATCCTGGATACTTAAATGTCGTAGTTTACGTTCATTCGGACGTGACGTCAAAAAATGGCTCCGATTTGAAAATCGCTAGCCGTTATGTAATAGTCTATACTGACCCTTTTCACTACCTATCTGTTTAACCATTTTTGACATTTAGTATGGAGATACCAAAGCTGGGCATAGGGCTGAGTATTGCTAATAGGCTACTGCAGTGTTCGATTCTATTCTTTATCTAGCGATTTATCCCACCTCAAACATTTATCCTGCATATATCCTGACCTGACCTTCATGCTCTCGTTGACGACCATACCATGTCCAGGCGGCTGATTGGTTAAAAATGACAGCTACAGCGTAACAATCGCAATCACCTCCGATTGGTTAGCAATCTTCCACTAGATGGCATGTCATGTTTGGTGCTGATGACGTTAGCTTTTTTTTTATTGCGTGATAGGCTTGCGCTTGACGACAATCATGCTTAATGCAAAGCAATGATGCGGTCTAAGTTGGAACGCGCTTGCCTAGAAGATGCCTATTCACTCTTGCCTTGAAGGTACTTAAGTTATAAGTAGCTTGCGTACGGACATTACCTACACTACTACATTCAGTTGTATATAGAACCATAGACATCCCTACCTCCAAGTCTTTCTCTTGTATCTCCTGCATCTTACTGGGCATCTTCTCCAGGTCATGTTTTGTGCTGACGACAGCGGCCAGCGTGTCTGTCAGCTTGCTCACAACGAGACCACCCATTTTCAAGATGCGGTTTTTTATCTCCTCCTTTGGAGCTTTGAATTTACCATGGAGGAAAAATTGCAGGTTCTTCAAGGGCGGCAGCGGCAGTTGTGACTGCGAACTAAAAAATTCAATTCTATATAAATAAAGTTTCATATATTATATACATTTTCCTGGGAAAAATACCAGTTCCCATGGAACTCGAAAAGACCTAAAATTCACGCGGACGAAGTCGCAGGCATCGACTAGTAATTGATAAATACCCCTGCAACCCAGGGCAAAGTAGTTACTCGAACATCTTAGAATAATTTCAATGAATATTGACTGAATTTAGATTAACCCTTTCTGTGGACCATATTTTCAATGTCACCGTCTCTGTGTGTACAACTTTTTATAAGGTCAGTTCTCTAGTAAGATGGGGATATTATGACGTCCTAACAAAGATGCTCCTACTGTGTGGAGGGCGCATTATTATGTTTAATTTTAAACTCTATCACATTTATGTAACCACTAGCTGATGCCCGCGACTACGTCCGCGTGGATTGAGGTTTTTTGGTTCCCGCGGGAACTCCTTAGTTTTTCGGGATAAAAGTAGCCTATGTGCTATTCCAAACTATAATCTATCTCTGTGCCAAATTTCAGCCCCAACGGCTGAACGGATCTGGCTGAAATTTTAATTTGGCGATACGTTGGTTCGAGTAAACAAACATCCATACATCCATCCAAACTTTCGCATTTATAATATTAGTATAGAAGTATCTTTCCTCCGTTTTACAAACAGTGCAGTAGTTGCATTCTATACCTTTCGTAAGGGAGAGGCGTCTTTCTCAGTGATTGACTCGTTTATGGCGGCGATCAACTGTATAATACGCCCACCGTGTAAAGAGTTTTCAGTAGGACGTATCACGCCAGCCGCATGGAAAGGGTTTAAAAATCCCTCATACTTATTATAGTACTAGCAATGATCACAGAAAAAGTGTGTTTTCTGCCCACTACTGACCCACAATCCCAGAAGCTCAAAATAGTAACTAAATCAAGTCAAGATTTGGTTAAAGATATTTTCTAACAAGAAAAGTATTTTATTTTATATATTATCAATTCCATATTTTAAAGAACACACACATTTTGGATATGATAATCATTTTGAATCCAAAACAAAACCAAAGAATTATTTAAATGAAAAGAAATCTTATTACCTTTCTGATTCCTCTTTTTTCACCACTACTAAGGTTGGTGGGGGTTCAATTTCAAACAATCGCTCACTACATTTACCTTTGTAACTTTTTAAGATTGGGATTTCCTTCAATACCTTAGGAACTTTCACTGGCTTTCGTTTAGGAGTTTTAGTTGTATATCTGCATTTTGACCATTCACTTAAGTTACCTGTGAAAAAATATTTTCACATTTGAACACACACAAGTGCTCAATGCCATACACACCGTGTGTTTTTTTCCATTTATGTACATGACGCGACGTAAGGAATGTTACTAAATGTATTACATTGCTATAATATGTAAGTACACCCTGGTATCCTTTTCAAACATTATTTTTGAAGTGAAAAGTTCTTTAGCCGCGTTAAGCACTTTTTGGTAGGGGGTAAAAATGTGGATTCCCGTGACCGACATGCTTGCGAACAGCTACATGCTCGCGAACAGCGACATGCCTGCAAACAGCGACATGCTTGCCTTGTTACGATGACAAAAGGTCTTAAATATAATTATACTATGTTCGAATTAAACTTTAGTGCCTTAGTGTTAGGTTTCTATTATTTTTTTATTTAAAAAAAGTCGTTTTCACTTCTATCGGCAGCCATTAAGACTGCCAATTTTTTTTTATATGGCATGCAGCCTTTGATTTTTACTACATTGCCAGTATCATGTTTGGTGCGACAGCTGTATGCTCACAATTGTTGTTCAGAATAAACATTCTATGTCACCGTAAGATTGTTACAACTGTTAGATTATAATCTAACTCGCGAAATTGTAAATTGTCGAAAGATTGTGAACTATTCAATGTTCTGAGTGTTAATTTTTGAAATATTCATTGTATTTACGTTTTCTTGTCTCTTTCTTGTAGGTTAGGTTAGGGTTCGACATAAACAATCAAGTAGTGCCCGGCCGCAGGCCGGACACTTAGGTTTTATCGGGTTTAAATACCTATCAGATTACAATCTACCGGAAAATAATGCGTTAAATAGTAATCTTTCGACAGTTTGCAATTACGCGAGTCAGATTATAATCTAACGGTTTTTACAATCTTACGGTGACATATACATTATAAGATTCAGTGACTGCATACCTGTACACTTATAAGAAAAAGTATCCAATACCAATTGTCCATCTTTGCAATCAGGGCAGGGTTCAAGGGCACCAAATGTTAATATATCAGCTAGATGATCCAAGCACTAAAACATATTAAGCTATGAGACACGTTTTAAAATTATTAACCTTCATAAATCATAACACAAAATTGGTGTTTTTAACTCTAATTTTAGGAAACCTCTGAGTATTTTGGCAGCAAAAGTATATAAATTTGTCAGTGGTTCTCTCAAATTGTTATAGATTCAGAATTAATCATAATTAGACTCAATGTATGTAGCGTAGCCCTTTTAAAACTTGAATTAAAAAAAACAGCTTTTACACTTTTTTTTAATATATACTTATAATTAAAGCGTAACAGGTCCATTTCTATAAAGAATATATTCAAAAATTTTTTTTTCGAAGGCACTCTAATGTATTAATAAAATGTGTGCTGTAAACAAGAAAAGAGAAAAGAGTCAATAACAAATGGCCAGGCAAAACTCAAATCAAGTCCAAGCATGAAGACACATCCTTCTTGATATTTTGCATATCACAGTACCTGACCTTCGACAAGTTCTTGGTATTTTGGATATCACAGTGGGCCTCTCGAGAAGGCAGGTTTTAGTCTATATGACACCGGGAGCCAGGCATGTCAACTTATACTGATTTCCTCCTACCTAAAGAGAAAAAAAAACAACAAATACAAACCTCATCTCTGCTCTTGAGAATTTCTTGCGAATTTTCTTCTAGTAGCTCATCAATAAGGTTTCTGGGAATATCACTGAGTCCATTCCTGTATTTGTGAAATGTTTTGTTTTGTTTTTCTATCTTTTTTTGCAGTTCTTTCTCTTTTTTCTCTTCAACTTCATCTTTGGGTTCCAGTTTTAGTTTCTTCACTGGCACATCATCAGGTGCAGATGCCCTAAAGTCCATACAAATATTGTTAAATGCAAAAGTGTGTTACGTTTTCAAAGCCTACCTTTTCAACCACTTTTGGCAGGTAGATATTTTTTCCCAGGAAGGGCTACTTTTTAACTTGGAAAATCAAAAAAACATTGCAAGGTCCTTTTTATTTCTACCCACTTGCATTTTACGATTGTGTTGTTACTTGTTGCTCACCGCTGTGCGTTATGATGTTATTAGGTTATGTTTATGATAAGTACTGATAAGTTCTCATAAAGTGAAATTTTTTGTAAATTTCTTTTGAGAATAAAATTCTTTAACCACAAAATCTAAGTTTTGGGAATATTGAAAATACGGAATCTTCTCAGAAAAATTTAGCTAACATTCAGTTACCTACATAATAAAATACAATATTTTATGGGTATGATATTTATGTATGATGGGATATTTAGAAATTCATAAATAAATTAAGTACATACTTTATGGCTTCCTTAACCAGTTTCTGGTCTTCTTTGTTGAGATTTTGAAAGCCTGGGATATCCTCTCCACCAGCAAGGAACAAGAACTCATTTTTCTTTTGAGCAAAACATTGGACATGGTGCCACATTGGGTGATCACCATACTTGGGATCATAACCAAGTTTTGAAACCCTTACTTCATCCTAAAATGTGTCTATGTGTTATTATTAATGTAATTTAATCAACTGTAGTTTGATACAGGCAAGACCATTGTGATCAAGGTATTCATGTGATAAGTGATGATGCAGTTTAAGATTGTAGCCCGTTAACCTGTTAGGGGTACGGCAGTTATGTTACACCCATACCCCTAATCTGTTTCTACAATGTATCGTATTGGAATGCTAAACCGCTTGGCGGTACGTCTTTGCTGGTAGGGTGGTTACTAGCCACAACCAAAGTATCCCACTAGACCAGACCAGAGAAAATTCAAAAACATAAATTCCCAAATTCTGCCAGGAATCGAACCTTGGGCCTCCCACTAAAAGACCACAGCACTCACCACTGTGCCAGGGAGGTCATCAAATTAGAATGTGTGTGTGCCTGTTGCCTTTTCACAGCTTATCTGCTAAAGCAATTTTGACAAAATTAGGTAGAGTTAGATAGGTGGATAGTACCTGTAGGCTAACACAGGCTAGGAATTTTTAAAACCTTTCCAAAGTTTACCATTTACAAAGTCGCCTGCATCATCACAAAGCTATTGCTCAGCCCCTCCTATTGTGTAAGTTCAGGGTATTACAATGAACACAACAATAATTATCTCACGCACAACGGGCAACCAACCCATGCTTAAGTGTGGAAAAGCCCAGAGAGAGAACAATAATTAATAATTATTATTTACCTTACAAATTTTAATATCACAATGTTTACAAGTTGCCCGGCTAGATTTCGCATATTCAATTGAATAATTGGACAGAGCTGCCTTTTCATTATTTTCTCTCTTTGATGCTTTGCCCTTCTTACCCTTCTCAGCAGGCATGACAACTCCTGATGGATTTCCTAAAATGCAAAATTAGGGTAATAACACAACACAGCTAGCCAAATAAAATCTGTATACTAAAAAGTTGCTCGATCACAATAGATCGGCAACGGTCAAAGTGATACTGGGCCTCGTCACAGAGCCCTGCAAAGCCGCATCACCATGAAGAAGAAGATACTAAAAAGTTAAAGTTCAATGTAGAAGTAGGGATAATGTAGGGTAGATAACATAGTAGGGATAAAGTAGTGATAGCTTAGTGGTAGAGACATTTGACCTCCTATTCAAGTGTTTGGGAGTTTAATACTAGGGCATGCACACACATGCACACACCAACTTTTCTGAGTTATGTGAGTTTTAGGCAATTAAATATCCTGAGCTCCTTATAACATTCTCAAAGGTGTGTGAAGTATACCAATACCTTAGCACCAGTGTAACCAATTCATTTGGGATTCAACTGATTTTTAAGACCTTAATCTATGTGGACAAAGTTGCAGGAAGGATATTATATTTTTTTTTTGTTTTTTAACCACTACAAGTTAGCCCCTGACTGCGATCTCACCTGATAGTAAGTGATGATGCAGTCTAAGATAGTAGCACTTATTGACGTCCAGTTATTTATAAAACTGACATATTAAATAACTATATATTAAACCTTACTGATATATTAAACTTATACCCCTATTCAGTTCCTATACGGCATCATACCCGAACGCTAAATTGCTTGGCGGCATGTCTTTGCCGGTAGGGTGGTAACTAGCCATGGCCGAAGCCTCCCACCAGACAAATATATTATATTACATGCCTAATGTATATTGCTTAAAATAATTTCAGCCACTCTCTACTACTACAAATAAAATTATCATACCTAACTGGCTTTTGATACGAGTTTGGTCTGCATGTTTAAGCTTATTGAAATTAGCAATTTCAGCAATGCTCCCAGGAGACTTCTTGCGGAAGAAACATTCTTCATGGTGCCAATTTGGTTGCTTGCCGTCATGAAAAGCAGACTGTATTGACAAATAGATAATTCATTTTTAAAAACAGGTTGTGAGTTGTATAGTAGTGTAGTTGTACCATTCTAGTACAATCTTTTTGGAGGCTGAGGCATTGCATGGTTGCTATGGGTCAGTGCAACTTCGCCACCAATTCTCAGTCAACAAATATATTGAATATATTCAGCCAACATATTGAATTCGATCCAACCCACTTATATTGATATAGTTAAATCTGGTTTTTTTTATTGAGTTGCCAGTCTACCTTTAAGAAACTGGTGCTAAAAGATAATCTACCAAAGTAACAACAAAGCTACCAAAGACAAAAAAATGCATTGTACTCTTATGCAGTTGGACTTTATCAATATGTTGCCCAAAGATCATCGAATCCGGTAGCTTTTTCTGATGTGGCGACTTGATGTTCAGCTTGATTGTGGCTGCCCTAATTAGGCCACATTGTATTATATAGTTGCATTGCAGGGTGACCATGCTAACAGTTAGTAATAAAACTCACTTTGTCGCCCATTTGGTCGGGGAGATATTTTAAGGGGGGAAGAGGCAAGACCGCATTCTGAGAGTGGGATTTTTTAGGGAATACCTTGAGGGAAGATCCTTAAAAAACACTTGTCAAAAATCAGCTTTACATTATTTATTTGGAGGTGAATGTTGATTATTCCCGTACTATAGCTTGATTTATTTCAAAACATCAATATCTTCAGCTAGTTCAAACATACGTAATGAATTTGTTGTTGAAATGATACGACACACGATGATATATTTATTTGTAACTTGTACAATATTAATCAAATGTAAGGAATAACAATATATGAATATATATATAGCAACATATGAATTAGTTAACTTATTTCTTATGTTAAGAGACTTATTGAATATCTCAATAACAGCGCCATGAAACATTACCTGCACCATTATCGCAATGCGTAGCGTTCCTTGATCAATTTTTTGTTTACATGCTTTACAACCTGCCCTCCCTGATTTCGCATATTCAGCTTGATACGGCAATTCAGCCATCCTTTACGAACAATTTCAGTTTTAATAAAATCAGGATAAATTCAACGAAATTGCCGGCTCGTTCAAACTTCAAACTCACAAAACAATAAACAAACATGAAACAAGTAACAACTTGTCTCTGCTCACGAGAATACATTGTAGAAGATAAAGGCTTTAAAGGCCTATTACACTGCACTTATTGCAGGGCCCTGTGGAAAGTGCAGTGTAATAGGCCTATAACATCTTTTATGGGAGAAAAGTTGAAAAAGTTTCCAGTGGTCCCTATAATTAACAGTTCAAAAACCTTCCACAGTGGCGCTGGTGTAGTACTATATTCTGGTCGATGAAATAGCTAAAGGGGATAAAAGGCTCAGATATAAAGGGATAAAACATCTTTTTCTGGTCGGTGACAGCCTTCCATAGATAAGCCTCTTCTGACAGCCAGCCAAACCCGTCTCCTGTCTCTCCCAAGCAATGAAGTACCTACTAAAGGACCATACCTAAGGATCATACCTACGAAAAAAAGCTGTATACATAAAACACAAACGGTAGACTAAAATGGCAACTTACCAAAGTGCGGCCCTGATGACTATCGATAGTATTTATCGATGTGTTTTATTAAATACTCAGACTACAGTATGTTCTGTATTCTGAGGCTATGGGACGCGTTTTGATGCTGGCATAAAGTCTGGATTTTGTATGATAATGCTAATCCTACCACAATTTTACGCCACAGAACCAACAAAAAAAAATCTATACTTAATGTTATAAAAAGGTAAAGTTTGTGAGGTTGTAGGGGGTAATCTCTGGATCTACTGAACCGATTTTGAAAATTCTGTTACCAATAGAAAGCCACATTATTTATGAGTGTCATAGGCTATGTACCTGCATGGTGGTATTCCGTGGTCCCACCTTTATGAATATGGACTCAACAAGGGGTAGGACTATCGGAAACAAATAAACTGTTGTGTTGAATTAAGGAGGAATGAAATAAAACTTACAAATCGCTGAACAATAAATTTTTTCTCTCATTTATTTTCATGTCATTTTTTTAACAATGTTTACAAGTATTTAGAAAATGTAAAAAAAACATGTTTATGAATATTAAAAAACCCTTATTAGGCTTTTTAATTATTACAACTTTTTTTAAACATTTACTAATCACTGCTTTGTACGGTGGACCTACATATTTCATAAAGAAAAAATCGCCCAAGTGCCGAACTCGATGCACACAGATCTTCTATAGGCAGCTGTTGTCCATCTTTTAAAACAGCTTGGTTTTCTATATTGTAAGATGGCTGTTATGAATAAATCTTATGACAAAACCAAAACCTATACATAAAACTAAATCAATTTTAATTATTTATTAGAATAAAAAGTTTGAAATAAAAAAAGTGCGGTTATGAAAATGATTCAATAATGCTTTAAATATTTACCAAACTAGATGCACATTGGTAATCTATTGATAGCTGTCTTTCTTTTAAAACAGCTAGGTTTTCAGGATAGGAAGAAAAAAAGTAAATCTTATGTACAAAATAAAAACTAAATACAACACTTAAAAATTTGTTTACTGAGCTAAGCAAGGTCACTGTGACTACTTGAGTAAATATGCATTTGTTCGTCAGATCGCCCGTCCGTAACTAGAGAGCCAGACCCGTCAGTCAGACTATGGCCCGTCAGAGCCACCTCGACTTCTAAATGAATGAGAACCACAGATGAGAAAATGTCAAAATTATTATTTATGCAAATATCGATATCGATGAAAATTTTCTCTCATGTAATCTGTAGTAGATAATTATCAAATGCTTATGAACAGATAAAAATCTAGCTTAAAATCAAATATTTACAGTAAACTAAACTAAAATATATTTCTTCGTAGTGTAATAACTACTTTATAGAATCAATTTAAATACGAGAAAATTGTTAAACATATCGGTGAAATGTTAAATTTGTCAGATTTTTCTTTTTCTTGCGCAACATTCCAGAATATTACAACTTGGCATTGTGGCAAATTATTTTGGACGCCATGCACGAAAACAACAGTAATTTATTTTCCCTAACAATTAAATACACATTTTTTCAAAAAACACAGACTGTTGACTTAAATGGCGGAAAGACACGTTCAAGCTACGGCAATTACAGTAAGTCATTTCTTTAACATTGCTCCTGCGGGGAGGTCATCGATCGAACGGGCCGGGCGGCTGGAACGCGCGCCCCGTGCTCTCGTGGTCGCGGTGGCGCAGCGCGGCCTCCAGCACGATTTAAAGAGGTCTCTCCCCCCACAGAGGTCTCTCCCCCCACAGAGGTCTCTCCCCCCACAGAGGTCTCTCCCCCCACAGAGGTCTCTCCCACAGTCTCTGGTTAGTCTCTCTTGTCTCTATGTCTCTGTCCCACAGACCACAGTACTTTTGCTTCTCTGGTTAACTTGTCTCTGCCTTTTGTTTCTCCTGTCATCTGAGCTCCTGTCTCAAAGTATTTTTTGATTTATTTTATTTTTACTAAATAAATCGTATTACAATCAGGGTTGTATTATTTTACGACTACAACAAATATATACAACCGACTACAATTTGATAAATTTAATGTTTAGAAGCGTTTGTATGCTAAGTTATTTGTAACTGGCAGAAACACTATTTTATTTCAATAATGAAATAACGATCAAGTGTTCGATATCTCAAATGGAGTATACGGCTCAAAATTTGGAATATGCGGTGTCCGTATTTTATAATGGAGAGCAGGAAGATCGAGCTAAGGCTCATGCCTGGCTCACAGTAGCCCAGCGTGTCCCTGAGGCCTGGAATTTTGTGTGGGAGCTGCTACAACCAACCAAGGTAATTTTTGTTATACTTTTATTCAACAAATTAACTTTTAGTCTTATAATAGGATATGAAAACATTTAAATGGATATGCTATTGCGACTATTTATTAAGCTTAACGTGGAGGTGTGCAAGTTGCATTGCAACACATGGCTGGCACAAGCTAATTGGAAATAATATTAATTATATTTTTTATCTCTAGGGAACAGAAATACAATTTTACGCTGCAACAACATTGCACACCAAAATCCTCCGTTGTTGGAATGAAGTGCCCCCAGAGAGCTACACAGAACTCAAGGAGAAAATACTACAATCAGTGATAGCCTATTCTAAAGGCCCAAAAATAGTTACCAACAGATTATGCATTAGTGTAAGTAAATACTTATAATGTAAGTGTCACAAACTCTCGTAAAGGCATAGATATTCTATGACTAAATACAGTTTATGACTGAGTGACTAACTTTATGTTAATGCTTATTTTAAGAAGACACATGTACACTTGGGCATACAAACCGGCATATTTTTGGATAATGGCAAACAACTGAACTACCAACAGTGTAACTTATTCTGAAATATCACACTAGACAAGTTAAAGCTTCCTGTAAAAACAATTTGAACAATACAAAAGGACTTACCAGATTCAAGACAATTCAAACACACTCCCTTAGTTTAGATACTGAGGTTATTTATAAATCCCACTGTATATATTAAGCTCAAAATGATCTCAGAATTTCACATTTCTACAACAACATTTCTGTAGCTGTGTGGCAGTATCCTAGTACAATGTGCCTTTCCTACAGCTAGCAGCATTCATCCTACAGCAGGGTTCTGCAGATCTTGCAGAAATACTAAGACCACTGTCATCAGCTGAAAATACTTCACTTTTACTTGAAGTACTAACTGTGATACCTGAGGAAGTAAGTAGCTTGTTTTATCAAATTATGTAAGTAAATTGAAGATTTAATTTGGAACAAATTACAAATCATATGAGATAATTCAGTACATTTAATTTATAATTTATTTAAGATAAACTTAAATAGAATCCATTTTTTTAGTACAACAGCATGACCATGGGAACAGCTATGCGTGCCAGAAATCGTACAGCATTAAACCAGGCATCTTGTATGGTTCTAGATGATATGTTGAGGTATCTACAAACAGTATATAAGTGAGTACTTTTTTGTATTATTATTTAATATTTATCTATACTTTTATCTATACTAATATTATAATTAATGCAAAAGTTTGGATGGATGAATGGATGGATGGAAGATGCATTAAAACAATTATGTGTATCCAATAAGAAGATTATAGTTTGCGGTGACTTCAATGTTAATATTTTGCAGCAGAACTCAATTAGTGTGAGGCTGCTTAATTCATTTAAATGTTTTGATTTAAAAACCCTTTCAGTGAACCTACTAGAATAACGGAGAGTTAAGCCAATTGTTTAGATAAAAAATTTTGCTGTGATGATGCGATTTTGGAAAAAGAACTTATTAATACTCTAAAGTTCACTTCTAAATAACTTGCAAATAACTTCGAAAACTTTTTCCAGAACATTCCTCGTTTGTTAACTGATTCTTTAAGCTCCTCACCGACTGTGGCGAATAATTTATTGAAAGACAATGTTAAAGAGTGCTTTGTTCGAATTTAAACACATTACTGCATTAGATATCATTAAAAAATTTAAGTTATTAAAAGTGAAAAGTACCTATGACCGGTCACTATAGTCTGGTGACCTGTGGGGTATGTCTGTGAAAGTTACATCAAACATAATAAACAATATTGCCCAGTACTTAACAGTAATTTTTAATGAATGTGTAGACTCAGGTACCTTTCCTAACCTGATGAAACATAGCAAGGTAATTCTTCTGTTTAAATCAGGCAGTAAAAGTGACATAAATAATTATAGACCTATTTCTATCTTGCCTACACTTAGTAAAGTGTTTGAAAAAGTCATCCTTAATTAATTATGAATATTATTTTAATATTAATAAGTTACTTCACACCAAGCAGTATGGCTTCACTAAAGGCCATAATACAATGTGTGCCGGAGCAAAACTTTTAAGGCATATTTACGATGCTTGGGAACGTTCACATTTAAATTTAAAGAAATTTGCATCCTTACGGTTGCATCGCAGTACATACACGATACTATAATGTTTGTGAAACAAAATGCTCATCTCTATAGACAAAAAAAGAGGGGATACACAAAATCGACTTACTAGAAACCGGCATATACTAGTAATGCCGCAATGTTCAAGCAAGGTGAGCAAGGTGCAAAAATCCTTTGTGGGGTCGAGTATTACCTTTAATAATATGGTTCCAAAAGAACTTTTGGATTTACCAGTATGTAAATTTTAAAAAACCGTAAAAGAACACTTGTTGAGCTATTATACAATTGACGCATTTCTTAATAACAAGTTGTATGGAAGCAACCGACTTGGGTCCAGCTCACCACAGGATAGTATAATAGCTTACACTAGTATATTTAATTTATATACTTACCTACAAATTGTAATCTCTTGTTTCAAAAAAAAAAAGTGCAACTGCTGAGTTTCTTGCTGGCTCTTCTCAGCAGAACTGCTTTCCGAACCGGTGGTAGAGTCAAAAATGACGCAAAATAAGAGACACCTGTATGTCCTACATGTTTTAAATAAAGTTTAAAGTTAAAGTTTGTTACTCAATCAGGCTGAATGGATCTGGATGAAATTTGGCACTGAGGTAGATTATAGTCTGGAATAACACAGGCTACTTTATACCGGTAAATTAAAGAATTCCCGCAGAATCAAAAAACTTCAATCCACGCGGATGAATTCGCGGGCACTAGCTAGTTATTACATACTAAACAATATCAAAATCAATACAAATATACAGTGTTGATGTTTTTTGGAGCATCCAGTAAGTAGAAAAACTTGATTGTCAACATTTATTTCTTATATTATTATTTAATTAGCTCTATGTCTTCACTACAGTAAAATAACTTTATAAAATAAACTTAGGATTAAAAAAACGGGCATCATTCCAGACTTGGCCTGGTGATGGATCCATCAAACAAATTTATGTTTTCACCATACTGAGTCATGAATGTCTCCCAAAAAAACACCTGTAGATTCTATGCTATTAGATACTTGTAGATTATTTCTTTTAGATTCTATATCAACTAAATTGTATTTCTATTCGTTTGATTATTTTTGCAATGAAAAACTTAGGCAGGGTTTTTGCATGACAACACTAGATATATATTTTAATACTCAATTCCTTAGTGACTACAGCAGTTCACCACCAAGCGATGAGACCGTACATGCGTGGACGTGCGCGGCGACTTGTGCGGCCAGCTGGCTGACCCTGGGCGGAGAGGACTGTCTCGAGAGCCCTACTACCCTGCCCGAGCGTGCGCCTCTCTGCCGCGCACTCCATACGGTCGTGCAGGTGCTCTGCATGTAGGTTTCCTTTATTGATATGATAAAGTAGCTGACCCGTTAGACATTGTCCCATCCAAAGTTTCAATAAAAAATAGAGTCCATACAGAATGCCCTTTTAGTTATTTCCGAATTTCACAGTTTTCCAGGCACCATTTCTGATTTATCTTGGCATAAATACCTTATTCGGCCTATCAAGAATATTTTAGAACAAATATTAGCCAAGTTGGTCCAGCCATTTTCGAGTGATGTGCTTACCAACCAACAGAATTTCATTTTTATTTATATAGATAGATAGATAAACTCTTTATTGCTACACAAAACATAAAAATACATAGAAAAAAGTGTACAAGGGCAGTCTTATCACTAAAAGTGATCTCCTCCAGACAACCCATTAATTAAGATCCTCTATAAAAGGAGCGGGATAGTGCAATAATATAGATAGCCATACCATATTATTACTTAAACTTTATACATATTACTACTTAAACTTTACATACTAATAATACCAAATTTTTTGAAGTGAAAACTTCTCTAGGCGCGGTGAGCACTTTTTGGTAGGGGGTAAAAATGTAGAAACGCGAGACCGACACCGTTCTTCTTAAGACAAAAGGTCAAAAGTAGTACATTCGTAATTAAACTTAAATACCTTTAATTTAAGGTTTATATTTAAAAGTGATGTGGAACCGTGAATGATACCGCGTGACACCATTAGCCCAATAGGCATGATGACTGATTTTGAAATATGGTCAGATTATGTTCGGAAGTATCTACTATTTCGAAAAAATATCTTATTTCAACAGAAAAATAAGCTTTGGTAGATAAAATTGGCATTTGAAATTTAAATTTTAAAATTCACGCCAAAACGCTAGCCGTTGTCATGGCGTCGTTTGTGACGTCACTATTGTTTTTACCAATGAACTCTGTGCAGTGTGCAGTAAACAATAGTGTGATTGTCAAAGCTCGAAAACAAACAATTGTGACGTCATTCGCTTCTTGGTGTTTAATCCAATATGGCGGATTGCTGTATTTTATAGTTCTATTTTATCAAAATAAATAGCAATCTCACTCGAAATAGAAAAATAAATACGCTGTTTATAATCCATGAATACTATTTAATAGGATAAATTCGTAATTTCATTGATTCTTGGTTACTGTCATCATGCCTATTAGTTAAGTATATTATTAAGTTGCGAGTGGGTACTGTGCGCAGTTGGAACGAGGCAGTGAGCGACACGGCGCTGGAGGCGTGCGAGGCGTGCCTGTCTGCGCTGCGCGCGGCCGGCACCGCGGGCGGCGCGGCGCGGCACGCGCACGCCGCGCGCGCGCTGCTCGCCGACCTGGCCGCGCTCGGCGAGCCGCTGCTGGCGGCCAACGACCAGCCCAACTCGCTCAACGAGGTACCACACAACACTTTTCATACTACTAATTAGATAGATAGATAGATAGATAGATAGATACATAGATAGATAGATAGATAGACATGTAGGTAGGTAGGTAGGTAGGTAGATAGGTAGGTAGATAGATAGATAGATACATTCTTTATTGCCACACATAAAATACTGAAAATCAGCATTACGGTATGTCAGGTAAGTATATACCTACCTTTCATGCTGCGTCATAAGCTGAGGTGGTGGCCCTTTGACCACATTTACTTTTTAAGTAAATGTACACAGTACATAACTACTGCATTTAATGTTTTTTTTTGTACTACTGATTAATTTGATGTAAACTGTTGGTCAATAAAAAATCATTTATTTATTTATTTATATACATAACATAAAGATAACATAATTGTAAACAAAAAAACAGAAAACAACGCGTGCGCAAGGGCGGTCTTATCACTAAAAGTGATCTCCAGGCAACCCATTTCATAAGGAGCTTTAAAAAAGAGCGGGAAGGTGCAACAATAATATTAAACATGCAATAATAATATACTACTTAAACTATACATACTAATAATACATAAATAACTAAATATAAACTCATAAATATAAAAAGCAGCACATAAACCTACACACACAAGAAAATACTTAAATATTCTATAGCATATTAGAAAGGTACTTCCTTTACACGACTCATAAAGATATTTAAAGACTTAGACTGCCTAATGTCGCTGAGCAATTCATTCCAAAGCAGTACAGCCTTATCTGTGAATGAATTACCATATGCCCCTGTATGACTAGGGACTTTTAACTTATTGTCGTTTCTCGACCGCAAATAAAAAACTTGCTGACTGTGTGTTTTTTGGTTAATAGTGCATTACTGCAGCGGCCAGCAAAACAGGCATGGAAGGACGAACGTGTAAATGTGGGCCGAGGCGAAGCCGAGGCACACATACGTGAGTCCATCAATGCCTACTTGTGGCCAAGGCTTGTATAGTGCTTTTCTCAAATAATGCGCGGAAATTAAAACCAAGTAGTACCTAGACAGAACTTTTTATTTAAAAATATTTTTCTTACGATTTTGGCGGTAACAAGTTTTCTATTACGGCTCTTGCCGCCTCTTGAATTTCAGATGGCGTTGAAGTAAGTTCATCACACTCATTGTCTTCACGTGAACTCATTTTGTCAAATGCATTTCAAAATCAATGACGAACAACGAACAATAATAATTTTTCCCGCGTTATAGTGTTCATTTGTTTTTTTTTTTCAATAAACAGCTTTCTATTTGCAAGCTAGTTCGAAATTTAGATAAAACCTTTGATAAGTTACCACCTGGGTTGCCATGTTTCGGAGTAAAACATCTTTCCATTTTTAAATTAAACGACAGATATGAATTTACTATGTCATTTATTTGGCCGCTAAACCACGACAGATATGGATTTTCATACAACTTTTGCCGGCCGCTGCTGGCATGTATTTGGCCAGTACGGCAAGTTCGATTTATCTCGAAGAAGGTTGTCAAAATAATGCTCAAATTTCCAAGCATGTTTGAGAAACAGTTATTTATAGGGGTAAACTAGTATTGTTGTTACAGGAATTGGTTTCCGCGGTGATCACGTGCTGCGTGGCGGTAGGCGAGTGCCACGCGCGTGCTCTCGTGGAAGCAGTGGAAGGTGCGGAGCGCGCGCAGGGCGATGGCGCGCGGCGGCTGCTGCAGCTGCTGCTGAGCGCGCAAGCGGCGCCCGGCCACTACCCCATACACGAGACGCGCTCCAACCTCGTGTTCGGCCTCTGGTACACACTGCAAGTGAGTTGCGATAGCTGCCTGGCGGCGCCCGGCCCATACCCCATACACGAGACGCGCTCCAACCTCGTGTTCGGCCTCTGGTACACACTGCAAGTAAGTTGCGATAGCTGCTTGGCGGCGCCCGGCCACTACCCCATACACGAGACGCGCTCCAACCTCGTGTTCGGCCTCTGGTACACACTGCAAGTAAGTTGCGATAGCTGCCTGGCGGCGCCCGGCCACTACCCCATACACGAGACGCGCTCCAACTTCGTGTTCGGCCTCTGGTACACACTGCAAGTAAGTTGCGATAGCTGCCTGGCGGCGCCCGGCCACTACCCCATACACGAGACGCGCTCCAACCTCGTGTTCGGCCTCTGGTACACACTGCAAGTAAGTTGCGATAGCTGCCTGGCGGCGCCCGGCCACTACCCCATACACGAGACGCGCTCCAACCTCGTGTTCGGCCTCTGGTACACACTGCAAGTAAGTTGCGATAGCTGCCTGGCGGCGCCCGGCCACTACCCCATACACGAGACGCGCTCCAACCTCGTGTTCGGCCTCTGGTACACACTGCAAGTAAGTTGCGATAGCTGCCTGGCGGCGCCCGGCCACTACCCCATACACGAGACGCGCTCCAACCTCGTGTTCGGCCTCTGGTACACACTGCAAGTAAGTTGCGATAGCTGCCTGGCGGCGCCCGGCCACTACCCCATACACGAGACGCGCTCCAACCTCGTGTTCGGCCTCTGGTACACACTGCAAGTAAGTTGCGATAGCTGCCTGGCGGCGCCCGGCCACTACCCCATACACGAGACGCGCTCCAACCTCGTGTTCGGCCTCTGGTACACACTGCAAGTAAGTTGCGATAGCTGCCTGGCGGCGCCCGGCCACTACCCCATACACGAGACGCGCTCCAACCTCGTGTTCGGCCTCTGGTACACACTGCAAGTAAGTTGCGATAGCTGCCTGGCGGCGCCCGGCCACTACCCCATACACGAGACGCGCTCCAACCTCGTGTTCGGCCTCTGGTACACACTGCAAGTAAGTTGCGATAGCTGCCTGGCGGCGCCCGGCCACTACCCCATACACGAGACGCGCTCCAACCTCGTGTTCGGCCTCTGGTACACACTGCAAGTAAGTTGCGATAGCTGCCTGGCGGCGCCCGGCCACTACCCCATACACGAGACGCGCTCCAACCTCGTGTTCGGCCTCTGGTACACACTGCAAGTAAGTTGCGATAGCTGCCTGGCGGCGCCCGGCCACTACCCCATACACGAGACGCGCTCCAACCTAGTGTTCGCCCTCTTGTGGCGCCAGGAACGCGCGCCAGCGAGCGATCACGAACTGCGATCCCATAAAGAAAACCGTTGATTCGAGGGCTCGATAATGGATCATCCACTTTACGCTTAAAGCTTTATTATATTATACTTCCCATAGATAGATACATAGAAAGACTTAATTGGACACACACAGGATAAAAAAAGAAACAAATCAAACTTAATCCATATGTGATTTTCAGCTACCGAAGACAACAGCTCTTAAAAGATTAACATAATAATGATTTCCTTCACAGGATGAAATATTGAATATGTCGGACAGTACGCATAAAATCAATCCAGTGTGGCACGAAGTTTTCACGCAGCTGCTCTTAGCGCTAGTAAAGAAGTCGGAAATGCCGCCCGAGTCCGCTCTCTCGCGGGACGATCAAGAGCTGCTGCGGTGTTACAGACAAGACATTGCCGATATTGTGGTAAAAGGTTTTCTATATTTTTATACTAGCTAATGCCCGCGACTACATTCGCGTGTACTGAGGTTTTTTGATTCCCGCAGGAACTCTTTAATTTTCCGTGATAAAAAGTAGCCTATGTGTTATTCTAGACTATAATCTATCACTGTGCCAAATTTCATCCAGATCCGTTAAGCCGTTCTGGTGTGATTGAGTAACAAACTTTAAGCCTACTGTAGACCTAGAGCGCTGTGGTCTTATAAGTGGGATTTCTCGGATTCGATCCCTGGCAGAGTCAATTTGGTAATTTATAATTTCTGTATTTTAGGTTCTGAAATTATATTTTCGGAATTTTCTCGGATCTAGTGGCAGGCCATGCTGAACTTGGCTAGTTACTACCGGCAAAGACACCGCCAAGGAATATTGCGATCTGGAACAATGTTCTGTGTATAATCGGAGGGTTGGTGGCAGTGGCAGGTGTAGTGAGGGCGGGGCGCCCTCTTACAATGTAATATTAAAAATGTATAATCTGCCCACTGCCCACTGCCCACTAGCTATATTGGGTAAATACTATTATGATTATTAGTGCTACCCGTGCGAAGCCGGGGCGGATCGCTAGTTATAAATAAAATGGAGTATGGTTCTGTGGCCTGGAATCCTCACTATAATGTACATTCTATGAGGATAGAACGTATACAAAAGCGCTTCTTGCACCATGTTTGTTTCGGAGATAAGTTGTTTCATAAAAACTCTAAAAACTCCAGTTATTATTCCAGATTGCAACACTACAATTTATTGACCCTTTCAGACCGTAGAAAGCTTCTAGATTTATGTTTTCTACATAAATTACTGAACGAGACCCTTGACGCACCTAATCTACTAAATAAAATTTCGGTACGAATATCTAGGCCGTACAGTCGAGTTATGAACTACTTGCCATTCAAATCTGGTTTCTCTAAAACTAACTTGGGGTATTCATCGCCTATCAATAGGATGTTGACGTTTTGAATAAGCAAGGAAATAGACATTGATATAATTGGCGATAACCTCCCTAAGTTTAGAAAGAAGTTAACGGATTACTTTAAATGTCAATATAGTAACGAATCTATTTTTAACTTTTAACTTGTGTTATATTGATTTATTGTTCTGATTACATCATAATCAGTACTTTATTTTAAGTAAAAGCTATAATTTGTATTGTTATAATATTCTTATCATTCAATTGTTTACTTTGTTTTCGTTTTTTGAGTAACGGACCTAGATCCGGTTAGCTGTTTGCTATAGCTTGCTGGAACTTGTCACAGCTAATTTAAATTAATTATTATTAGTTAGCTTATTTTTTATTTTATTCTTTATCTTTTCTTCTTTTATATCTTTTTTCTCCGACCCATAGTGTGTTTTTAATATAATATTGCAAGCTGTGGCAGCCTCTAAGCGGGTTTACAATAATGCATACTATTCTTTAAACTTGGTTTATTTTTTTCCTGTTATTCTATTGTAACCTGTTGGATGTCCTTAAATAAATAAATTAAAATTAAATTAAAAATTAAAATGCCGAATGTATGTTCTCGCATCACTTCAGAACAGTTGGGCCGATCTGATGAATTTTTTGTGTGTGTTTGAGTGGGTACCGGGTAGGTTAACAATAATATTCACAATAATTGAAGCCGAAAGGGGGCGCCGCAATCGAGTTTTAAGTTCACGACAGGACAACTTCCGCCTGGCCCACTAGTTTGATATACAATTCGATGGATTTATCTCATTTTAGTCATGTGAACGTAATATGTATTCATTCTGCTAGATTCCATGTCACGACTCACGTCATAAAATGACCGACAGACAAAGCCAAAAAACTCGTCATATTGTTCATAGATGTACTGCTTCAGCATCCTGGGCGAGTCGTGCTGGTCGGTGGTAGAGAGCGCGTACACGGCAGCGGAAAGCGCTTTACAACGCGAGGCGGCGCTGCACGTGTTCCTCGCTCTCGCGGACGCGGCGCCGCCGAACCGCGCCCCTCCAGCGCTGGCAGTGCTTTTGCAGTACGCTCTGGGACTCGCTGCCGACCCCGCCCGTCACGACACAAGAGTTTTACATACCGCGCTCGACTGTCTCGGTAAGCTTTCTTGATTTGATTTTAATATCAGATTTCTTATATTTAAATTTTTTTTTAAATCTTCCAGATCCTATCATAGTTATAACCTACACATTTTTGCTTTACGTTATCTTAACGAAAGAAAATGGAAAACAGAGTTATTTTCTCTTCCTTCTCCTAGCCTTTTTTCATTATTTGGGTTCCGCTCTCCTCGTCTTTTTTGCGCCAAGATATTCTGTCTTGAGTTGTCTGCTCCGAAACTAATTCTAATTCGCGCTTCATATCCTTGATATGAAGCGCGAATTAGTACTACAGTTGTCCACCACATGGCTGCAGGGCGCCCTCTTCGTTTCGTGTTCTGCGGGAGTGCCTATCCTCTCCGCACAACATGACCCCCAAACTTTGTATATTGACCTGTGTTGAAACTCTAGTTCATAGTTTTCTTCATTTAGGTGCATATGCTGCGTGGTTGAGTTCGGTGCAAAGCCCGCAGACGTTGGCGCTGGGACGGGAGTGCATGCGCGCGGCGGGCGCGGCGCTGCAGCGCTGCCCGGCGCCCGCCGCGCTCGCGCTGCGCAAACTCTGCGTCGACTGCACCGCGCCCGCCGCTGCGCTCGTCGCTGACATCGTGCAAGTCGCGCAGGTGACTCCCGACAGTTGATGTAGTTCAGCGCAAAGCCCGCAGACGTTGGCGCTGGGACGGGAGTGCATGCGCGCGGCGGGCGCGGCGCTGCAGCGCTGCCCGGCGCCCGCCGCGCTCGCGCTGCGCAAACTCTGCGTCGACTGCACCGCGCCCGCCGCTGCGCTCGTCGCTGACATCGTGCAAGTCGCGCAGGTGACTCCCGACAGTTGATGTAGTTCAGCGCAAAGCCCGCAGACGTTGGCGCTGGGACGGGAGTGCATGCGCGCGGCGGGCGCGGCGCTGCAGCGCTGCCCGGCGCCCGCCGCGCTCGCGCTGCGCAAACTCTGCGTCGACTGCACCGCGCCCGCCGCTGCGCTCGTCGCTGACATCGTGCAAGTCGCGCAGGTGACTCCCAACAGTTGACGTAGTTCAGTGCAAAGGCCGCTGCCCTTGGCGCTGAGGCAGGAATGCATGCGCGCGTGTATCTCATCTAAATGACCAAATAAAAAAAAAACATTTTTATCGCTTCCATTTATGATTAATAGGCCTATTACACTGCATTTTTCACAGGGACCCTTATACTTGAATCAGTGTAGTGTAATAAAATTTAGAAAGTAAGGGTCCCTAATTTGATCTTTATTGTTGCGTAGTAAGCGACGCTCTGAATAGAGGCCACGCCCACCCATACCTTCGGGCCCTGTGGAAAGTGCAGTGTAATAGGCCTATAAGTGTTTGTTATTATTAACTCATGTGGAAATACGGACACTCAGGCTAGCCAACCCTATAGCAAGAGGCAAAAGGTAAAATAGCTGTGAACGGGATGTATAAATAACGGTGTTCTTGCAGAACGTGAGTGGCACCGCGGACGCGTGGACGCGGCGGCAGCTGCTGAGCGCGGCGGGCGCGGCGCTGGCGGCCAGCGAGCCGGCCGACGCGGCGCCGCTCCTCGCCGGCCTTGCGCTCCGGCTGCGGCAAGACCTCGCCGCGCAGGTTGTATATTCCACCATAACTTCTATACGCCTGAACCGATTTTGATAAATGGGGTATCGTTAGAATCCCTAACTTATTCCGGGTGACATAGGCTAGCTAAACTTTAAAATAAAATATGAGGTGACCACTGACCATGGTCCCGCATTAAAGACTAAATTTGAAAAAAAAAAACATTTAATGAAAATAATTCTAATATAACTATATTAATTTAGAATTAGTAATTTTTAGTTCGTTTTTTGGCAGGGCAGTCGTGTTTTTAATTTTATTAATTATGACTTGTTAAACTAAATAGGGACGATTTCCCTATCATTCTAATATAATTATAAATGCGAAAGAATTTATTAAAAGTCATGCATTAAAACTAAAATAAACAAAAAAACTTGAGAGGTGTCAAGGGACACCCTTGACACCTCTCAAGGACCGGCTGGAACGAAGTTCATCAGCAATATCTGGAACTTGTGCAGAAATACTGTCAGGATTCATTATTGTCATTATTTTTTATTATTTATTATGTACAAAAAACCTGTATATACTCAACAATACTAATCGTCGCGGCACCACACTGTTCAATGCGAAATAGAAATACGAAACGAAAATAATTGGCTTGCTTTCTATGAGAGAGAGAGAGACAGACAGAGAAACACGCGCACGCCGCACGGCTTACAACTATAGCAAAAAGTGTCGTTACAACTTTTGGTCTTAATTTTTTCCGTCTAGCCCCCTTTCGCAACGCGCGATAAGGAACTCCGTTCCAATATATTAATATACTAAATTCTAAATATTAAACTAACTATAAAATAAATTTAACATAAATCCCTACATATCTACTAACAAAAATAAACCCTAATCAAAAACCACTCGTGGTCGCCCCTCGGCCAAAGGTACCCATCAAGATTGCGAAAGTGTGTTTGTTTATTGGTTTGTCCTTCAATCACGCAGTAACAACGGATCAACGTGACTTTTTGCATGGGTATTATTGAGGATCTAGAGACCTAGAGGGTACAGTGACATAGGCTACTTTTTATCCTGGAAAATTAAGGAGTTCCCGTCGGAATTAAAACACTTATACCACGCGGACGAAGTCGCGGGCTTCAGCTAGTGATTCATATTGTATCAAACTATTTTATTTTTGACCAACTTACTCGTATTTTTCCTTTCATACAGTTAAAAAAAATTAAATTTAATTCATTTTCGGGACAACTCACGCTTGAACAAAAATTGCCAGAATTGTTTTCACAAAAAAGACCTAACGATGGTTCCTAAGACAGTTTCCCTTTCTCTCCTATGGTTTCAGGTTTCCCGTGCTGTCCCAGTAAATAAACACTGTATTGTCCATACCATAATGCAATTCCAAAATATATAAATAAAACCTTCCCCGTCACGACATTTCAACTTTGCTAACAATATTTACACAATTGCTTATCACAAACCACTCACTGTCGTCTTATTTCCAGGTTAACATTTAAGTTTATTATAACTAAAGTAATTCAATTTAATTCATAGTTCTTTCTTCTTCTATTCAAAATAGGTACGATGTACCTATTTTTTTGATTTTTTGATCTCACCTGATGGTAAGTGATGATGCAGTCTAAGATGGTAGCGGGCTAACCTGTTAGGGGCAACGCAGTTATATTAAACCCCTATTCGGTTCCTACATGGCATCACACCGGAACGCTAAATCTCTTGGCGGCACGTCTTTGCCGGTAGGGTGGTAACTAGCCACGGCCGAAGCCTCCCACCAGGCCAGACCAGGGAAAATTCAGAAATTAATAATTCCCAAATTGACCCTGCCGGGGATCGAACCCGGGACCTCCGCAAGTTAAGACAACAGCGCTACACACTGCGCCACGGAGGTCGTCAAGTGATGGTGGTAATTAATAAATTGAAAATCTCGTTGTTGCGGTCAGGTGCGTTCTGGCGGCAAGTGCGGCGCGGCGGAGTGCGTTTCGCTGATGGGTGCACTGAGCCTGCGGCCCGCGCTCGCCGCGGATCTGTTCCGCACTCTGCTGCCTGCGCTCACTCTGCTGCCTACCAAGCTGGAACTCGTGCAGGTATGTCTTTGCTGTGGCCGCGAGTGCGGTGCTGATAGTTTCTTGCTGGTTCTTCTCGGTAGGAGTGGCATTCCGAACCAGTGGTAGTTTCACTTGACGATTCAAAAGTACTTGGAAAAGTTTATTTGAATAAAAAACATTTGAATTTAATTGAATTGAATAGATGCGCTGAGACTTTTTTGGAGACTAGACCACATTCTAACCAGTAGTATTCATCACGTGACACAAGTTGTCCTACGTGAAATAAATAAATCATTTATCGTTTGTCGCCGTCTCTTTCTATCGAATATCTTTAGCTCGCATCGATAAGTCAATTGATTACAGTCGCGTTATTAGACCAAAATTTGATCGCGAGTGTGAAATCTGTAAGCCAAATCATGGCGTAATGCCAACCCAAGGAAATTCCGTGCCGTCATCGATCGAGAACAGCAAACTGGCAAAAACTTTTGCGTGGAACAGTTTCGCTGACTAAAAAAGACAAACAGTTTAACTTCAAAAAGAAGTTGACATCTTCGATTTTTTCTCATTAATTTAATCGCAAAGATATGTCGCAATTCTACCCTTAGCTTAGAAATTCTACTATCAGATGTCAATTTCGTAACACGGGGGAGACATGAAAAATATTTGTATTTCTCTTTACAGCCTATGTTTCAAATACTGAAAAACGCAGTATCAGCGCTGATGGGCGAGAGTATATTAATAGTGAACGACTTGGAAAAACTTATCGTAGCGGGCTTCGAAGCAGCGCCGTGCCCTGTTGGACTGGACGTCATCAAATTAGTAAGTCATCGAAGCAATTATTACAAGCAAGGCATCGTCAGTGCCTGCATGCGTACATAGTCAAAATTCCACGGACACGTACGAAGCGATTTGCGTCCTTGTTTCCAATTCGAACCGCTAGGATAAAGAAAGCTTTCCGGCGTGCGTTTTTTCCTCCACTTTTAACATTGGTGTCTTCAAATCCTGCATCACCTATTGCCTGCATGTCTGACTGTATCCAGTGGCGTGCCGTAGGGTCCAAACGTAGGCAAATCGTATTCTTCTGTCTACTTTTACTTATGTTGTCTTGACGAGCTCAACAGAAGGCATAAGTTACTACTAGACAGAATTAAGATATTCAGCAATGGTACACTACCATTGTGATCCAGGTACGTGCGAATGGCAGGACAAAGAAGTTTCTATGCATTCTTTTCTGTTTTTGGTAATTTTCATGCATTTTAAGCACCAATTAAATTATTTATATCATCATTTCTAACGAAAAGAAGCTTGGAATACGACTTTACATTGACTTACTGTACGAATTAAAAAGTATGCAACACTAACAATTAGCTTACTTTATGAGAACCAAAAATCAATTTAGTTTTACACGCGGATCTGTTAAATTGCCTTTTTCGACTTTTACAAGTTTGTGAAATAAAAAGACCAGTGGTCTGGAGTAGATTTTGGTGAATTTACAAGAATTTATAAGGTTTCTTAGACAGATTTTCGGAAAAAAGTTGCTGTTTACGAAATAACAATAATAAGCATGTCTACGGAAGACATTTGACCGGTCAAGTCCAGTATGAGTTTCCTTGTTTATATCATTATAATTTATTTTTGGCATAAATAAGTGAAAATAAATTATAATAAAAAATAAAGCTCATACTGGTCATTGACCGAGCGGAGTGAAGGTCTCTGAGTCTACTTGAGTGAATTTGTCCGTCCGAGTCTGAGTCTACTTGAATGAATTTGTCCGTCCGTCCGGCCGTCCGTCTGTCAGAGCCTTTTAACTTCTGAATTACTGAACGTAATTACTTTAAACTTTAAATTTAAATATAATACGTAAACCGATGGCCTCCAGCCGAATTTGGCTTAAAAAGTTATAAAAATCTTTATTTCAGGGAGGCTCTCATAGAATGCGAAGAAAAATATTTTTTATAGCGTTACATAGGGTTGCGGTATATAATTTTTAACATAATTAGGAATAGAGTCCAAAAATATATTTCTTTTAAATTTTTCCCCTAAAATTTACGAAATGGGGGGCTTTCAAAGTGGAGATTTTCTAACGTCCAAAGTTGACCTCAGAACTCTCAATTTTCTGAAAGGCTGAGCCTGAATCTTGATCAATTATTTGAATTATATCCTGTTCTTGAACAACAAATACTAAAATAAGATAAATATTATAAGGAAACGAAATTATTTATTTTTTAATGAGCTTCAGTATTTTTAACAGAACTTCACAATGATGTCAATAGATGGCGCTCTGTAAAAGTTTATTGGTTTCTCCAATAACTCTTTAGTAAGCTCTTTTGCGCCTAATGTTAAAAGTTAACAACTACTATATATAGTTAAAACTAATCTTATGGATACCGCGAGGTCTCAGTTCGGGGCGAACCACTAGTTATAGCTTGTTTCATATCGATATTCGGTGTATCAGGTGACAGTGTTCATTGGTGGGGAATGGGAAGGCGCCTCGCGCGTGGTGCGGACCGGCATCATGGCGAGCGCGCGCGCTGTGTCCCCCGCCCCGGCCCCCGCGCCCGCGCACAGCCCCGCCCCTGGCTGCCCCCTGCCGGACCTGGCTGAAGCGTTGTTCGCACTCCTCATAGCGCTCACTAAGAAACAACCCGTCGCTATTGGTTGGATCGAGGATTTGCTGCCAGATTTGGTCGATTTGGGTAAGTTTCACACAGCCCCGGCCCCGCCTGCCCCCTGCCGGACCTGGCTGAAGCGTTGTTCGCACTCCTCATAGCGCTCACTAAGAAACAACCCGTCGCTATTGGTTGGATCGAGGATTTGCTGCCAGATTTGGTCGATTTGGGTATGTTTCGCACAGCCGCGGCCCCGCCTACCCTTTGCTGGACCTGGCTGAACCGACCGATACATGTTAAAAATTCTATCATCTAGGCCTAATCAAATCACATATCGACCTTCTGACACAGATGTATGCATGCAATTATGAAAATATCCTTAGCCTGCAATTATGCGTAAATATTTCCAGACCACAACGGTATATAAAGCTCACAAAGTTTTTCTCCAAGCCGAGTGGGAGTTTTTTTTTACGTACTCGTTCTGGACAACGTGTTCTAACATTTATTTGGAATTGATCGAGCGCCAGTTGTCAAGCGCTTGACAATTCCATAGAAATCGTAATTAAAGTTGTTGCGATCAAATGAGATGAAAATCTCCCATCTCTCGCTTAAGCCGGTTAAGATAGACGACGGACTTTCAACAAACGAAAGTCCGTCGTATTGTAACAGAGTCCACACGGCGCGTTGCGTTGCGTTGCGTCGTCGTAACGCATATATTTTGAGTTTGACGCATAGCCGGCCACACGGGCGCTGAATCATCGCAGCGTTACTACACCGGCGTCACAATGAGTACACCCCCGCCCGCTTCGTCTCGTGGGCTGCAGTTCCGTCGTGAGTGCGTTGCGTCGACGCAGCGCAACGTGTGTACACTATGATTTTATAAGTATGTAAAACGAGGCAGCCACAGCGCTACGTCGCTGACGCAACGCGCCGTGTGGACTCTCTGCCAGTGTGAATAGGCCTATTACACTGCACTTTTCACAGGGACTCTTGCACTTGAAGGGTGATAATAATTAGGGAGAAAGGGTCCCTAAATTGGTCCTTTTTGCCGTGTAATAAGCGAGGCTCTAACCAGCAGCCACGCCCACCTTTACCACAGGGCCCTGTAAAGAGCGCAGTGTAATAGGCCTATTCACACTAAAATAGAGTCCACACGGCGCGTTGCGTCAGCGACGTAGCGCTGTGGCTGCCTCGTTTTACATACTTATAAAATCATAGTGTACACACGTTGCGCTGCGTCGACGCAACGCACTCACGATGGAACTGCAGCTCCCGAGACAAACCGGGCGGGGGTGTACTCATTGCGACGCCGGTGTAGTAACGCTGCGGGCCCTGTTACGGACCCTGTGGTAAGGGTGGGCGTGGCCGCAATATAGAGCGTCGCTTATTACATTGCAATAAGGATCAAATTAGGGACCCTTGATTCCTACAACTTATTACACTACACTGATTTATATATGAGGGTCCCTGTGAAAAGTGCAGTGTAATAGGCCTATTAGAAAGTTATAAGTTATTATAGTATAGTATATGTGTAATAGTTAATAGTAACGTTGGTGCAGCGTGCTCGTGCGTGCGGCTGTGGGAGGCGGGCGCGGCGGCGGCGGCGTGCGGCTGGCTGGCCGCGTTGGCGCAACGCCGCGCGCCCGCGCTGCATTCGCGCGCGCCCGCGCTCACGCACACAGCGCTCCGCTGCATCGGTATGACACACCTCTCTAATAGGCCTATTACACTGCACTGTTCACAGGGCCCTGGGGTAAGGGTGGGCGTGGCCGCTAGATAGAACGTCGCTTATTACACAGCAATAAGGACCAAATTAGGGACCCTTGCTCTCTAAATCTTATTACACTACACTGGTTTAAGCGTAAGGGTCCCTGTGAAAAGTGCAGTGTAATAGGCCTATAACTTCCGCACTCATAGCCGCTTAATCATTACTTATGGGATCTCATTAGTACAGATTTCTTAACCGATTTTATTAATTAATAAAGAGCGATACTAACAAAGTAACAATTAGAATAGATAATATGATAGCATCTGAAACTTTATAGGAATCTATATGTCACCGTAAGATTGTAAAAACCGTTAGATTATAATCTAACTGGCGTAACTGCAAACTGTCGAAAGATTACAATTTAACGCATTATTTTTCTGTAGATTGTAATCTGTTAGGTATATTAACCCGATAGAACGTAAGTGCCCTACCTGATTGTTTATGTCGAACCCTAACCTAACCTGCAAAAAACAAACAAGAAAACGTAAATACAATATTTCAAAAATTGACACTCAGAACTTTGAACGGTTCACAATCTTTCGACAGTTTACAATTTCGCGAGTTAGATTATAATCTAACGGTTTTTACAATCTTACGGTGACATGTACATTTCATAACCGATTTTATTAATTAATAAATACCGATACTAACTTTTAATTTGCTCTATGGCTCTGATAGTTCCATAATTAAGATGATTTGTGACATGGTGATACTAAAAAAAACCCCCGGCTGAGTTTGTTGTGGACTCTTCTCAGACCAGGGCGCGTTTGGAACCCTCGCAGCTTTAGTTTTAAGATACCGTTACCGATTATCACCATCATGTTTTATAGGTAAGTAATTTTTTAACGTCAATAAGTGTATATTGAGTATTGAGTATAACAAAGTAACGATTAGACTATATAATATGATAGCATTTGAAACTTTTTTAGAATAATTAACTGATAACAACTGATAATGATAATAAAGGCTTAATAATAATAATAACCGATTTCTCCGTGATTCTGCCTTCCTATTCATATATTTTTTATCCATTGGAGTTTTGCTATGAAAATAATTTTTATTACTATATGTCTGTGGTTTTCATTTATTCATAGCCACTGAATTAGAGTATAGGGAGGGTTGAACCGATTAGATTTTTTTCTCTGGCTAGAGGAAGCGCGCATATTGGTCTCACAAAAATTTTACTGTGCAGGGTTACTGCCCACCTAAGTTATTGAGATGTTGGATATGTTCATGATAAGCTCGTATAGTAAGTTGATGGGTACTGTACTCCTAAGCACTGGGAATTTATGAACTGTTGATGGTAAATTGATATTGCAGACACCGAGCATGGCCTTCGTCATTGAATTTATGAGTACACTCAAAAGTTAAAAATAAAAATTATTTTCAAAAAACCAACTGCAAAGTAAACAATAATACACACTATGGTGAAGTCGGGCGAGTGTGACGTCAATTTTGCGATCTTTTTAGTACGCGGTCGTAGATTTATATGAAAACAGATGTATTAGCTCCATCTGTTTTCATATGTAGTGACGCCTGCACTAGCCATGGCGTCAACCATAAATATTTTATTTGCTACGGCCGATCCAATGCGTAGGACATCGCTTGCGTAGCTCTGAGATCTAGTTCATTTCATTGTTCGTTCATTCTGGCCCCTAAGGTACGGGTCCTCCTAGTTTAGGGGCCAGGCATTCATTGTATTTGTACTTAAGTTAATTTCTTTAATATGGATTTCGAAAACAGACGGATTAGCTCCATCTGTTTTCATATGTAGTGACGCCAGTGGCGTGCACAGGGTTTGAGGCTAGGGTAGGCATTGATAGGTCAGAATACCTATTTACTGACTTTCTTGATAAAAAATGAGAATTGACGGATTTCGCCTAGGGTAAGGACTGCTTTTATGCCTCTATGAACTGCACGTCACTGAGTGACGCGTACACTAGCCATGGCGTCAACCATAAATATTCTATTTGCTACGGCCGATCCAATGCGTAGGACTTGGTCGCTTGCGTAGCTCTGAGATCTACTGCATTGGGCAAGGATTTTCTTGTCACATGTGTAGGTGGGGCAACGCCACGGAACCAGATGGAGCCACTAGCGGAGTTATTACTGGCGTTGAACCGCGCGCAGTGGCCGGGCGCCGAGGGTGGCGCTGAGTTTGGCGCATGGCTGCGTGTGGCGCTGGCGCACGCGGGCTTCCCTTCCGCGCACGCCACCGACGCGCACAAGCAGAAGTTCATCGCGGCTGTGCTCAGGTAACACTTACATATAGGCCTATTACACTGCACTTTTCACAGGGCCCTGTGGTAAGAGTGAGCGTGGCCGCTAGTTAGAGCGTCGCTTTTCCGCTAGTATATGGTAAAAGTAAATCTTACACAATATAAACTTCGTATTCAAGTTTGCAGGTACTCACATATCTCCAAGTGCGACCTCGCTCAGCAGCAGGAGGCCGACGTTGTTCTTTTTGTCCGTAGCACAGTAGTTGGCGGACTTAGACACCATATCCACGAAGTATATGCCCTTGCCGAACATGTAGCCCGTCACAGGCGCTTCCGGCGGAGCTATTCCTGCACAAACAAGAACGATTAATAGGCCTATTACACTGCACTTTCCACAGGGCCCTGTGGAAAGGGTGGGCGTGGCCGCTAGTTAAAGCGTCGCTTAATACACAGCAATAAGGATCAAATTAGGGATCCTTTCTCTCTAAATTTTATTACACTACACTGAATCAAGTGTAAGGGTCCCTGTGAAAAGTACAGTGTAATAGGCCTATTATTCGGGTCAGTGGCGTGCACAGGGTTTTAAGCTAGAGTAGGCATTGGTAAGTCAGAATACATATCTACTGGCTGTCTTGATAAAAAATGAGCATTCACGTATTGCCACTTTTTTTTAAATATATATAGCGAGCGAACGAGCAGGTGGGTCACCTGATGGTAAGTGATTACCGCCGCCCATGAAAATTTGCAGCACCAGAGGAACCGCCAAATTTGCGTTGCTGGCTTTTGAGATATTTGTTTATCCGACCATAGAGGCATAAAAGCACTGCTTACCCAAGTCTTCAAGACTTGGGTAAGCAGTGCTTTTATGCCTCTATGAAATGCACGCCACTGGCTTTGCGCATTACCACAGTTTCCTGTCTTCTGTAATGTATGCATAATTTTGTACCTATGTGTTAAGATGCAATAAAGACTTACACTACTACTACTTTCTACACGGTACTAAATATTTAGCACAGAGCAAGTTTTTTTTTAAAATTTATGGGCTTGCGCTTGACAATCAGACCTGCTTGCAAGCGAAAAGGTGATGCAGCCTAAGGCCACGACTGCACTTGTAAGTTTTACTCACGTAAATCGCCGAGTAACTTACGAAATGTAAGGGAGCCCAAGAGGGGATTTTAGGATTTACTCCAGCGTGGCAGAATAATATAAAGGGGGATTCTTTGGACCCTTCACCATGTAATATGAGCCCTGTATATAGGTGGGTCTGTCTAGGACAGCAGATCAGAATAGTAAATAAATAAAATCGATCATCAGAAATACTCGAGCGCGTCAGCTTAAGGTAGAGTGAGTTAATTACATGCTGAAAAGTGTACATTCAAATAATCTGATGATTTGAGCGAGACCTAAAGGAGTTGGAGAGTTACAAACTTAAAAAAAGTACACTTTTCAGGATGTAATTAACTACTCTACAGGGTCCAAAGAATCCCCCTGTATATTAATCTGCCGCGCTGGAGTAAATCCAAAAATCCTCTACTATATATACCCTTACCTCTTGGGCTCCACTTGTATAAACAGCCTTGTAAGTCGCGAATCATATGCAAATGTTAGTTGTGTAAGTAACTTACGTACGATACTTACTTACTCGCGGGTGGGGCGCGCTTGCCTAGTATAATATTATCCCTGAGGTCTGCCCAAACATAAAGCGGTAAGTGCGCGGCATCAAATATGTAAAATGTAAAACAAGGTAATAGTGTTGTTTTAATATTGAATGTGTAACCTTATTTCACAGAGAAAAGAGTAGCAAGAGACGGTTACTTGAAACAGTACAAGAGTTCTCCTTGGTGTGCCGCGGCCTGATCGGAACGGAGTACGCAAGGCAATCGCTAGCGTCTAAACAAATGGTGGCTTAAGCGCTACACAAATATATATTTTGTCCTCCTCCATTCTCAAGGAAAAATATCAGCTTTACCACAAAAACTTCGTTCAACCCTATATATTATTTCCCATATAAAAACTGTCAGAAAGTCACTATTAATTGTTTATAAAATAATTTATTGCATAAAATATACTCGTTTTTCTGTGGAAATTCCTATTTTTGAGTCCTAAACATGACTGTGTTGTAATATTTTAAGTAATTATTTGAACTTAATTTATTGATTCTTACAAATCGATTGTAGTTTAAGACCTAAATTAATGATCAATCTATCTCTTATCTGTCGGAAAGTTACAAAAAGCTGTTATTTGTGCAAAATAACTATACAGTTTTGGTTAAATTGCTGTTTCTGTAAATACGTATGTATTTTACTTTATGGCTGTAACTTATTGACTCATTGCAGATAGGTTTACAACTTATTTCGGTGAGAAGCTATAAATAATAATCTTCATTAGATCTAATACTTTTCCATATTAAATGAGACGTAGAAATCTCAAAATTGTTTATTTATGATCTCTATGTAGTAAAAACTACACATCTAAGTTATATATTAAATTTTGACGTGATTATTAGATAATAATCACGGTTAATCTAGGTTATTTAAATTTTTATTAATTATTAATTACTACTTAGTGAGTTCATCGCATCACTGTAGTGAAAGAATTCAATGACTTACGTATTTACTAACGGCCAGTTGCACAGAGTTATGGTTAGACTGCCCACAAAAACCGGCCTAGTGCGAGTCGGACTCGCGCACCGAGGGTTCCGTACAAACATGTAGGTATGTAAGTAAAAGTTATGGTATTTTTTATAGCTAAATGAAATCCATAACATTACAATGTGAAAAGCTGGAGGAGCATAAATTTAAGACAAGGGTCTCTTTATCGTTTCAGTAATCCTTTATTTTATATTAACACATATCATTTATTTTATAATATAACTGAAATACCTACACTAGCCCTTCAAAAATTCTTTTATTCATTCATATTGGGCTAGAAATTTTGTAGATTCTGCGTTCACGGGAAGTACCCTGTAGGTTTTGATTCTCTAGCGAGTGTCGAGAATTTGCAGCATAAACGGCTGTATCTTTTGATTGCGTTGGCTTAGAAGTTTGATTTTTTCACAGCTCCAAGGGACAGTAGACCTGATACTTGATATGAATTTCAGCTTGATACCTCCATGCGTTCCTGAGAAAAAGGGTCTTGACACACAGACTGACGGACAACAAAGTGATCCTATAAGGGTTCCGTTTTTTCCTTTTGAGGTACGGAACCCTAAAAAGCTAGCAAAGTGACACAAGTCAGATTTACCTCGATTATTAAAGTTATAATCTTTGATTTAAAGTATGCCCTGACCTGCAATTAAGTGGCTTTTCAGGTTTTTCGTTGACGTTAAACTTGACCCAAGTTTAACGTCAACGAAAACCGAATGACGTGCAATTGGCCTTACATGATTCGTTATTAGAGCCAGCCACGTTTATAGACAGTAATTGTTTCGTTCCAAGAATATCATGGATAAATAAATATATACTTAATGAATAAGTCTTCGCGTATATTATTTGAAATTATGAATAGTAAAAAAAAAAATTGTAGATAGTAGCATTAAGTAATGTAATGTAGCAAATCATCACCATTTCATTTGTATATTAACATGACAATTTGAAAAGATAAGATAATAAAGAAATATAATTTTTTACTATGTTTTATTTCATAAATCTTATTTAACTTAACCTAACAGTTTATAAGTTCAATTAGATAAATGTGGATTATGGACCAAGACCAAAACAAGAAACAAAGACAAAATTATAATTTACAAGTACATACATGGAATTTTTCTTTATTGTAATTTTACGTTTAAATAATGTTATGTTCGCACAGAATGATTACTTTAGTTTCAATCTGCAACATTTCCAGACTGACTTGTGGAACCAACAGTACGAATGGCAATTATAAACAATAATACCATACGAAACTACATACGATACGAAAACATACTCAATTATTTATTTATGTCTAGAATATCTTATTTAATGAACTTTTGATACAAAGGACATGTTTTAAAACTGAATTTGTCTATTACAGAGTATAGACATATAAGATTATAGACACAGGCACAACAAATGTATAATGCACATGTATTGAATACTACAGCATAGTTTTCATCTTAGATACAAGTAATAAACTAAGTTTAAATAGGTTGAATTATTATTTTCTATAAAGTTACTTTAAATAATCATCTTACTTCTTGGTCTGCCTTTTATTCTTAATTTCTATTGGTTATATGGCACCTACAAAGTTATACATTTATTTCTTAAATTTAAATTATAATAAGAAATTACAAATTGAAGTTGATTAACGCTGCTTCACTTCTAATACTTTTGGTGGAGCATGTTCAATCAAGAAATATTTAATACTATCATGCATGGGTCCAGCCCATCGACGTCTAACGTGAATCCACTTTTTATTTTTTTGTAGAGCTACTATAACCACCAATTAATTTTAGGTTAAAAGATTATGAATACATTATTAAGCACACTATTTTTATAAAAATAGAGTCTAAATGTAATTTTATAAATTTTATTTATTATGAAACATTAAGCTATGGAACATTGTAAAAGTAAAACTGCCAATTTATTCAACAAATAGGAAGGAATGTTTTTAGATTTTTTTAACATAATCTTTGGAAAACTGATATGTTTTAAACTGATACAATAATATTGCACTTTTTTTAAAAAACTAAATAGAATATAAATATCAGGAAACTAAACAATATATCTTTTATAGTAAGAGCAAAGTATAATAAAAACACCTATTAACCTAGTAATATTATTACATTATAGATCTTAGACTAAATGAAAACAGTCTGTGGGATTCAGTCTGACGAAGGCGCTTCTGAGACTGAATACGTAAAGCTCTCGATGCCTCGAACGTCGCTCTCAGAGACAGATCACCCCAGTAAGGAGTATGGGTCAAGGCAAAGGCTCATCACTCGCTACGGGGATTCAGTCTGATGGAGGCGCTTCCGAAAGAGGGTAGATAGAGCACTTGACGACCCGGCCCTCACTCACATAGACGACACACCCCAATCAGGAGTCCGGGTCGGGGAGCAACGCGGGCGCAGACGGGTCGCGCTTGTTGATCTCGACGGTGAAGTCTAGGAACTTGTCGGGCTCACAGTGGCGGTTCTTATAGCGTAGGAAGTTGAGAGCCTGGTCCAGAGTTAGGTGGAAGCAGTCCTGCCGGCTCACGTTGAGCGAGGCGCTCTCCAGGTCGCTGTGTGTCTCGCGCGTGTATACAAGCTTGCGCTCGCTGTGCATCCCTACCACGGTCACCTATACAGAACAAAATGCTGAGCGCTCATGATAAAAAAAAAATTGGCAGTCATAGGGACCGCCGATAGAAGTGAAAACTTTTGTTTTTTTAATAAAACATAATTTAAATATAAACCATAACACTAAGTAAGGCGTTAAAGTTTAATTACGAATGTATTGTATTTATATTTAAGACCTTGTACAAGCCTGTCGCTTCACGCTGTTCGCGAGCATGTCTGTGACACGAATCCACAAGTTTACCCCCTACCAAAAAGTGCTCAACGCGGCTAAAGAAGAAGAAATGTGTGTTTGTATAAGCCTGTCCTTGTCTCCGCCATAGCGCTGTCCCGCTTTTCAGACAAGATGGCGTCAGTAAAATAAGTCCACATTCTTTGTTAGACAGCGTCCGTCTATGTGAATTGAGGTCGTTGCGTGTCGCACATAACTTTCTATATAACATATCTAAAGTGTAACCCACCACGTAAGTGAATGTGTTGGCGTTGCACTTGGGCCCGATGTAGGCCACGTGCACTACGACGCCCCACGTGCGCACGTTCACGTCCACGCGCAGGTGGAACAGGTCGCGCCCCGCCACCACCAGCCAGTCCTCGTGCTGGTCCGCGTTCATTTTCATCGTGAAATCGTGTCTGCTCCCCACTTTCAGTAGCGCCTGGTGGTTAATCTGTGACCAATTTTTTAGGGAGTTATCGACGTGTACCATCGGGTTCGGAGGATTTATAATGCAAGCAAAACTGATGCTGAAATCTTCACAAAGGTTAAATTATTTTCTTCAAAAGAGCAACCACGTCTTGTCAAAGTCAACTTGAATAAAACAAATTTGAATATACTAGTCTAGGCAACGGGGTGGTCCGTTGTATGGAGACCCCTGCATTAAATTATCAGTCGATGAAACTTGGCTGGGTTTTAGTATTGGATGATCCAAAACTTACACAAAAATATCCAACAAAAAAAACATCTGGAAGTTAGGTATACCTAAAACTTAAAATTTATGATTGAATATTTTCTCGATTCCTTTTTAAAATAATAGTAGGTACTATGTTTACACTCAAAACCGAAATATCAAACGAAAAAATCATGCAGAACATCGATATTTAAACCGATTTTATTATCAAATCTAAACTGCGTTTACGCGACCTTCCTGCTTTAATAATTGGGTATAGCATAAAAAACCTTACTTTCTTAGTAACCTTACTAATAGCCAAATATGAACCTTACAACAATTTCAAAAAAAATTGGGAGCCAAATCTGTTTATTTACTAAACTTTTATTATACTAAATAAGTAGTACACTAAATAAAACTAAATTTCATACTCAATAAATATGCATTTATTAATGCGAACAATGTGCTTGCATTTCCTTGGAAAGTTTGGTTAGTCAGGTTTGTATGTTGTTGTTTTTAATTTTAGGCATGATTCCAAGTTCTCAGTTTACTCTTGATAATGATGAACATTATCTTGATCTTGAAAAAGATTGTTCGAATATATATGTAGAACCGAAAAATGAAAGAACAGCAAACGCCGCACTTAAGATGTCAAAGAGCCACATGCGGCTCTGGAGCCGCACTTTGCCGACCACTGGCCTAGGCTATACCTGGAAGTGATGCGGCAAGGCGCTGAGCGGCAGCGGCTCGCGGCGCGCGCAGGCGCCGACGGGGCAGCGGTAGCGGCGGCTGGCGCAGCTGGACTCGTGCGCGTTGCGGCGCCGCATTATCATCACAGTACATATGAGAGGGCGCGTGTTGGATTGATCGATGTATACCTGGAAGTGATGCGGCAAGGCGCTGAGCGGCAGCGGCTCGCGGCGCGCGCAGGCGCCGACGGGGCAGCGGTAGCGGCGGCTGGCGCAGCTGGACTCGTGCGCGTTGCGGCGCCGCATTATCATCACAGTACATATGAGAGGGCGCGTGTTGGATTGATCGATGTATACCTGGAAGTGATGCGGCAAGGCGCTGAGCGGCAGCGGCTCGCGGCGCGCGCAGGCGCCGACGGGGCAGCGGTAGCGGCGGCTGGCGCAGCTGGACTCGTGCGCGTTGCGGCGCCGCATTATCATCACAGTACATATGAGAGGGCGCGTGTTGGATTGATCGATGTATACCTGGAAGTGATGCGGCAAGGCGCTGAGCGGCAGCGGCTCGCGGCGCGCGCAGGCGCCGACGGGGCAGCGGTAGCGGCGGCTGGCGCAGCTGGACTCGTGCGCGTTGCGGCGCCGCATTATCATCACAGTACATATGAGAGGGCGCGTGTTGGATTGATCGATGTATACCTGGAAGTGATGCGGCAAGGCGCTGAGCGGCAGCGGCTCGCGGCGCGCGCAGGCGCCGACGGGGCAGCGGTAGCGGCGGCTGGCGCAGCTGGACTCGTGCGAGCTGCGGCGCCGCATTATCATCACAGTACATATGAGAGGGCGCGTGTTGGATTGATCGATGTATACCTGGAAGTGATGCGGCAAGGCGCTGAGCGGCAGCGGCTCGCGGCGCGCGCAGGCGCCGACGGGGCAGCGGTAGCGGCGGCTGGCGCAGCTGGACTCGTGCGCGTTGCGGCGCCGCATTATCATCACAGTACATATGAGAGGGCGCGTGTTGGATTGATCGATGTATACCTGGAAGTGATGCGGCAAGGCGCTGAGCGGCAGCGGCTCGCGGCGCGCGCAGGCGCCGACGGGGCAGCGGTAGCGGCGGCTGGCGCAGCTGGACTCGTGCGCGTTGCGGCGCCGCATTATCATCACAGTACATATGAGAGGGCGCGTGTTGGATTGATCGATGTATACCTGGAAGTGATGCGGCAAGGCGCTGAGCGGCAGCGGCTCGCGGCGCGCGCAGGCGCCGACGGGGCAGCGGTAGCGGCGGCTGGCGCAGCTGGACTCGTGCGCGTTGCGGCGCCGCATTATCATCACAGTACATATGAGAGGGCGCGTGTTGGATTGATCGATGTATACCTGGAAGTGATGCGGCAAGGCGCTGAGCGGCAGCGGCTCGCGGCGCGCGCAGGCGCCGACGGGGCAGCGGTAGCGGCGGCTGGCGCAGCTGGACTCGTGCGCGTTGCGGCGCCGCATTATCATCACAGTACATATGAGAGGGCGCGTGTTGGATTGATCGATGTATACCTGGAAGTGATGCGGCAAGGCGCTGAGCGGCAGCGGCTCGCGGCGCGCGCAGGCGCCGACGGGGCAGCGGTAGCGGCGGCTGGCGCAGCTGGACTCGTGCGCGTTGCGGCGCCGCATTATCATCACAGTACATATGAGAGGGCGCGTGTTGGATTGATCGATGTATACCTGGAAGTGATGCGGCAAGGCGCTGAGCGGCAGCGGCTCGCGGCGCGCGCAGGCGCCGACGGGGCAGCGGTAGCGGCGGCTGGCGCAGCTGGACTCGTGCGCGTTGCGGCGCCGCAGCTGCGTCTCGCGCCCGCACCCGTGCCGGCACGGGTAGCGCAGCATCTCCGCAACCTGCCATTACACCATTACCATTTTATTAGATATCCAAACCAGATTATCCATTTATCTTGGCCGCAACGCCATTTATTGAAACTACAATAATTTAATATTTTTAACGCCATCTGTGAAGTTCTCGATGAACTATGACGATACCTGCATCATTAATAACGCCATCTGTAATGTTTTTGATGAACTACAGCGAGTCTTGTCTTATCTACATACTGTTCACAGCTCTATTACAAATGCATAAAGATGATGTTTATTTGTTCAAGCAGATTGATCGTGAAAGCTGAAACAACCTCAAAATTGAAAATATTTTGGTAATAAGTGAGTTTTTAGCAAGTGTCCGTAGTTTGAATCTGCTCTCAAGTATAAAAAGGTATTAATTTGTACCCAGTAATCAATGTTTTATGACGGTTGGTTCTTAGACAAACTTTGTATGGGGACAGAACAATGCCCTTTCTGAGTATTAATTTTTGAAATATTCATTGTATTTACGTTTTATTGTCTCGTCCTTGTAGGTTAGGTTAGGGTTCGACATAAATAACAAGGCAGTGGCCGGCCGCAGGCCGGCCACTTAGGTTTTATCGGGTTTATATATCTATCAGATTACAATCTAACGGTCTTTATAATCTAACGGTGACATATACATATTGAATTCAAACTGGGTTATCACTCCGCGATGCTACACTATTTTATAGCGCGAGGTTGCGACACCTGCACTGAGGGTGCGTGACTCACCCCCTCCATTGCGCGGTTGCGCACGGAGCTGAAGATGGCCGCTCGGGGTAAAATAGCACTCATTCTCGATGCTACACTATTTTATAGCGCGAGGTTGTGACACCTGCACTGCGGATACGTCACTCACCCCCTCCATCGCGCGGTTGCGCACGGAGCTGAAGGTTGTGCGGCACACGGGGCAGGCGGAGAGCCGCGCGCGGCACCGGACGCACACCAGGTGGCCGCGCCGGCACTGCGACATGGGCGGTTCCATCCACTCCAGGCAAACGGGGCACTCCAGCAGCTGCAGCAGACTCTGCCGAATACCTTACCGTTAGATAACTCAGGTAAAGTACTATACTATGGTGTAGTGCTTCACTATGGTATAGTAACTAAGGTAAAGTACTTTACCTTAGTTATCTATATTCGTTATAGGAACAACGTGGTAACACAGAAGTCGAAATGTCATGCGGCGGCCTTGGAAGTATGAAAGCGGCGTCCGCGTCTCACCACCTCTGGAACTATACCTGGCATCCCGCTTGCATTCATTTTGAAATATGATAGAAGTGGCGGTGCACCCGCGCCCCTCGCCTATTGTATATATCCCGCAAGTTAGGGGCTCGTTTTACAAACGTTGAGTAATAAATTCATATAAAAACTACCTGATGCCCGCGATTTTATCCGCGTTGAATATGTTTTTTAATTCCCCCGGAAACATCTTAATTTTCCGGCATAAAAAGTTGCCTCTGTCACTCTCCAGGTCCTCCAATATACCCATACCAAAAAAAACACGTCGGTTCGTAGCTCTGTTGCGGCATGATTGAAGAACAAACAAACACACTTTCATAAGTATGATAGTATGATGGTCACTCACTCTGTTGAGATCCTGAACTGTTAATGGCTGCATATCCACACTTTCTGAAAATAAATTCCAATACATAAATACTTCACAACATGCAAAATTATACAGTTACCAAGCCATAAAATTTTTTTTTAGTAACAAGAATTATACATTTTTTACCTTCTCGTTTTCTTTTAATTCCTTGGGGACTCCGCGATGCTGCAGTCGCGGCATCCTCAACAGTTCCCTAAAGAACAAAATAGCACCACTTGTTATCGAACATAATAAAACGCATCGATTTTTTTTATCAACTACAAGTTAACCCTTGACTGCGATCTCACCAGTCTAAGATGGTAGCGGGCTAACCTGTTAGGGGTATGGCAGTTATAATGAACCCATACCCCCAATCGGTTTCTACAGTGGTATAGCTTGAAACAAATTTTTTTTGAAGTGAAACTTCTTTAGTATCGTTGTAATTTGAAAATTTGATAAAACGGAAAAACGACACCAAAAAGAGACAAAAATATTCATAAATAGGAGCCTCCGCCTGCGGAGGCGGAGGCGGGGGTGGATTTCTCCGATCACATCGTCAATTTTCTGTGCCTTAGAATACGATGAATCCCACATTTGATTTGTTTTGAGGATTCTTGTAAGGACAGTTGCCTTTTGCTTGCTGCAATGGTGTAACTGACGTCACCAGCTTCGATTTGTTGTCAACGTAAATAAACCTCCATTACAACTCCGCAAAAAAACGGCGGAGGCGGATGCGGAAGCGGAGGTACGATTTCTTGCGAAAGTTCCGCATATACGGAGGCGGAAGCGAGGTTACGTTACAACCCTAATTATTATCTATATCATATTATACTTGCGTGAGACAATATTACCTCGTTCCGTTCGTCGTCCCCGCTGGCTTGCGCCTGGTTGGACGCGTTGTCGTCGGGCTGGTGCTCCTCAGCGCCATCTGTCTCCATGGCCTCCTCCACAACTTCCACCACTTCCACGTTATCATCCGGTACTCTCAGCGGCTCACTGGCGGGCTGCGGGGACCGTCCGACCGCGCCTATGTTCACAAGCAAATTAGCCTTTCTACATCCTCCCTGCTCAGTGGTGAACTCCTAATCTATTCTATACTAATAATATAAATGCGAAAGTTTGGATGGATGGATGGATGTTTGTTACTCTATCACGCCAGAATGGCTGAATGTATTTCGATGAAATTTGGCACAGAGATAGATTATAGTCTGGAATAACGCAGGCAACTTTTTATTCCTGAAGATTAAAGAGTTCCCGCGGGAACCAAAAAACCAATCCACGCGGACAATGTCGCTGGCATCAGCTAGTAGCAAAAACCATATTTCTTGTTCATTCGGGATACCTGACCTAATTTTTTTTACTGCAGCCATCTCAGCTTTCACTAGACAAATTATGCCATTGTTGGACACACAGAAACTCCTAATTTTTATCATAATTATGTAGGTATTATTAGATATAAACACTCGATAACCATTTTAATCATACTTTTTTAGAATTTACACACAAACATTGTACCGCCATCGCTTGACATTCCAACATAGATTATTATCTCCCCCATTACATCCCGCTCCAATCGCCCGTCACGGTCGAGGGCGCTGTAGAGGAAATCAGACCATAGATGGACCATAGATAGATCCGCCAATTTCAGTCTAACAGTTCGGCCATCCTGCCCTTACTTCGCCCTCGAAGTTTACACCCGTCACACTTTGAACACTTAATTAATTGAACTCACGGTGATTGCTGATGCTACTCTGTCCATAGTCGTATTGATATTGGTCCTTATCGTATAAGGTTACACTTAAGGCACTGACTTCATAAACCTTTAAGTTCAGGTCCAGATAGCAATATTATATTTGAGGTTACAAGAGCATCAGTCTTCATCGCTTTTTTTTTTTCACATTACAAGACATCATCTAATAAGTAAGTACGGATTTATCACCCATGACACAGCTCATCATAATATTATGTATTCTAGATAAGTTGACTCTGATGGATTTGAGTGCGGCAACATTCTGAAGCAATTGAATCGCCATATTTCACATACAACAAAAGCTTCCCAACCATGTACATTTGTGAACTCACTTATTCAGAACAAGCTCCCCAGCATTACAGAATTTCGCTAGTTACCCAAGCACATAATATAAGTAATAACTTTCCCTTACTCATTTTGGTTAACCCAATGCCATTTAATGACAATTAAGCTTTAGGGATCTAAATGGGAAAGTAAGTTTAACTTTGTCTGATCTATAACATCATACATTTTCTTACACTTAACCCAAAGTTTTAATTCGATAAGGGTAATTCGTAACAATTTCAATATTCTCACAGATATGAGAATACCATCATTTGATCAAATGATAATTAGATTCTTATAGTCTAATGGTATTATTATACACCTATAATTCATTTTCCTATGAGTATGAGTTTACTCATGTTCACCTTGTTACTTTCCAGAATGGTTATTAATACCTACTCATTCATTACACCTAATTATACTTTCCTCTTTACACATGGCATAAATGACTTATACCTATTCTGTAAGCCTCAACCAGGCTAGCTTATGTTATGATTCACCCCAAGAATGTTTATCTGACAATCGGTGACAGTTAAGTTACAGAACTCACTAAAACTCGAAGACCCGAGCCACGTTCTCTATAAAAAGCCATTTCGTAGGTACACTTTGCACATGCTCCAACTTTTGAGCAAATCTCTACGTTCCTAATTTAATTTGAAATATTGAGATTTCATAAGCACCTTATTCCCACAGGAAGAATAGATTAACATTATACCGTGGCCCTGAATGGTATTGTTTTAACTTAACACATCAGGCAATTCAACTCAGATACTGATGAAGGCAGCTCTTGCCAAATTTCGACGCTTCGTAAAACCAACCTCAAATGTTGATACTATGCAATACATCATACCTTGGCATCTGCTTGGCCACTAATATCATTCTGATTTGTGCAGTAGTGATAGTGTGGTGAAAACATATATATTAATATAATATAATATCATAATATAAATATAATATAATGTTAATAAAAAATATAAATGTGTAAAAGTATACTTGGTTGTTCAATATTTTGTTTACTTTTAACTGTTTCTCCTCAATCTAATTCTGGTATTCATATCACTTTCATAAAATATGAATATCCCAAGAAACATCATAGAGAGTCTATTTACACGATAAGTAAATCTTTTTACACGATATTTTGTTACATCGCTCAACCTGCATAAAAATTCTTGACTCTTAATTGTCTCTCTCTCATTGAATCTTAGTAATCCCCAATTGGCATCGAAACATTACACCGATATAAAATCGTGTCCCGTACCTTGACCCAAAATGGCGGTCGTCTGCGCAGGTACATTCTACTACAGGACCCTGCGGAGCATGCGCGAGGAGCGAGAGGTATGGTAACGCGCGGCCCCTCGTGACGTACCTCATACCGCACTTCGTTTGACACCCGGAATGTGTTTCTGTGCATAGTTCAACTTACACGGCGGCTACAATACTTGTTAGCCACTCAATGCCTCGCATTATAACAATAGTTGAAATCAGTCAATACCATCTGCGCATTTTACAGACCTATTAAGCCTTTATATCACCTAACCGTGACACACACTAACCAGTATCATCATCACTGCGCTTTCGCCTGATAAACAGCTGTTTTGCTACTTTCATACTATCATGCGACCAATGGAGAGTAATAGATTCAATAAGCCTGTCTAGCCCCGTGGGCAGGTTACCTAAGCTTTGCTTTATTTTGCAACTCTCGCTACAGGAAATCGAAACGTAGCAGCCCCGCAGGCTAGACTTTCCAAGTCTACTGGCATCATGACCCCTGTTTTCCACACCAGCGATATATTCAAAATGTAGTAAAATATAAGTGATACGGAATTAACTTACATGAGCGGTGAGCCCCACGGGCAAGAAACAACCACATGAGTGATGCGGTCAACGTACAGGAGCTCCACGTGTAACTTACTAGTAATTCACCATCTACTCAGAATCCGACAGGATATTCATCCCAGCCCCAGGGGCGCTAGTGTCCACACTTGAAAGTATTATAATATAAGCCCCAAAGGCAGCTTGTGTCCATTCTTGCAGAGGTATAATTTCACAGCCCCGAGGGCAAAGCCTGTTTCAGCCTTGAAGCATTTCCAATAGACCTGAAATTAACTTGCGTCAGCTCCGAGAGTAGTATTATTTATCTCAGCCCAGAAGGCAATGTATCCCTCAGCCCCGAAGGCAGGTGTCTCTAAGCCACGTAGGCAATGAATATCGGCCCCGTGGTCAAGATATGTCCGCCCCGAAGGCGAGGTGTGTTGGCCCCGAAGCCAAGGTTCATCGGCCCCGAAGGCAAGGTGCGTTAGCCCCGAAGGCAAGGTGCATTCGCCCGAAGGCGAGGTATGTCGGCCCCGAAGGCAAGGTGCGTTAGCCCCGAAGGCAAGGTGCGTTAGCCCCGAAGGCAAGGTCCATTAGCCCCGAAGGCAAGGTGCGTTAGCCCCGAAGGCAAGGTCCATTAGCCCCGAAGGCAAGTGCGTTAGCCCCGAAGGCAAGTGCGTCAGCCCCGAAGGCAAGTGCTTTTGCCCCGAAGGCAAGTGCGTTGGCCCCGAAGGCAAGTGCGTCAGCCCCGAAGGCAAGTGCTTTGGCCCCGAAGGCAAGTGCGTTGGCCCCGAAGGCAAGTGCGTCAGCCCCGAAGGCAAGTGCTTTGGCCCCAAAGGCAAGTGCGTTGGCCCCGAAGGCAAGTCCGTTGGCCCCGAAGGCAAGGCGATACCCACAACGGCCAACTGCCCCTTTACTGAAAGATAATTTAAATTATACTGAAGGCAGTCTGTGTGAAGTAGCCCCGCAGGCATGTGGTGTAAAACATGACGAAGCCCCGAAGGCATGTGATGATAGCTATAGGATTACTCCTCAGACATGTTCTATCAGCTGTGTGCCCAGCAAGCTGATCCGTTACGCAGTAGGCATATGCTATACGTACTGCAGCCCCTTATGGTATGCGCTATGTCGCCCCAGAGGCGCATGCTATAATTTGCATTGGAGCACCTTAAGACATGTGTTCTGTAGCCCCTTAGGCATGTTGGATTATCTGCGCTGTAGCCCCTTTAGGCTTGTTCTGAAACAGACCAGTAGCCCCGCAGGCATATGCATGGACTGGCACTGAAGCCCCTTAGGCGTATTTCACCACTGTGCCACAGGCCCCTGTTAGGCATTTTCCTGAAACTGAATTGCAACCCTGCAAGTCTATGCATTAGTTTGTACTGAGGCCCCTAAGGCATGTTACATTTACTGTTCTGCTGTGCAGCCCTGCCGGCATATGCGTTAATTTGAATGGAAGCCCCTTAGGCATGTGGCGTTTACAGTAAGTGTACCCCACTTTAGGTATTTAACTAAAACTTATCTGCTGTGTCCCTGCTGGTGCATGCATTTATTTGTTTTGAAGCCCCTTAGGCGTATGATATTTATAGTAAGTGTACTTCACCTTTAGGTATTTTCCTGAAATGGACCCATGGCCCTGCAGGCATATTTGTTTCTATTTTGTTTTTATCTTAACAAAAATCAAACCAAAATATCACTCCCAAAAGACTGTTATTTTCTCACATTATACAGCCTGTTCATCTCAACCATATGAATTATTTGCAATATTATTATTACCGGTTCACCAGTACCGTTCATTCAGTGTACTGTGTAAGTACCAACTTCAAATAAATATATTTTAACTTTGACTCTTCAACTATAAAAGTTAAATCTTAACTTTGCATTATTCTTGTACCTTCTTGCACAATATCTGATGAATATAAAAAATCTCCTTGCACTAAAAGGTACCATCGCCTTTTACAAAATAAAATATATATCTCCTTTACTTTCCCTCCAAACAAAAATCATAATTTTCCTTTTTCTAAAAATGGGCATCCTCCTTTTAATTCTTTTTTTTTTTTTAATTTTTTTTAACATATCCCTTTTGACTAAAGAGTCCTCCTCGTCCTCATCATCATTACAATTAAATTGGACTTTACCAGAATTACCACTTGGTTCATTTTGCATTTATTTGCTTACATGACTACAAGATGCGATAGTCAACATAGACATTATCCATACCATTGTCATTCAAGGTGCAAGTTAGGCAACCAGCATAATATATTATAATATGCCACTAGCTTTTGGTCTTCGCCATAGAATAAGACCTCACTAAAAATCAAGAATTAATTAGTTAATCACACCTGTAAAATTAAAAATAATATTATTATCTCTTCAACACCTCGGCTATTTTAACAAGCATCAGCCAGTACATAGCACCATAAATCATGCTACCCCAAGCACAATCACTGATGTGATATCTCCTCTTCAGTATCTCCTCATAATTAGAAGTCAAATGCAGGTCATATTATGGTCATATGCTCTACCAGGCAAATAAGCACACCACTCCAAACAGCCACTGTAAAATACTTGAGACAGACAACACACTTATTAAATACCAACTCCAGTTGAACAGGGTCTCAAAACCAGTCATAGCATCCCTGCAGATTTCCTATTATTTCAATTTTATTCTTTGGTTTATTTCAGTTCACATTTTACTAAACAACTATACACCTGAACTAATGTATCAATGCCACACAATCTTTTATAATGTACTCAGTTATATTATTGTTGTAACCCCTGTAACACCTTATTTTAAATACTAGACAGCTATTCTTTTACCCGCTATTTTAACTGAGTATCCGTTCCCTCTACAAATGCAATTTTCACTTGTAAGGACCTTTATCAGGTTATGCTTGCTTTAATGGAATGTATCATAATATTACAGTTACTCTTAACCTCTGTTCATATAAATAATATCATATATGACTCAGTTCAATAACTCTTAGGATAAATTGAATATTCACTCTCAATTTAAGTACAAGATTATCAATGAAACTAATTCCCAGCTGAATAGGTTAGTAAATACCTCTTCAATAAGTTACTTATTACTTATACCATGTTATGTAGTCGACCAACTACTATCCCTTGACCTATTAGTGTTAACTTAAATGTTTGAATACCTCATAGGTAGCTTGCATGTTATGAACCACCTACCAATGTAATTCACTATGATTTTCATATACAACTTACTTAAATGTAAGTAAATACAACCTGTAGATACCTTTATAAACCTTTAATCATTTCTCTCAATTATATAGGTATTTTATCTAACTCATTTACCTAACCACAGTACTAGGTATATGTAAATGGTAAACTTACCTAGTCCCAGATAGGATTAGATAACACATAGTATACAACCTTATTTACGTTTGGTAATTTGTATGCAAGTACTTGATAAGTACCTACTATTCCATTGAATACATCTTTTTAAGTTTTCCATGCCATTTTTCCAAAGCAATTCCGATTGCAACAATGTATGTGCTTAGGTACACATCCTCGGCTCTTGATACAAATTAAGTACTTACGACCATTTCACAGGACGAGATAGTTGTTTGTATAATAGGCACATTCTCATATGATTCTCTTCGTGTTTCTTTCATGATGAAGAATCATTAACAACCTTTCCTTTTGTTACACATATTGCGTCGCGGCATCAAGTACAAGTACCTACTATTACTATTACTTTACTGAATTCACATCACTTTTATGATCGGACCGATAAATAATTATTTGGCGCGTGAAAGTCCATCCCACTTCTGAATCTATTAGATATAAACACTCGATAACCATTTTAATCATACTTTTTTTAGAATTTACACACAAACATTGTACCGCCATCGCTTGACATTCCAACATAGATTATTATCTCCCCCATTACATCCCGCTCCAATCGCCCGTCACGGTCGAGGGCGCTGTAGAGGAAATCAGACCATAGATGGACCATAGATAGATCCGCCAATTTCAGTCTAACAGTATATGGCCACAGAAAACTACTGCGTGTTTTGACATTCACTTAATCATATTTTATATTTAAACAGGACAAGTATTTTTATATGTATAGGTAGAAGACGTAAGACTGGACTGGATTTTTTAAGTTTTGCTTAGATCTGAAATTAGAAGCACAATTAACTAAGCATACCTTCTCTGTCATTTTGTTCCCGGTCATCTGTGTTGTTATTTGATGGGTTAGCAGTTGTCGGTAATATTGGTGAGGGCTCGAAATCTACAATAAAATAAAATAGAAATATTTTCATATGTTTTCTGTTACATAATTATGATGATAAAGCAATAAATTAATAATGTCCTACTGGCCGAATTTCGGCTCATATGGATAATGACAAAAGAGTGTCCTTAATATCTGTCTGTCATCGAAAGTCTGGTAAGAGATACCAGATTATGTTACAGTCTCAGAGAGATATTATTTTCAGACTCCGACAGACGCTCGGGCGGGCGGATCTCGATAGAGCAACGCTAATATAAAAGATAGTCTACTGATGGTACTGATAATTCATAATACTTTTATTGTCCAGAACATGGTACATTATAAATTATTACAGCAGTTACAACAACTGACTGATGTCTATGAACGTAAAGATAAGCGCGCATTTAGACATGCTCACCGCAGGAGCCGCAAACAGTCATCACATTTTATAATTTTTTTATTATGAATTCGTATGCTACGTAACACCCGCTCACCAAACGAGCTGCATTTTGGTAAAATACTGTAGGTATACGTATCCCATCCACACAAGCAGATGACGATTGACGTCATCAGATTCGGCGCGTTTTAATGCGTACGGTACAGTGAGGACGATGCGGGAGGCGCGAGTGGCCTAATTCTTATGCGTTTCAAGATCAGTTCCTAAGCGCACGTATCTGCGAGTTTTGATGTAGGTAGTACTGCTCGAAACCATGAGAAACAACTGCGGCTCATGCGGTACGTCTAGGTGCGCGTTCACCCTTAAATCTTACGATGTATTTTAGGTTAGCTTATTAATACTATCTTGCGTCGAGAAGTGGTACTAATTCACTTAGACATAATATTTGTTGATTCTTAAGTAATTGTTAACTATTCATTGTTATTTTACGTTTGTTCATTATACCTACTAAATTTAGAACTAATATATCTTTTGCATCAGTTTGCATTAGTAATACATTGGAAGATATCACGATTATCTTGCACTGCTAAAGCAAACTGATTATAACCGCCACCTTGCGTCGAATAGTAGTACTGATATTTAAGCTATAAAATAACACACAGATATCAAGTTGGCGCATGTAGTTTTTAACCAAGTATAATTATTAATTATACACTGAAATTATCTTACGGATACCGCGAGGTCTCAGTTCGGGGCGAACCACCAGTATGAACGGCTCACCATCATCGGACGGCGCGCTGTCGCTGGGCGGCGATCGCGGAGGGGTGCGCGGCGGCGAGCGCGTCGGCGAGCGCAGCGACGGGCGCTGCGGCGGATGCAGGTAGAAGCTCCCTTCCCGCTGAGACGAGTTGCCGCCTGCAGTTTTACACATGTACAAACTCTGCTCAATATAGTATGGCTACTGGCAACTAACTTTATTTTTATTGAATGAGCGAAGCGAAGGTCTCATATTCTACTTGAGTGAATTTGCACTTGTCCGTCCATCCGTCTGTCAGAGCCTTATAACTTCTGAATTACTGAACGTAATTACTTAAAATTTAAATATATAATACTAGTGGTTCGCCCTGAAGTGAGACCTCGCGGTATCCATAAGATGGTTTTAAGTTTAACTATATATTGTAATAGTTAACTTTTAACATTAGAAGCAAAAGAGCTAAAGAGTTATTGGAGAAACGAATAAACTTTTACAGAGTGCCATCTATTGACATCATTGTGAAGTTCTGTTAAAAATACTGAAGCTCGTTAAAAATTAAATAATTTCGTTTCCTTATAATATTTATCTAATTTTAGTATTTGTTGTTCAAGTACAGGATATAAGTCAAATAATTGACCAAGTTTCAGGCGCAGCCTTTCAGAAAATTGAGAATTCTGAGGCCGACTTTGAACGTTAGAAAATCTCCACTTTGAAACCCCCCCATATCTCATGAAACAGGAAGTATCAGGCAGGAAGAATCAGGCAGTTTTAACGTTTCATGTCATTCGATTTAATCTGCGGATACCGACGCCATATTGAAAATAAACTCGCCGGCATATTTAGCGGAACATAAAAAAAAGGTCCATACTTAAAAAAAATGGTTTTATTTTAAAATCTACTTACTACTTCTACTTCTTTTGTTATTTAAAGTTTCATTTGTTTTACTTATAATGAGATCACATTAAGAACAGATTTTGCGAGTAAAGGCTATTTGTGAAAAATGGTACATTTTTGAACTTTTCATGTAACCGGGAAAAGTGAAATTGAATATTAAAATAACAATTAATTAAATTAGAAAAATGGTGATTAATATCGCGTATTTCCTCCACGTGCTCTTATTAAAGTTTCTACCCGTCTAGGCATACTGAGAATGATGTTATCGATGGTCTCCTGGGATAGTCTCCGCCATTCCTCAACTACGGCGATTCGCAGTTCTCCCACGTTGGCAGGAGCTGGAATTCTGGACTTAACTTTTCTTTTCAGCAAGTCCCAAACGTGCTCTATTGGGTTCATATCCGTTGATCTCGCCGGCCACTCCATAACAGTGATATTCATATCATTAAGATAAGCTTGAGTTACCCGAGCGGTATGCGGCCGAGCATTACCCTGCATAAAAACAAAATCTTCACCGATATATGGGGCAAACGGTACGACATTTTCTTGTAAAACTTCTCTGATATAGCGGTCTGCAGTCAGACTCCCTCTGTCAATCACTCCACTGTTAAATCGCGAAATCATATAGCTGAATTGATCATTTCATGAAATAATATAGAGTATATCATTGAATGGTCATAGTTTTCATCAAGAATGATCTGCTAATTAATTGAATATATCAAACGTCTAATGTTGGGTGGCCATAAAAATGTAGGAGTAAAAAGGTTGGGCTACACCAGAAGACTCGCTTCGTCGCCCCTTCATTCAGCTTCACCTCGCTTCATTCACGACCTCGTTCACACTTTACAAAAACACTCTAGGGGTAGGGCAAACAAGACTACGTTGAGTCGGGTTATGCTGATTCGGTTTTGGGACAGTTCACCATCACCACCACTGACACAACCACCATCAGCTCAACCTATTTTCTCAACTCTAACGATTGCTTGAACGTTAGACAAAAATTCCCGTATTCCGTATTATTCGTATCCGTTTACTCCGTATTATCTTGGAAATGTCAACTTACATAACCTAGGTAGTATGAGCAAGAAAAAAAAATTCCAACTCGTACGGATTTGATTTGACATCACAGCGTTAATGAACAGTTTTACCAACTTTACCATATAAATCACTCCGTATACGTATGTATATAGTACGATAGATGTCAAAGACAGCACTTGAGAACACTATCCGCGGGGGTGAGGGCGGACGGGAGAGGGAGATGCCCCCGCCCGTCACCTCAGGCCCCGACTGCATTCAACTCGGGTGCGTACTATAGTTTCATATAGACAAAGCCATAAATTTTTAAAGTAACTTCACTTGAAAACTGCTGGTATACAAGACCAGGTTCTTCTTTTTAAAATTTTAATTTACGAAATTGACGGTCGAATTCTATCTCCACCTTGGGCTGCATTACCTGACTATGTATAAAATTACCTAAGTATATATAAAAAAAAACATTTTTACAAACAAATTACAAACAGTTTGTTATTTATGGGATGCAGAAGTAAAGTAAAAGATAACAATGTGTTGCTCAGAATTAGTGTTGGAAGCACAATAACCTTCAAGACTACAAATTACCAAAGATCCTCATTTACTCCTATAGAGGAGTACAAAAGGATGTTGCATCAGTTCAATGGTGCAGTCAGAGGCGAAATCACTATACATGCTAAAAAGCCTGGCTTGCCTTGTCCAAAACAAACATCCAAATAGACAAACTCAATAATAACTCAGTAATTAATCGATCAGTTTAAATTACGTGTTTAAATTTCGCGCGTCCTGCAGTCTCAGTTCAATAACCGCTTGCGACTGCTTGTGATTACGTCTTACGAGCCTATTTGAGTCATGAGTGAGTGAGAGGGACTGTGGCTTTGAATTTTCTGTTTCATGTCATTACATTTTGTCTATTTAATCCGATATAAATTTGTCTATATAGTATAGCGACATGTATGGCTCGTTATGTCTGGCTTTCAGCCTTTACTACTATTTTCATATTTATAATCCGCCTAATTTAAGAAATCGTACGGGAATTTTTGGAACTAATAATGTGCATACAAAAATTTCATAATTCGACTTCTAGCTTCATACTCTATGGGAATTCTTTCGTGATACGGACTAAACCTTCATAAATTCAGTGTTTGCTTTTTGCTGTGGGAGTGCATAGTGAATTAATATAATTCGTGAATTATTGGTAAATTTTGTAAAAAATGAGTTTAGATTTAATTAATATTGTTCCTTGTGACAATTTAAAGTGTGTGCAAACATTGATTGGCGAAAATAAGGTAAAAAATTTAACTTTTGAACAGAAAGAGCTTCTTGTAAATTCACCAAAACCTACTCCAGACTTGTGTATTTCACAAACTTTTAAAAATCGAAAAAGGCATTTTAACAGATCCGCGTAAAAAACTAAATGGATTGTCGGTTGTGCTCGTACAAATAAATTATATTGTTGGTGTTGCATATTTTTTTCTAACGAAAATAATGCTTGGAATACGAGTGGCTATGATGATTTAAATAATTTAACTGGTGCTATAAGAAGGCATCAAAATTCCCAAATTATACATATGAGTTCCGTTATTTCTTTTTGTAATTTCGGAAAACAACGCATAGAAACTTCTTTGTCCCGCCAATTGGCAAATGAAATTTCAAATCATAATTCACGCGTAGATCACAATCGTAGTGTTTTTCAGAGATTAACTGATATTGTTTGTCATTTAGCACAACAAGAACTGCCTTTTAGAGGTCACGATGAGTCCAAATACTCATTAAATAAAGGCAATTTTTTAAAACTTGTATCGTTACTGTCGAAGTACGATTTAGTTTTAGAAAAACATATGCAAAATCAACAAAGCGGCAAATCAGGACCGAGTTATTTGTCTAACAAAATTCAAAATGATATAATTCATTCTGTAGCTGATGTTATGAAGTCTCACATCATGTTCGAGATCAATATGACTCAATTTGTTTCGATTATTATTGACGAAACACCCGATGTTAGTAATAGAGAACAGTTGTGCGCAATTCTCAGATATTACTCTGATAACGATATTAATGATCGATTTTTGGGTTTTATTGATGTGTCTGAAAGTCGTACATCAGACACTCTTTCCAAAATTATTTTAGAAATACTAAATAAACACAAATGAAACAAAGTAAAAGAAGACGTAAAAATAGGATTGGCAGTGCTTGGGTTCTGGCTTGCCTTTCTTGGGACCTTACGGCACGCCACCGGGTGCAGTATCATACATAATATGCTCATATCTAGCTTATTCCCATTTCTGTAATAATATTGTTTTTTTATGTGATTAATTATTGTTAATAGTCTACCTATTACCTACCTACCTATACCCAGTGTACCTATATTTAAAGTTATTGATTAACTGGTAACCCCACACTTGCAAGTTCAGATAGATGCATGCCGGCTTGCCAGTAATTAGGATAACAACCTTTATTTGTATTGTATTGTATTTTGTGAATGTGTATAATCTGTTGGCAAACCATTAAATAAAAATAAAAATTAAAGATGCATATAAAAGGGAATGAAGGTTGACAGATAACAGAAGTGAGTGGAAGACGAAAACATGTTGTGCCGACCTCACGTAGCGTGGGACAAGGGCAAGAAGAAGATGAAGAAAAGATAAAAATTTCAGATCCAAACAGATTAAAAGACCCTTTTAGCCTTATTGCGCATTATAAGAAAAGGTCTTGCGTCTTAAGAGTAGTGTCTTACAATCAATGTAACAAAAAGCCACGTGGTGTTGTTGTACAACCTGTGAGAATATATAAAAATTGCGAAAATTTCGTAAGCGGGATTCGACTTGCTTAATTTTGCTAACGGCGCTTTTTCCGGCTGAGCTACTGAGAGTTGTTTGAAAGCGCTGAGATTTACTTGGAAGTGTTTATATGTTTAACAGTGACTAAAATAATATCAAAAAGGTACTCTGTTTTACGCGAGTGTAACGCTTTTTGGTCACTTTGTAACTTATAATAACACCCACACCAGCAAGGATACAGGAATAAAAGGTTAAAAGCAAACATGTGTTAAAGAAAATCTTAAACTACAAACAAGTAAATTCTGCAACAGCAATGAGATAATTTAACATTTTTTTTTGTTTTTTGTTAAGTTATACCTATTTGCCACAGACACAAACCTTTATATCGCTCTAACAGTCTTGATTGTGAAACACTCCTGAACCCGTTTTGCGCATTTTCCCTCCAACTCGTCATTCTCGGCGCCGGCGAGCTTTGCCCTGAAGCCCTGGGAGAGCTACCTGAACCTAAAATGGCGAAAATAGCTATGATTCTTCCTCGCCATTTTCTTCTATCAAAAAATTTGGTACTTAGGTAGGTAGGTAACATCAAAAGCCAATCCAATCATTCAAAATTCTGAGTCTGTGAAGATGCTTACTTTGCCCTGGATGCATGTAATGCCGGCTTGAACTAGGATTGCTGCGTAACTTCTTTATGGCAAAAATACGTCGCAATGCCATTGGACCGGTCAAGTCGATACTCTCAGTTGGTTCAACTGCATTTGAAGAGGCCCTAAAACAAGAATGTTAAATTATTTCCATGTTGGAAAGATATTGAGAGTAGTGTCCGACAGAACTTTCGTTTTCTATTTCGGTCTAGTTTCGGTCAAAAAACGGTTGGGTACTTTTCATTTAATTTTCCTTAGATCATTTTGATACCACTCACTGGCCTGTTATTGTACACTCAACTGAAATGACAGGTCTTAATCCCTTTTTATAGCAAGCATTGAGGAAAGGATAGAAATGCAATTAGCTCTGTCAGTTTAGTCTAAAATTATACTACTAAAAAGTTAAGTCTCTTACTATATTGATGGCCAGTCCCATTCAGAAAAAAATATAGAAACATATAGATAGGTGCATTATTATTACCTTGATGGTCCTGGTGAAGGTCCAGGTCCAGATGCAGATGGAGCTGCTGGTCTCGGAAGATTAAGCAGAGACCAGTACAATTCACGCTCAACCCTTGCCTGAATCCTGCGGCGAGGACTTTGCACCAAGTCTGCTTGTGATAAGATTAAAATGTGTAATTTCACTACATTTTTATTAAGTAAATCATGGCTTGAGATTGCAATGGATGTTTTATTTTACTTGTATACCTTATGACAGAGTGCCCTTACAGCATTCTGTATGGGCCTGCGCCTATGGTAAGGCACAGCAGGGTATATTTCCCGCAACAAATACAAATAAAACTTAATAGTATGACAATAAAATTAACACTTTAATGCCTATAAAGCATATGTTAGTGCCTAGTGTTTATGTACCCGCAATGATCATAGTTGAAATTTCAATGTTATTGTCATACTACTGAGTTAAATTTCTATTTTCGCATGAAAATCCTGTCTATGAGCATAGGCCCTGCTTCTACTTTGGTGGAAGTCACAAAGTAAAGAAATGCATAATATTCACAAACTACTACTATATTTATGTACTTAAAATTCATAAACTTTGGTTGTGTAACCAATGAGTTCTTACTGTTTTGTACTTTTTAACAAGCCATCACGCTTGTTATTAGATTGGGGTAAACCACTAGTTGGTTGTTCCGAAAATTGATAGCCACAGAATAAATACAACCATTTCTTTCATGAAACTATTTTTAATTGACGGCTAATTTCAACACAAACCTCCTTTGTGAAAATCACTGGCCAAATATGTGTCGTTTTTTTAAATTTATGTTTAAAGATTATCTGTTACTCTTCTTTTGTTTGCAACAATGTACGTCTCGCGGAAAGCTTTTCGTGCTATAATTTTCTATGATTATAAACGAGGGTTAATCTTCAAGGAATCTCAAGAAAATTTACAAGCTGCTTTTGGGGAGTCTGGTCCTGCGTTAGCAACAATAACTTATTGGTTTCGTGAATTTAGATGTGGTCGAGAGAACTTAAACGATGACCCCAGACCCGGTCGACCACCAACTGCAGTAACTCATGAAAACGTCATCAGGGTAGAGTGGCTATTGCGAGAAAATAGACATATTACACATCGAGAGATACAGGCTGAACTAAACATTGGATCACAGACAGTTTCCACCATCCTGCATGAACACCTTAAAGTTAGGAAGCTTGTTTCGCGATGGATACCTCATTCTCTCAACGATGAGCACAAATGCCGTCTTGTTGATTGGTGCAAATTTATGTTAGAAAAGTTCGAAGGAGGAACTTCGCAAAACGTATCCTACATTCTTACAACTGACGAATCATGGATATATAGCTACGATCCTCTCACGAAGCAGCAATCCACGCAATGGGTGTTTGAAGAGGACGGTTTACCCACAAAAGTTGTTCGCGGTCGGAGCGTTAATAAAAAAATTATAGCGGTTTTTTTTTCGACGCAGTGGACCAGTAGCAGTAATTTCGCTAGAAGACCGTAGAACTGTTACTAGTGAATGGTATAGCGAAGTTTTTCTGCCTCAAGCTTTCGGGGAGTTGGATAGCAACCGCCCAAGGAGCGGCGTCCGTGGTATTCTTTTTCACCAAGATGCTGCATGGTTCCATGACTAGACAAGAACCATGGACTATTTGAAAACTTCGGGGGTACAAATGTTACCCCATCCTATGTACAACAGCCCAGATTTAGCTCCATGCGATTTTTTTTTATTTCCTACGGTAAAAAAAATGCTTCGTGGGCGAAAATTTAGCAGGTCGTCGAAGAATTTCGGCGGTTATTTTTCGACCTCTCGCAAGACACGTTTTTTAAATGTTTTGAAAGCTGGTTTACCCGAATGCATAAGTGCATTGGGAGTGGAGGGGGATATTTTGAAAAGATGTAAATAAACTTTTTTTATATTCTAACTATTTTTCATTTCACTAACTATTTTTGGAACAGCCCACGTATTTAGTGTAAAATTTAAAGTTGCATGCACACAAATCAGATCAGCTTTAGTAAGATAGTTTTAAAGTTTTTAAGTTCTTGACATCAAATTAGCTGTATCATAGAAACCATTTTACCACTGGTCCCTGGATTTGTTGTATCTGCTTGTCTTCTGCTGGTTGTAGAAACAGATTCAGGTGCAGTTGGCGGATTATCTTCATCATCTGCAAAAACATTTTGTTTTCAATGGTCTGAAAAATATGTTGAACATAGGTGCCGATAATACTAATAGGAAAACATCATAATAACTTCTTGTTTCACATGTTGTGTGGACAAGGATATCCTGACACATATTCTGAATCAATCAGAGATTCAATCTGATGATGATGTTAATTGGAATTTAACTATGAACTAGTTACTGCATAGAGCAAGATAACAAAATACAAGTGCCTTGTGAAGATTTTGTAAGGATGATTATGATGTTATTGTAACAAATGTCTTTCAATAATTTGAAACGTTAGTCATTATATTAAAATTTTCAAGTTCTAGCAAAAAGCTGCAGCAAATAATGATGCACAGTAGGTATATAGAGTTTACCATTTAACAGGTACCAGCTGATGGCTGCAACTATATCTGGTTTCAAAAATAATTCCTTTTGAGAACACTGACAATCTGGCATTGGTACCTTCCAGGTTGCAAGTTGTCTGGGTGCCAAATAGACACAACAATAGCGAGATACTTTCACATTTAAAAACTTAAGGACTTATTTTACAGTTCTGTGATTACCTGAACCTTTTGGCAGATCCTACACAAAATGCCAAAAGTCTAAAATTTTATCTTATTTTTCATTTATTGATTTATCTATTCTCCATAACTTTACAGGGGTTTCTAATGTGACTATAAATGCTTTCAGTAGGCACTAGACAGTCGTCGACAGTGTGGAATAACACATAGGCTACTTTTTATTCTGGAAAAGTGATATCACAGGAACCAAAAAGCTTCAATACACGCAGACGAGCAAGCATCAGCTGGTCTTAACTAATCTTAACTGGATTTGACGCAGATAATGCTTGGATACTGGAGGATGCAAATAAACTCAGGCATAGGCATACCTTCAGTCCAGGAAAACAAATTCAAAAAAATAATCATTAGTTGTAAGGTAGTTTAATAATTCTCTAAAGAAAGAACTTCCGATTTTTGAACGATCGATATCAAACAAAGCACAAGGAGACGCTGGATCCAGGCTGCGCAATACCGTAGCGTGCAGAACTTCCTACAGGAGCTACATATCCAGCAGAGGATGGTGCTCGACGACAGCTACGTTCGAATAATAAAGTTGTAGCGTCCGTAACAGATAACTTACTGGTTTTTACAGCCTATCACATACTTAAGTATACATACTTATGTATACTTACCGAAATCTGAAATATGAATGATGCTTGATGAGCTTGGATGAAACAAAAAACCTATAGATATTAGATTTTACAATGTGCAACTCACCCGAGCTCCACGGGTATTCGGTTAGACCGAGAGATTTTTTTAGGTTCTCTCGCCTGTTATTCCCCATTTGAATCTTACAAGGAGTTAGGCTAGCTTGTGATTACTTAAATTAAGAATTGTTTTCACACCAACACAAAATAACACCGGCCACCACCGATCACCCACCGACTAGTACGGACCATATATCAGAGACAAGTTGACCATATATGTTACTTGTCTCTGGTACGGACTAGTACTAAGTAGTACTATATTTATTATACTCTTTGGACTAGTAGTGTAGAGTAGTCACCTGGTAGTCACCGACCAGAAAAAGAAGGTAGTAGTATGTTACTTGTCTCTGGTAGTAGTAGTTGGTAGTAGTATGATGGTAGTATGTTACTTGTCTCTGCAAGAAACCAGGCCCACAGAAGCACAGAACACATCTGGTAGGCCTATTACACTGCACTTTATACAGGGCTTTACATTAAGGGTGGGCGTTTCCTTTAATTAGAACGTCGCTTATTACACAGCAATAATAACACTACACTGTTGTAGTTTAAGGGTCCCTGTAATAGTGCAGTGTAATAGGCCTAACCTGAATTATTGAAGTGTAAAATGAATCAGGTAAAAAGGGTCCCTGAATAGAGAGAACGGGGGGTCCCGTTATGCCAAAAGCCTAATAGGCCTATTACACTGCACTAATCACAGGGACCATTCAATTGGATACAGCGTAGTGTAATAAGATGTAGTGATGAAGGGTCCTAAAATTGGTCCTTATTTCTGTGTAATAAGCGACGCTCTAACTCGCGGCCCTTACCACAGGGCCCTGTAAAAAGTGCAGTCTAAAAGACCTATTGCGCTCAACAGCCCGGGTAGTCAGCTTTCAGGGTGGTTAGGGAGCTTAGTTGTTGCACGACCTGCCTAGAGAGTAGTTGTCTCTATGGCTTGCGTGTGCATTTTGTCAATATATCGTGTGCTAAAGAAAAATAAGTTTTGTTGTGCAGTGTAGTACAAAGTGACAAGGGCCTGTAAAAAGGGCCCAGCCAGGGTCAGGGCCCTGAGGTATGGGTGGCCGTGGCCGCTAGTTAGAGCATCGCTAATTAAGCAATAAGGAGCAACTTAGCGACCATTCCTCCCTATATCTTATTACACTAATTTTATTCAATATGATGGGTCACTGTGAACAGTGCAGTGTAATAGGCCTATAAGTTGACAGCTTTTTCTGGTCTGTGGTTCACAGGCCTTTGACCAGAGACAAGGCCTTTGACGAATTTCATGTTTTCAAGATTTGAATTCCTTCTCTATATTGTGCTAATTTTAGTTGTGTTAGTAAATCTAGAAAAGAAAAATGAAAATTGAAGAAGTGAAGAGCACTGCAAAGACTCAAAGAATATCGGCACACAGCCACATTAAAGGTCTGGGTTTAGACGAAAATGGGGTGCCGATTCAGATGGCAGCCGGTCTCGTGGGCCAGGAATCTGCGAGAGAAGTGAGAATTTCATTGTTGTTAACACATTTTTTAAAAATATACTTAGTATATTTTACACGTTAAATGCTTATTAAAGTGCCTATGTATTAAATGATAACTAAATAAAATAGATTATATTGATCAATCATATAGGGTTAGTTTGGTTACCATGGAGGTTTAATGTTTTTGCAAAATTATGTATAATAGTCGTAAAATATACAATAGGGATGACACCTATGTCAAAAAGATATTATTCCTTACTGATTATTAAATAGAAGGTCTTCCAAAAGACCTAAAATTCACATGTATTACTTACAAACTTTCATTGTACAAGCCCTTTTTAAGGTTGATAAAGAGTTGCTTATTTGATTGAGTTCTTATCATCCATATTATTAAATCCCAATTTTCAAGTCTCTAAGTTAAAAAAAAAACCATAGAATTCAGAGTGTTTCTAGAAGCCAGGACTTTCAGGCTTATAGGCTTCTAAGTAATTTTATTTTGATTAAGAATCTATGATTTTCATTAGGCTGCAGGCATAGTGGTGGATATGATAAGAAGCAAGAAGATGGCTGGTCGAGCCTTGTTGCTGGCAGGTCCTCCGGGTACAGGAAAGACAGCAATTGCTCTGGCAATAGCACAGGAACTTGGCAATAAAGTGAGAATTCTTCATATTATATTATATAGAATAATGTTTCCCCTCATTTTTCAAGAATTGCTTTTCATACTGCAACCTATGGAAAAACATAGTGGCTTTAACTATGTAATTATAGAAACTCTAGATGATGCCTGCGACTGTGTGGTTTTTTTTATTCCCCAAGAATTCTTTAATTTTTGAGATAAAAAGTAGCATATGTCCTTCCCTGGGATGTTACCTACCTCTGTAAAATGGGTTGAAAAAATGGGCGGAAAAGTGTAGTAGACAGACACACACTTTCGCATATATATTAGTATGGATGATATAGTACACAGTAAAATAAGACCCCTAAACCCTGTAGAGAATGCTATTAAGAATAATATTAATAATGAAATTGACTTAATATTTTTTGTTTACTGTAATTGTTAGCAATTTAGGTTTTGGTTAGTAAGTCCAACATACAAAAACATGTGTCTTGTACTCCAAAAGGTGAATTTAATTTGAAAGCTTGACTTCTTCTTACCAACTCAGAAAATTCTGAACTGAAATTCTGCATTATATGTGTTTAATCAACAAATTGTATAGAAACACACTACATACATGTAGCACTTGATAGACATTAGTGTGGGTGTTACAAATGTATTTCTAGCAAAATAAATTAAGATTTGCTAAATATTTCATAGGTACCATTTTGTCCCATGGTGGGTAGTGAAGTATACAGTACTGAGATCAAAAAGACGGAAGTATTAATGGAGAACTTTCGTCGTGCCATTGGTCTGCGTATCAGAGAGACTAAGGAAGTTTATGAAGGAGAAGTGACTGAGCTTACTCCTGTTGAGACAGAGAATCCTGCTGGAGGTAAAGTGGTATAGGTAGTTAAATCACCAAGAAAAGGCAAGGCAAGAAACTGGGTTGCACAAAAGTCTAAGCTATGATATAATCATTTGTCAGATGGTGAACAAATGTGCCATCAAAAATGTGATTTAAAATAAAATAAAATTGATAAATAAATATAAACTCTTTAATTATTAATTAATATATCAGAATTAATTAATGTAATATTAAAATTTCAGGCTATGGCAAAACAGTTTCCCATGTAATAATTGGCTTGAAAACAGCTAAAGGCACAAAGCAGTTGAAGCTTGACCCCACAATTTATGAGTCTCTACAAAAGGAAAAGGTGGAAGTGGGTGATGTTATCTACATTGAGGCTAACTCGGGTGCTGTGAAAAGGCAAGGAAGAAGTGACACTTTTGCTACTGAATTTGATTTAGAGGTATTTACTCAATATTTGATTTATTCATTTATTAGGTACTTGATTCTTTTGCTTTGGCATTAAAAATTGTGTACAGTCATAGTGCCAAATTTTTTAAATATAAATTATTATACCTTCAAGAAATTCTTTCAGAAAAAATGCCTGTTCAGCAAGTGAAAATGCTTTAGATGATATTGGGCCACTTGCACAAGGATATTAAAACTTTTTGGCAAACGCATACAGGTGGCCCAAATTGTGACATCCAAAGAAAAAATTTAGATATCTCGTACCTAGACCTATCAGAAAATACCCCATGTATTTTCAGCAATATTTGGTAGTTTTTGAGTTATAATTTTTTAAAGGTTTTTCATGAGATTTATGAGGGGGTGAGTGTTAGTTTTTTTTTCTTTTTATTTAGTGTTTTTTCGATAATTCTTTTTGGGAACATGCTTGCTATGAAGTGTGCTACTTTGCATAAAATAATTACCATCATAACATTAACCTTAGTCGGAAAATTTTTGGTCGAAAGTGAAAAGTTTACATTAGACAGAAGTAGAGATAAATTTTCTACTTAAGATTTGCTTGCTTGTAGGTGCGAAAAAGCTATACTTTATTGATAGAAGAATAATAATGCCCCCTAAAGTACCAAATTTTTTAACTAGTAAGGGAACCTTAGGAACCCCAAAAGTTTTTGAAATTAGTCGGAAGTGACATATACAGTTTTAAGTATTTTAATCTTAACTTGAAAATCCATTTCTACTTCTGTGGAACATAAACTTTTCACTTTCGACTAAAAACTTTCCGACTTGGGTTAATGTTATGATGGTAATTATTTTATGCAAAGTAGCACACTTCATAGCAAGCATGTTCACAAAAAAATGTTCGGAAAAGACACTTAATAAAAAGAAAAAAAATTAACACGCACTCCCTCAGAAATCTCTCAAAAAAACTTTAAAAAATTATAACTCGAAAACTACCAAAAATCACTGGACATACCTGAGGTATTTTCTGATAGGTCTAGAAGTAAATTATCAGGGTATATTTGTGAACTTTGATGATATAACTTTGTCGATCTTTTTGTCAGTCCTAACACAGACTACAGTCTATTTGGGCTGCAATTTACAAGCCTGAGTTTTTAGTCTACTGCTTTGGTCTGCAAAACTGTGGTGTAATTTTCGATGTTTTTTTAAAGGCAGTAAATTAATAAAAATAATTTTATTTAAATTGTAGTTGCTAAAAAGAGCCAGTATTAGAATATTAAAAGAAATCAATTTAGGAGTCCTTGTGCTAGTGGGCCACTGTCTCCTTGTTATTTTAATAATAAAGGTTTCTCAAACTTTAAAATATTGTTTATACAATATTTTAAAGTTTGAGAAATATACTCATGCTTTATTGGTTATATTTTCTGGTGTACTTAGACTATCTATATAATTTTGGTCTTCTGCATGTTTATTTTAGGCTGAAGAATATGTGCCACTGCCAAAAGGCGATGTCCACAAAAAAAAGGAGGTGGTCCAAGATGTGACACTGCATGACCTGGACTGTGCCAACGCTAGACCACAAGGCGGCCATGACATTATGTCCATGATGGGACAATTGATGAAACCTAAGAAAACTGAAATTACTGGTTAATATCCCTTCGTATGACTAAATATAATGTTAAATGGAATTCAAAGATTTGCTCACGTTTTCAAAAAATATCTTATCTTAGTATAAGAATGTAACTATACGTAAATGCCGGATAAAATCCCGTGTTATGTCAGAAAATGCCCGACTAGTTTCGAACCCATTGAGGGCCCTTATTCAAGATCCAGTTCGCGCGACGCGGTCGCTGCCTGACTGCGGGCCGCGTACCGTAAAGCTCTCTGCGAGGGGTGTTGAGGTGGATATGTCACCGTAAGATTGGAAAAACCGTTAGATTATAATCTAACTCGCGAAATTGCAAACTGTCGAAACATTACAATTTGACGCATTATTTTTCGGTAGATTGTAAACGGTTAGGTATATTAACCCGATAGAACCTAAGTGCCCGGCCTGCAGCCGGGCACTACCTGATTATTTATGTCGAGCTCTAACCTACAAGAAACAGACAAGAAAACGTAAATATAATAAATATTTCAAAAATTGACACTCAGAACGTTCTTTTCGTCTTGAACGGTTCACAATCTTTCGACAGTTTACAATTTCGCGTGTTAGATTATTACGGTTCTAACGAGATTCTAACGGTTTTTACAACTTACAGTGACAGACATAACACGTAAGTTTATCCGGTAATTATGTAAAGTTAAAATGAATATCACTAGTATAAGACTTAATTTTCAAAGATGTTTTGAAATATAACTCTGAGTTGATGTTTTTTTATTTACAGATAAACTTAGAAAAGAAATAAACAAGGTTGTAAATAAATACATTGATCAAGGAATAGCAGAATTAGTACCAGGAGTATTATTTATTGATGAGGTTTGTATTTTCTAACTTTTATTTGTTTACTAGCTAATGCCCGCGACTTCGCCCGCGTGGATTGAGGTTTATCGTTTCCCGCGGAACTCTTAAATTTCCGGGATAAAAAGTAGCCTATGTGTTATTCCAGACTACAATCTATCTCTGAGCCAATCCGTTCAGCCGTTGAGGCGTGATTGCGTAACAAACATCCATCCATCCAAACTTTCGCATTCGCGGTAGAAATACCATTCTGAACTAGTGGTAGATTTACATGACAATCTAAAAGCACTTGTAAAAGCTTTAAAGAATATAATATTATGTATTTTTTTGAATTTATTGAATAATACCTAATTAAATCAAAATTGTATGTTTGTCTAGGTTCACATGTTAGATATAGAAACATTTACGTATCTCCACCGTGCATTGGAGTCTGCGATCGCGCCTATAGTCATTTTCGCCACTAACAGGGGGCGCTGTAAAATAAGGTTAGTTTTTCTTTCATCGTTCTCAAAATTGTTACTAATCGTGTTTACGTTAAATATTCAAGTAAATGTAGACCAGATGCCTGCAACTTTACCCGTTTGAGTTTAGTATCTTTTTCCAGGGTATAAGTAGCCTTAGTTGGTCCTTCCCCATTTGAGTTTAGTATGTTTTTCCAGGATATAAGTAGCCTTAGTTGTTCCTTCCCCGGGAAGCAACTAAATTTCATCCAAATCCATGAACAGATTGACAGACAGATACTTATTATTGTTATGGACTATAGGGCCCGGCAGAAGTTGTCTTGCCCTTTATCTAGAACCCGATTGCAGTGCCACCTACCAGGTCCAATTGTAAATATAAACCATCCCGAGGCCCGGGACCCACTCAAACACAAAAAATTCCAACAAAGTCGGTCAAACCATTTGTGTTTTAGCTAGTAGACTAACAGCAATTCATTTTTATATGTATATAAGTATTTTTTTTTTTCAAATAAGGCTTTCAGAAGTGTTAATTTTTTTCATATGGGCTTTCCCTTAATCAGCCTTTTTCTTTTCAGAGGTACAGAAGATATCATCTCACCGCACGGCATTCCACTGGATCTTTTAGATAGGCTATTAATCATTCGCACGCTGCCCTACAATAAACCTGAACTTTTACAGGTACATATTAGACTATCTTTTGGGTGCTACTTTGTTACACAATAAGTGGCACAAGTTGTCCAACGTGAAATAAATAATTTATTTTTCATTTTCATTCCAACTTGCAAATTGTTTAGGCTAATGCTTGGTTCCCATGTGGATATCTTAATTTCCAATTCAAATCAGGGAAACTCAACTCTCTCCACTATAATCAAACAACTTTGAACTTGTCAGTTAGTCAGTTTTTGACGTTTCAGCGCCATACGTGAAGATGGGAAGAATAGACTGGTTATTTTATTTATTGACGTATTTTTTGTTCGACAGATATTAAAATTACGCGCCTCAACAGAGGGAATCGCTATAGATGACGAAGCGTTGGCTGCGTTGTCCGAAATCGGTACCAATAGTACTCTCAGGTGCGTAACTATAATAACTATTTGCTTAGAGATATTTTTATTTTAATTTTATGAAAAGTTCAAGCCGGGCTGCGATCCCCTTATAATGGCATTATTATTAGCGTATTTTTTGTTTTTCATATCCGCCATATTGGATTGATTATGGCGTCATATGACGGACGGAACGCTAAGGCAAAGATTGCGATACCTTATTTATCGAAATTCAATAAGTAGTTAGGTAATTAACGGGGAACGACTACCAAATACTAAAGTAATAAGACAGTGTAAACCGAAATTTATTTATACTATTAAAAAGGTGAAAAAATGTTTACTTTTCTCGAATTTCGAATTCGCCGAGATATGCTCCACACAAATTTGAACTTTATGTGGTGAGGATAAACTTCACTATTCTTTGTACTCTACTATGTCATGAACTTCTACTCGAATCAATCTGCCCCCCGATTGTCTAAAAGTTGCCGATTAAATCGTCAAAGTTCGGCGTCAAAGTAAAATAAACCATAAAAGCATTGAGTTAGAGCTCAATTTCGTGTATCCATTCTCATCCGTTTATTTCGTACATACCTAAACGTATGAGAATGGATACACTAAATTGAGCTCTCATTCAATGCTGTTATGCTTTATTTTACTTTGACGCTGAACTTTGACGATTGGATCGGCAATTCTTACATAATCGCACCTCTGATGTGATTCTCGTGTAGGTACGCGGCCCAGTTGCTGACGCCAGCATCACTGACCGCTCGCGCTGAAGGAGCGAGCCGCATCACTCCTCAACACATCCGCGCAGTACATTCGCTCTTCTTAGACGCCAAGGCCTCCGCGCGCATCCTCACTCAACACTCTGATAAGTACATGAAGTAACATCCTTTGTTCAGATGCCTCATATGGCTCTAATATCTGAACACACGTAAAGCACTCAATGTAAAATAAAGGATACAAGATAAAATATTACTGTGGCAACGTGTGTAAGCTTTATTACAATAGAAATAGAGATCAGGTCCGCCTGAAAGTAGCGTAACACGCAGCAACATGTCCTCGCAATAATTACAGGTTTCAGTTTCACGGAAAAGAGGAAGGTCGTCAAAAAATTGTGAATAACTCGATTGAAGTGAATAAAACTTTTTTAAACTCCAAAACGGGTAGCGTATAATATTGTGTGATAATAAAAAATAGACTATTACTTTAACAATAACACTTGTGCACGGACTTTAGTAGTGACAGCTATCACTAATTATTATTCTCAATTAAATATGTATAGGTCCCCATTTTTCGTTTACCGTATTTGTTTCTCTGAGTGCCTTAGAAAATGCTTTTAGTTTACAAAATGAACAATTTGTTTAGTATCTTACTTTTTGTTCTACTTTTATTCATTCCTGAGGAATGTGTAAGGACATAAACAATTTCTTTTTAATAAATAAGTTTTATTATAAATGAGATTTTTCTTATTCTAATTTTTCTTAACACCTAGCTATGTACACAACTATAAATTATTAAAAAAATATCCGCAGCAATAAACTGGTTCAATATGATAATTCTTCTATCTTCTAAAAATAATATATCAAAAAAGTTGCAGTAAATAATAATATAAAGTGTATAAAATAAATTTACAACATTTACAATAGCTTACATTCCCGTGGTACAATGTATTTACATAGGAAAATTCCGCTGTGCCTTGTTTCATCTTCGGCTCGATTTAGGTTCTTTCTCATCTGGTTTCTTTGAATATGGTACTGGAAAGTGTTGTGTATCGGATGGTTTGACACTTGACATTGAAATAGTTGACTGTGGAAGTTTATCTGTAGAAGTTGGGGGAGTAAACGTAGGTAAGTCGACTCTAACAGCGGTCGGCCCTGCGGTATGCCTATACAGGGCTTCAAACTGCATCTCTTCAGGGACTGAGTGGGATTTGATCTTTCTTTCGTCCCTTGCGTTGATTGGATACACTATTAATATTTTCTCGCCCTCGCTACGCAAAGCGACTGGCGGAAGCGCAGTACTGGTTGATGCCGCTGGTCCCTCTACCACTTGCAGAATCTCTTTCGGTACTACTTTTAATTTGTCCATTTTCGTCGTCGTTGGGACTGGGGTCGTAGATGACGTTGTTGTTGTTGTTGAAATAACCACCGGTATGTCTGGGTCCTCGGGAGTTTCAAATTCACGTTTTTCACCAGGAGGTCCCAATATCCGAAGCGACTCAATTTTCATTTCCAACGTTGGTGTCGGTATTGGGACCGAGTCCGTTACGTTAATAGCCTCTGTTGGTATGAACCTGGGAGTTGTTTTTGGGAGTTCGCGAGATCCGAATATAGGTAAACGGGGGGCGTATGCTGAAACTAACGGTAGCAGTGTATCTCTAGCGTAACGCTCTGCTCTGGTAATGAAAGATGCTAAACGAGCTGGTAAGAATTGCACTGCAAAGCTTGTTTGCTCCTTTTCCGCCCGTTCATCCGATGCTTCTTTGTTGGGTGGAGTAGATATGTCGTAGTTTTTGGGCTTTCGAGACGAAGGTTGGGTGGTTGTTCGGGGGGGTTGAGTGGCGCGAAGCAGAGGCTCCGATATTTCGTGCGTATTGTCCGGAGAATCAGACCTTTGCCTCGGTGTCTTACGCGGACGAGGCCGTAATACTGGTTCAGCAATTTCTACTAGTCCACTGGGAGCTGTTTTTGTGTTAGTCATGCCGAAAGCGCGACCCGAGTCTGCCGTATGTTCCCAATCATCAGCTACCATAAATTGTCTCTGTGGAAAGTCTTCAGGTAGTTCGTTATCATGGGGATCATCCGTAGCAGGGCCTGTTATGTTTGCTTTATCGGTGATTGATTCACCTTTTGTTGTGTTTGTAGATTCTTCAATCTGGAAAATAACATTTTGTTTTTAATATCGTCGCCAACAAAAAACATTAAAGGAGGATGGGCTGAAATAATTTAAATATAAACCTGTTGAATTTGACAATCTCCCGGATACAACGGCATTTGAACTGTTTCATCGGATAGCAGCCGCAAAGCTTTGCAGAACGACGATCTGTAGAAGTAAAATAAGCGTAAAAATAGTCTTCAAGTGGATGCACACTAAGAAACATAGCTTAGCTTTTCTTGGTCGAATGCTGACTTACGTTTTGCCGAAACTGTCAGTAATGAGGAGTTTGTCGAAGCGTATAGCGCGCAGACCGGCGCTGAGCCAGCCGTTGTAGGCCGCGTAATGCAGCGATGCTCGCAACGGCACTCCCAACGCTGGATGCGGCACCAAAACTCGACCAAAGCGCACGTTTCGAGGACTTTCCTCGCGTCTGTTAATAAATTTAGAGGTATATCCAAAAACTGAGAGGTATTGAACTATTTGGATTATTATGTTATATATAGGCCAGCAATTACGCCTTAATAGCAATCAACGATGACATAATAATTATTAATAGTATGTAAGTTAATAACGTCTTCGAGAGGTGATATCTAGTGAAAGGCCCGATGAAAAGCGCCAGGTTTTATACTATTTACATAGGAACTGCGCATAATTTAATACAGTACAAGAATCAGCCTTTCTAGCTATGGTTCATTTTTGGTAACCATAAACCGTCTTTAAGCGGCCATATCTAGTGAAAGGCCAATCCGCATGCGGGCAAACTTTTACTAGCGTCATCTGTAGAGAGCCCTTCAACCACCTAATACTGAATCAGCCTTTCTGGCGATAGTTTCCAAAAGTGCAGCTATCTCCTATAATAGTAGCGTTTTTTCTTTGTTTGAGCTGCCAGCGTTGTACGCATCGTCCAATAGAAGCAATGAGTATACGCGCGACCGACATCAGTTTGGAAGTAGTTCAGATCAGTCATAAAGTAGTATTTACTTGGTCATGGGGAATGATTCGTTCAGTCCAGAGTCGCCGTGCAGGGTAAGTGTGACGCGGCCATAGTTGGGCTTCTCTCCTGCCTCGTGGCCGCCCCACAGTGCTACATGGTACTGGTGTGCTAAAGCAATTATAAATTAATTCATACATAAGTCATAATTTAAAAAATTAAAAACAAGACTGCCCTGCCAAAAAACGAACTAAAAAGTTGATTAAAATCCAAATATAATCTAGATAAATAGAATCTTATTCACATTTTTATTAAATGATATTTTTTTGTGAATCACTGGATATAGAACTATAGATAGTGTTATATATTTTTGGAATCTACTCATCATTTTCTAGATGTTGATTATATAGTTAATGTTATTTTCCATTTTTTTTTCAACTTAAGTCTTTAATGCGGGACCATGGTCACTCAATTTTTCATCAATTTTTTTAAAATTTTACTAGCTTATGTCACCCGGAATAAGCTAGGGATTCTAACGATACATTTATCAAAATCGGTTCAGGCGTATATAAGTTATGGTGGAATATACAAACTCACATACATACATACATACATACATACATGAACCCTGAAAACAATATACTCCTTTTTTCACGCAGTCTTAAAAAAATAAAGAATTTTTTTGAAAAGCATCTGAATGCACTGTAATATTTAATCTCATAGTTTGTAGGGCTTTTTAAATCGTGCTATTAATTTCTTCATAAATCTTCGTGTTAGGCCTTAGGTTAGGTTAGGCCTCACGCAGAAAGTTCTCTATCTCTTCTTACTGAATTTTCCCGCTTCCGGGCATCACAAATACGATTTCTTTTTAGCAGTTGCTTATTAAGGTACCTACCACAGAAGGGTTCCTCTTCTCTGGTAAGAAGATACAACTGGCCTCGACCGAGAGAGCGGTCAGCATAGTATCCCATGTTGCCACAGCGACGATCGCCGTCGCACGGGAAACATTTACCCTGGAAATGTTAACAGCACCTTTTCAATAAGTATAAGATCTGTATCTCAGGGCATTCCACATTTTATTGAAAATAGTTGAGTACACTGGGTTTGGGTTACAGGAGTGACTACCCAAGGCAGGCGGGCATTTTGAAGTTCGTATTAATACGAAATGCAAACTATGTCTGTAGCATGTTAAAATCGGAAGCTAGTAGTGGTAACGTGATTTAGCAGGCCAGAGTTGGTGTTTCAGTCTACAAAATGCAATCCAACTAAGATAGTCATTAGTCTAGCCTGTCTTTACCTCCATAAACGTGTCGTAATCAGCGCAAGGGAAGGCGGGGAAGTGGCATTTAGGCGACACGGAGTCCGTGAAGAATTTGTACGCGCGACGGTGATTGCACAGCGAGCGCCCTTCGGGAGACGCGCCTGCCCACGGCAGGACCAGGTCCGATACTGCGCCCACAAACCTGTATAGGTATAATAATATGGTTTGAGTTCCTGTGATCACCTTCCTGCTCCATTTAATCACAATGAATTGGAAAGGTGGACCACGGGTCTAGTTATATGGTCAATTGACCAACTAAAGTAATGGAGCAACCGCCCCTACGCTACCCCAGGTCAAACTGGACCACGAAATGGTATATTATGTCACCGTAAGATTGTAAAAACCGTTAGATTATAATCAAACTCGCGAAATTGCAAACTGTCGAAAGATTATAATTTAACGCATTATTTTCCGGTAGATTGTAATCTGTTAGGTATATTAACCCGATGAAACCTGATTGTTTATGTCGAACCCTAACCTAACCTACAAGAAGCAGACAAGAAAACGTAAATACAATGAATATTTTAAAAATTGAAACTCAGAACATTGAACAGTTCACAATCTTTCGACAGTTTACAATTTCGCGAGTTAGATTATAATCTAACGGTTTTTACAATCTCACGGTGACATGTAGATACAAGGTAACGGTATTCCGAAAAGCTAGCTGCACAATATACAATCATAATTATTGTTATCATTGACGGAATTTATGTGATTCTTGTGTGCGACAATGGTTTCTAGCCAGTAGCGGAAGATAACCAATTACCTATTATGTATTAATTATTGATAAACCAGAGGTGATTACGATTGTTGGGACTAGATATACTTCCCGTGGGAACTATTTCGGGATGTCCTTACACGGGATCCATACTCTTCCGGGGGAATACTACCATCGCTTAAATTAGTACTGTTTTAATATAGTTGACGTTTCTGTTTTAGAATTATAATCCCTACTAGCTGATGCCCGCGTGGATTGAGGATTTTTGGTCCCCGCGGGAACTCTTTAATTTTCCGGGATAAATGTGCTATTCCAGACTATAATCCATCCCTGTGCCAAATTTCGTACAGATTCGTTCAGCCGTTCTGCCGTGATTGAGTAACAAACATCCATCCATCCATACAACCATTGAAACCTTCGCATTTATAAGGTACGTGACATTTATATAAAATTGTCATTTTGAAATAATGATAGTATATCCCCAGAACTAAATTTCATTAAAATCGGGCGAACAGAGCTCGAGCCAAGAAAGCGAAGCAGACAGACCGACAGAGACGCTTTTGCATTTAAAATATTAGTTATAAATTACAATTTCTTACAAATTGGAGCAGCCATGTTGCACGCGTCCGCCGTTAGGGTAGAAGTCTACGTGTCCGAGCGGCTGCGCGGCACCCAGCCCGCCCAGTATCAAGGTTTCTCCGTTCGAGTGGATCACGTCCACGAACTTCGCGTCGGACTTGTCCAGCCGCGCTCTCGGGTCTTGGAATTCGAAGAGTGGACCGGCTGGATCTAGGCCTAATATTATAAAGAGGAAAGATTTGTTTGTAATGGATTAACTCGAAAACTACCCAACCGATTTGAAAAATTCTTTCACCTACAGAAAGCTACATTATCAGCGAGTAAATAAACTATAAAAAAAAAAACAAAAAAAGTGAGCAAAGTCGGATAAAATCGTCTCTGAGAGCTTACGTGGCGTGCGCTGGGTAAATAGTTAAAGTGAAAATAATGTATGGTAGAATTATTCCTCTTAAAAAGTTAAAAAAAAATCCGCGATAGCATATATCTATCTTTTAAAGTTGACACAATAACCATTTTTATGATTTTCAACTTTGGTCTAAACCAAGTCTACTTGTGAAGGTGTTTTTACCAGCATAGTATTAATCCTTATCAAAATAAATATGTTTGTCATCTCAAGTATTTAATTAGGATAACAAATTTCCTTTACACCATTTAATTTAAATGAATATCTAATGACATATCATAGAAATAATGTAACGTGCAAGGGAAAATAGCGGCCTGTGCTCAGATTTAATACCTATAATCTGAGGGCTGGTGGTAGCGGCAGGTGTAGTGAGGGCGGGTGTACTCTTACAATGATAAATTAAAATGTAAATTTTGCCCACTGCCCACTGGCTATATTGGGTATAGATTATTATGATTATTAGTGCTCCCAGTGCGAAGCCGGGCGGATCGCTAGTTAGTAAATAATCCTGCAAAAACTATTTAGGAAATTCCATTTACGAAATAAGCCTTTTGCAGGTAGTTAAACATTTTCAAGATTGTATGGCAGAGATGAGATACTCGTATTTCGTGTTAAGTTTGCTTATGTAATTCGATGGGTCACCGACTAATGTTGTTCAACATTTCATAACACATGTTTAATACATCACATCTTGATGGCGTACCTACAGAATTGGAAGCCAAAGCTAAACCTTCACGTTCTGCCAACGCGGCGACCCGATGTTATTAAGTTTTCTCTTCTAGTCTTATAAGTAGATTACAAAAAAAAAACGGTCAAGTGCGAGTCAGCCTCGCGCGCAAAGGGTTCCGTAACAGTCCACCATACAATATATGTATAGTATTTTAGTAAATATGAAGAAAGATATCATAACAACACGTTATCAGCTGTGGAATAACTGGCTTTCGTATGGCGCTTGTCTGGTAGCGCTTGACAAACAATTCGACACCATGATTCGACGACATGGTCGGTGGGTATGGAACCCTAATTAACCATTTTCGGATTCTAGCTCAACGGGAAGTAGTACCGTAGGTATAGTGTAAAAATATGCGGCATAAAAGCCCGTATCTTTCGATTGCGTTGACTTGGAAGCTCGATTTTATTACAGCTGATGGGACCGTAGATCTAAGTATGTATTTGATATCAATTTCAACTTGATACCTTCACGAGTTTCCGAGAAAAGGGTGGTTAATAGACAGACTTTTTTCCTCTGGAGGTACGGAACACTATAAATACCTAAACCTATGCAAAAATCACCTATAGTGGAATCTCACTGGGAAGCTTTCATTTGCGAGATTAGCTTAAAGTTAAATTAGTAGGTAAAGATTAAAGTACCTGTAATACGACTTATATTTTTCAATTCGGAACCAGCAAATCCCGCCACGTGAGCTCCAAGGCTAAAGCCTATAAGATGAACGTCTTCGAATCTCAAATCAATGTGTTGAGCTAAGCCTGTAAACAATGAAGCACATTCATTAGGTAAGTTATACCATAAATTCGTATCCATTAGCAGATAACTAATTACTAAAGGTCCACCGCTGGTTGGTCAAAGTTTCTACAGCAAATTCATATAATCTACTACTATATTACGGCCTATGTGTATCTCAGACCGCAGTAGAAACTTATCATATGCATTAGGTACTGAAATCCAAATGACCTCATCGAATATCTCTGTACGTCTCCCGTCTATGCGTCCACCTCTTGCGCACACCAACAGCTTTTGTCTGTTCCTGCTTTATCTGTAGGAGAATGTGAATCTCTATGAAAAAAAGTTTACCCTCCAACAGCATTGCGAGCTGTTTACCGACGAGTCTCGTATTGGCCGCGGCGCGAAGGTAGTTCGGCATGGACGCACCGCCTTCCCAGTCCACGCAGATCACGTTGCATTCTTCCTATGAAAAAAAATGTTACGTAATGACCGTTACGTAGTCACAGTTAGGCAAACTCATAGTTTTTTGTTTTGTTCCTTCTTATAGTTCTTATTACGAAAGTTAACTAGTCTGTTGGCAAGTTGGTCACTCCACAAATTACTTTCTAATGCAACTACTTAGCAGGACATTCTTAAGACATTCTTGACCACGGGTAACGACGCCCCGTACAGCGAAACCCAAACCTGTACTTAGTATAATGGTCAATGTGAGTTTAATCTACGATTAGAGCTTGCTCTGCAAACAACGATAGAAACAGCAATTGATTAAGTATGGGGAAATTCACCACTGTTGCAGTGCTTCCATTAAAGTGCGGCGCCTTTCATACACCCAGACGTTGCCAATGTTAAAGCAGCGAGGACGCATGCCTCCCAGTGCCACGGGGCGGTTATGTTGCAACTCACCACTGCCATCAAAGCGGAGCGCATCTCATACTTACACCCAGACGTTGTCGCAGTTGGAGCCGAAGCCTTGCGATTTCGGGCGTGCATCCCAGTGCCATGTGCTGTGGTTATGTTGCAACTCACCACAGCCATCAAAGCGAAGCGCATCTCATACTTGCACCCAAACGATGTCGCAGTTGGAGCCGAAGCCCTGCGATTTCACGCGTGCATCCCAGTGCCATATGCTGTGGTTATGTTGCAACTCACCACTGCCATCAAAGCGGAGCGCATCTCATACACCCAGACGTTGTCGCAGTTGGAGCCGAAGCCGTGGACGATGACACGCGTAGGCCGCGCCGTGTCGAACGCGCGTGCCGCCCAGTGCCATGCTGCGGATATATTGCTCGCTGACACCGCTACTAAAGGCTGGTCCCCTCTAAATAGGATTACCATTAGAAATTTAAAAAATCCCGGAAAAATAAACTTTCACAGACGGCGTCACGTGCTTAAGCCCATGAACCAGGACCCCGAACGGTTTCGAAACTAGTCGGGCATAGGTATTCCGATAAAACTTTACGTCAGTTTAGCCCTTTATAACAGCTGATATCTATTATTCTTAAAACTGATGTGTATTTTAGTGTACCTGCTGGTTGTAGAGTATAGGAGAAAATTTGTTCCGACCTCCTGTGGTGGACTCGGCAATGTCTCCAAGTATGCGAATGGACCCGTGTCATCAAAGCAGCCAAAATCGCCATAACATATACTCCCTTGTGATCGCTTGGTCCTGTAAATAAACGATGAAAATATTAAGTAAGTACCTAATCACTTACCATTTTAGGCAAAGTGGCAAGTAGAGATTTCAAAATACATAGATTACCCCACACGCTTACCAACGCCTACCTCCGTCTTGTCATATTTTGTCTGAAACTGGTATACAACAATTTCGGAAATATCATCCATTTCTGGTTTACGTAGTCGTAGATATCCTACTTGCAGCTAATATGTTCGGAATAAGTAAGTAGAGTTTTGATTTAAAACTATAGGTAGGTACCTACCTACATTATTTTGTATATATGTCTACTTGATCCATATTCTTATTATCACAGTGAACAGTTATTGTTTAGTTTTTCCGTTTTAGTTACCTGTTACAATAATGTAAATGTTTAACGCGCTTCATTGCAAAGTATAGTTAAGAACTTAGAAAGTGGGTACGTATTGTGTGTTGAACCACCGCCGGTGAAAGTGGCGATAATACGATTTGCTTTGTCGCTTAAATACATGGCCTTTAAGGAAAATTAACAATTTAGAGAGCTGTTAACGAGTTAACGTAATTAATTTTTAATAAATTTCTCACGATTCTTATTAGATTTGGGGCTTTCAGGCCGAGGACAGAAACTCTTTGTCAGGCGATCTCGTGGGCATCATCTAGCAGTTTTCAGCAGATAGGTGCCTAAATAAGTTACCGTGTCCACGCGTGCGAAGCTGTTATACTTTAGGATTTTTTTTTATTTTAGGATTCGAGAGTTTCTCTTAACGAAAATATAATATCCCAATTCACAAGTAGTGTCCCTAGCGTGTACCTTCTAACTTTTAAAACAACATTTTCCTGAAAATACACTGCCGTCCGTAACAAATACTTTATTTGTTATTGCCGGCTGTAATATTATATTCTATGATTATATTATTTTGCTGCCGCTCATCTCTGCTCTTCGATATGATGCAGCCAATTAGGAACTTGAATAATTTTTCCGTATCGCCAACCTGGTCCGCGATCTCTTGATCTCCCACTGCTGCAGGGAGGCTCTGACGGCGGCGAGGAGCTCAGCGTCATGCCGCTCGTCTTCTGCCTCCTGCGCCTCCGACACCGGCCTCCCGCTGCCTCTCCATGACTCTAGTTCGGCATCTGAAAGAACATGTTCAGGTATTAATAATTATAGTTCAGACAGGGTCAGATAAGTCTGTTGGACTAAAATACTATGTAGGTATTATCTAAATGAAATCTGTCTATAAATAAATCTTGGCTAGTTACCACATTACCGGCAAACCGCCCGGGCGATTTACTCATGGTACACGTATAATGATGCTGTTGGATTGGATAGGTAATCCTTCTAGGAAGAGCCAGCTTTCATCTTGGACAGTAGCTGTGTCATCTTCTTAACTTCCTACCTACTTGAAATCTCATTTGAGGAGAGAAATACTACCTACTTTTCATAGAAATAAAACAAAAAAATTAGGCAGCAGGACCGCTAGGTACTTCTGCTTCTCTATTCTGCTCTCCGAGCGAACCTATTCGTAAAGGTCGTAACTTTATAAATCCAGTTTCCATTGTAGCTAAAACTACGCTTTTTATTTGAGAAAGTTCGTTTTAAAAACTCAAAATAGGGCATTTTTGATTACAATCTTGTCGTTAGTTAAAGTATACCTACTCAGAAAAGTGCACTTGTAATTCTTTAAATTACATAAGTAAGTAGTTAAGATTTTGTCTTAATTAATTTGCACCTCTAACGACGATATTCGTTTTTCTTAGATGCGTTCGATGCGCTCGTGCCTTGCAGACGTCACACGCATTTTCAGTATTGAAAAATGCGTTGCGGTGTGCTCTCAGAATCGCTACAATCACCTTTAGAATAAATAGGAAATACAATTCTATCCAAAAGTGGGTGCGTACAATACTGAGTTTCGTCAGTCACAAAGAACTCCTATTTTAAATTCATTGTGCGTAGAGGACACAGAGCACTAGGTAAGTCCCTAACCTGAATTCTTGGTCTCCGGGTGCGCTGTCGCCTGTCACCACTTTTTGTCTGGCCTTGATGTGTGTAGGGCAACATCACACTGGCCTACTGAACGAAAGGAGGCCATTCCCAACGTCTTGTATGGTGGGAAACCTAACAACTGTTCGCGATACACGGTGTCACTTCTATGGAACTTCACGTTTTTATCTCCGCACACATTCCGACTTGGAAATGTGTCGACTTATCTACGTATTTGAAAGTATAATTTAATAACAATTTAAATGTTGATACAGTTAACAGGACATTGTTTTTCATGGCAAATTCCTCTGGCTACTGGTCTCTAGTTCATTAATGCCAGAATGTTCTGGTTTAAGAGTTCTTTCATCTCAGAGATTGTTCATCTGTTATGTTTACCTATGGCTCAGATCTCTATTTTCTATGCACACAAAGTAAGTTAATTTTAACGGTCAGAAGAGCAACTAGGTAAGAACCAATAGTTTACCTACGACCTGCCGATAGTGCAGCTAGTGACACTACCTAATAAAAACTTTTTCGTTCTAATGAGTATCGCATTCGCGGCTCTGAATTTTAGCTGCGATCCGTGTTTGATCTCCGCGCGAAAAAATAGTATGTCCCTCTACACTTTACTAAAATATCTTAGCTAAAAGTAGTATTTAGTTCATTATCCCATTGTTGCGGATATTATAAAACTACATTGAAGGAGGGGATCCGTGAAGCCGAATTTGAAGCACAGAATAGGTAAAAGTACGTTGTATTTGAAGATATTGTTTGGCGACTTTCGCGCCGCGAGTGTACCTAAGAACTTAAATATGGTAATAGAGCGGGCTTTAGACAAGGAGTTTGGTGATGAACAGAATTTAAAAGTTGTCTTTATCTAGTGAGAGGTTTGGTTGTGGCAATAGTTACTACTCTATCGGCAATGACCACCAAGCGATTTAGCGTTCCGGTACGATGCCGTGAAGATTATAGTGCAGTTGCCATATCTTACTACCAGATGAGATCGCAGTCAAGGGTTTGTAGTGGAACAGGACTAGTGGTAGATGCACATATTTTTATTCCACTACAAGTTAGCCCGTGACTGCGATCTCACCTGGTGGTAAGTAATTGTTATGTATACAGTATCGCTGTAATGAAATGTATTACATAGGTATGTCTTTTGGTGAGGGTACTTGGTTACTTTGTTTATCAACAAAGTGAACTTAGGTGGGTAGGTTGCGATATTTGTATGCCGTAGTCAGTTCGTGTCAAGCTACTTAGCTACATATGTTATACCAAACTCTTGTGTTTTCTTTATGTTTCCGAACATATTAGAGGCGACGATTGGTGAAAAGTGAACAAAATGGATAAAAAAGCGATAAGATTTGAAGAATACAACCCGGACTCGGCTAATTGGGACAGTTACATAGATCGACTTAAGTTCTGTTTCGAGGCAAATGGCGTCGTCATCGATAATGTTAAACGCGCAAACTTTTTCACAGTGTGTGGTTTGCGGGTGTACGATACTTTACTTGCGTTAATTACGCCGCGAAAAGCGACTGAAGTGACATTTACGGAAATAGAAACTATTTTAAGCAAACATTATAGCCCTAAACCGAACGAAATTTCGATGTCATTTAAGTTCTACAAACGTGATCAAAAGCGCAGTGAGTCGGCCTCAGAATTTATAGCTGACGTGAGAAAACTTAGTTCCAAGTGTAATTTCACCGATTTAGAGAGAATGTTACGTGACAAACTCGTATGCGGGATGAGTGATAGTAGGTTACAGTACGAACTGTTGAAACGGGACAATCTACGATATCAAGACGTGGTGGATGCTATGTTGGCATCTGAATGTGCGGTGCGCGACGTTCGCATGATACACGCCGCCGCGAGCACCAGCGCCGCGGGCACTAGCGCCGCCGCCGCCGCCGACCTAACGCCGCACGCTGCGACTACCGCACGCGGCGACTGCGAACCGATGGACGTCAACGCCGTACAATTGCCGTCTGCTGCACGGATGTGTTACCGGTGTGGAAGTCGACACTCTGGAGAGTGCCGATTCATTAACGCGGTCTGTAGATTTTGTAAGAAACGGGGACATATTGAAAAAATATGTATAAAGAAAAAGAAGGCTGACAAGAAAGACATTAATTTTACACAGACAGATTACACGAAGACGATTTATTAAACGGCATATACAGCATACAAAGTGCGGCGCGTGTTCCGCCCTACGAGGTGGATGTTTTGATTGCAGACATGCCCGTCCGTATGCAAGTGGATACGGGGGCCAGCTTCTCCCTAGTCAATGAGCGCACGTGGGACGCGCTCCGCAGACGCCTGCCACGCGACGCGCTGCGCCAGGTGCAGCTGTCTCTGCGCACGTGGAATGAATCTCCAGTTAAGCTACTCGGACAAGCCACTTTACCGGTTCGTCACAAGGACGTCTTGCAGGACTTAAATTTGATAGTGGCCAGAGGCAGTGGACCAAACCTGCTTGGCCGCGATTGGCTCGCACCTCTGAACATATCTATGAAGATTAATTTGATTGCTAGCGACGATCTTGTACAAATGGAGAGAATAATAGCTAAGCACAGAGAAGTATTCAGAGATGGGCTCGGTACGTATAGTGGTGATCCTGTAGCTATACATACGAAACCAGGCGCAAATCCAAAATTTTTGAAAGCTCGCCCCGTGCCATACGCTCTCCGAGAACGAGTCGAAAAGGAGATAGACAGGCTAGAACGAGAGGGAGTATTGCGACCGGTTTCATTTTCAGAATGGGCTACACCGGTGGTCCCTATAGTAAAAAAATCTGGCGAAATTAGACTGTGCGGAGATTACCGCAGCACGGTTAATGAGGCAACTGAACCGGATACTTACCCGATGCCAACAGCCAACGAAGTTTTTGCCACGGTCGCTGGAGGAAAATTCTTTACGACTCTAGATTTAGACAGGGCATATACACAGGTCGTTGTGGACGACAATACTGCAAAACTACTTACTTTAAATACGTGTAAGGGCCTATACACAGTTCACAGGCTGGCATTTGGCGTAAAAGCATGCCCTGGCATATTTCAGCGACTGATGACCTCTTTGCTGGCAGGTATACGAGGAGTTGCAGTTTTGATCGACGATATTATCATCGCTGGTCGATCAATGCTAGAAATGCAGGACAGACTAGAAGGGGTACTTACTAGAATCGAAAAAGCTGGACTGAGGTTAAACAAAAATAAATCCAAGTTTGCGAAAGAGAGGGTAGAGTTTCTTGGATTTGTTATTGATTCAGGAGGCATACATCCGGCACCGAGTAAAGTGGAATCGATAGTAAAAACTCCTGCGCCTAAAAACAGAAAAGAACTGCAAGCGTTTCTTGGGCTTTATAATTTTTACGAGCGATTCGTACCACACAAAGCGACTATACTAGAGCCTTTGCACCGGTTATTGGATACAGAACAGACTTGGAAATGGACTGATCTAGAACAGAAAGCATTTGAAACAGCAAAGCGTCTACTTACATTTGATGTGACATTAGTGCATTACGACGTAAACAAACCCTTGATACTCACGTGTGACAGTTCGGAGTACGGAGTAGGCGCTGTGTTGTCTCATAAGATGGAAGATGGACAGGAACGTCCAATAGCAATGGCCTCAAGGACGCTGCATTCACATGAAAGGCGCTATTCTCAGCTTGATAAAGAGGCTGCATCTATTATGTTTGGAATTACAAAATTTCATGATTACCTTATGGCGAGGCGTTTTCGTATAATCACAGATCATAAACCTTTACTGGGAATTTTTGACCCCAAAAAACCGATGCCAAACATGCTTTCACCTCGCTTAACCAGGATTGCAATAGCATTGACTTCACATGATTATGAAATAGCATACAAACCTGGACCGGAAATTGGTAGTGCTGATAGCCTGAGTAGATGGCCACAACCGGTTTCAGAACAGCCCGAGCAGCTGTTGAGTGAAGTGCTGCTCATGGCTGAAACACCTGAGGACTTTCCATATGATGCTGAACACATAGCTTCTGCGACAAAACGGGACAATAGTTTGTGTCGAGTTGTGCATTATATTCAGCGTGGATGGCCTGCAAAAATGAATGATGCCGAGCTACGTCCGTTTTGGTTACACCGAACAGAGCTATCACTGCAAAACGACTGTATACTTCTTGGTTGCCGCGTAGTAGTGCCGCGATCACTAAGGCAACATATATTACAAGTTTTACATAAAACTCATACAGGAATAGTACAGACTAAGGCGGTAGCTCGAAGCTATGTATGGTGGCCAGGGCTCAATGAAGACGTTGAGTTATTAATAGGCAGGTGCACAAAATGCTTGGAAAACCGGCACATGCCCCCTAGAACGAGTCACGAATGGATTACACCAACTAGACCATGGTCAAGAATCCATGTTGATTTTGCTGGACCATTTCATAACAAATATTTTTTGATCGTTGTGGACGCATATTCGAGATGGCCGGAACTTTTTATGGTCAACAACACTACATCGGCTACAGTTATTAGACTTTTAAGATCAGCATTCGCTACACATGGTTTATGTGAAATTTTGGTTTCCGACAATGGCACATGTTTTGTTTCGAATGAAATGCAGGATTTCTTAAGAGCTAATAATATTATACATAAGACTTCAGCACCGTACCATCCTGCTACTAATGGATTAGCTGAGCGAATGGTTCAGACGATCAAAGATAAACTGAAGAAAATGGACAATTTGACATGGGAGGTCAGAATTCCTAATTTGTTGCTGACCCTCAGAACTACGCCATGTACAACAACGAAAAAAAGTCCAGCTGAATTATTGATGAAGAGACGTTTACGCACTTTGTTGGATACTTTACATCCAGACAATTTACAAAATAAGAAGACTGAGCAACAAATCAGCAACAATAATGAAAGGAAAACTCGACAGACCAATGTGAACCAACAGATAATGTATAGAAATTATAGTAGTTGTGGTCCAAGATGGCTACCAGGTGTAATTAAGGAAAAAACTGGTCCATCAAGTTACAAAATTGAAACCAGTGATGGTGTGATAATTAATCGACATATTGACCAGTTAATTATAAAGATATCTGCAACGAGCCATACAAAGGAAGATAGCATAATAAGTAGAGCTCCCACACCCAACCAGAGTACTGAAGAGATAGATGAGGACATGGATGACATAAACGAGGGAAGAGAGGAAAATAGTCAAGAATCAGAAACTATCATTACAATACCAGATGCCACGGAATGGGCCAAAATGTTAGGGATTCCTAATACCTAGGATGTTGCAGTAAATATAAGAAAAAGTTAAGTTTAAGGTGTGTCAAAGTCTCCATTTCAGACACCTCAAGTGACAGACAATATTAATTAGATTGTGTTCACAGTAGCTTATATATTTAGTAGTTATAGTTGATAGAGTTTTTGTAGTTAATTGATTTGTATTCAGTTTAGATTATAAACAGTGCCTAGTATTTTGTTAATTGTTAGAAGTTAATTAATATTTTGAGTTCAGGGTAAGATCATTCTTGTGGGGGAGATATGTTATGTATACAGTATCGCTGTAATGAAATGTATCACATAGGTATGTCTTTTGGTGAGGGTACTTGGTTACTTTGTTTATCAACAAAGTGAACTTAAGTGGGTAGGTTGCGATATTTGTATGCCGTAGTCAGTTCGTGTCAAGCTACTTAGCTAATACATATGTTATACCAAACTCTTGTGTTTTCTTTATGTTTCCGAACATATTAGTAATGATGCAGTCTAAGATGGTAGCAGGTTAACCTGTTAGGGGTACGGTAGGTAATATTAAATCCATACTCCTAATCGGTAACTTGACGATCCAAAAGCACTTTATTCTATTAATGAAAGAACTGGAAGTTTAATTCGCTTCTATGTGGTACAGCGTGTATCATGCGATATACGCACCACACAATTCTTCAAAATTATTCCCTCCTATTATTTTCTCCTGAAGATGCTCCGGTGTCGGAGTGAATCGTACGTTTAATTTAGAAGATTTGTGTGGTGTTGTGAATGTCGCAAGATACAGACTGTACCACATAGATTTACCTACCTATTGTGGCGGATTATAGCGAATTAAAACTTCCAGTCAATAATAATAATAATAATAAATCATTTATTGTCCATAAAAAATATTACAATCGCATAGTAGGTTTAGCGTCTGATGCCTAAGATAAGTTTGAAACTCGTGTTATAGGCATCAGTGCTTTCCCCTTAGAATCTTCTCATATTCTCAAACGAAATTAAATAGGTACATTAATGCGCATAATGTGTAAATGTGTGTGTTTGTGTGTGTGTGTGTGTGTGTGTGTGTGTGTGTGTGTGTGTGTGTGTGTGTGTGTGTGTGAATACTAAAGCGTTTCTATTACATACATTTAGCTAGAACAAGGGTGGTGCCCGCCAGCAGGAGGGCGAGCAACCGCCAGGCGTGCGTCGCCATCCATGCGCAGCGGCATTCACGGACGTCTGCAACAATTACACATACAGGTATTGTTGGTGTTTCAACAGGCATACATATTATCAGATTTCTAGGTAAGTCGTGAATATCCTCCTCGCAAGCAAGTTTCAAAAAGGCACGAAGTCGAAGTTTGCTAAAAAACACACTAAATAAGAGGCTAGAAACCGTTTTAAATTATTGTTACTACCGTAGAGCTAGATCGTTATCTTTCTTTAAAGCTCGTGAGTTAATTATTAAAATGACTTGTAGTACCTAGTTACCTATTAAGCTTAGTAATGAGTACCTAAAACTGATAAGTTTTATAAGCTCTTAACGGCAACTTCATTACGTAATACTGAACAACTTGTTCTACTTTTTGTCAATCATAAGAAACATATTAAAATCGGCTTCTCTAAAATAGCATTAGGTCTACACGACACCCATTTGGCGGACAAGTAATCTATCGATTACCGGCCTTCTGAAAACACAGAGCTGTAGAGTACTACTAGGTATTTAAGGGTTGATAGTCATCCTCTTTGTAACGATCCTACTCCCTGGCAGCATTTATGCTGAGTGATCGTTTAAAGTAAAATAACCTAGATAGGTACTTAAGCGACAATCTAAACTGTTTTGAAAAGCGTCTTGATAGTAAGTATACCGTCAGGAAATGAATCCCTCGTAAGTTTAACCAGCTGTCAATAGTTAAACCTATTTTCCGATCAACAAAAGTGATTGTTAACGGAATCTCATTACTTTAATAGAATTCATTGATCAACATTCCCAAGTGACAGCAATATTGCCACGACCGACTTTTGCCGCTATTGTTACTGTTTTTACCCTTGCAACAATGTGTTCCGGACACGATTTTTATATCTTGGCATTGTTTATCGGTGTTACAGAAACCAAAGTGTGTTGACATAGTCTTGAAACAAGTTGTTTCTATTTTGCTATTGAGTTGGCTAGATAATGCAGTAGAGATTGAATTCGTTAGATTAGGTATAAGGTACCTTACCAAGTCGTACAACATAGGCGCGACATGAGAGCAACTCAAATCTTTTTCGAACAGAAGTGGATAGATCTTGAATTCTTGACGCAATTAGGCATAAAGATTTATAGCTTATAAAGTAGGAAATCTTTCCTCGAATTTCCTGAGGAAATTCAGGACCCACGTGTGACGTGGCCGAATTCGCAAATCTCAGGTGGCCCTACACTATAAATAAGTAGTTATTTGAAGGCGCGTGAGTGGTAGAACACGAAATCTCTATTCATTGACATATAGATCATAGAACAATTTATATAGGTTAGTAGGTGTATTGCACGATAGTAGGTTACAGGTAATTCTATTCGGAGTTCTTCGGAGTCATGCAGAAAACACTTAACTTACTTTTCAATATTGAAATTCAAATCAAGCGAAAGGCAGCTCAAGATCGAGGTCGACCAAATTGATGCATGAGAATATTCTTAGGCACTTTCTGAATAGTTTTCATCCCTTGTGAGATAAATTAGATAGGGTTATTGAAACTACTTATTCATAATTATCGAGGTGAATCCAGAACCATTCATTTTTGGGATTAATAAGAAATCCTCACTAATAAATTTCATGATTCTAGGTCAACGGTAAGTACCTACCCGGTATAACCCAGTAATTTGGTGCTCAAAAAGGGGGTTACCTGGAAAGTTTCTCGGGAGGTTTGAAAATTTGTGTATTTTATAGATTTCGACGGCTCTTTCCAAATAACTGCATTAGTAGGTGTACGGGTTTTGATTGCCTTGACTTAGAAGCTTGATTTTCTTACAGCTCCAAGGGACCATACCTAGACCTAAGTATTTGATATTAATTTGTTACTCGCGATCACGAAAAAAAGGGTGTTGACAGAAAGACAGACGGACAACGAAGTGATCAAATGAGGTTTCCTTTTTTCCTTTTGAGAAATGGAAACCTAAAAATAATTTATCTATTGAACAAAGTTATGAGCGCCCCCATTCAAATAAGGATTTTTACAACATACCTATTGATGTAAATGTAAATACATTTACAAATTATATTTTGTGAATTTTAAGTTGATACATATGTAATAATTATATTCACTAATGCTCTGACAGACGGACAAGTGCCAATGCGCCCAAGTAGTTTCAAAAATCTTCGCTACGCTCGGTCAATTATTTATCAAACGTTAATGATTGTTATTAGGTTTTTGCGTAGGTATGACTGTCTATTTGCCGCTTTATGCACGTAAAGTTAAATAATAGCTTAAGTTAAGTTAAAAAATTATGTCAGGGTTATTTGTTGAGGTCACATCTTTTCAATCGTTTAGGAGGTACCAGGGTCATATACTGAAATCACTTTGCGGAAACAAAAAATGAATTATATAATGTACAAATGAGGGCTTTAATCAGACGATCACCTCGAGGCCAACGCTTTAGAAATTACAACTATAACTACTACCAACTTAGTGAACAGCAATACATTTTAATGGGTAAACAAGTGCGAATGCCATAGTTTCCAAATCTGATTTCCGAAATGCTGTTACCCAACTTCTCATTTAAAGTGACCTATAAATAATTATCCTACGATATGAAATAAGAAAACATTTCATTTCATTTCATTTTAAACACAATGAAATACATTAAAATCCAAATTGAAAAATAATTTCATCCATACCGCTGCAATGAGGCAATGTGCCCAGACTCTAGCTGCGTTACTCCGCTGAATAGCCAAACATAAATGTCCGAGGTAACTGTCGGCCCTCCGGTTACCTGCTGGAGATAGATTTTTAAAAACGGATCTAGCATCTTCACCCCTCGACCACAGGGTTTCAACACCATTTCATTTCAACAACTTTACTAACACTAACATGCTTCCATTACAATGGCAAAAAGTCATAATAAAAAAATTTAAAAAATACGACTGCCCTGCCAAAAAACGAATTAATAAAAAGTTAAAAATCTAGATATATAGAATCTTGTTCACGATATTTTTTTATGAATGTCTGGATATTGAACTATAGTTTTATATATTTTTGGAATCTACTCATCATTTTCTAGATGATATGTATAGGTAGTTAATCTAATTTTCGTAATTTTTTTTTTCAAATTTAGTCTTTAATGCAGCAATTTTTTTTTAATTTTACAAGCCTATGCCACCCGGAATAAGCTAGGGATTCTAACGATACCTCACTTATTAAAATCGGTTCAGGCGTATAGAATACATACATACATGCATACATACATACATACATACATACATACATACATACATACATACATACATACATACATACATACATACATACATACATACATACATACATAGATACATACATACATACATACATACATACATACATGAACCCTGAAAACAATATACTCCTTTTTTCAAGCAGTCGTATAAAAAGGGGGATTTAACTATGGTGATAACATGAATTGTCCAATTACTCAGTTAATAAAAAAAAATTTGGGGAGTAGTTTTTGGCGTTGACGAATGAATTTTATTCAGAAGGGTCTACTTTGGCAGGTGCTGTTGACATAAAGCCATTTGCGAATGTCACGTCAGGTTACGTGGTTACGGCTCATCGTATGTCGACCATGGAGATGTCGACATTCGACGATGAAATCCATTGTCTATTCCAAGGATGTTGAATTAGTTAATAAACCTTCTAAGTCTTATGGTCTATTTAAGTCCCAGGGATAACGCGAAATTAGCCGGTGTTATAAACTCATACTTACGAGAAATTGGCTCTACATTTTTCTAACGATGGCTAAGCAGAACAATTAGTTCTCATTGAATTATTAAATTATTCTGATTTTAATAATAAATTAATAAAAATAATAAAATGTTTAGCTGTAAACGAATTGATAAATAAAATATGTAGGATCTATCTCTGATTAACTGATTGGTAGACTGACGTAAGTCAACGGATGGAACTGATGACAGAACTTAGACTACAAGTTCACCTTCGGAAGCCATAAGTTATGATGACATTCGGTTATATTTATACGACAATAACAGGCTTGTTATTGTTTCTCATTAGGTACTCTTTACACACCTATTAGGTAACTTCACGAATGTAGAGCTGCCTAGTGACTTATGCTGTGCTCCTAGTCACTTATTAGTTTTCCTATTTTTTAAATTTTAGGTAAATAAGGTTCCGAAACCGAATAGGTAAAGTATTCATTTCTATTTTTGTAGACTCTATACCTAGGTACCTATTGCAAACTTTTTTTAGGGAAAGTTATATTTAAATCTTATAAGCACGTCTTTACTTTTCTGATTTAATGAGAATCGTTACGATTCAACGATCTACTATCAACTTAGTGGCATGCACATGAAAATCTGAAGTAGTAAATATTCATAAGGATCCTGTAATCCTTTCACTGGCCGGTCATAATGCAAAATGAGCGTTGAAGTATTGCTGCTAGGGTAAGCAGTGCTTTTATGCCTCTACTGCACGCCACTGTTGTATACAAACAATGTATCTATATATTCGTTGTATTGTGTCTGTTCAAGACGTCGGAAGAAATGACCTTCGTGAACCTCACCTGTGTCCGGGCAATTTTTGTATCAGTTTGCTTAATAGCCCTAATTAATAAATACCTTATTAGTTATTCTTGCATTCGTTTCTTCTTTTCCTTCATTTTTTTTAAACATTTTTGTACCTCGGTTACAGTCAAAGTATGTATTATGTGCTACTTGGTATAAATACATATCACATCCTTTTAAAAGCAAAGTATACCTACGTAAACGGTCTGAGTGAAGACAGAAATAGTGAACTTCTAGGCAAGCGCATTCCAATTTATATTTCATCGTTGCTTTGCTTTGCACTAAGCATGATTGTCGTCAAGCGCATGCCTATCTCGCAATAAAAAAAAATAAAAAATAGCTTTAAGTAAGAATAAATAGCAGCTAAAGCCTCAAAGGTAAGCATTATTGTTGTAGTGTGAAAAAATATAGAAGGTACAGGTACATTATGTTTCAACAAACATTTCGGTCAAAGTTAGTGACCCGTAATACGAGTGAGTTTAAATTGGCTTAATTTCATGTTCCGCTAGTTATTGAGAATAGTCGGAGAGCATACTTATTGTCATGTAGGTAACTACCTAGCACCAACCTACTTATGCATGACGCTCGATATCATCTTCAAATAAATAAATGATTTATTTATTTCATGTAGGACAACTTGTGTCACTTATGAAACGTTAAGACTCTACCACCGGTTCGGAAAAATTATTCTACTTAGAAGAGCCGGCAAGAAACTCAGCAGTTGCTCTTTTCATAGAAAAGAAAAGGTTACAATATGTAGACAACACAACACATTCGTTACAAGTATTACATTGACTTCTTGGTCACTGGATGCGAGGCCGGTTGCTTCCATGCAACTTTGTCATTAATAAAATCATCGATAGTGTAATAACCTCGACTTAACAAATGCTGTATAACACAGTCTTTAAATCTATGTAATGGCAAATCCAGAAACTCTTTGGGAACCATATTATAAAAGCGTACACTCGACCCCACAAAGGACTTCTGCACCTTGCGCACACTATACGACGCTGGCGGTTTCTAGTGTATCGATTGTGAGTTTCACCTATTTGCTTGTAAAGATTAATGTTCTGCCTAACATTCTTTATATAAAAAAATAAATTGCTGTTCGTTTGTCTCGCTAAAACTCGTGAACGGCTAGGCCGATTTAGATAGATTTTGTGTGTGTTTGAGTGGGTCCAGGGCTGGTTTATATTTATAAACCCGTGATTGTACCCGTAATTGGATAATCTATTGGGTAATTGGACCTGGTAGGGAGCGCTGCAATCGGGTTCTAGGTTCAGGGCAGGAACACGTCTGCCGGGCCCACTACTTTCAAATATTTTTAAACAGAGTTGTAAAAAAAAGAGAGTAAAAAGAATACTCATTTCGAGTTTCGTTAGGTAACGTCAAAATTTTTTGAAAATTCAAATTGTAAGATGCTTTAATATTGACACAGACCATGGAGCCCAGAACAATTTTTTTTAGAATTTTTGTCAGTCTTGGTCTTGTGTGACAATACATTTTTTAGCCTGGCTTTTCTGGTTTAAACTACAATTTTGTAGCATAGGTAGGTATGTAAATAAGTATTTCTCTAAAGTCTAAACTCTAAATACCAAGCCAAGCCTGCTTTAATAATGTCAATTATGTAAGCGGACTTGACATGGTTTGTTGACTCGAATGGAAGACTGCTGTTTTATATTATGACTAAAGCTAAGCTTAATCCCTTACCTATTATATTTATATAATACCCTGTGCAAGTCCGACTTGCACACGCTATGTAATTTTTAGATTGTTAAGGTCGAGCAAAATAACGCCGAATTAATCACTTTGCCTGCATGGTTGCTTGTTTTTATTATTTGTTGTATGTAGGTAACGGCAATAGAAATACGCACTCAAATGTGTCAACTGTCCTATTACGGTTCATGAGATACTGGCACAGCGGAGGGTTATAGTAATAGGGTCCTGTAATCCCGTTGGCACCCTTTGGGTACGGCTACGGATTCCTGAAAACGGTTTTGAAGTGGCAAAAAACGGAATTTGCAAATTAGAGAATTCCGTTTACTGCACATTTAATTTCGATCGAACTTTTAAGTTAAGAGTTATTTCTTTTAACATTTACACTCAATAATTTCCGGAAAATGAAAAATCTTGTATGCTTAATGAAAGTAGGAAAATTTATTGCAAAGAATATTTGATTTTTTTAATTTATTTGTATATTTACGAATCAAATATTTGAAAAAGGCACAAAGGTTTGAAGATTTATTATACCACAAATCACATTGCATTTCAGAACGACTTTTAATAAAGGCACACAAATACATAAAATTCCATAGGCAATACAAGAAAACTATAGCGGAATTAATAACGGCGTTACGTAATCTAACCACAAAATTATCTCATCTACTTGTATCGAGATAATCGCTTTGACATTGGCCGAAAATGTACCTACCTATTCAAATTGTATTTACCTACCAAGCAGTTATAGTAGATCGCTGCAATTATGTTATATAGCTGTACCGCCTTAATTTCAGAAAGTTTCATGAAAATAGAACACCACTTCAACAGTCGTATGTCAACTATTACTATTAACTACTATACGGAAAAGGTTTAGAAAGAAATATTTAAGGCTATCAATTAAAATCGCTCCGTACCTATAACCTACTTGTAACTATGTACTAAAACCACACATGAAATAAAGGAACTTCCTTTTTTTTTCTAGGTCTAGATGTATTTAACTTGTAGCAAGCTTTGAAGTATGTCATAATATCGCTCTATATGTTAAAAATCTATGGTTAAAATACGTAATGTCTCACGTGAACAACCTTAATATAATATTTTGGTAACGTCAATAAAGCGAGACTCGAGGAAATAAAAGAAAATATATATCATAAAATATGTTTAATGCAGCAAAAATCTATATATAAATTAGGTCCTTACATATGAAATTGGCGTTTTGTCGTACTGGCCACTTTGATCTCAAATATCTCCTCTTTGGTTAGGAATTTCAATTTCAAATTTATGCAGCTATACTCATGCTTTTCTATTTTGAAAACCTCTAATTCTTTGTTTATTCCTCTTTTGGTTTTTTCTTTGCGTCACTCAGTTTACAAAATGGAAAACGTTAAATAACGCGTTATTTACGAGTACGGGTTCCATCGTGGCATCAGTGCTGCAGAAACGGCTCGAAGGATTAATGATGTGTATGGCGGCGGTGTCGCAATAGAAAACACAGTGCGTTTTTGGGTCCAACGTTTTCGTTCTGGAAATTTCGACCTGCAGAACAAGCCCCAGCAGTGGAAGGCAGGAGACCAAAGTTGATAATGAAGAATTGAAGGATATTGTGGAAGCGGATCCATCGAAAAACCACGTCCGAGCTAGCTGCAGGCTGCGGTGTTAGTAATAAAACTGTTTTTATCCACTTGAAGCAAATTGGGAAGGTGAAAAAGCTTGAAAGGTGGGTACCTCATGAATTGAGTGCAGCAAACCGACAAACACGCGTCGACTGCTGCCTTACATTACTCAACCGGCACAATAATGAAGGGATATTACGTCGAATTATTACCTGTGATGAAAACTGGATCCTGTACGATAATCGGAAACACTCATCGCAATGGCTGAACCTTGGCGAACTGGCCAAATCCTGCCCCAAGCGAAAATTGACTCAAAAAAAAAATACTTGTGTGCGTTTAGTTGACTAGTGCCGGTGTCGTTCACTACAGCTTTCTTAAATCTGGCCAGACGATTATTCCCCGGACCTTGCTCCAACAGATTACCATTATTTTCGAAATTTGGATTAACTTCTTGCAAGGGAAAAAATGTAGCTCCGATGGGGCAGTCCAAAGCGCCTTCAAAGATTTTATTGATTCCCGTCCGAATGTTTTTTTTAGTAAAGGGATCAATGAACTACCTATGAGATGTTAAAAGTGCATCTAGATAGAAATGGTATACACTTTGGTAAATAAATAGAATAAATTAAAAAAAAATTGACTTTATGTTTCTCCCTTACAAAACGCCAATTTCATAAAGCTCTCGTCAAAGCTCGCTTGACCGATTTTGACGATTTTTTTTGCATGATTGAGTGGGTCGAGGGATGGTTTATATTTCTAATTGGACCCGGTAGGGGGCGTTGCAATCGGGTTCTAGGTTCAAGGCAGGAAAAGGTCTGCCGGGCCAACTAGTATTTTTATAAAAATTAGCCCCATAGAGCATCGCAGTGACCACTATAATATGGTTTTGTGGTTGGTTAATTAGATCTCCCTACATATTACTTATTATTATTGCCTGATCATTTGATCACGAATTGCAAAACACAGTATTTTGTTAATCAAAAGAGCTTTTTTGCTGCATTTTAAAACTTTTAGGCACATAGGTATAGGATTAACGATTAATTTAATACAAGAGTGAGCTTTATTGTTTAATAGCCGCATACCACTGCCGTCGTGACTGCATGCTATGTAAATTGCGGTACAGGTACTAACTACTAACTTTCTTTACTCTTTTTAATTGATGTGAGAATTGTAATAACAACAGACAATTTTTATTGTTATTAACTTATCAATGAGAGATCTCGATTCTGCCAAGTTCCCTACATTGCTTGTCAATTTTGTCGTCTCTTAAAGTTTAAAGTTATTTTAATAATCCGTTTACTGAACTTTCTCCATTCACTGTTTATTTACTTAGTAGGTATTTAATAGAAAATTAGAAAATAGGTAATCTGTTGTACTTTTGTGTTTCTAATTAATTTACGGAGTCTGTAAAGTGAAGGGTTGCCTAGACATTGAAACTGAATTTTCACATACTTGTACATAGGTAACAACAATATTTATTATTACGTCAAATATGTTCCTAGTATACTGAATAGATAAACATATTCTGTGAAGCATATAACTAACATTCTTCGAGCATTTCACAAACTAAACAACATATTATTCTGAATAGAAATCAAATCGCGGGCACACAATATGTTACCCACTAGGTAAGTCGCAATAAACGTTTTGTGTAAGAAACCTATTAGTACTTTGTATCTTTTCAGTTGTAAGTAGTTAATTGGTAGTGAACTAATACTATTCTTAAAATAGGTTTTACCTTATTAGGTATAGGGAATTTACACAATTTAAAATAGGTAAGTATGACGTGGATGATACGTCACTATGAAATCGGTAATGCATATTAGGCGTGATACTTTCACTCGGTTTGATGTCGGCGCATCTCGTCGACCTCCCATTGCCCCCTTAACTTATACACGCCATTTGAAAGTTCGGGACCAAGGCCAAGTATGTTGTTACTCTTACTTTTTTAGGCGCGGGACACACACAAGAGGCAACGCGACGGTAGCGGGCGAGGTGCTGGAGCGGCGCGTGCGTGCCGCCCCTTCTTCATATTTTATACATAATGTATACAAGCGGCGGGACGCCAGATATATACAGAGGTGGCGTGGCTTGAGAGCAATGGCTTTTCAATAAAACCCATTCAAGCCGCGCCCGCGCCTCGCCGTCACCACGCCCGAGATCGTCGCCTCTTGTGTATGCCCGCGCCTTAATCAAGCCAGCCATATAGCATGCTTATTGCACAAATGTGAAGATTTCATTACACTCTTATATTGTGTGTTTGCCTGTGCATAGAGCGTACCTCTCTTTAGGTATATCTTTTATGCAAATCTCAGTAACCCTGCAGCATCAGTATCAAGGAGTTGGAATCAGAAGTTAAATATGGAACCATTTTGTGAACAGTTGTAAGAAAAAAAAAATCAACTCGGTTCAAAATCTCGTAAAAATTAGTTTACATCCATAGAAAAATAAATACTTTTTCGAATTTGGATAAAATATTATCGAAACTAAGGACTCTTGAAAACGCATTTGTATTGAAGAAAGATTCAGCAGAATTATTGAACTTTAATGATAACTTAATACGATATCGTCATTATTTATCGTCTATATTACGAATACTTATAATGATGTATACGTAATATGCATGATAACATATTATCAAATTATAATAGACATGATATATGAGTATTATTATACGACTGCCTGAAAAAAGGAGTATACTGTTTTCAGGGTTCATGTATGTATGTATGTATGTATGTAAGTATGTATGTATGTATGTATGTATGTATGTATGTATGTATGTATGTATGTATGTATGTATGTATGTATGTATGTATGTGAGTTTGTATATTCCACCATAACTTCTATACGCCTGAACCGATTTTGATAAATGAGGTATCGCTAGAATCCCTAGCTTATTCCGGGTGACATAGGCTAGTAAAATTTAAAAAAAAATTGATGGGGTGGCCATAGTCCGGCATTAAAGACTAAAGTTGAAAAAAAAAATTCAAAAATAAGATTAACTATATAATCATCATCTAGAAAATTATGAGTAGATTCCAAAAATATATAACACTATTGTTCAATATCCAGTGATTCACAAACAAATATCATTCAATAAAAATGTGAATAAGATTCCAAAGGCTATATATGAAAGTCGCTTGTTAAGGAGGTAAACTCCGAAAATAATACAGCAGGGCAGTCGTATTTTTTAATTCGTTATTTTATAAAAATAATGATTAAAACATTAAGACCGTGTAAAGGCGTTCATCAGTTTCACATATAAAAGACATCAACGCGTAACAATTTCAGGCAATTTAATTTAACCTACAAATAAAATGATATGTAGTAGATATTATTAACAATTCGTGATCCTGGCTTTGTCAACACTCTACAAGGTAGGTACATAAAGATGTTTGCAAACCTAATATATTAATTGGAATTGTAATGTTGTTATTTAAGTGTGGGTATGTGCCTCTATTATTTAATACTCACGAAAACGTAGCCCTCGCCCGTTACGGTGGGCGGTGCACATTGCACTTTCGTTAACGCAACGTGCTTAGCAAAATATATCACGCACATGTTTCGACACTGTAGTCACTCGATTGTTCTACGTCTTGCATGCGACCAAGTAGTTTTTTTAGCTCTTTCAATGATACCTAATACTGTCATTGTTTACCTTCGAGTATTAGTTTACCGCGGAACACCGATCCAGGAGTTTGCCTACCTACGAGTAGTTTATATCAGCAAACAGTGTTTTTCTATACTAATATTATAGATGTGAAAGTTTGGATGAATGGACGTATAGGTGTATGGATGTATGGAAGGATGTTTGTTACTCAATCACGCCAGAATGGCTGCACGGATCTAGATGAAATTTAGCACAAAGATAGATTATAGTCTGGGATAACACATAGGCCACTTTTTATTTATTACAAAGTGCGAGTTTTATTAAAATTGTATTTCTTAATGGTTTTAGTTGCTAGGTTGTTGTTAACAAATTAATGGGTAAAATGACAATTAAAAAGGTTTGAAATAACAAAAGTACTATGACAGGATTGAAAGGAAGGCTGTAACGTCGTTGCATGACGTATTCGTCTGAAATTGACTAGTTTCAGGTTGCTCAACAGGCATTAAAACCGCATTTTCAATGCATATTTCATGGTGATCGTATACAATATGAATAAGAACGCAAGAATTTAGAGCTGCAAGAGCGCGTTGTAAGAGGGTCTGTATGATACCAGCTTGCTGCTGGTTCGATCGCGTCAGATGTGATAATATAGTGATATATAGCTGATGATGACAATATACCACGTATCAACTCACCCAACCAAACACAGCTATCAATGAATTCAATGGTTGGTGCGATGTGGCTACATTTTCTTTCATCATATTAATATCATCATCATCATGATATTAGGCCACATCAGCCCACAGCTGCTGAGCATGGCTCTCCCTCTAAGATCGAGAAGGGCTTAGGTCGTAATCCACCTTGGGTAACTTGGCAGACTTTAAGATTATGGAGAACTCTGAGGCATGCAGGCTTTTTTACGATGTTTTCCTTCACCGTTAAAGTTTAACAGAAAAAAACACTGCTTCTAGCTCTGGCGACTCTTATGTAGTTACCTACCTCCGGTGGGCCTTGAGGTTGATTGCAAACTCCTTAAAAGAATAAAATTATAGTACATAATATTTTGCAGAGCTATTTATTGTGGTTTATTTTTGTAGGGAGCTTGAGCTCTCGGCAGACAGCAAGGCCAAATTTTTTGTTTCTTTGCTTCACATTCTGTCATTTGTGATACAAGCATTACCAGTTTTTTATACCATGGTGCTTTACTTCGACACGGAAGAACGTACTCAGTCAAGCTTTTGTGTTCTTATTTAATTTAAATACGTACATAAAATACATTTTATGACAAAGAATGGGTTTAATAAGAATTAAAATAAAGGTTCTTTTTCAGTGCTCGCACACATTGATAGAGCAATCTAATTTATGCTAATAAATTATAGAGAGATGTAGAGATGCTGAACTATATATCATAAGAGTAATTGATTGGCTGGCTAAGAGTTATTGATTGGAAGGGGGTTTCCTGGAAAGTTTCTCGGGAGTTTTGAAATTTGGTGTATTTTACAGATTTGGACCACTCTTTCCGAATTTTCACTTTGCCACCTCGTATCTTTGCCGCTCACCTTCCACAGCTCAAATAAATTTGTATTGTGGGTGTTTTACAAGATCTATAAACTAAATTATATTGGCATGGCTAAATCTAGTGATGCTATCTTTTACTTCTTGTACAAGCCATAATTAAAAAAAAATAAAAATAAAAATTTATTTGAACTGTGTACGATGAAACAATTGATTTCACAAAAAATGGTTATTACATTAACCGTAGGAAATTTTCTCTAGTTTCATTTATTACTTATCAATTTTCATCGTAAAATTTGTCCGAAAGGAGTTATTGTCAAAAAACTGTTTTTGGGCGCCATTTTTCCAATATAGCGGCGCGAGCGGCAAAGATACAAGGTGGCAAAGTAAAAATTCGGAAAGAGCACGACGATTCTATAAAATACATCAATTTTCAAAACCTCCGAGAAACTCTCCAGGTAAAATTATCAAATGATCATAATACAGTCAAAACTTAGCTGTCAAAACCCTACTAAAAATAACAATTAATTACCATCTATGAACACCTTAGATAATACGAAATAACCGTGTGAGATACGTAACCATTACGTTTTAGGCTGTCAAATTAATACGATTTCCTTACATAATCGCACGGTTGTATTGTTCATAGTACTTGTTCAACATGCTTACGTTTTTATTTTCAATTTATTTTTTCCATATCTCATATTCGGAAAATAGGCATCCTTTATCGAAACTGTGTAGAATCAGAGTGAGTGCATCATTCCCTCCCTAGAAAGGTAATCAATTCAATATAATAGAACAGCCAGTCTCGATTTACAATTTTTTTTTATATCTGTAGACAATTTACGGCCACGAAGGAGTTTGAAGCCTAAATCAACTACCACAAATCTATCACAGCTAAGTAGACGTTACAAGTTTACGAGTAATAATAGTCGAACAACGTAATAAAACGTCCTCAAATTGTGATGGGCAACTACGGAACCCTACTTACGCGTGGACCGACACGCACTTGGCCGATTTTTTTGTACACTGATCAAAGTAAACCACATTATAAGCAACCTCAGGCATGCCTTTCAGGTCGAGTGGTGCCGTGGGATAATTCTTTACAATTCATCTGTATATTCTGAAGTAGGCAAAAAAAGGGGGACAAATGCGATAGCGAATCGAAGCATTGCATTCGTTGGTGTTCATAGTATAAGTCAATACTTATTCTACTTATTCTGATTGTTAGAAGATTTACAATACTACTGCTAATAATTGCCAAAGGTATTTCGTGATTAATTAAATCAAATCAATTGATTTAATTCACTTACTTATTAGGTACGTTGTAACAACTGTTTTTAATTTTCGCTATCCTCGTTCGCAGTGCAATTATTGTATGATAATATGCCCTATCCCGTTGAGGAACGAGGTTTCAGGTTTAATTCCCGATAAAATGTACTTACCTAAAATTTTGTATTTAACAATATTAAAGCTATGGAAGTAAGGTATGTGTAGGTACTCTAAGTTAGATTTTTATGTAATATTGCTGGACCATTAGAAATCATTACATAACACAATAATATTTAATTTAAATCTCTCTCATCTGTTAATGTAAAACTTTAACAGATTTATTATGTTTGGGCCTAGGTAGCACGGGTCAAACTTTTTTAAGCTAAATGAAATAAATACTGGGCCTTGGTCATAAGGCAAGAAGTTTGCTAACAGAATACAAATGAATCAAAACAAACCTTACAGTTACTCCAACGGTTATATATACCTAGTTATTAAATGCAATATAAAATCACTATACAAAAAAACACTGTTGTTCCAGACATAAAACACATTCACAAGTAAGTAACAGCTCACTGTAACACTGTGTAACACCGTTTCGTTCTATTTACTTTCGAATACTTGGTACAGGTGAAGCCTAGTAGAGGCTCGAGTGCCTATGAAGCGCACGGACTCACGAAGCGACGTCGTGGCTTGCACTGTTGCGCGCGGACGCAAGCCTCCGCGGTGAAACTCGAGAGAAAAGTGCCTTCCCCCGGCGTAGTGGTGATTACATCAGTGCTCTCTTTGATGATATTGTTTAAAGCGTTATTAAAAGTTAATTAACATTATTTCCGTTTTCGCTATTTTTGTAGTAGTTATATTAGGTATCTTTAGGTAATCCTTTTTCTTGTTCTGCATGACTATAGGTACACCATCCTTCTTTAAACCCATTCATCATCATCATCCTCAACCGATAGATTTCCACTGCTGGACATAGGTTTCTTGGAAGGATTTCCACGCGGCGCCTGCATCCAGCGGCTCTCTGCGACTCGCCTGATGTCGTCTGTCCAGTTAAAATACGAACTGCTACGCGCATGCCGTTACATAAGCAAGTTATTCAAGCCTTCAATATTCATATAATGCAGTTCCTTCCTGACTACTGTTACATACTTTTATACTACTTAATTATGCTTTTTCTTCTAGCGTTTACGGTTGATTAGGTATGTTATGGGCTTCTCAATCAAGATGCGTTTGGAAACCTCGTCTTTTGTTTGAAGAAACCGTACCTAATTAATCACCGTTACTTCTAAATTTACTTAGTTGCTTAGTAAAAACCGGTCCCAAAGGGTAACACCACACAATATAAATTGTGTTAGTAAATAACAGACGCCATAGCAACACGTCATTAGCTGCGAATAGCTGCCTGACAAACAATTCAATACCCCGTGAGTACGGAACCCAAATTAACGGATTTTAGGATTTATTCCTGTACTTGTGTGTGACCTTACTTTCTGCCAAATTTTATGATTCTAGGTCAACGGGATGTATAATAGGTTTTGATTTACTGGCGAGCGTCAAATAAATCAAAATATGCAGCGTATTTTTTTATTGTGTGGACTTAGAAACTCGATCTTTTTACAGCTCCAAGGGACCATAGACCTCAGTATTTGATACCAATTTCAACTTGATATCTCCACGCCTTCCTGAGAAAAGACAGTTGACAGACAGACCGACAACGAAGTGATCTATAGGTACTATAAATATTATAAATGCGAAAGTATGGATGGATGGATGAATGTATTCATGGACGTCCGTTACTCAATCACGCCAAAACGGCTGAACGGATCTGGATGAAACTTTGCATAGAGATAGATAGATTATAGTCTGGAATAATACATAGGCTACTTTTTATCCCGGAAAATTAGTTAAATAACAGTTCCCGTGGGAACCAAAAGCCTCAACCACGAGGAAGGAATCGCGGGCATCAGCTAGTCCTATATAAGGGTTTCTTTTTCCTTTTGAGGTACGGAACTCTAAAATTCAATAATTATCGTTCAAAACTACATAAAGCATCTGCTTAAATGCCAATTTCACCAACTCCGAATAACGTTTAAGCTAGAAATGACTTGAGCTGATTGTTTAGAAGTTAGTGATGAAGTTATCCTAAAGTTTGGGCTCATTTCTCTCCTCTTGATGGGTTGTTATAGTTGGTTATCTTGGACCTGTCTGATAGTATAGTAAGACGGTGGGTTCAAGTCAGCTCTTTTAATCGTAGGTCTTTGTTGGATTGGTTTCGAAAAGTCGTAAGCAGACTATACAGTGATCATGTTCTGATGTTGAGCAAGAATGTGAGGGGAATTGAGACACATTCCACATTCAGGGATTATTCCATTTGTTTATTTCGTGTCAATGTTGTTGGTCTGTTGTTCACTGCAGCTTTGTTTGCATCATTGCACAAGCACTTTCACCGGCCCCGCCCGCAAACGAGAGGTGCTAACGTGTACCGCGCGCTGCGGTGACGCATAAGTTACGTACCAGCACAGAATAGGTAATAAATAGTACGTGTACCAGTCCCGAAATATTAGTTGCAGGCGCAGCTAAGTAAATTGTCTACAACATTACCTATTCTGTGCTACGTCGATTGGGTTTTGGTAAAAATTAATTTAAAGATTTCCTGTTACTCTATACGATTGCAGATTGTTGAATCTTCCCAAGTAAGTAAGTGCTGCCTCCCTGGTCACGGCCTTTAACTTCCTCATCCAGCCGTCCCCCGCCTTATATCGTCAACTGTAAGTTCATTCATCATTGTATTCGATACAATGAACTTACGATGAAAAGTTAAATCCAGATTGGAAAAACGAACGGGACATGAAATAAAATACAATAAAATATTAAGGATAGCAAAAGAAACATTATTTTATTTTTAAAAATACGAATATCCGCATTCATACATTGCATCCGCATTGAAACTGTAACCAAACAGCTGATACAGTAACGAGATTCTGGTCTGCAAAATTACTGAGAGACATATTTAGTTTAGATTATTTTAAGGGATTGCGTACATCAAGAGGAAAAAAGCAACCCTTTCTTTCAAGGAAGGAAGGCAATCACTTCGCTGTCCGTCTTTCTGTCAACCACCTAGTTCTCGGGAACGCGTGAATATCAAGCTGAAATTAATATCAAATACCTACGTCTACGGTCCCTTGGAGCTGTGAAAAAAGATACGGCCGTTTATGCCGCATATTTAGACACTTGCCAATAACTAAATCTAAATATATTGACCTAGAATGATGAAATTTTGCAAGAAGCCCATTTTCAGACCATCTCACAGCACAAGTAAAGGGAAAAATCCGAAAATCGTTCATTATTGTTCCGTACTCATAGGGTGGCGAATTGTTTGTCAGGCACTATTCATTAAAAGAGTTAGGAAGTAATAGGTATGTCAACTTTCTGTGATAAACTTTTTCTACGTATAGCAATTCCCTAGTTGAATCCACCCTTAGAATATCTTTATATCAAGACACGCGGAAGCGTGTCCAGTCAAAGTTCAAAAAAACTGGCGAACAGCACCGTGTGTAATATTACACGAACCATTTGGAGCCACTTTTGACCCCCTCATAACTTAAAAACTATTTCACATAAACATGTCAAATTTGGCGCATATATTGAGACCCGTGAGATACATATGTGCTCCAAAGTTCATAAGCACACCTCAAATGGTTATTTAGATATAAACGTACAAAAATCGTCATTTTTATGCTCTACCTAGATATAGATCAAAACTCTGACACGGGGCATACTACCATTCCTTAAAGCCGTATTATTTTTATATTGTTGACGTTCATGTTGTAGTGTTATAATCATTATTTTAAGGACGTCAGAGTACGTGACATTCAACCGTTATTTTGAAACAATACTGCTTTAAGCGGTGGTAGTAACTCCGTCGTCCACTTCCTGCGGCAACTTGCATTACATTCTACGCATAGTGCATGCACAACTAAATAAAACAAGAGTTGTTAAGTAAAAAAAACTCCGATTACATAAATCATACTGCAGGTTTTTGTTTAAATTCGTTATTTTGTGTTGTTAACTATTGAAAATGACACATAATTATTATTTTAATGTAAATAATAATGAATAATAATATAGTTGCATTAAAACCTTATCTTCGTATTCATGCATTTTGTGCAACGAAACGTCATTGACAGAAAAGAAGAAGAAACGTATTTGAAGTCGTCAGTTCAAGCTGTCAGTCATTGTGATTTGTATTCATTGTTTATAGTGGTTTTAGTGATATCGACTGTTGACCGTGCTTGTTTTCAATGTTTCACTAAAAACTTTTGATTTTGAACTTTTGCAATCAAAATTGATGAGATGTAGAAATGTGCTGTAGAGGTAGTGTGACCATAGATGTAATCTGTCAATGGCAGTGTAACTCTAGGTACACTATATATTTTTCTTGAGAATTCTCGTCTTTAATTATCTTGTACAATGAGTCGTACAATAGAATTACTGGTGGGTGACACACTGACCTTACACCGAATAATAAGTACCTACTAATGTAAAACGTTAACTAAACTAATAGAAAAGTCCTATTACAGTGTAAAGGATTATTTGAATGATAGCAAGGCATGGGTATGAATATATATAATTTCAAATATTTGTGAGATGGTGATAATAAAAAAAACACAGCTGAGTTTATTGCGGGCTCTTCTCAGACCAGGGCACGTTTGGAACCCTCGTAGCTTTAGTTTTAAGATACCGTAGATAATTATCACCATCACGTCTTATGCTCTGTAAGCATGACGTTCAGAAGGTGTACTTTGTAGGTACATATTTTTAATAAATATGTTTTTAGTTTGAGATTGAGTTCAATAATTTCTGTACAAAAAGTAATGATATCCCATCAAAAACATAAATGTAAAATGAGAGCCAAGTTCAAAATTGTGATATATATGCCTTGGTTGTTGACTTCAGCGACAAAAGAAGTGAGATCTAAATGGGTGCCAAGTTCAATGGTCAGTCCTGCAATTTATTTATCCCATCAAAAACATAAATGTGAAATGACAGCCAAGTTCAAAATTGTGATATATATGTCTTGGTTGTTGACTTCAGCGACAAAAGAAGTGAGATCTAAATGGGTGCCAAGTTCAATGGTCAGTCCTGAAATTTATTTATAACAACATATAATATTTTATAACAACTTAAAATATGATTTCTTCTTATAACTTAGTATAAAATGTTGAAGACTAAGGCTTTGGCTTGGCTAGTTTTCATATACGAATTATAGCCTTCACAAGTTGTAAAGCTGTAAGAGCTTATTTTATTCTTCCGAAAATTTGGCTTGCTGGTAGAAACTGTACTTTTAGGTACCTACTTAATAATAATTCGTATATGGGAACTAGCCTAGCCAAAGGCTTAGTCTTCAACATTTTATACTAAGTTAAAAGAAGAAATGATATTTTAAGTTGTTATAAAATATTATATGTTGTTATAAATAAATTTCAGGACTGACCATTGAACTTGGCTCTCATTTTACATTTATGTTTTTGATGGGATATCAGTTTACCTAAACAAGCTGAGTTTACGTACTAGCAATAGGCATGATGACAGTATCCAAGAATCAATGAAATTATGAATTTATCTAATGAAATAGGATTCATGGAATATAAAAAACGTATTTATTTTTCTATTTCGAGTGAGATTGTTATTTATTTTGATAAAATAAAGCTACGAAATACAGCAATCCGCCATATTGTATAAAACACCACTGAAGCGAATGACGTCACTATCGTTTTCGAGCTTTAACAATCGACCAACAATCTCTATAAGTACAGGCGTTTTAAATTTTTATCAAGTATTTTCGTGTTTTTTTGTTTCCCAAAGAACATTTCCTTAATCTCGTTTTGTTTTACCGAATCCAAAGTTAAGAAATTAAAAATCGTTAGCCATGGATCAAGGATTTACCAAAGCTACTAGCTCTAATTTGCCCAGGATTGATTTGTTGATGCTGGGTATCTTACATCAAACAAAGACTTTTGTTCAGCAGAATTTCGCAACGTCAAAACTTCTATGTAAGTACAATAATAGCATAATAATTTATAGGTTCTAAACCCGCAAAATCTGCTATTTTATTTATTAAGCACTTCATGATAGGTATTAGAGGTATGAAATGTTGTTTTTTAAAACTATACCGTATAACTAAATATGAGCGGTGATTGCCTTCTATGACGTTTGCCTCCTATTCGGATCCTATTCGGCGTATGGGGTTTGATTCTTGGTACGCATCTCTAACTTTTTGCAGTTATTTGTGTTATAAGCAAAACAGCATCCCTACATAGTATAAAACAAATTCGCTTCCCGCTGTCTGTCGCTATGTATGCTTAGAGCTTTAAAACTACGCATCGGATTTTGATGCGGTTTTTTAAATAGATAGAGTGATTCAAGAGGAAGATTTAAATGTACTTTTTATCCAGGAAAATTAAGGAGTTCCCGCGGGAACCATAAAACCTCAATCCACGCGGAGAAAGTCGCGGGCACCAGCTAGTATTAGAATAAAGCAATAAAAGCAGCTGTAGAATCTCGCCGTGCAAGATTAAGCCACTTAGATCGCATTGTTTTTTTAAGTGGGGCGTGAATAAATAACTTGTTTGGAGTTAATTTTGATGTGTTATCACACTGGGGGACCGCACACGACTTACACACTTTAGAATTCATGTTATTCACACAAAATATCAAAATTGCTGTTCGAAGACTTATTGTTTACTGCACACAGTACATTAGAGTACATTGGTAAAAACTATAGTGACGTCACAAACGACGCCATGACACCCGCGAACGTTTTGGCGTGATTTTTAAAATTTAAATTTCAAATGCCAATTTTATCTACTAAACCTTATTTTTCTGCTGAAATAAGATATTTTTTCGAAATAGTAGATACTTCCGAACATAATCTGACCATTTTTCAAAATCAGTCATCATGCCTATTATTAAGGTAAGTAAGTAACTATAAACCGTATCTTGGTTAGTGCAACGCCGCAAGCCTAAATAAAACGACAAAGGTATTGAAAGTAACACGGTGATGTCAAACGGATTTCGTTTAATAACGTAACGAGATAGGTTACGTTACGACATACCAACAATCTCCGGTTGGATAATGATAATATTGAAGACTGATTGTAGGCACACTGTTTACTGTGCTGTAGGTCAGTTCAACCAGGATAGCGAAATTAATGCTTAGTAGGCTAATTAATACTTTCCTTATGTCAAGAATGTAGCTTGCGTACCGTAACGATGTGCCTGCTTATATGGTTTTTTATCGGATATACCTATGCTTTGGTGTACAAGAGTGCTCAGGATCTCCACAACCTTTACCACAGAACAGGGAGCCTTCTTCTTCTACTTTCACGCGTTCCCGAGAAAAGGCCTTTGACAGAGAGACAGACAAGCAGACGGACAACGAAGTGATCATATAAGGGTTCCTTTTTTCCTCTTGAGGTACGGAACCCTAAAAAGAAGCTAGATAAGGTGCTCAGGTAGGTAGCTGGCATAATAGGTATGCATCACTGAATTTAGATGATTTACCGACTCAGCCGTTAAACGTGATGGCAAGCAACGATAAAAATATGAGTGCAGCAAACTTCCAAGTTCTATGGGTTTCTTACAGGGGCGGCCTTAGCCATTGCGAGGCTCTGGGCGGTAGATATTTGTATTCTTTTTCGTTCACGTTTTTTCTACCTTTCGCAGTTGACAGCACTGGCATCTCAGATCAATGAATAGAATAGATAGTGGATTTTTTCTCATAGTTACAGCGACATCTATTAATAAATAGCTAACACATTTTCTTAGCTTCGCCTTTTGACATCATGAAGCGCCATCTAGTTTATGTTTTAATTTTTACATAAATAACACAGAGATGTCGCTACATAATGACATGAACGTATTTTCTAAAAATAACACTAGAGTTCGTTTGGAGCGCTATATTTAGTTTTTAGACATTTGACAAAAAAGATGGCAGCGATTGCCGTCTGCTGTCTTACGGATTTATTGCGAAAATGGCGTTTAGTGTGATATTTTCACAAAATTTATCAATTATAAGTGAAAATTTGTGTAGTGCTACTTTGTGATGGTGTGTTGTTTTACATGAATGACAGTGTAAGTCGTGTGTTAAATAGGACTTCAACATTTTTCGGGATATTGGATTACACATAAAATAAAGGTATTTATCTCCTCCTACGCTTATAATTTAGGAAGTATTGGATAACTATTAATAATAAAGCCATTCTTCTATTGTTTGACATGCCTGAATGCTTGAAATCATTATATAAGTCGCTTACAATAAGAAGGCTGAAGACTGATAAATTCGTATGTATCGCTGTATTTTGACAGCGTTAAACGGTAAACGTTCGTGGAATTTTTGTACGTGCTTGTGGTTGTGAAGGCTGGAGTCATGACCGTCTCGCGTCTGAGTTATCGGTGCCTTAGCGAGCTTTACATGACATCAGCAGGCGATACCAACTGCTGTAAACATTTAGCTTTCTGATTCATCAGACGATATTAACGTCTCGAAAAAAGTGTATTTTTAACATTTTATTGTAAGAAATAAGAATGTTGCTAATTTAGTTAAGAGTAAAAACTCTTAGTCATCACGTTCCCAGGATTCCACTTAGAATCATGATTAAACATGGATGTCAATAATTATTATTGCTGTAAGGAAAATAAGTAACTAGGTATAGTGAATTTATAACAACCTCTGTTGTAACAGATATTTGGTTGTAACGACATTACATTTAGGTCCCTTGAATTTAAAGTATACACTCAGAGGAATATAATGTGGCTGTAGCAATTTCAGATGTAACTCAGACTTCGAGTATAGCAACTAGTTTTAATGAAACATTTGTCACACATACCTAGATATCCCATGCAGATATTGCAACCGATTGCTATAAGTACTCAAAGACCGCAGCTATCAACAATTGCCCAAAGATTAATTCATAGCATCATTATGCTTTCTTATCTTTTGTTTACATGAACAGATGGTCAGCTGTAGTATGAATAGGCATGTAGGTAAGTTAATTTTTTTCTTTCTTTTCTTGCTTTCTTTCTACCTTTGTATTTAGCAATTCCTGAAAATAGCCGTTCATTGTCACTACAAATGAAATCCAATGTCCTTATTCAATTCAATTCATTTATTGCAGGTAATGTGAACCCATAACAAAATACTATTGCTTAAATATTATTGTGGGTACCTAACTATCTTTAAATCTAAAGTATATATATAATTATATAGGTATATCTTTAAAGGATTTTTGTTAAAATCAATCAGGATACGGGTTGCCCCAAAATATTGGTGTTTCGGGGCTAGTATCAGCCATATAGATTGGTTTCAGTTGTCACCCATACAGTATCACTACCACAACCAATACAAATCAAAAGACAATTCAGTTGTTCAAATCTATATATCAATATGCTGATGCTGCAGGCCACCCCAAACATTTTTTTTTTAAATACAATATATTATATTCAAAAACCAGCAGAGTTGCCCTAGAATACCTGAGCCTTAATTTCATTTAGCAAGATGAAGTGATCCTGAGGCCCGATTTAAATAAATTGAATAGGGCCAATATTACTCTTGTACTGGTGTAGTCAAATAAAATTAAATATTATTTTTAGATTTGTAGCAAAATGAAATAGATCCAGTATTTGGCCATTAGTTAATTATATTAAGTATACAACTTAAATTACTTAAGTTATTTGATCTCAACCATTCAAATTATCATTGTACTTATAAATATCAAAATACTGTACAAAATGTAGGTAGAAATTATTAAAATAAATAAATAAAGCAAACAATGTAAGAACATTAATTTGAACATCTAAAACAAATGTCTGTCCTTGACTAATTGTGTGGCAGTTACATTCTAATAATAAAGTGGAAAGTAGGTCTTTATTTTTGCAGAAGCTTCCTAAATCTGCAGTCTTAGCTTCCATGACATAAATTTATGAAACTCATTTGGACTAGTGTAGTACGTAATGTAGTAAAAAATCTCTTACAATTCAAATATCACAACAGTTTCTTTTAATGTAAAAAAATCTTTCCAAAAAACCGACTTCCAAGCCACTGTAAAGTAAAAAATAATTTTGATTTCTACATACTATGTTGTCAGGCGAGCCTGACGCGTCAACTTTGCCTATCAAGACACGCGGAAGCGTGTCCAGCCAAAGTTCAAAAAAACTGGCGAGCAGCACCGTGTGTAATATTACACGAACCATTTGGAGCCACTTTTGACCCCCTCATAACTCAAAAACTATTCCACATAAACATGTCAAATTTGGCGCATATATTGAGACCCGTGAGATATATATGTGCTCCAAATTTCATAAGCACACCTCAAATGGTTATTTAGATATAAACGTACAAAAATCGTCATTTTTATGCTCTACCTAGGTAGGTATAGATAGGTATAGATCAAAACTCTGACACGGGGCATACTACCATTGCTTAAAGCCGTATTATTTTAATATTGTTGACGTTTATGTTGTAGTGTTATAATCATTATTTTAAGGACGTCAAAGTACGTGACATTCAACCGTTATTTTGAAACAATACTGCTTTAAGCGGTGGTAGTAACTCCTTAACTATTGAAAATGACACATAATTACTATTTTAATGTAAATAATAATGAATAATAATATAGTTGCATTAAAACCGTAAGGTTTTAATGCAACTATATTATTATCCAATACGAAGGTAACTTCGTATTCATGCATTTTGTGCAACGAAACGTCATTGACAGAAAAGAAGAAGAAGAAACGTATTTGAAGTCGTCAGTTCAAGCTGTCAGTCATTGTGATTTGTATTCATTGTTTATAGTGGTTTTAGTGATATCGACTGTTTACCGTGCTTGTTTTCAATGTTTCACTAAAAACTTTTGATTTTGAACTTTTGCAATCAAAATTGATGAGATGTAGAAATGTGCTGTAGAGGTAGTCTGACCATAGATGTAATCTGTCAATGTCAGTGTAACTCTAGGTACACTATATATTTTTCTTGAGAATTCTCGTCTTTAATTATCTTGTACAATGAGTCGTAAAATAGAATTACTGGTGGGTGACACACTGACCTTACACTGAATAAAAAGTACCTACTAATGTAAAACGTAAACTAAACTAATAGAAAAGTCCTATTACAGTGTAAAGGATTATTTGAATGATAGCAAGGCATGGGTATGAATTGTTACAGCGGCTGATTATGTAATGTTAATAAGTACATATATATAATTTCAAATATTTATGAGATGGTGATAATAAAAAAAACGGAGTTTATTGCGGGCTCTTCTCAGACCAGGGCACGTTTGGAACCCTCGTAGCTTTAGTTTTAAGATACCGTAGTTAATTATCACCATCACGTCTTATGCTCTGTAAGCATGACGTTCAGAAGGTGTACTTTGTAGGTACATATTTTGAATAAATATTTTTTGAGTTTGAGATTGAGTTCAATAATTTCTGTACAAAAAGTAATGATATCCCATCAAAAACATAAATGTAAAATGAAAGCCAAGTTCAAAATTGTGATATATATGCCTTGGTAACTAAAACTAACCAAGCCAAAAACTAACCAAGCCAAAGCCTTAGTCTTCAACATTTTATACTAAGTTATAAGAAGAAATGATATTTTAAGTTGTTATAAAATATTATATGTTGTTATTAATAAATTTCAGGACTGACCATTGAACTTGGCACCCATTTAGATCTCACTTCTTTTGTCACTGAAGTCAACAACCAAGGCATATATATCACAATTTTGAATTTGGCTCTCATTTTACATTTATGTTTTTGATGGGATAAATAAATTGCAGGACTGACCATTGAACTTGGCACCCATTTAGATCTCACTTTTGTCGCTGAAGTCAACAACCAAGGCATATATATCACAATTTTGAACTTGGCTTTCATTTTACATTTATGTTTTTGATGGAATCTTTGTTATACTCGCCAGACTTCAACATCAAAGTTATTTTTTAATGTAAAGTGTGGTGTGTGTGTGGCTTTGGAAGTCGGTTTTTGGAAAGAATTTTTATTTTTAACTTTTTAGTGTACTCATAATTTACACTTAGGAGTGCAGTACCCTGCAGCATCAGAGTTGAGGAGTTGGGACTCAGAGTTGAATTGTATACACGTGACTTGATACCTACTAGGTATATGAATTCACCATAAAAATTTCCCTAGTTTTGAGTCGTAGTTACACTTAACAGCATCAGGATTGAGGATTTGGAGCCAGAATTTTTTATGGGACCACCTCGCGAGCTTCCTCTAATCACTGAAAAAATACATTTAAAAAAAAAGGAACCAAATTGAGAACCTGCTCCTTTTTTGGAAGTCGGTTAAAAAGCAGATAGGTAAACCTAGGTATCTTTTAGTTAATTCATCTTTTGATACGATTTATATTACTCTTATTTTAAAAGATTTTGTTCGAAAGTGTCATCCTTTAGTTCAGTGTCGTCCATTATGGCTTTTATATTAATATGCGCATGGGGTAACCCGTATCAGCCTTATGGAAGAATTACTACCAAAATGGAGGTCAGTCTTGAATTTAGTCTTAAGAGCAACAACATCAAAACAAGTTATTATTGTCGAGCAGTTTGTTGGTTAAAATGCTCAAAGTGGTCGACCACACCAATAACAACACAAGTGACACACATCGCGAATAATTGTCGAATTGTCAACTAGACGAATCAAACGACGTTACTAAGTTTATATTTAGGTCAGCTGTGGATAAATTGCAGAAGATATTTAGGAAATGTAACGTAACCAAGGCTGCTAAAACCCGGCAAGTGTGATGGCTCGTGTTCCCCTATCCTCTACGCGCCGAAGACGTGGACCCTGCCAAATTAAAGATGTAAATAGTTAGACGCTCTCACGGTGTGGTGCCTGGAAAAGATTGTTGAGGTTGAGAAAGTCTTCGAAAGAATTCCGGACTAACATCAAATCTGGAACAATTAAAAGTTACTTCTATCCCATCAAAAAAATAAATGTAAAATGAGAGCCAAGTTCAAAATTGTGATATATATGCCTTGGTTGTTGACTTCAGCGACAAAAGAAGTGAGATCTAAATGGGTGCCAAGTTCAATGGTCAGTCCTGCAATTTATATATCCCATCAAAAACATAAATGTGAAATGAGAGCCAAATTCAAAATTGTGATATATATGCCTTGGTTGTTGACTTCAGCGACAAAAGAAGTGAGATCTAAATGGGTGCCAAGTTCAATGGTCAGTCCTGAAATTTATTTATAACAACATATAATATTTTATAACAACTTAAAATATCATTTCTTCTTAAAACTTAGTATAAAATGTTGAAGACTAAGGCTTTGGCTTGGCTAGTTTTCATATACGAATTATAGCGTTCACAAGTTGTAAAGCTGTAAGTTCTTATTTTATTCTTCCGAAAATTTGGCTTGCTGGTAGAAACTGTACTTTTAGGTACCTACTTAATAATAATTCGTATATGGAAACTAGCCAAGCCAAAGCCTTAGTCTTCAACATTTTATACTAAGTTATAAGAAGAAATGATATTTTAAGTTGTTATAAAATATTATATGTTGTTATAAATAAATTTCAGGACTGACCATTGAACTTGGCACCCATTTAGATCTCACTTCTTTTGTCGCTGAAGTCAACAACCAAGGCATATATATCACAATTTTGAATTTGGCTCTCATTTCACATTTATGTTTTTGATGGGATATATAAATTGCAGGACTGACCATTGAACTTGGCACCCATTTAGATCTCACTTCTTTTGTCGCTGAAGTCAACAACCAAGGCATATATATCACAATTTTGAACTTGGCTCTCATTTTACATTTATGTTTTTGATGGGATATCATTACTTTTTGTACAGAAATTATTGAACTCAATCTCAAACTCAAAACATATTTATTCAAAATATGTACCTACAAAGTACACCTTCTGAACGTCATGCTTACAGAGCATAAGACGTGATGGTGATAATTAACTACGATATCTTAAAACTAAAGCTACGAGGGTTCCAAACGTGCCCTGGTCTGAGAAGAGCCCGCAATAAACTCCGCTTTTTTTTTATTATCACCATCTCACAAATATTTGAAATTATATATATTCATACCCATGCCTTGCTATCATTCAAATAATCCTTTACACTGTAATAGGACTTTTCTATTAGTTTAGTTTACGTTTTACATTAGTAGGTACTTATTATTTGGTGTAAGGTCAGTGTGTCACACAGATTACATCTATGGTCAGACTACCTCTACAGCACATTTCTACATCTCATCAATTTTGATTGCAAAAGTTCAAAATCAAAAGTTTTTAGTGAAACATTGAAAACAAGCACGGTAAACAGTCGATATCACTAAAACCACTATAAACAATGAATACAAATCACAATGACTGACAGCTTGAACTGACGACTTCAAATACGTTTCTTCTTCTTTTCTGTCAATGACGTTTCGTTGCACAAAATGTATGAATACGAAGGTAAGGTTTTAATGCAACTATATTATTATTCATTATTATTTACATTAAAATAATAATTATGTGTCATTTTCAATAGTTAAGGAGTTACTACCACCGCTTAAAGCAGTATTGTTTCAAACTAACGGTTGAATGTCACGTACTTTGACGTCCTTAAAATAATGATTATAACACTACAACATAAACGTCAACAATATTAAAATAATTTAAGCAATGGTAGCATGCCTCGTGTCAGAGTTTTGATCTATACCTTTGATCATAAAAATGACGATTTTTGTACGTTTATATCTAAATAACCATTTGAGGTGTGCTTATGAAATTTGGAGCACATATGTATCTCACGGGTCTCAATATATGCGCCAAATTTGACATGTTTATGTGAAATAGTTTTTGAGTTATGAGGGGGTCAAAAGTGGCTCCAAATGGTTCGTGTAATATTACACACGGTGCTGCTCGCCAGTTTTTTTGAACTTTGGCTGGACACGCTTCTGCGTGTCTTGATCTTCCACTTCTTACTTTTTGCCAAGTTCACATCATCACTTTCTTTGGCTACATGTATGGAGGTATGAACACGTGATGACGTTTTAATTTTACTGCTGGTTGTTTAACAACCGCTGTTTTGTGCATTCAAGGAAGTGAAGATGTGACTAGAGCACATGGCAGATCAAGCAGTATTAAAAAACACGACTGCCCTGCCAAAAAACGAACTAAAAAGCTAAAATCTAAATTAATCTAGTTAAATTAGAATCTTATTCACATTTAAATGATATTTTTTGTGAATCACTGGATATTGAACTATAGTGTTATATATTTTTGGAATTTTCTCATCATTTTCTAGATGATGATTATATAGTTAATCTTATTTTCGATGTTTTTTTTCAACTTTAGTCTTTAATGCGGGACCATGGTCACCCATCAATTCTTTTTAAATGACATTGACCAAATTCGCCTAAGAATCAACATGTGTTTGAAATATACAGTAATTCTTAGCTTATTTTTTAATCTCTATTTCAAATATTAGAATTCAACGGACACTTCAAATTAATTACAAAATAAATAAATGGGTATTAAATTGATTATTCTACGTTTCTGTTCTTGATTATTAACGACAGATCAACTTACAGCTTATAACAATACAGCTTAAGCTTACAGGTTAAAATAATATGCAATACCACCGCTTGAGCGCTAGATCCATATTGTAAGAACCAAGATAAAGGCAGCTTAAAGTGCTGTGCGTTAGTATTCTGAATCTCGCAACGCCATCTATTGAAAGTATAATAATTAAATATATCTAACGCCATCTGTAATGTTTTTCGAATCTTTTCTTATCTATGTCACCGTAAGATTGTAAAAACCGTTAGATTATAATCTAACTCGCGAAATTCTAAACTGTCGAAAGATTAGAATTTAAAGCATTATTTTCCGGTAGATTGTAATCTGATAGGTATTTAAACCCGATAAAAACTAAGTGCCCACTACACTAGTTGATTATTTATGTCGAACCCTAACCTAACCTACAAGAAAGAGACAAGAAAACATAATTAAAATGAATATTTCAAAAATTGACACTCAGAACATTGAACAGTTTACAATATTTCGACAGTTTAGAATTTCGCGAGTTAGATTATAATCTAACGGTTTTTACAATCTTACGGTGACATCTACATACTGTTTACAGCTCTATTACAATTGGATAAAGATGGTATTTATTTGTTCGAGCAGATTGATTATGAAAGTTGAAATAACCTCAAAATTGAAAATATTTTTGGTAATAAGCCATTTCTTGGCAAGTGTCCGTTGTTTTAATCTGCTCTCACGGATAAAAAGGTATTTATTTGAACCCAGTAATCAATTATTTATGACTGTTGGTTCTTAGGCGAACTTTGTACGGGGACGGAACAATGCCCTTTACTAGCCTATGTAACCCGGAATAAGCTAGGGATTCTAACGATACCTCATTTATCAAAATCGGTTCAGGCGTATAGAAGTTATGGTGGAATATACAGACTCACATACATACATACATACATGAACCCTGAAAACAATATATAGTCCTTTTTTCAGGCAGTCGTATAAAAGGTCAGGGTTGCGCTAGTTGTTTCCCTGACTGAAAGATTTAATTTACAATCATGTTTTGGCGTTTGATGCACTGTTCAGTCAGCGGCATGGAATTGTTATAGTTTTTCTATTTTTGTTACGTTAAACAGTTATTAGTTGCCAAATTGTAAAATTTACGATAAAAATAAATTATGCAAATAACTGCTTCACCTCGCATACTCAAATAATAATTGTTTTATTAATATATGTTTAATACTAATAGTATCATTATTAAGTATAAAATTAGTTTAAAGTAACCTTTGCACATTAATGTGTGTACCTGAAGCCTAAAGTTTCAAGGAAGAAAATAACTTATTTCCTGAAATGATCAATTCTACGATTTGGGCGCGACACATTATATACCTATTTTCTTATAATCTAAAACCTATTGCATGGGCATTCAATTTTTGCGTAGAGCTTAATGGAGGCGTATGCATCCAAAAGTTGCATTACATAGTAACAATATGACAGTTTTGTAGTTGCGCTGTCTCTGGTTATGGACAAAAGCAGAATCTAACTGAACAAGTATTATTTTTAGTCCATCGTCGACCTTCCGACTAGTTACTTTCATTATATATACTTATTACTAATTCTAAATGAAAGTAGACTATACTTAATGACTATATTCATCTTATTGCCATCCACGGTGGCGGCTCCTCGCGCTCTGGAATCATAAGACCAAACTGACCTATTTACCTAACAATAAAAATTGTTACAACTGTAAATAGTTAAATGTCTGTATATGTGCGAATACGAGTGCGAAGCCGTGTCTATTTATTACCAAACGATTTGTCGTGTTTATACTTCATACGATAAACAGTGAAGCCAACAATGTGAAGTGGATCACTGTGTTTAGTGTAAAACTAGCTGATGCCCGCAAATTCTTCCGCGTGGATCGAGGTTTTTTGGTTCCCATGGGATTTTCCACAAATAAAAGTAGCCTTTCTGTTATTCCAGACTATAATCTAGTTCTGTGCCTGTCATCCAGATCCGTCCAGCCGTTTCGGCGTGTACGGGCTTCTTTGGCGCTCTTTCGGGTTTTTTTTGCTCCTCGTAAAGTCGTGAAAGTTAGCTAATAAAATTAGTTGCGAAATATACGAAAATGATCGCGAAAATACCACGACTCCGGAATCCAAATGGGTAATTTTGCAGTTTTTCTTTTATTCTGTGGTTCTTTATAGATATGATATAAAAGATCACTGGGTTCTAGTATCAATCCGATAGGTACGATAGTTCTTAAGTAATAGCTTTTACTTGTCAAACTACTAATTGACATTTAAAGTAGTTTCAGAATGGTTCATGAATTGTTGAAATAGTTAACTAGTTCAGCGTAATATTCATCAGAGGTCCCTGAAACTGATTACAGTAGTTATTATTATTTGCTGTTGAATACCAAATAGTTACCAATAAGTACCAATTAGTTTTAATTATTATAGTAACTCTATCTTAAAATAAATTTTCCATTGTATATTAAGTAATTAACAACATAATATAAACATTGTCCATCATCAACGTTTCTAGGTAAAACTTTTAAAGTATTGAAAATAACTTAAAGGTCCATGTTACAGATGCGGACGCAGAATTTAATTCTTTCTTTTAATAAAAATTTAAATTGGTTTTATTGTATGTACGTAGTCTGTATTAGTGGGATTCGTAGGCGAACTTAGTGCGAATAGTTGATTGGAGGTTATTCAACTGGTGAGTGGACAGAAATAGCGCGATCACTCGCGGCATCTCGCGTACCTCTGATGACGTCGCGTCGCCATCACCACTGGAACAAGCCGCGCTTCCGGGACTAGGGAACTTCGTCTCAGCGTTCTGGCTATAATGACGTCATGACAAATCCAACATGGTGGACATGACGTAAATTCATAACTTAGGCCCTACGTACACATAATACTAACAATGAGACAAATATTTCGAGTATCAAATGAAAGGTCTCATTGTGGTTAATTCTGCTGTACAGAATTTCTAAAGTATCTAATTATACTTTACCACATTGACAGAACTTCTTAAATCTAGTTCTGTCCCACTCCACAGGGAATACTATGAAAGGTATAAATAACCAAAAGTTCTATTCACGACCTGTCATTTTAACGGAGTTAGGAACTTTAGCATAGAATAAGACTTTAGATAGGTACCTACTACACAATTGTGTAGATATTAAAACTAAAAAGGCCCCGTACCTAACCCGGCGAATGTCATTTTATTGAAGCACTCGGCACGGAATGGATGTCGATGGAGTTTACATGCAAAAGAAAGAATTTACATCATAATACCTCAGAAGACAGGCATAGCTAGGTTTATAATATACTAGATATATAGTATATATACCTAATAGTCAAATATGTAACCAACTGTAACTTTTTTTTTAATAAAAAAGAAAAAACAAAAAACTTACTTAATTTTCCATAAAATGTTAAACTTATGGTAATCTTATTTTGTGACGCCGCGCTGGGTAAACTGCTTCATCGGTTATACTAGGTACACGTAATCGTGGTCCAAGCCTTGATGTTTCATTTCAGTATTCAGTTCACAAAAGTGAAAATTGATCAGGTCCCGAAATTCTTTAAACTGTGACTCAGAATCCCAAGAAACTACGTGACGAATGACGATATTATGCATTCGAAACGATAAATCAGTACCAAAATTTACCTCATAAAAAGTAATCGTCCAATGAATAAAAACTTGTGGGACTAAACAATGGTGATGCCTGGCAATATATTAGTCGTGACGTCACAGTTTTGATGTGAAGATTTATTTATATATTATGCCTCGTCTGTATAGTCTGGGTGTATTTCTATTGGTAGGCGAGATATGGCACGGGAAAAGTAGGTAAACGTATGAAAATTTCAAATGCCGTTTCTCTATCGGCTAGGAATGCTAAAACATGTAAGAAATCTTTATGTCTCGTCTCTTTGCCTCCATACCCGTCAGTGGGAAATCGACTTGAGTATTGCCTTACAATTTTATAATCTGTGGCATTGCGTGGGTCTTTGATAGTCATTCGTCTGTCGGTGGCGGACGGATGGCGGCGGCGCTACGGCTGCGGACTGCCTGTTCCGCGGATGATATTTTTAGAGGCGCCGAGACGCCGGCCTCACGCCATCGCGCATGTTAACTGGCTGCTTGCGCCGCATTTTTCAGTACCACCGCTCAAACTACGCCAATGCCATTGAAAAGGCCGCTATCGGCCGATAAACATTGACACCTTTATTGGCTACAATAACTTTGTCAAAGATTAGTAACCATTATGGTTCTCGTAAGAATACATTGGTGTGCACGAAACATACCGAGCAATATTGCATTTTGATGATACTACTACCTATTTATACTATTCAATAATCTATACTATCCATACTAATATTATAAATGCGAAAGTTTGGATGGATGTATGGATGTATGGATGTTTGTTACTGAATCACGCCCCAACGGCTGAACGGATCTGGCTGAAATTTGGTACAGAAATAGATTAAGTCTGGAATAGCACATAGACTACTTTTTATCCTGGAAAATTAAGGAGTTCCCGCGAGAACCAAAAAACCACAATCCACGCAGACGAAGTCGCGGGCATTAGCTAGTATATATTATAAACGTGAAAGTATCTTGTTGTATGTCTGTCTGTGTACACGGCCCACTTGTGTAACATATTTTGAGAAAATTTTGTAGGTAAGTATTTGGCCAGACATAGCTACAGCCTCCGAAGGGCGGATATCAGGATATTTACCCCAGGAAATCAAATCGTTCTCACAGGATTGAACAAAAAATGAAACAAAATAAGTTAAATAATAAACTATTACCCAAATGTGGCCAGTTGGCAACAGCCGCAATTTAGTTTCCTTTGTATTTCTGCATAGATTCCGACGGGAAACCCGTAGTTAAATGTAATATACCTATCCCATCAAAAACATAAATGTAAAATGAGAGCCAAGTTCAAAATTGTATGTATTGTATTTGTAATTCGTATATGGAAACTAGCCAAGCCAAAGCCTTAGTCTTCAACATTTTATACTAAGTTATAAGAAGAAATGATATTTTAAGTTGTTATAAAATATTGTATGTTGTTATAAATAAATTTCAGGACTGACCATTGAACTTGGCACCCATTTAGATCTTACTTCTTTTGTCGCTGAAGTCAACAACCAAGGCATATATATCACAATTTTGAATTTGGCTCTCATTTCACATTTATGTTTTTGATGGGATAAATAAATTGCAGGACTGACCATTGAACTTGGCACCCATTTAGATCTCACTTCTTTTGTCGCTGCAGTCAACAACTAAGGCATATATATCACAATTTTGAACTTGGCTCTCATTTTACATTTATGTTTTTGATGGGATATCATTACTTTTTGTACAGAAATTATTGAACTCAATCTCAAACTCAAAACATATTTATTAAAAATATGTACCTACAAAGTACACCTTCTGAACGTCATGCTTACAGAGCATAAGAGGTGATGGTGATAATTAACTACGGTATCTTAAAACTAAAGCTACGAGGGTTCCAAACGTGCCCTGGTCTGAGAAGAGCCCGCAATAAACTCCGCTTTTTTTTTATTATCACCATCTCACAAATATTTGAAATTATATATATGTAGTTACTTATAATATTACATAACATTACATATATAATATTACATAACATTACATAATCAGCCGCTGTAACAATTCATACCAATGCCTTGCTATCATTCAAATAACCCTTTACACTGTAATAGGACTTTTCTATTAGTTTAGTTTACGTTTTAAATTAGTAGGTACTTATTATTCGGTTTAAGGTCAGTGTGTCACCCACCAGTAATTCTATTGTACGACTCATTGTACAAGATAATTAAAGACGAGAATTCTCAAGAAAAATATATAGTGTACCTAGAGTTACACTGACATTGACAGATTACATCTATGGTCAGACTACCTCTACAGCACATTTCTACATCTCATCAATTATGATTGCAAAAGTTCAAAATCAAAAGTTTTTAGTGAAACATTGAAAACAAGCACGGTAAACAGTCGATATCACTAAAACCACTCTATACAATGAATACAAATCACAATGACTGACAGCTTGAACTGACGACTTCAAATACGTTTCTTCTTTTCTGTCAATGACGTTTCGTTGCACAAAATGCATGAATACGAAGGTAAGGTTTTAATGCAACTATATTATTATTCATTATTATTTACATTAAAATAATAATTATGTGTCATTTTCAATAGTTAAGGAGTTACTACCACCGCTTAAAGCAGTATTGTTTCAAAATAACTGTTGAATGTCACGTACTTTGACGTCCTTAAAATAATGATTATAACACTACAACATAAACGTCAACAGTATTAAAATAATACGGCTTTAAGCAATGGTAGTATGCCCCGTGTCAGAGTTTTGATCTATACCTAGGTAGATCATAAAAATGATGATTTTTGTACGTTTATATCTAAATAACCATTTGAGGTGTCCTTATGAAATTTGGAGCACATATGTATCTCACGGGTCTCAATATATGCGCCAAATTTGACATGTTTATGTGAAATAGTTTTTGAGTTATGAGGGGGTCAAAAGTGTCTCCAAATGGTTCGTGTAATATTACACACGGTGCTGCTCGCCGTAGGGTAGGGTATATACAGGCTTATAGGGTATTAGATGATGCCCGCGACTTCATCCGCGTGTATTGAGGTTTTTCGATTCCCGCCTATGTGTTATTCCAGAATATACTGTATCTCTGTGCCAAATTTCATCCAGATCCATTCAGCCGTTCTGGCGTGATTGAATAACAAACATCCATCCATACATCCAAGCTTTCGCATTTATAATAAGCTGTTGCCCGCAACTTCTTCCGCGTGGTTTGAGGTTTTTTGGTTCCCGGGGGAACTTTTTAATTTTCCGAGATAAAAAGTAGCCTATATGCTATTCCAGACTATAATCTATCTCTGTGCCATATTTCATCCAGATCCGTTCAGTCGTTGCAGCGTGATTGAGTAACAAATATCCATCCATATATCCATCCAAACTTTCGCATTTATAATATTAGTATGGATTGAGTAGCATTGATAACTATGGCAAGTTATTCACAGTCACTCACTATTCACTGGCAGTAGGTAGCACAGAGAACCACTCATCCGGGTAACCGACCGCCCTACTTCCTTGACTTTTTACATTTTTTATTTTATTCTACTCAAGTATCACAATTTCTCTTTCCTATCATATTTCTGTCATGTGTATTTCGATTCGTGAGCTACTAGAATTACCTACTTATGTTTTCGTTGAATTCTAGGGAATAAATTGAAGTAAATTTAAGTTTTTTACCTGCCTTTATCGGCAGTATTGTAAAGTATTGCTGGCAAAAGCAGGCAAAAAATACTTATGGGAGCGGAGCGGAAAAGCTATAAACTATAAGTACATTATTGCTAGAAAGATAATAGAATAAAGCTATTTTAGTAACTGAGTGTGATTCTAATGCCACCTAATCAAAAAATAACGATTATTTTTGTAGTAAATACTTAAATTCAGACCTAATTACCTACTGCAATCAGCCATAAAATTGACAAAAAAAACAGAAATTCTGCCTTACTACCTTTGAAGTCTGGTACCTAACTTTGAATGCCCTTAAAGTGCCAAATTTTTTGACTTATAAGGAAAGCTTAGGAACCCCAAAAGTTTTTAAAATCAAGTGACATAGACGGATTTTAAGTATTCTAAAACTAAAGTTGAAATTTCGAGTCTACCTCTATCGTACCTTACAATCAAAAAAATTCCGACTTGTGTTAGAGTTAAGATAGTAATCTTTTTATGCAAAGTAATTAGTACACTTCATAGCGGGGATGTTCACAAATATTCGGAAAAATACAAGAACTAGGTACAATACAAGTAAATAAAAAGAAAAAATATATATTACATAACACTCACTCAGAAATATTATGATAAAACTAAAAAAAAATATAACTCGAAAACTACCAAAAATCGCTGAATTCATAATATGGGGTATTTTCTGATAGGTCTAGGTACGAGTAATCGCTTTCTTTTCTTTGGACGTCACGATTAGACCACCCTGTTTACATAATGCATACCTATTTATAAATATAGTAGTAATATTGATATAGCCACCTACAACGAGTAAGCAGTTCTTTAACAACAAAATATTGTAATTAACTTGTACCAGAAACAATCCCGTGGGTTTACTAACAGCTCCGTAATAGAATAGGTAACTAGACGTCGACGAGCCGTTCCGGTTCCGCATTAGCCTAATCATACACTAATTGATGTGAACACGCAACCAACTCTTGCTGTGTTATGATGTTAAACATAACATTATAATTTCACACTCATTTTGTTATTAAGGAATACACTTTACTTTTTCACTATAAACCGGAGTGGGTTATTAGTTTATTGCTTGAAATGAAAATGAAATTTATTGATAAAAATATTCGTCGTTTCACAATTTTGTCTGGAACACTGAAGTAATTTTGAAAATACTTGTACCTATCTCAGGGTTAATGTTAGTTAGTTTTCTCTTTTTTTGTTGCTTGTACTGTACTGTATCCTTCATTTTAGATAATGTAGGTAATAAAATTCAAAATTCAAAATGCTTTTTATTCAAATAAACTTTTACAAGTACTTTTGAATCGTCGAGTGAATCTACCACTGGTTCGGAATGCCATTCCTACCGAGAAAAACAAGCAACGTTATTTATACGTAATAACAATATTGTAAGTTAACTACTTATAAATAAATAAATGAATAATGATAGATATTGCACTCATATATATTAATAGTTCCGTCTGTGACTTCACTTATAATCAAGGTTTCCACTGAAAACCAGCGCTTCTGTCTGCTGCAGCATGATACTGAGATGGAAACCTTTATTTGGTCACTTAACACTGTATCTATAAATTATAATTAGTCTAAAACTACATGTAGTGGTCAAATAAAAAAACATTTTCTTTCTTTCTCTTCTTTGCTTATCATACCATGGTTGATTTGTGGTATTTGTATATATTTTTAACATATAAATCTCAAAAACTTTTACTTATCATGATAATAGTAAAAGCCACAGTAGGTAGCTCATTCTAGTTCAAACTTCAAATGTGCATGTGTGAAGTTGGCAGCAATATTCGGCCGCATCGTAGACGTTCTGATGACGACGTCAGCTGAGGTCGATGCTAATGAGATCTCCTTGCCCTTTTTCCGTTCCGCTCCAAAACTTACATTTCAGTACTGAAATAGTGGCTCATGGCTACTTGTCTTGCATGTTACACCTCTTACGAATCGCTGCCGTGTACAAGCTCCTCTTATCAATACCAATTATTATCATCCTTTTACCGTCTCAGAAAATCGTCCATCCCATTACCAAATCCCACGTAAATCCGAGTACTTATAAACGTGCCCACTCCCCACAATACGCACACTAATAAACTTTCATAGTTCCGACTCTAGAAGTTTTCAGTTTTTACATGCAGAGGGTGGTATCCCATATAACCTCATCTCTTCCCCCGGAGATTGGATATCTCGAGGAGATTTGCCCCCCGTAACCAAAAAAAGGAGTTTTCAGTTTTCGGGTCCATCGGCTAACGCTATTACGACCAGTATAGCTTTTTCACTGAAACTTCTTTCTGATAGTTTAAGTTGATGCTCCTGCAGATAATCTTTTTTCGGATAGATATCAGGGAAATGTAAGGCAAGAAAACCCATTTGTGTATAGCTATAAACAAAACGACAAACAATTTTAAAAACAATGTCCCTATTAGATCTCTCTATCATCGCCAGCTCTTCACACGATGTCTGCTAGCGAAAAGGACGTTACAAAACAAATATATATAATTTGTCAATATAAATATCTTATAATCGCCCACGTCTTCAAACATGTAATTTACTAATCTTGTACCTGGCTATTTCTTTTTAATTTTGAACATATTATGTACATATTATTATAAACTCGATCGTTCTTTATTTTTGCAAAAAAATCTTTACGTAACCAGAGAATAATAACTAGTACTGACATAACTAACTACGCCGTCTCTCTGAGGGAGATATAAGGTTATGTAAGATTTATAACAACCAAAACCTTCTCAGGGGCTACCGATCATAATCCATACTAATATTATCCATACTAATCTCTGTCCAATCATTTATTTTACTTTTGGCAGATGGAGTCAACGATGTTCGAACGCGTTACTGTTTCGATTTTTGATTACAATCGATTTTCTTTATGAAGAAGTTTTATTCGATTTGCTCCTTTGCTCATCTTTTTATTGTTTTATAAACATACCCAAGTACACTAAATGTAAATGAATCAGTCAGGTCATAGAAACCATGCATCGCCAAAGATGTATGGTGCTTAAAATACAAAAGGAAAGCTAGTGTTGAAGCTCCGTGACTATCTTGAAAAGGAAAGTCGTACTTGTAATTACTAGATGAATATATATACGAGTTATGAAATATCTGATAAAAGGGCACGTTGCTTCACTATTGGAAAAAACCGGCCAAGTGCGAGTCGGACTCACGCACCGAGGGTTCCGTACAAACCTACTAGGTACAGGTTTAAAATTATTAAAAATATTTTTATTATATTATGATGTAACTAAAAATTTATGCTGTTCGCAATTTTCCCTTTATCTGTGCTATAAGACGTTGCTTCGTACCAAATTTCAAGATTCTGAGTTCACGGAGAGTACCCTGTAGGTTTTGATTCCCTTGCGAATTTCCAAAAATTGCAGCATAAACGGCTGTATCTTTTGATTGCGTTGGCTTAGAAGTTTGATTTTTTCACAGTTCCAAGGGACAGTAGACCTGAGTATTTGATATGAATTTCAGCTTGATAATGCGTTCCTGAGAAGTAGCGTCTTGACAGACAGACAGACGGACAACAAAGTGATCCTATAAGGGTTCCGTTTTTTCCTTTTGAGGTACGGGACAAAAACGATATGCGTCTATGGAGTGTTGCATTTTTTGTCGATGGTTGCCTGTCAATAATCATGACACTTCATAGACGTGCATATGCCAAAAGTAAAATAAATCGTTGGACAAGGCATAATATTGTAAATGCGAAATTGTGTCTGTCTGTCACGGCCCATCTGTTAAACCGAAAATTCAAGATTTCGCGCGGGCATCCAAACAATATCTCTTCAACCGATTTGGATGAAATTTGGTATAGACCTATAGTTTGTATCCAGGGGAAGGACATAGGCTACTTTTTATCCCGGAAAATTAAAGAGTTCCCGCGGGAATCTAAAAATCTTAATCCATCATCATAGAGCATCATCTAATTTTATTATATGTATGACTAATAGGAGCCTCCGAGGTATCTTACATGCGCGACTCCTTTTGTGCTCACGCAGAAAATTATCTACCAACGGCAACATCATGTACCGTTACATTCGTTACTTCATTGCGGGCACGTGCTCGTGCCCGTTTGTCCTCGTACCTAAGCTGCAACGCATAAGCAGTATTGGAAAGTAGCTAGCTATAGATAGAAGCGGAAAACAATGCACTGCTTTGAATGGAATGTGAATTTTAATCTCAAAGCGTAATCTGTTTGCCTATTATTTGTATCACGGTTCTTTAAAGTCATTAAGTAAGAAATTTAAAAATGTTTGGTACCTACATATATTTATACTTTCAAAGTATATTACACCACATAAATGATCGCAGTCTCTACCTAACGGTAGGGTTTGTGATGGACGGTATCCCAGTAGAGACGCCTTCTTGTTTCAAACACTTAATTCATGTTTAAATTGAAATGTTACGCTCGCCCAGGGCGCAGGCAGTAAGTAAACTTTCTTAGTTTTGTTGACATAGGATCTAATAAAGACTTTTACGTGCCTCGGACTTGTGCTGCCTAGATCTGGCTTCCGCCAACCCAGCCCATTCCATTACGGAGCCGGCATTTCAGCTTGGCACCCCAACGTCTACATTTATGCAACCCTTACCCCAATAAATATCCACTAATTCGAGGTCGTGTTGTTGCAGTCGAAATGGTGGTGGGCGAAAGCAAACGTGCCTCCAACATCATGGATGGCATTGAAAACACCGGCGACGTCCGCCTCCACGACCATCGGCTCCGTCTCAAACAGAGGTAAGCAGCTCAAATATCAATATGTCCATACTTACTAATATTATAAATGCGAGAGTGTGTCCGTCTGTCTGTACGCCCGTTTGGCTGTCTGTCTGTTAACTTTCATGGCCATCTGTTTTATGGATGTTAACGAAAGGTCCAGTAACAGTTTGTATTATAAGGAAGAGCATAGGCTGTTTTTTCGGCGGAAAATCAAAGCGATCTCACGGGAATGAGATTTTAAAAAACTTAACGCTGACGAATTCACGGGCATCATTATATTAGAATTTTCATGATTTATGATTGTTATCGGCTGTTCTTGTTTTGAATAGAAGTTTCGTCACTGTCACTATAATATTTTATTGCTGATATAATCAGATCGGAATTCCGATACACAGTGTGAGTGAGTTTTCACAGAAGTGAGTGAACATAATTCTCTGAAACCTTTTGTTTAGATGAACGAATGGTAGTTACTTCTTTACTACTCATGGAATATTTGATTTTAGCAAAAACGAAATTTGGAATTACCAAGTATTTACATAAGTACCTACTTTAAGAATCAATTTATTAATGGCTCAATTGCATGTACTGTTAACTAATAATAAACATTGCTGTTCTAGAGCGGGTTTCATGAAACCGTAATTTAGGTAAATAAAATCATACAGTTTGCTATTTAATAAATAATTTAGACTTTTATTGCAATCGCTCGCCTGGGCCGTGGTGAGCTAGTGACCTCATTTTGGAGTTTCGCTTTATGCACCTACGCTACGCCCGATTTCTTCGATATGCTGTAGGTGGAAAGGTTGCAAGTGACGTCATATTGTCAATGCTAGATTAACAGTTTCTCTGTTCATGCATATTTCTAAATTCTAATCAAAATTATAAGACTTTTTACATAAAAAGCCGCACACGTATACGTAGATAAGAACATGCGTTGATGCGCAACTAAGTATGAAAAAAATGTTCGTGTTCGCTGCGCACGCTACTTTAGATTCATAATGGAAATAACGACACAATAAAAAAAAAAAAAAACTTTTTGTACCAAAAAGTTATAAAATATGTAAAAAAAACAGAAACATAGTGGATAAGGTAGCGCTTATATAGAAGAGATCTCTACCAGTGACCCTTGGCAGTGAGAAAGGTTGTGAAAGAAAATCGATGAAATATTGTAGAGATCGTGCTCTTATAATTATAAAAAAAACCGGCCAAATGCGAGTCAGACTCGCGCACCGAGGGTTCCGTACAAACCTGTAGTAAGTTTAAAATTATTAAAAATATTTTGATTATATGATGTAACTAAAAATTTATGGTCTTCGCAATTTTTCCTTTATCCGTGCTATAAGACGTTGTTTCGTACCAAATTTCAAGATTCTGAGTACACTGGAAGTACCCTGTAGGTTTTGATTTCCTTGCGAGGGTCGAAAATTTGCAGCATAAACGGCTGTATCTTTTGATTGCGTTGGCTTAGAAGTTTGATTCTTTCACAGTTCCAAGGGACAGTAGACCTGAGTATTAGATATGAATTTCAGCTTGATATCTTCATGCGTTCCTCAGAAGAAGGGTCTTGACAGACTGACGGACGGACAAAAAGTGGTCCTATAAGGGTTCCGTTTGAGGTACGGAACCTTAAAAATGGAGCTTTCCCCATTTATTGTACTTATAAAAGTAAAAAACACTAGGTTTAATATGAAAATTTACTATAATATGAATACTTACTATTATCAAATATGAAAGTAATTTTTTGCATAGGTTAAATAATTGTTTTACCGATTTTCGTCGAGGTATAATTACTATTTAGTATATTAGGTCTTTACCTATGAAATTGCCTTTCTTCAGTACTGGTCATTTCAAATAAAAAAGTTTGTAATGGCTCTGTATTCTAAATTCAAATTAATTTTGTTTTTTTTTTAATCTCATTTTTTTGGGGTTTAATTTTGTTTTAACACCATGACATTCTTTATACAAACTCAGTCTTTTGTTTTTTCATTAGCGTTGTATTTTCATTACATTTCAACATTTTTTGTCATAATGGATACTTTAAAAATTCGTGTAATTATGGAATATGAGTTCCGTCGTGGCACCAACGCGACACAAACGGCGCGTAACATCAAAAACGTTTACGGAGAGAACTACAAAGCTGTACAGTCTCCAAGCTGCAAGAGCTGGGGTTGGAAGCTCTCCCTCATCCGCCAGACTCACCAAAACTTGCACCTACCGACTATTACTTTTTCCTTTGGACATTGTTCTGTCCCCATACAAAGTTCGCCTAAGAACCAACCGTCATAAAACATTGATTACTGGGTTCAAATTAATACCTTTTTATACTTGAAAACAGATTAAAACAACGGACACTTGCTAAGAAATTGCTTATTACCAAAAATATTTTCAATTTAGAGGTTATTTAAACTTTCACAATCAATCTGCGTAAACAAATAAATATCATCTTTATCCAATTGTAATAGAGCTGAAAACAGTATGTAGATAAGCAAGAGTCGTGGTAGTTCATCAAAAACATTACAGATGGCGTTATAAATAAGGATGCAAGTATCGTAATAGTTCATTGAGTACTTCACAGATGGCGTTAGAAATATTAAATTATTGTTCTTTCAATATATGGAGTTACGAGATTCAGAATACTAGCGCAATTAGCACTTTAAGCTGCTTTTATCTTGTTTCTTAAGATACGGATCTAGCGCTCGAGCTGTGGTATTGTATATTATTTTAACCTATAAATTATTGATCTGTGGTTAATAACCGAGAGACGGAAATATATAGTAATCATAATAGAATTTTTTAATTAATTTGAAGTGTCCGTTGAATTCTAATATTTGGAATAAAGGTTACGTTTGGAATAAAGGTTGCTAAGAATTACTGTATATTTCAAACGTTTGTTGATTCTTAGGCGAATTTGGTTAATGTCCTTTAGACAACTTTTTAGTGGGTAAAAAATTCAATTCCCGAGAGGCAGTACAAAATGCCTTTGAAGAGTTTGTTGCCTCCCGTCCAGCTGATTTTTACAAGAAGGGCATCAATAAACTGCCAATGCGTTGGCAAAGATGCGTCGATTGCATGGGTGATTACTTCGAATAACAGAAATAAAAAAAGTTTAAAAAAATAAGTACTTTCACTTATTCCATACAAAACGGCAATTTCATATGTAAAGACCTATTATTATAAACAATACGAATATATAGTTTGCCTGACTCGATCTCCTTAACTAAAGTCAAATAAATGAAAATTCAATTGCCCGTGTAAATATTAGAGGTCCATTACCTTTTGTATTTCAATTCACACGTTTGTGTAAAATGTTTCATAGTTTACCTCTTCACTTGGCATTTATGGGTGTTAATTATGCCCTTATTTGATCTGAGAAAGCGATATATCTTTATTATACGACTGCCTGAAAAAAGGAGTATATTGTTTTCAGGGTTCATGTATGTATGTATGTATGTATGTATGTATGTATTTATGTATGTATGTATGTATGTATGTATGTGAGTTTGTATATTCCACCATAACTTCTATACGCCTGAACCGATTTTGATAAATGAGGTATCGTTAGACTCCCTAGCTTATTCCGGGTTACATAGGCTAGTAAAATTTAAAAAGAATTGATGGGGTGACCATGGTCCCGCATTAACGACTAAAGTTGAAAAAAAAAACATCGAAAATAATATTAACTATTTAACCATCATCTAGAAAATAATGAGTAAATTTCAAATATATAAAACACTATAGTTCAATATCCAGTGATTCACAAAAAAATATCATTTAATAAAAATTTGTGTAAGATTCTATTTAACGAGATTAATTTAGATTTTTAAATTTTTCGTTCGTTTTTTTGCAGGGCACTCGTGTTTTTAAATTTTTTCATTAGAAGTTTTATTTTTATATAAAAAAAAACTTGTTTTAGGTACATAATCTATAACGTAAGTAACATAACAGCTTTTTGCGGTTTTAAATTGATAATATATTATATCAAGTTAAAAATGAAGCCCCGCGGGCTTCATATTTATAGAACATTAGATGATGCCGGCGACTTCGAAGTCGACGTCTTCCTTTACCATTAAAGCAAGAGATATTTAATTGCCCATCATAACTCTAAAAAAACAAACTAAATTAACTGCTACTGTTATCGTATTCATAGTAATAAGAAACACGTAGTAATCATAATTATTCTATTTAATAATTGTATGTTATATATCTTGTTGCAGGTTTGACATAGTCAGAAAATTAGGCCAAGGCACGTATGGCAAGGTGCAACTCGGAATCAATAAGAAAACTGGACAGGAAGTGGCTATCAAGACGATAAAAAAGTGCAAAATTGAAACCGAAGCAGATCTTATACGTATAAGAAGAGAAGTGCAAATAATGTCTTCCGTTAGGCATCCGAACATTGTACATATTTATGAAGGTATTGGAGTGCTATTAGCTATTTATTAGCTTTGCTAAAATTATACTGCCGCGGTCTGACGTATAGTCAAATAAAATCCACTTTTAATTTAAATATAGATTCAATAAAATTTAGATTCGTATTCAGTCTGGTTTTGAATTTTGAAGGTTCCTAAATGCGATCCAAAAGATTGGCACATAGCTCGATCTCGGTTTTGGAGATTTTATCCTGTTAACTATCACGTTTAATAAATAAAAAGAAAAGTCCTCACTGACTACCTGACTCAGCCCTAGAAAGCTGAAGAAATTTTGTACAAAGGTTCTCTTTGTATTAAGCTGACTACTTTATTTAGAGAACTTGTGTTAAAACTTGGTGACTGACTCACCAACACCCTTGGATCTAAAAAGCTTTGCGCAGATTCCCTTTATGACGTACACAATTACACACAACTAATTAAGGTTGAATTTTTGGACATTTCCACGGTTGCGAAGTTGCGGGCGTTTGCTAGTGTAAAATAAGTTTTCATCAAAGTTATCTGGATTCTGGACTGATGATCTACAGAAGCAAATTACCACGACGTAGCTTGAAAATTGTAAACATCAACGATAGTAATGGCGCTACGCAGTAAGAATCTGGTGCGTTGTGGAATAATTTTAATGTTTAAAAATATTATGTACTGCTTTATCTTTGGTTCACCTAGCAAGAGAGTGAGACATCTCATCAAGGCTATTGAACCTCTTTTAATCGGCTTCAAAAAAGGAGGAGGTGTAAAATCTTTTCATTCTTTGAACATGGACACGCCATTGCCTATAAAGCAAGATACAAATGTAGCAGAAAAACGGTTGCGGTGATACACTCGAATGTATGTAACTTATCGTATAGTTCAATATGGTTGGTGGAAATAAATTTTTCTGTGCAACAAAATGCCCTAAACGCGCGTTTTTTCGCACATTTGCGACATTGGTCAGATTTCTCAGACTCTATGTAACTTGTGCACTTTTTTCTCCAAAATCGCAAAATCGAAACGGTATTTTCGCCCAGATTTATTTTATATTTATATAGCGTATAATATGGCCCAAGCGTTTATCCGGAAGCTGAATTTCTGCTGGGTTTGTCCATCGCCATATATTATACAATACATGGTGTTTTTTTTTTTGGTATATGCTATACATAGCTATTCTCATACTCGCACAGTAGTTAATATATAAATTATTTTGATGGGAATGTGCGTGTTCAGTTATTGCTTGTATTATTTGATAATAAAACATGTCAAGTGTGACCCAGACTGCCGCGCCGAAGGTTCCGTATTAGTTGAATTACCTATTCAACTCTTTAAAAACTAACCTTTTGAGGCTTCATAACTAAACTTTGTGAAGAATTGTTATCAGAGATTGGCTTCGTCCCGAGGGAATTTCAAAAAAATTTACCTTATCAGCATAGTAAAGGGACCCTGTGTACCAAATTTCAGCTTTCAAGGTCTAAGAGTCAGTCAATGAGAGAGTCAGAACTATTCATTTTGTTAGGTAATTGATTTATACAAAAACTGCTAGTTACAAATATCATTTTCTCCTTTGACTCGGATGAACATGCACTTCGTTTCTTTTCTTTTTTACCAGTTTGGTATGGAACCCTGAAAATGGTGAAATCATAATACTTACACTTTCTATATGATCTTTATTAATACCTAGTTATTCAATGACTTCATTTGACACATACTTTCCATTTACTTGTTGATAAACGCATGCTTTTATACGTATATAAAGAAAGCTTAGTTTAGTGTAAAAAACCGTTTATGCGAGTTACTATAACATTATAAATTACTTTATTTTATTGAATTGTAAGACTGATTCTGTTCTTTCGGCTTTCGTTTATATGTTATGCATATAAAACCTTCATATAAACTCTATTAGTAACGGATTATCGCAAAATACTTGACGTAACAACTATAATGTGTCATAAAATTATTATGTCTGGAACACAATATATCGTCGTCCAGGGACACTTTTGTTACGGTTACCCAATTGAATATGGTAATACACATGATAAAATAACTTTCACTTGTAATTTGTATGTGGGTGCATTTTGTCTAGTGAACAAAATCAATAAGGTTGATGTCATTGTTTTGTATTATCAGCTTACTTTCTACATAACAAGCTATACAAAGACTACATAGATTAAGACTACGTGCTTTTTGCTGTGTCGTGTCTTCTAAGGGCTGGTGGGTCTTACTCACTCGAAAAACGCCAGAAACAAACGCAAACACAAACAAACGCCATCGGGTATCTTAGATACCCGATGGCGTCCAACAGGATCTTTTCCTAATGGACCACTTTGTAGCGCGATTAATCACTTTCTACAGCACTATCCTCTCCTATCTTCTCTAGATGTCTTTTTTCAGATTTGTTTATTAGTTACTTTTTTGTTTTCAGTATTCGAAAACAGTGAAAAAATGATTCTAGTAATGGAGTATTGTTCAGGTGGTGAACTCTACGACTACCTCAGCCAAAAAAAAGTATTAGAAGAAGACGAAGCCAGAAGGTCAGGCATAGCAACATATGTTTAAGGATTTCACACGTATATCCATCTTTAATGAATGTCCTAATTACAGGTTATTCCGGCAGATTGCAACAGCTGTTTATTATTGTCATATACACAAAATCTGTCATAGAGATTTAAAGTTAGAAAATGTTTTGCTTGACGATACTGGTAGTGCTAAGGTGGGTATGGCTATATTATGTAGTATTGTAGAGCCATTCTAACGGCCACTTTTGAAGAATTTATGGTAAAAATAAATTATAAGCAGCCAGAGCCTTGTAGTTCATTATTGTAAAAAAATACAAGCTTGTATATGTCACCGTAAGATTGTAAACACCGTTAGATTATAATCTAACTCGCGAAATTGTAAACTGTCGAAAGATTTCGAACCGTTCAATGTTATGAGAGTCAATTTTTGAAATATTCATTGTATTTACGTTTTCTTGTCTGTTTCTTGTAGGTTAGGTCAGGGTCCCACATAAACTACTAGGTAGTATAAACTACTTATGTTCTATCGGGTTAATATACCTAACAGATTACAATTTACCGAAAAATAATGCGTTAAATTGTAATCTTTCGACAGTTTACAATTTCGCGAGTTAGATTAAAATCTAACGGTCTTTACAATCTTACGGTGACATATACACTACATATAAAACTTAAAATAAAAACGTTACATTTTTCTCTTCTACAACTTTCAGATGAACTGTTGTTTTATAAAAACTTACTTAGAAATGACAATAGTGGTCAAATGGCTCTAATGTATTGTAGTCAAATAAATTCAGTGGCAAAAAGAGACATATACGGTTATATTTGAATGGTAAAAAATGTGTTTCCAGATAGCCGATTTTGGACTTTCAAATGTTTTCAAAGAAACATCCCTTTTATCCACATTTTGTGGGTCTCCTCTGTACGCTTCACCAGAAATAGTTAAAGGAACACCGTATATAGGGCCTGAGGTAACTATAGAATTATGTTTTATAATTTTGAATTATACACAGTTGACAGTACACGCCATGAAAGTTAAAAGGGTGATATTTTGGGATCTACTTCCGTCTTGGCGGATGTATATCGAAAAAATAATATATCCCTTCACCCTTGTTACAATTATCACTGTTTTAGTTTTCTATTTATACATAGAGCTCGTACAAACACAATCATAATATTATTGAGCCATACTTTATCTATTTATTCTTAAGAGGAAATGCTATCAACGGGTGAGTTTGAGAATAGGTGTTGAACAATTATATTGACGTCGCGCTGCTCCTCGAATAGAGTCCCGTAACATCCGATAAGGACAACTGCAGCTTGGACCGATAATACCTATGTAAAACAGTCGAATTCGTACTTTCCTTTTCTCCCGTTTCCTCCTCCATAACTGAATAATTTAAGAAGGACTCAGGCTATGTCGGTGTGTTTTAATTTTTTTGATTATATTCGTCAAATTTGTTTGTCTGATGATGGCGCGAAAACTGCGCCATTTTATGCAATATTTAAAGGTTCTTGTAATGTTCTTAAAATTATTAATTTATAGAAAAAAGGAAAACATAAGGACATGGCACGTATACATATGGATTTTATGGTGTAAGAATATTTTCTCTATTGTTATTATCTACGGAGACATCAATATATTAACAGCTGAATATATTTGTATGGAGAAATCGCCGTGGCATTTCGCCTTAATATTGTTATTTATGAGGTGATAGCTTTACTACGAACTTCTACTCCACAGGTGGACTGCTGGTCGTTAGGTGTCCTGTTATACACTCTAGTCTATGGAGCCATGCCTTTCGACGGCTCAAACTTCAAACGTCTGGTCAGACAAATAAGCAACGGCGATTATTACGAACCCAAAAATCCGTCAAGTATGTATTCGCCTTTTTTATTATGTACCGTTTTCATATTGTATTTTCCATAAAGAAATCGCCTGTAGACACCGTTAATTTGCGTTTAAATCCTTTAATATTAAATGAACGATCATTTTGATGCAATAAATTGTATTTAATTTCTATGCAGGTGCATCACCACTCATTCGGGATATGTTGACGGTGGATCCATTAAAGAGAGCCGATATCGCATATATATGTGATAATCCGTAAGTCGTTTTTCTCCTACCAAATTGTTTCTACGAATATTATAAACACGAAACTGTGTTTGTTGGTGTGCCCTTCAATCACGCCAATCGCTACGGATCGACGTGATACTTTGTATGGTTGTATAGTTGATGACCTGGAGAGGGACAAAGACTATTTCATCCCAGGAAATCAAAGGAGTTTAAAACCCCGGGATTTTAAAACCTAATCCACGCGGACGAAGCCGCGACATCAGCTAGGAATTGGATATGATGAAGAGGATATAAAATTAAATAAAAAAATAAATAAATGCGAAAGTTTGGATGGATGGATGGATGTTTGTTACTCAATCACGTCAGAACGGCTGACCGGATCTGGATGAAATTTGGCACAGACGTAGATTATAGTCTGGAATAACTCATAGGTAAATTAAAGAGTTTCCGCGTGAACAAAAAACCTAAATCCACGCAGACGAAGTCGCAGGTATCAGCTAGTATAAAATTAGTCATATCTCCAATACAAGCTGACTAGTCATGACTTGTTATAAGAGCCAGAGAGCACTTCTTCACTTTTAATAACATAAAATTTTCACCATTATTCCACAGATGGGTGAATATGGGATGTGAGACATCATGCCTGGAGATGGCAGAAGCCCTGGCGGCAGAAACCCCCGTGCGCCTCGACTTGTTACTGTCGCTAGCACCCGCGGCGCCCTCTAGCTCCAACAGCGTGGTAGTTCCTGCACAGGTAACACTTTTCTTCTTTCTTACATTTTAACGACCCCTTAACAACTGATCATTTAGTTTTGAGTCACGAAGCATACTTGAAGAAATTCTTGTATGTATATTGTATATAATATATATTGTCCGAATCTCACAAACGGCACCAACGATTTTTATGATATTTAGTATACAGGGGGTTTCGGGGCGAGAAATCGATCTAGCTAAAATTAATTTTTAGAAAATGTCAATTTAATCGTGTTTTCGGGCAATGAAAAACTGCTACAATATCATTAGAATACGAAGATAAATTTCGCAAGGTTATAATAGCTCAGGTGGGAAATCGGGCGGTCCCGAAACCAGAAGACCCCGGTTCGAGTCTAGATCTAGTAAAAAATATAATATAATATTTTATTTAAATATAATATCCAAAAAACACGATTTACCAAAAAAAAAATACCGAGCAAAGCGCCGTATCCAATAGTAAGTAATATATCACAAGCGAAGTTTACGAGATGTGCTAAATTAACCCTACTCGGGTAGAGTCATGACTGCACAAAGTATCTACATAGCATTGGACCAAAGATTAAAGCAGGTATTATGGGTATATTATGGAAAATCGTAAGCTAGCTCTTTCTTTTTTCTGGGTAATTTTTAAATAAAAGCTAAAAGTACCTATAAGCTAGACATAGCTTTTATTGTATAGTTAAGAGAGTGTGTTCAAATTGTTCACTATATACTCAAAGTCAAGTTCAAATCTTCGCTCGCGTATTATAATTTACCTATATGTATAAACACCTACCCATTATTTTTAACTCATATTTAATTTTTTTTAATGAGACATCCCAACAGAATATTTAGCAAATGGTGTTAACTTTTTGTTTGATGGTATTTACATAATTTACATAACTTATATATAGCTGACAGATAGCTATCAGAAGTGCGTGTCCAAGGATCAAACCGCTAACCACCAGAATAGGAAGCTGACGTCTAACTACTTAACTACTAGGCTATTGCCGCTTTTTTATACTTCATCTTTAATTTTATAGGCGGACCATGGTGCAGAAGAGAGTTGCACAGACCTAACGAGTTCCACTTCAATGGCAGTGGAACCAAGCAACTCCGCTGAGAAGAGGATTCTTGAACTTGTTGCTGGTATGAACTACATCGATCTATTTCATTAGTTAAGTTAAGTTAAGGTAAACTTGTACCTTTCTTGTCGATCATCACAAAATGAAATTTTTGGAAACTATTTTTCTCACATGTGTAATGTGTATCCTTTGTACGAGTTTTTACGACATAGTTTTGAAATTAAATAAAATACCGAGTGGACGAGCTTTTTGCTTCTGAGTATAGATACAATGATTTCGTATAACCTAATTTCCTTGAAATTTTACTACGCATAGAAACTAGGTTTACATTATGGTCATTCCATTTTTCTAGAGGGTGGAGAAGACGCGATTAAGCCATCGCCAACGCGCACATTGGTGACCGCGGCAGACAACAAACGCAAATATGACGCTGCCATGTCCGCTAGCGGCCTGCTAAGGAAGAAGGAGCGAGTCGCCAGGTAAACTCGTCAATTGGGTCTTGAGATACATGCTGTAGTAATAAAAAACAATTGGCAGTCATAGGGACTGCCGATAGAAGCGAAAACGAATATATTATTTTCTTTTGTTTTTTTGTTTATAAAAAATCATTGAAGTATAAACCTTAACACTAAGGCACTTAAGTTTAATTTCAAATGTTGTATATTTATATTTAAGACCGGAGCATGTCGGTAACGCGAATCCACAAGTTTACCTCCTACGAAAAAGTGCTCAACACAGCTAAAGAAGTTTTCACTTCAAAAAAACGCGCTGAATCGAGAACCTCTTCCTTTTTGCAAGTCGGTTAAAAAACAGCTGTCAAACATTTGTACAGCTGTCATACGAGAACGCATAAATAATGGAGCACAGAATACTTATTTTTCAAGATGGCGGCATCGAATCAGCTGATGTTTTGTATGGCGGCCATTACATTACCGCACTAGTTCAAACATTCATATTATTACAGCTTTGAAGGCTAATAACTGTGCCGTAGTATTTTTATTGACCAAGAGAGGGACAAGGCTACTTTAGAGTTTAAATAGTGGTGAAGCAAGGGCAACATTACGACCAAATGTATTGTGAATTCTGTTATTGCTCTAAAAATGAGGTTTGTTAATATACCAATCATACTTGTGAACTTAATCGGCGCTCCGCTAAAGCTTGTTACGGGATTCGTGACACAAGCATGTACTCTTCGAAGCGTGAAATCGCAGCGCGGTTCTGTGGCCCTTATGGACTGAATTACCTTGAAGATAATCTCTAAAAGTTAACTTTTCTGAACAGCTGTGCAAGTGTAGCGCCTTTATCGCCCGCCTTGCCCGAGGAAGACGCGAGGCAAGCGTCGCCGCCACCAGAACAAGAACCGGAAGATTCGGTAAGTATATTTGATATTGTTACTGTCACCGTAAGATTGTAAAAACCGTTAGATTATAATCTAACTCGCGAAATTGTAAACTGTCGAAAGATTGTGAACCGTTCAATGTTCTGAGTGAGTGTAAATTTTTGAAATATTCTTTATATTTACGTTTTCTTGTCTGTTTCTTATAGGTTAGGTCAGGGTTCGTGTGGCCGGGCACTTAGGTTTTATCGGGTTAATATAACTAACAGATTACAATCTACCGAAAAATAATGCGTTAAATTGTAATCTTTCGACAGTTTACAATTTCGCGAGTTAGATTATAATCTAACGGTTTTTACAATCTTACTGTGACATTACCATGTAACTGGATTTCACCCCCGAATTCATCTTCATCAATAATTATTCTATCAACTAAAAATTATTTTTGAGTGATCAAATAGAACCGGAGCAAACTGAAAAAACAGCGCTGAGTATTGTTATCAATGCTCGATAATGCTGAGTTTGCCTTCTATTATTGATGTTTAGTTTTATTTTTTAATTTAGTCGATAAGTGTTTTGTGTAAATCTAGCAATAAGGAACAATGACGCTTTTATTTATTAAGAAACTCCAACAAGATAGTCCATTCTCGAATTACACGGCATCAAACAGCGTCTATACTGGATTGTACTGGCTCGCATCTTCACTTTCTCGAAGACGTGATACATATCATGAGGAATAGTGTAATAACCCGGCGTTTTAGACGTTGTCAAGTTACGTTTTTCACTCTCATCACGGCTTTACTGTCTATACGGTGATAGGTTGCATACCGGGAAAGGGCATAGACTATAGACGTCCTAACACAGAAAAATCGATCATAGGATTTTCAAAAAATTAAAAGCACGGGGACGAAGTCACGGGCATCATCTATTAATAAAAATGATAGTTGCAGATCACACAACCTACCCTAACGTCGTCAGCAACTATGACGATATCCCCCGCGCCGACGATGCCGCTCGAGCCAGCCAAAGAGCCCCCAGCGGAGATAATCACAGACGTGCCAAAGGAAGAGGAGCCAAAGGAGAAACCTAAACCAAAACTTGTCATTAAGAAGAAGCCATCACCGCCTAAAGCTGACGAAAAGACGGAGAAATTGGAGGAGCCAAAGGTATTGTCAGCGTTTTTGTACTACAATAGTTTTCCTTAGAAGCCTTATTACGAAAAAAATATTGCGACCGCGATTAGTTACCACTCTTCTGCTATTAGCCAAAATCCAATCAATCATGAAAATTGTTTGAATGTGCGAGAGAGAGGGACACATACTTAATACTCAATTTATTTATTCCATGTAGGAATAGCTCACGTGTCTCTTAAGTTACGTCATGTTTTGACTCTACCACTGGTTCGGAAAGTAGATTCCACTGAGAAAAACCGACCAGAATCTCAGCAGTTGCGTCTTAGATAAGGTTACCGTCTTAACAACGCACATTGTTCTCTCCAACAGGCGGAAGCATCTAAACCGCTATCCGTGTCGTCGACCGCGGACAAACTGACATCGCTGTCGCTAGCCCAACCCGCGCCCGCGGCGTCGCCCGCCAAGCCCAAGAAGCTGTCCATCGGTGGACACGTGGGCAGTTTCAAGGAGCAGTTCGAGCGACGCGCCTCTTTAACTACTACACCAGAAATCAAACGCAATATTTCTAAGCCAGGTATAGTATGCTTTCTCTAAGCGTTTTCCGTTTTCCCCTCCTCTTTTAATATTTCCTATTTACCTTCAAATTAACCTTCAGATTAACCTTCTAATTAACCTTAATCACGAGTGAATAGGCAACTTCTAGGCAAGCCACCTTAGGCTGCATCACCACTTGCAAGCAGGTCTGACTGTAGCCAAGCACTAGCCTAAATATTAAAAAGAAGCATTATATTTCTCAGTTATTATTGGGGATCGTGACCCCTCGTTCTCTAATTCCATAATAATATGGGTTTTTAGGGGTAGTAATGAGGTGGTTTCTCGACATATGACTCGACTTAAAGTACAATTTCAACTCCTTCATTCAAGCTAGATACAGATCATCTTTTTGATTAATATACAAAACAATCTTCGTTGCTTATTATGTAACGTTCCACCAAAATTTATTATGACTAAGTCATTTTATTTAATACTAAATGTTACCAGCAACTGTATCCACTTGAATTTTTGAAAAACCCCAGTGGAAGTCTTTGATATTTGGGTCTGTATGGGGCCTGATAAAGAATCCGACGGACATACTTTATAAGTATGGATGTAATTAATCCAAAAAAGCAGTTGACAGTAGTGATTGTTTTTGCTCGCAGTGGTGTCAAAGATCGCAAAGCCAAAGGCACAAAGCGAGGATCGCGAACTGACGCTCAAGTCACCGGACAATGGCACAGTACGCCTGCAACAGATTGGCATCGAACCTGCACCGGTAAGTTATAAAAGAAATTATTGTTTTTGCTGTGTAATGTAGTACTGTTGACTTGTTATCCACTATTCTCTAGACTATTAAGAGTGTTCGACTTTTGGAGTCACGTTGATAAACACCAATTACAATAGAAATGTGCCAATGACTATCGATAGTCTGCAGCAACCTGCAAACTGTAGGTCCCCACATTATTGCTCCCGACAATCACGTTGAGGATAGTTGGTGTTGAAGTCTTTTAAAGCAATCAACAATGTTACCAAAGATAAATGCTAGGAGCTTGAGTGGTTGGTGCGCAAAACAGGATAAAATTACAATGACAAATAATGATAAGGCAATTAGGTAGACACATATTGAAGAATTTGTCCGTATTAGCAATCTCCACCAACACCAATGGGGGAGATGAACCGCGGCGGAGTGAAGAAGACGGAGAGCGAGCCCGCGCACAACTCCGCGCCGCTCGACCCGGCCGTCGTGCTGCAGGACGCTAGGAGGTAACATATTCTCTCTTTCTTTGCGTCGTATTAGCAATCCTCACCAACACCAATAGGGGAGATGAACCGCGGCGGAGTGAAGAAGACGGAGAGCGAGCCCGCGCACTGCTCCGCGCCGCTTGACCCGGCCGTCGTGCTGCAGGACGCTAGGAGGTAACATATTCTCTCTCTCTTTGCGTCGTATTAGCAATCCTCACCAACACCAATAGGGGAGATGAACCGCGGCGGAGTGAAGAAGACGGAGAGCGAGCCCGCGCACAACTCCGCGCCGCTCGACCCGGCCGTCGTGCTGCAGGACGCTAGGAGGTAACATATTCTCTCTTTCTTTGCGTCGTATTAGCAATCCTCACCAACACCAATAGGGGAGATGAACCGCGGCAGAGTGAAGAAGACGGAGAGCGAGCCCGCGCACTGCTCCGCGCCGCTTGACCCGGCCGTCGTGCTGCAGGACGCTAGGAGGTAACATATTCTCTCTCTCTTTGCGTCGTATTAGCAATCCTCACCAACACCAATAGGGGAGATGAACCGCGGCAGAGTGAAGAAGACGGAGAGCGAGCCCGCGCACTGCTCCGCGCCGCTTGACCCGGCCGTCGTGCTGCAGGACGCTAGGAGGTAACATATTCTCTCTCTCTTTGCGTCGTATTAGCAATCCTCACCAACACCAATAGGGGAGATGAACCGCGGCAGAGTGAAGAAGACGGAGAGCGAGCCCGCGCACTGCTCCGCGCCGCTTGACCCGGCCGTCGTGCTGCAGGACGCTAGGAGGTAACATATTCTCTCTCTCTTTGCGTCGTATTAGCAATCCTCACCAACACCAATGGGGGAGATGAACCGCGGCGGAGTGAAGAAGACGGAGAGCGACCCGTGCACTGCTCCGCGCCGCTTGACCCGGACGTCGTGCTGCAGGACGCTAGGAGGTAACATATTCTCTCTCTCTTTGCATCGTATTAGCAATCCTCACCAAAACCAATAGGGGAGATGAACCGCGGCGGAGTAAAGAAGACGAAATGCCACGGCGGTTTCCTCATACAATCGTATTTATCTGTTTTCTCCGTGGATAATTACAATAGAGAAAAAAATATTTTTGCACCATAAAATCCATGTCCGTGCCATGCCTTTGGCAATTTTCTCCGTGGATAATTACAATAGAGAAAAAAATATTTTTGCACCATAAAATCCATGTCCGTGCCATGCCTTTGGCAATAATGACTTATTTTCGCGCCATCATCCGACATCTCGCAAACAAATTTGAAAAATATAATCAAAAAAAAATCATACCGACAGCCTGAGTCCTTAAATTATTCTTGAAAAAAAAACGGTTCAGTTTTGGAGGAGGAAACAGACAAATACGAGAGTAAGAATTCGACTGTTTTTCATAGGAAGGTAGGTTTTCCATAGCGGTCCAAGCTGCAGTTGTCCCTATCGGGTCTTATGGGATTCTATTTGAGGAGCAGGGCGACGGCTACATAATTGTTCAATACCTATTCTTAAATTATATTTCCCGTTGATGGCATTACCTCTTAAGCTCCGTTCACATCTACCAGCACGTAGCGTGTCCAGCACGTAACGTGACAGACACAACAAAAGCAATAGTATTCATATCAAACGGCAGATGGCCGACAGACACTCAAAGACACCGTAAGCAGCAGACTACAGAGAGCGCTACCTATTTCTTCTCCCGACGACACCTGCTGATCTTGATTGCTGGCACTGTACCATCAATATTTGTTGCAGACCGTTTACATTTATGTTTATCATTAAAATAATTAGTAACCATAGTTTAAACCCTATCAAAATGTCTGTTTAACAGGAGCCTGCAGAACTCAATGGCGAGACTCGCGGAGGAGCGCGCAGGCGAAGACAGCCGCCGCCGCGCCGCGAGAGACATCATTTCCACGGCAATACGCACAGGTATTATGATCTCAGATATATGCGTTCAACCACCTCAAAGGGAAAATCTTCCCTATCGGCGAAGTGAATCTTCTGCTGCTCTTACCGTTTAATGGTCGTTAATCTTCGGTAATTTATAGCCGTAATTAAGTTTTTTTTATCCACTACATGTTAGCCCTTGACTGCGATCTCACCTGATGTTAAATGATGATGCAGTCTAAGATGGTAGCGGGCTCACCTGTTAGTGGCAGTTATATTAAATACCCCATACCCCTATTCGGATTTCTACAGGGCATCGTACCGCACCCTTAATCGCACGTCTTTGCTGGTAGGGTGGTAACTAACCACGGCCGAAGCCTCCCACCAGACCAGGGAGAATTCAGAAATTATAAATTCCCAAATTGACCCTGCCGATGATCGAACCCGGGACCTCCGCAAGTTAAGACAGCAGCGCTCAACACTGCGCCACGGAGGTCGTCATAAGTGTTAATATGGAGTTACTTGTCTGTGCAGGCAAGCCGCCGGTGCCTTATGGGCGCTCGTCGTCAGCCGGCGTGGCGAGCCTGGCGTCCCCGCCCGGCACGCCGCCCGCGCCCGCTCCCGTCCCGCCCCTCGCCTCCGCCTCCTCGCCGCGCGTCTTCCGCACCGAGGCGCTGCACAGCATCAAAGACCACAGGAACAGGTAAGCAGTGAACTTTCAGCTCCCTAACCCGTCGACCGGCCTAGCGTCCGAGCCCGGCAAGCCGCCGGTGCCTCGTCGCTGCGCGTGTGTCGTACCACAGGAACATGTTATGCAGCTTTCAGCTCCCCAACCAAGTCAATAAAGTCCGCTTGCAGAGGCCGTATGTTTAACCCAAAAATAAATTCGAAATTTTGACTGAAGTTTTATACGAATTCTGTCAAAGTAGCAGCTAATTCTGGGTTAAAAGGATAACCCAATGTTTCTGCAGAGGAGCCTAAGCAGATCCCTTGAATGTACATAGTTATTCTAAACATTAATTCGATTACTTTTGATAATGATGATTTACACCGCCAATATTATCATCATCATCATGTTGGTAATGATGTCGAATGATTCATTCGTTTGCGGGGGGTCCAAGGGTGACAAGTTTTTCAAATGGGCTACACCAAAAGATTCGCTCCGCAGGCAATTCATTCAGCTTTACCTACTCAACTTTCGTTTCCCCACCCTACTTCCTTCCTTCGCTCCACTTCTTCTGGCTTCGCGCGTTTAATACTGGTTGCCGGCACATCATCATTTAATACGGACTACATTGCACCACCTACGAAACCTAAAAGTGCCAGATAAACACATCGAGTATTTTTATGCATCTACCTGAAAAAAGGAGTATATTGTTTTCAGGGTTCATGTATGTATGTATGTATGTATGTATGTGAGTTTGTATATTCCACCATAACTTCTATACGCCTGAACCGATTTTGATAAATGAGGTATCGTTAGAATCCCTAGCTTATTTCGGGTGACATGGGCTAGTAAAATAAAAATAAAAAATTGATGGGGTGACCATGGTCCCGCATTAAAGACTAAAGTTGTATTTTTTTTTTCAAAAATAAGATTAACTATATAACCATCATCTAGAAAATGATGAGTAGATTCCAAAAAAATTATAACACTATAGTTCAATATCCAGTGATTCACAAAAATATATAATTTAATAAAAATGTCAATAAGATTCTAATTTAACTAGATTAATTTAGAATTTTAACTTTTTAGTTCGTTTTTTGGCAGGGCAGTCGTCTTTTTTAATTTTGTTAATTATTTCACAGAGGGGTATCAGTGGAGCGCATCATTCCCATCACGATGTCCGGCGAGGAGCCGCCCCCGTTGTCCTCGGTCGGTCCGGCGCGGTCCGGCGCGCCCGGCACACCGGTCACCCCTGTGACGCCGGTCACGCCCGGCACCCCGCTCACCACGCCGCCCGGCTCCGTCACCTCGCCCACTGCCAAAACACCACTCAGGTACCCATAACACCAATGATGGTAGTTTAGATACCATAGATATGGTAGTTTTTGAAACGAAGTTGCTTATCGCGCGTTGCGAAAAATTAAGACCAAAAGTTGTAACGACACTTTTTGCTATAGTTTTAAGCCGTGCGGCGTGCGCGTGTTTCTCTGTCTGTTTCTCACTCTCTTTCTCTCATAGAAAGCAAGCCAGTTATTTTCGTTTCGTGTTTCTATTTCGTATTGAACAGTGTGGTGTCGTGACGATTATTTTTTATTAAATATTGTGTATATTTGTTAATATAAAAAAATATTTATATAACTTAAAAAAAATAAAATTTTATTACTATTCCTTCATTAATTAATTGAAAGGAACTTCGTTCCATCGGGTGTCCCTTGACACCTCTCAAGTTTTTTTTTATCAACTACAAGTTAGCCCTTGACTGCGATCTCACCTGATCTCACCTGTAAGTGATGATGCAGTTGCTCCCATCTTAGTTAGCGGGCTAACCTTTTAGGGGTATAGCAGTTATATTAAATCCATACCCCATATAAAGTTGAGAGTCTAGTTGGCCATCTTTGTTGAATAAGGGTAGGTTCAGACCAAACTGAAAAATCCTCGTGCACTTTTATTTGTCACTGAACAATGATTTGTATCAGTTTGGCTTTAAGTATAAAATTTGAAACATAAAACAAGTAACGAAACGAATCACGTGCTTATTAAAGAGCGGGGTTTTCAAGAAATAATGTTTGGTACAGGCGATTGGCATCAACGGAGTCGACAGGCGAGGCGGCCTCCCCGGTGACGGGCGAGCCGATCAAGAAGTCGGCTCGCGAGTTCATCATCCCCATTGCGGTGGAGGGCAAGGGCTACGTGACGCCGCGCCAGGGCAGCCTCGAGCCCGAGCAGATGCCCACGCGCCTCGGCCGCGCCGCCGCGCCCAAGCCTCGGCGCATCAGGTATGTGCCAACCCTAACGATGCCATTCCCCTCATTGTGGTGGAGGGTAAGGGCTACGTGACGCCGCGCCAGGGCACCCTCAAGCCCGAGCAGATAGATGCCCACGCACCTCGGCCGCGCCGCCGCGCCCTAGCCTCGGCGCATCAGGTATGTGCCAACCCTAACGATGCCATTTCCCTCATTGTGGTGGAGGGTAAGGGCTACGTGACGCCGCGCCAGGGCACCCTCAAGCCCGAGCAGATAGATGCCCACGCACCTCGGCCGCGCCGCCGCGCCCTAGCCTCGGCGCATCAGGTATGTGCCAACCCTAACGATGCCATTCCCCTCATTGTGGTGGAGGGTAAGGGCGCGTGACGCCGCGCCAGGGCACCCTCAAGCCCGAGCAGATGCCCACGCACCTCGGCCGCGCCGCCGCGCCCTAGCCTCGGCGCATCAGGTATGTGCCAACCCTAACGATGCCATTCCCCTCATTGTGGTGGAGGGTAAGGGCTACGTGACGCCGCGCCAGGGCACCCTCAAGCCCGAGCAGATGCCCACGCACCTCGGCCGCGCCGCCGCGCCCTAGCGTCGGCGCATCAGGTATGTGCCAACCCTAACAATGCCATTCCCTTCATTGTGGTGGAGGGTAAGGGCTACGTAACGCCGCGCCAGGGCAGCCTCAACCCCGAACAGAAGCCCGCGCGTCTCGACCGCGCCGCTGCCAGGCCTCGGCGTATCAGATATGTGCCAACCCTAACGATGCCATAAAGCCCGAACAGTTGCCTCAAGCCTTGGCGCATCAGGTATGTGACAACCCTAGATGCCACATACACGCTGTTCACATTCTCACTGTTTTGTGATAATTAAATAAATTCTTAATTAGTGCGAAAATGTATTTACAAATGTAATGTCTTTTGCAGCAGTCTAGTCAGTGGCGGAGAGTCGGAAGAAGAAGACGACACACACATGCACAGATTAAGGTATGACTTTCACTTTATTCAAAGCTAATATAATTATAATACAAGTAGCTCTCCTAAGCTAGACACATCGAGCAAAGAATGACTTTTTGCTCGCTTAGTACTGCATTTTTTATGTAAAGCGAAGCTGCCTAAAGAACGGTATGGTGATCAAACTTAAAAAAATTGAGACAAAGGAACAAGTGGATATATCACCTATTTTTCTTTTGTCTTTTCTTTGTTTGACAAATGAAGTTATACCGTGATTCGTTCATTCATTTTGACGTTTGAGTCAAATGACTTATCGTCGATGGCGACTTTTAGTCACATACCTTCTTTACCTGCCTTTTGCGTAAGGTCAAAATGATTTAATTTTTTCAAAGTATAACATGGACCATTGCGTCTGAGCGGCCAGTTCACAAAATGACCTTATGCGAATAGGTCGTCGCGTGCAGCGCGTGCCGAGTCGGTGAGCTCCGGGGAGGAGGACGAGGAAGATGAAGGCTTCCACCTGCTCACGGCCGACAATCTCTTCTCCACTCTGTTGCATCGGGTATGCTCTCTTCGGAAATTATAACTATCTAGTTATATGCCTGCGACTTCATCCACGTGGATTAATTTTCCGTTCTCGCAGGAATTCCTTAATTTTCCGCGATAAAAAGCCTAGCGTATGACCTTCCCAGAGACAACCTATCCCTGTGCCAAATTTCTTTAAAATCGGTTGAACGGATGGTCTATGAAAGCGTACCAGATAGACAGTCACACTTAGACATTTCTTTTTTATACAGGTTAGCCCTTGACTGCGATCTCGCCTGATGGTAAGTGATGATGCAGTCTAAGATGGTAGCGGGCTAACCTGTTAGGGGTATGGGAGTTACATTTAACGCATACCCCTATTCGGTTTCTACACGGCATCATACCGGAATGCTAAATTGCTTGGCGGCACGACTTTGCCTCCCTCCAGGCTAGACCAGGGTAATTCAGAAATTATAAATTCCCAAATTGACCCTGCCGGGAATCTCGGACCCGGGACCTCCGTGCGTAAAGACAACAGCGCTTACCACTGCGCCACGGAGGTCGTCAAAAAACTAATCCAGAAACAGTTTTGGAACCATGTTATAAAAGCGTATGTTCGCTCCCAGGTGCGAGCGCTCACGCAACGGCTGAACGGAGAAGAGGGGCCCGGTTTCCAACACCACCCACACTCTATATTTAACAATCTGCAATCGCCCTTCTTCAACAGGTGACAACATTACACAATCCGAAACCCACATCATACATTACTTATAGGCCTATTACACTACACTTTTGCAAGGGACCCTTACATTTGATTCAGTGTAGTGTAATAAAATTCAGGGATAAAGGGTTCCTAATTTTTAGGGTCTTTATTGCTGTGTAATAAGCGTTGAAAAGGCCCTTTGAAAAGTGCAGTGTAATAGGCCCATTAACACTTATCATCCCATTGTGGTGTTTTTAACTTGAAATGGGTGGAGAGTTACCAATAATAAAAAATATTCTTCTACATTGTTATCCCAATTTATATTATGATTAATAAATATTGATGGAAAGAGGCATGACCCTGCGGGTCATGCCAATCTGCGGTATTTAGGATAACTATATAGTGTTAGATGGAAACTAAAAGCGAGCTGAACATGGTATCACTGTCTGCATGGTCTACGTTGGCAACACTGGTCTATGGTGCACTCTGTAATGGCGCCGGCTGCCTTAATCATGTAAATTGCTAAATTAAAGTTAAAAATCATTATTATGTGGATAACCAGTGTTTCCTTCTACACATTTCATATGAGTTCCACGTGCTGAAAAAATCTTGTTATATGCATTTTACCTAATAATAGCTCATTGTGCGTCATATATTCATTCATTGTTGAGGGTCTCATCCACGAAGGTATATAAAGTAGCTGAAGTGAGCATTCAAAATAATCTGTTTGAAGCCAATCCTATTTATCACTATCCCATTTCAACTGCCGAGCGAAAACGAGAGAAACCTCTCGCTCTATTTTGTTATTCGAAGTGGGGTATCGATAATTAGGTATTTGCTTGTGGATATGAGCACTTTAACTATAGTTTCATGGTCTGACCCCTTTCCTGAGAAGGGATTTTCTTGGGGTAACAATGCGGTGGTTTCCCATTTTTTCACATTAATCTTACGGTTCCATTATTACCTGCCCGTTTCAAGATAGGGTTGTTTTAAAGAGTGTTAATATTTCTAGTTCATGGCAAGGCAGCACTCATGAACGGTATTACTGTAAGAAACAGTCATTGTTTCATTTGAAAATCTTAATATTAAATTAAGGGTGTATTTATTTTAACTTTCATCCTGAGACAGGACAAATATTTTTTAGTATTTTTGAAATCCACATGTCAACTAACGCGTCAATTATAATTAAATTAAGGGTGGTCCCTAACATAATTTTTGGTTCACGCTACTGCATTATCATGTATAAACTGTTCATATAAATACACCTTCAATTCATCTAATAAGCGGTGTTATTAAAATTTAACTTTAAGTGTGCGTTCACGTAGATTACGCAAGCGCGATCCGGTTTTTTTTTGTATACTTTTAAATAAATAATATTATATTATATAAAATTGATAAATTAAAATGGTCGTCAAACACATGGTTAATACTAACAGATGATAATGTGTGTAAATAATTTATTTTTGGTATAGTTGTTAGTTATTACTTTAAGTTTTGGAATGCGCGCACGCTACTGCGTCCGTGTTTAAACGTGAACACGCACTACATCGTGTGAACATAACTTGGTCTATATTCATTTAATTGATTTTATTTACTTTTTACAGGTAATAATTAATAATTTTAACATGCTTTTTTTCATGTACCAACTAATAGTTAATATTTATTTTCCGCATGCAGCCCTCACTTGCCACGGAGACATCTGTTGTAAGTATCGGCATTAAATTTTTTTTCATTCATTGTAACACATTGCCATTTGTAAACAATTGTTTATATTTATTACATGCAGCACACATAAGTATATGGAAAGCAAAAGAAGTGTGTCAGAAACGTAAGTTACCAACCTGCCAAGTAATTTGTATCATTTCCAGCATGAAAAGGGCACAAACCATGCAGATGAGAATTCCCAGTTCAATTTAAAGAATACATGTTGTGAAACAAGTAAATAACGTACAGTACAGTTTGCATACTTTGTTGTAAACTTTAATAATCCCGAGTAGTGGAAGCAAGGCTCCTAATTGAGCTAACTTGATGCTTTTGAATCCCTTGAATCGCCAAATCATACAGATGAGTATTCATAGTCTAATCGCATTCGCCATACCAGTTTGAACGAGAACCAAGATGGAAGACTAAATTTACTCCAAAATGCTCGCGCGAGCCGGATATACACAACTACTCTCTACGCTGGTCGTACGACGACTGAGCTCCCTTAACCACCCTAGGTATTATTACATTGCTCGGTCGGCAGAGCGCGGCAGACTGGGACGACCCGATGTTCCTAAACACGGACCCTTTCTCCCTACATCTTATTAGACGACACTAAGTCAGGGTAATAGGCCTATTACACTGCACTTTTCACAGGGACCCTTACACTTGAATCTGTGTTGTAATAAGATTTAGGAGGAAAGGGTCCCTAAATTGGTCCTTATAGGATTATTACCCTGCATTTTTCACAGGGACCCTTACACTTGAATCAGTGCAGTGTAATAAGATTTAGGGTGACATGGTCCCTAATTTGATCCTTATTGTTTGTAATAAGCGACGCTCTAAACTAACTTACGCCCACCCTTACCTCAGGGCCCTGTAAGAAGTGCAGTGTAATGGGCCTATAAGGGTCCCTTGAACAATAGGCATGATGACTGATTTTGAGAAATGGTCAGATTATGTTCGGAAGTATCTACTATTTCGAAAAAATATATTATTCCTGCAGAAAAATAAGGTTTGGTAGATAAAATTGGCATTTGAAATTTAAATTTTAAAATTCGCGCCAAAACGCCCGCCGGTGTCATGGCGTCGTTTGTGACGTCACTATTGTTTTTACCAATGTACTCTGTGCAGTGTGCTGTAAGCAATAGTGTGATTGTCAAAACTCGAAAACAAACAATTGTGACGTCATTCGCTTCTTGGTGTTTAATCCATTATGGCGGATTGCTGTATTTTATAGTTTTATTCTATCAAAATAAATAGCAATCTCACTCGAAATAGAAAAATAAATAAGTTTTTTATGATCCATGAATCCTATTTCATTAGATAAATTCATAATTTCATTGATTCTTGGTTACTGTCATCATGCCTATTGCAGTGTAATAGGCCTATAAGCCAACTCGATCCCTTTTCCGTTTGGCGGTCGGGTTGTCAACGTATCGCTCCGTGTTGCAGACGCGAGGGCTGGGGCTCGCGCGAGCTGCACGCCCCGTTCGACTCGATGTTCAACAAGGCGCGCTCGCCGATGCCGCGAGGTGAGTCCCGCGCGCTTCCGCACCCGCTTGTCACACGACGAAAACGTTGCCAATGTCACCCGCTATCGCTTCACACATGCTAGCCCCCCCGGGCCACGCGTCACATTACGCCTCGGCCACTGAGCCTTGTGAGCACGCCAGGGAATTGTACATTACCGATATGTGAATATTGCACTGTTTGGAGCACTCGCTTTTGCTGTCATTATTTTTTTGAAGTAAAAGTTGTTCAGGCCCGACTTGAGACTAAAAATTTCTGTAGACGCGACGTGACTCCGGTTTTTTTCGGAAATAGTGAGGCTATCATCTTTTATTGAAGTGTTTGACTAAGTAAGCGAGAAGTTAGTCAAGTTAGTTTAATCAACTCACTATGTGCTAAAAAAACCTTTTGCCAATGGATTTTCAAAAATAGTACTAGCGCGCGCGCGTTTGACTTTAACCGCGCGTAAAGATTTCACGCACAATCAGTTTAAAATATGAAATTTAATCTGAGAAATAAGGTAATTTTTACTATGGCTCAGGTTTTAAGCCAACAACGGCTAAATTGAAAGTATTGAATTTTTGGGAACAACTTATCATTGAACATTGTATAAATCATACACAAAAGTTTTCGTTATTTTCTAATAATTTTGTTTAATAGTCAATTAATACAGGAGAAAATATATGCCAAGTATTTCACGACACTGCAAGTAGCAACGCTCCGCACGGCTGCACTCACAGAACAGCTAGCTTCCACTAAACAAATCGATTAACTATCGAATTCTCGCGATTCAAATACGAGATATTCCCTATTTATATTCGGGTATTAGTGACGTTTTCAGTCGTAGGTTTTCTTTTTAACAATACGAATCTGTAATGGGTCATGAACACGTAACGTGGACGTGGCCCTTTGCAGTTTCTGTGTGATTTTAGAATTTATTAACATTAAATTACTAAATATAACTTATTATTTGCATTGTAGTGTTTATATTATTATTGTTTTTCATAAAGCATTCTTTGTGCAGGTTTTTGACTTTTTCCTATCCGCTAACATTAGCAGGAAAATGTTGCATCGCTCTCGATAATCATGAATCCATTCTATGTAGTTACAGAATTGCATGAAGTGTTCAAACAAGGCATTTTTCTCATCGCATAATCAGTGCCGAGGCAATGCAGTATTGTTTGTATGAAGTAGAACATTTTTAATTTTTTTTCAATGTTCACATCCCTGTCTCGAAATCAGAATCGGTACCGGTCCCCAAGTTAATGAATTTGTTTGGAAAGAATCACTGCCTACTGTAGCTAGTGGATGTGGTCCGTGGTAGTAACGGCGGCTAGGGCAGCTAGGGCGCAGGCGGAGGACTCGCGCTAGTGAGGTTGTGTTGGTGTGGTTGCAGTTGGGTTGCGCGTTACACTGCATGCTCCGACCAAATCTACACTGCACAGCGGCACCGGCCCCGACCACAAACCCACTACAAACGACACGCAAGAATAGGTACTAAATACTATTATTTTATTTTCCTCATTTGTGTTTGTGTTACGCATCGCGCGTTGCGGCTGTTATCAGAGTACGGATGCCTCCGATATGTTGAATCGCTGATGCAATATTAATTTAGTACGCATTCTGGTAAATCACTTTTGATCCGAAAAAGCAACATTTTAATGCATATTATTGTATAATTACTTGTGTTTTTGGTTTGGCGTATTCGCTTTTCGTTTGGTATTAACGTTTAAATTAAAACATACTAAAACCAAATTTTTAACTTTTCGCTAGTGGCATCGGTGTATCGCATCCTATCAATAACGCAACTATTTTAGATGTCTCCCGATTACTGTCATGTCCCATGCCGGTTCGCCACCGGAAACGAAGCACATTAACGAGTCGAATCGCCATCGATGTAACGAGAGACGACACTGTAAATATACCATCCTAGCGAACGTCATGCATGATGGAAAACGTGTGTTTTCGATTGCATTACAGGTAGTAGTAAGAAAACCGCCAAGCACCAAACGGGGGGCTCGCAAACGGCGGACGCGACGGACGGGTTAGATCTGTCGGATCTGGATCTGAGTTCGATAGAGTTTTCGGAGCGAGAGATGCAGGCGCTGTCGGGGCTGACGCCGGCGCTGTCGCGGCGGCTGCAGCGCCAGCTGTTGGCGCACTTGCCGCCGCGTGCAGCCGCGCGCCTGCGCCGCACGCTCTCGCTCTCCGCCGCGCCCGCCGCGCGCCCGCCCTACGCGCGCTGCCACTCCGCCGCCGCGCGCTCCGACCACCACCCGCAACACCCGCCGCCGGACTACGACGATGACGCCGTCGCACCCGACCAGGATAAACGCTCCGAACAAGGCAGCTCTATTAAAGGAGACCGCAATATAAACCCCGACGTCGAAGATAACACTTCCAATGAAATAGATCGCGTTACAGTCGATGCCGAGGTTGACGTTAAAATTCCTGAAGAAATCGAACCGCCCGCAAACGTCGATGCTGAGCTCAAAACGAACACCTCCGAAGAAGTTAAAGATTTCGTGGAAGTAATATCTTCCGAAGAAGTTAAGCGTGCTGACGAAGTGAATCCACCTGAAACCACGCGCGTAAATTCACCTGAAGTGATACCTGATATAGCAACATTTAAATCTGAAGACGCTTCTATCTCTGCATCTCAGTTTTGTACACTGCCTCGTCTCAGACGACGGTCGACTCTTTCTAGGGATTCAATATCTCCGACGTCTACTGCTGATTTCAGCTATGGATCTACAAAATTAGAATCATTGACTAAAGACTCTATTGGTTCTAAAAGCGGCAGTATTCGACGTACCCCAGATCGTCCACTGTTAAGTAAATATTTGGCCCCTGAAAGAAATCTCTCTTTAGATGACTCATACTCGTCGGATAGCGGTAGTATTCTTTCGGATCCTAGCTATATTGCAGCTTATGGATCGCCTGCAATAAATAACGCTCCCGGTTTGGGATTCAGGCGACACTCTCTACGATTAACAGGAGACCACCCTAAAAAGCGTTTATCTAGATTTCTACGTTCTGATTACTTTGAAACATCGGCAGATGATAGTATAGTAGCCAAACACAAAAAGGAGAAAGAATTGGAAACGCAGAAAATTTTAAAAGAAATTAGAGATAAGAAAAACAAATCGTTAGAGTCGACTCCGAAAAGTCCGACTGAAACGCTTGACGAACCAAGTTTCAAAGAAGACTATCCTGTTAAAAAATGTCTTTCCCCTATAAGTAATTTATTATTGAAAGATCGTAGTAGATCGACCACTCCTTTTTTTCCTATATTAGACAACATAAAAGAAAGTTCCTTGGATTATAGTAATATAACAACAGAACAAAAGCGGAAAGATGAAAGCGTTACGAAACAACAAACTGTTCCAGTTAACAACACTGTAAACAAAGAAACAAAAATGACTAGACCCAAATCCTATCCTTTAAAAAATGTTGATGTTTTCGAAGATACAAATAAAAGCGTTCTGTTAGAAAGTTGTAAAAATCTTGACAATGAGGTCGAAGATAAGAAATTAAATAGAGAGTCAAAATTATTAAGGCCTAAAAGTTATCCTACAAGTAGTCAGTTGCCTGAAAAGGTGTACGTGAATCGCAATATCAAAAAAGATGATACTAAATCTAAAGAAACAATTAATGATGAAAATAAAACTGACGTAGAAGTAAGTTTCAGTATAACTTTACCGAGAAAAGCCTCAGTTATTCGGTCGGATTCACAGAAAAAATTAGAATCAGTAGATCAGAATGTACAATCGAAATCAGAAAGTAAAAAAGGGATCGACTCCACGTTGAATTTAAAGAAATATCAAGTTGTCAGTGGAAATGACGATAAGTCCGAAAAGAGTCATAAAATTGAAACCCAATTAAAGAACGGTAGAAGCGACTGTGCTACGAAAACAAGTAATAATGAAGACGCTAAAAATCTAATCATAAATGAAGAAATAAAATCAACGCTCACAGAAAATCAATCAAATGATAAAAAACGAATCGTTAAAAAGAAAATTGTAAAAAAGGTATCGTCAAAATCAAAGACTGAATTAAATGCAAGTGATAAAGCAACAGATGAAACAGAAACAGAAAAGAAAAAGGTCACAAAAAAAGTAAAGGAAAAAGTGGTTGACGAAAACGTCAAAACTACCGTTCCAAAAAAGAAGTCTATGTTTCAATCAATTGGACAAAAGTTAGAAAAGTTTGCATCATCTAAATCGAACTCTCCTGAAAAGAATTCCAATACTGATACTATTGAAACACTAAAAATCAACCGAACCCAAAGAGAAAATTCTGTTCCCGTTAACGTTATTCCTCCGACTGAATCTAATTTAATTAAGAGAGCAGTTACAGTAACTGATGTTGCGGCGTTAGAGAGCCCAAGCAATAGCCAAAACAAAACCACCGTATCTAAAGTTTTAGGTCTGTTTAAGAAATTTGAACCTAAGGAAAAAAATATCAAAGCTGTTGAAAAAGTAAACACAGAAACTGGAAACGTTGCTCTGAAAGATATTTTACTTAAAACTGATAGTACAGTCGCAGTACAGTATAATTTAGACTCTGAAGAAAAACCAAAGAGGCCAACTTCACTGCTTTTAAACGGTTTGGGTCGTAAAAATAGAAACATTAGAACCACAACCGATGATGTTAATGCGGAAGAGGAAAATGATGATCTAGAAGTTAAGAAAGAAAATGATTCCAAAAATACTAAAAATTCTTTAAAATTAGATTTTTCTAGGCTGCCAAGAGTTAAAAAAATAGTTCCTACAAGCCCTGTGATAGAACCACAAATAATGAATAGTTCTGACGTCGATAAAAACGTTGAAAAAAATAATTGTGTGCTAAAAAAGAATGGAAGTATTACAGACGCTTCCATCAAAGAAGATTTATGTGAATTACAGAGTAGAAGTCGATCACGAAGCAGGTCAACATATTCCAGTTCCGATGTGAAATCAGAGCCCAGTGGCATTAAAGAGAAATATGCCTTGCCTGATGGTGCTTCATATCACTTACCTTTGAGAAGTCTTGATTCTATAACGCCTGAAAAAGAGGATATTGGTGAAAGAATAAGAAGAAAAAGTTTTTATTCCCGATTTAACGAAAAGAAACAAAGGCGAAAAAGCAATTTAGTGGGTCCCGGGGCAACCGAATACGATCCCCTGGCAAGAATACATTCTCATTCGAATGATTTAAAATATGATGCTTCCCCGACTTCGCCAGGGAATTATGATTTGTCACCTGGATTGTCTGTTGGATCAGACGTATCGCCGTGTACAGAACGTTACAGATCTTTACTTACAGATTTGCCTACCACGCGAGGCAGTTTGAGATACGATGGAATAAATGATAAAATTGATATGTACCGATCACTCGACAGAAATGATTTTAGAAAGAATCCAGGACGGAGTTATTTAGATTACGATCAGCCCCATTCCTATAGCTCAAATAGGTATGGAAGGACGAAATCATTATTTGATAGTTCAGATAACAGCGAAGATCAATCGTTAGGTCTCTCTAAAGAATCACACAAATATAATCGTGCGAACACTTTGTTTTCTCCGGGAAGTTATGCTACTTACAGACCGAAAAGAACTAGAAATTCTGCAATAATACTTAAAGAAAGTGAAAAGGAACCTAGTCCTGAAAATATAATGGATAAAATTAGGCAAAGAAAGATTTCAATCAGCGTTACCAGAAAATCTGATTCTGAAAAGGACTCGGTACCTAGGTGTGTATAATTCACCGTTTATTTCATGTAACGTAAATAATTATAAATAACTTCCCAAGAAAAAGATTTTCTCTGTGCACGCTTCACGCTTTTAAATTAAATTTTAAGGCACTAATGCTTAAATTTTAATAGACAGTAGATACCTTAAATTTTTATAAATACTTGTACATTTTATAAAATACGTTTCTTTGTTGTAGACCAGCATAATAAATTATTATCACCTAATGAAAACACAACTTTTACAAATGCTCAAAACACAAATATTCGATTGCTCAATTATTAACGAAACAACTTCATTTAGTAGCAATAACGTTATCGATTGTCAAGATTCATTGCACATTATCCATTACAAACATCACTGGACCAAATAAAAGTGCTAATATTATTAAAGTATAAACTTAGAATGGTTTTTCACTTTCAGATCCAATCTCTCACCTAAAGGCGAAGGCGACTGTGCAGAACGCTCTTCGAAAGTTGACTGAGAGGCGCTACTGATGTTACTATTATCGACTTCGGCGTTTTATTTATAATTACGCATTTCGAATAATGAGTTTTAGACAATCACAGGTACTTAGTCTTCAAAATTCTATGTTTTTTCGAATCTCTAAATAGTATTATGTTGGCATGATGAGGCCATAACTCCAGAATCTCAAGAAACTCCGTTTTGCCTTTCTGTATAATGTATATCCTATAGTCCTATATTATACCTAACGATTACGACTGCGAAACTTCTTGCCAATCCTCTAGTTAATGCATTTGCGAAGTTGTTTTAGACTGATTAACACGTTAAAAATAAAGTCCATTTATTTCATTCTAGAGGGTAAGAAATATAGTGGTGCGACATTTTTATTGAAATCGAATAGTTCATCGACTTTTTAGTAAAACATATAAATTGATCAATATGAAATTATTAGCGATACATTATTTATTGATTCAAGGAGCAGTTAAAATATACAAACATAATTTGCAAGTATAACGTGTTATTAAAACTTTTAATATGAATTGATCTTATGTGCCTTGCTTACGTACAGTTGGATTTGATACTCGAGTTCATTGAAATGAAAATGAAACAAGCTTTTTAGTGTTTTTGCACAAATGTTTTAACTCAATATGTCTAATTTAAGTTTTTATTATTTTAGATATTATCGATTGTTGGTAAACTAAGTCACTTCTTAAGTTTAAATGTTTTTTTATAACCAGATAGTATTGACTGCTTAGTTGAGTTGAAACAGTAATCGAATAGAATGGTGCTTAGTTCAAGGTTTTCTTAGAAATAATTCGCATATTTATATAGAAGGTTACAGTCACATTTACGATGTACGTTTACATAAATATATAAATAGCATGTTTTTGAGTGAAAAGAATATATTTTGTTAAAAACAACAGTATTTTAAGTGAAATAGTTGCTGTTTTTCATTTGTTGCCATTATCACGTCTATAATTAATTATTATAATAATTATCAGTGAAAACTAGTCCGTTTAAGACGTCTGTAAAGCAATAATATTATCACGACTCATAAATTTTGTATTTTATATTTCATTATTATTTATTTATTATTATTTATCATTACTCTAGAATTTTAATTATTATTATTTATTAGTGTGTGGTGATTAATAATATTTTGTAATAATAGTTATATGAACTGTTTTGAATATTATTATAATTGCTATCACACACGTTTTGTATTGAATGTGATTAAATTATAGTTGAAAAATGTTGTTTTTATTTCTCAGAATTGTTATCCTCCAACCATAACCAATGTCAGGTTTACATCTTATTAAAAGCAGTGAATGATTGCTTCAGTTTAATTTGAGGATTGAGGATTAAGGATCAGTAAGTAATATTAATGCGGATAGGTAACCAGACTTTCCATTTAAAAAAATGCGCAATAGAGAGAGAGAGAGATGCGCAATGTGCTGCGGCCCCGTAATAACGGCGTGGGTTTTCCTCATGCTCCTGTTAACGGGCCACACTGCGCTGTTAAGTCAAGGAAGACTTGAACAATTATGAATTTAATTATTGAGGCTAATTCTGTTGTACACCATCTGTAAACTAAACTAAAATGACAGCTCCATTTATATTGCTATCCCTTTCCTATTACTCCCACACTACTTGGTCACAATTTGCCTATCATCTTCCTCCAGACTTATTTAATATTTTTTCTCATCGAGTCACACTGACACGATCGGCTCGATGTGGCTCACTATGGACATCCGTTTAGCGGAATGTGCACTCTGGACTATCGCCCGTGCGGATGCCAAAGATCGTATAAAGCGGTGATAGTGGTTTAGAGTTAGACGCTCGGCTTCGTATTCGAGTGGTCGGCGCCAATCCCTGATGAACTCTTCGGAGCTTTATACGTTTTAAGAAATTAAATATCACTTATTTTGACTACGAAAGAAAACATCGTAAGCTAACCATGCAGGTTGATAACTTGCCCGAGTATTCTTCATAATGTTCTCAAAGGCATACATATTTCAAGTTTATGCTCAAAGGTGTGCGGTATGTCATCTCAACCTATAGACGTCCACTGCTGAACGAAGGTCTTCTGTATGGATCTCCACAGAACAGTCTTGTGCCGCTTGTTTTCAGCGTCCCCCACGCTACTCGCTTCAGATTCAAAATTGGATCTAGTTAGGTTGGACCATATTATGTCCCAGGTATACCTACTCGTCAACAATTTCGACTGCAAAGCAGAGTAGATTTTGGTGTCTTGCTCATGTTCATTTAGGTACATACTTTGATAATATATATAAGAGGGTACATAGGCATAGTCTATGATCTGTTTATTGCACTAGGCAAGTTTCATGGTCTATTGGCCATGGCCACACCCTTCTGATTTTGAGAAAAGACAATTGCTTAGCAGTGAACCGGCAACGACAATTGTATACTAATATGTGGGCAACGGGTTGAAGTGAGTGGCAATATCTGTGCAAATTAACTGTCGTGGCCGAAATTCGGTAGAAGGGAGGTAATTTAAATTGAAACACGACAATTTTGGTATAAAATAAAATTTATTTTGCGAATTTAATTATTAGAAGATGTTTCACTCTGCAAGTTGCTGCAAGTCCACGAAATATTTGTGGTCGGCCTCCGCGAGTTGTTCGAGGACATCATCAACCCGCGTGGTGGGGAAACGCTCCACAACCGCTGCGACCATCCCCTCCGCGCTCGCCGGGTAACGCTTTAGCTCTACATTATCTCCTGGAAATAAATTATTATGCTGTTGAAAATCCCGTTCACAGACCAGGTAAATTTTTTGTCCAAAATTGATTTTATAAAAAATTCTAAAAAGGTCTAGACCCGTTGCCACGTCAGCTTTGTAACTCGTCGGGTTATTCGGTGCCTCTGTAGTCCAGTCATTTGGTACTTTTACCTGGAAGTTTTCCGGGAGTTTTGAAAATTGGTGATTTAGACTTTTATTACAAAAAAACGCGCTACTAAAAGACAAAACTGATGTGTCTTGCACCTCTTAATATATGTACCTACCTATCCGCGTACCTACAACGCACTGTTTAATCAGTAATAAACTGGTCGTCCTGACTATCGGTTGTTTCATTACGTCTCATACACCTCAAAACACACAGGGAACTTGCGCGGGCTGGGTCGGGTTGAATTCCCTGTATTTATATGGACGACATCACACAGAACGCGGCCGCGGGAGAAAGTGAAAATTCAGAAAGAGCACGACAAAATCTATAAATTCAGCAATTTTCAAAACTCCCGGAAAACTTTCCCGGTTACCCCCTTTTTGAACGCCAAATGACTGGAATACTAGTTTTTCCGTCAAGGCTGTCGCCTTTAGGCTAGGACCGCACTGCGAAAAAAAAACGTCGTTATTTTTTTCGCAATTCATATGGAGGTAAATACATATACACTAGCGATTTTAAATCTATGGTTTGACGCGGTTTAAATTTCTCGCGGTGCGATAATTATATTCGCGCGAATATTTTGTGCCGAATGGAGTTTTATGACGCTCACCGCATTCGCAGTGCGTAGTAGGTCCGTACGTGGAAAATAAATCGCGAGAATAAAAATCGCGCGGAAGTTTTTCGCAGTGCGAATCTAGCCTTATTGTTTGACTATGATGTTTGATTATGGTATGTTCCAATATACACTGCGAGCACTGTTCAGTGGTCTTACTAGGGAGAGATTCGTTCCGTTATGGACTGACAGTATACTTCCGCGGTATCCTAAGGAAGTAAATGACGTCATAAATCGTCGCCATTTTTGTACTGTAAGCACTGGCGTTTTCGAGGTAAGGTGCGCTCAGAGCTGCCTGCGTTCCGTTTTAAACAGTAACCAGTATAGCTAGTTACAAGTCATAATTAATAAAATTAAAAAAACACGACTGCACTGCCAAAAAACTAACTAAAAGAAAATCTAAATTAATCTAGTTAAATTAGAATCTTATTCACATTTTTATTAAATTATATTTTTTTGTGAATCACTGGATATTGAACTATAGTGTTATATATTTTTGGAATCTACTCATCATTTTCTAGATGATGATTATATAGTTAATCTTATTTTCGAATATTTTTTTTCAAATTTAGTTTTTAAAGCGGTAACATGGTCACCCCATCAATTTTTTTTTAATTTTTCTAGCCTATGTCACCCGGAATAAGCTAGGGATTCTAACGATACCTCATTTATCAAAATCGGTTCAGGCGTATAGAAGTTATGGTGGAATATACAAACTCACATACATACATGAACCCTGAAAACAATATACTTTTTTTTTCAGGCAGTCGTATAATAAAGGAACGGCTTCGCAATATACTAAATTGACTTTTAAACCTTACAGTGCTAGCAGTGTATATCGGAACATACCCTAAGGCTTTAGAGCAGGGCGACAGTACCTGTACGCACAGTGTTGGGCTGCACGAAGATGTTCCAGGGCTGCTTGTGCAGCATGACGATGTCGCGCCAGCGGCGCCACGCCTCGCCGAGCGTGTTGTACGTCGCGAACAGGCGCTCGCCGGCCGCCGCGTCGCCCGTCGCCTATGTTGTTTGACTAAGGCTTTAGAGCAGGGCGACAGTACCTGCGCGCACAGTGTTGGGCTGCACGAAGATGTTCCAGGGCTGCTTGTGCAGCATGACGATGTCGCGCCAGCGGCGCCACGGCTCGCCGAGCGTGCTGTACGTCGCGAACAGGCGCTCGCCGGCCGCCGCGTCGCCCGTCGCCTATGTTGTTTGACTAAGGCTTTAGAGCAGGGCGACAGTACCTGCGCGCACAGTGTTGGGCTGCACGAAGATGTTCCAGGGCTGCTTGTGCAGCATGACGATGTCGCGCCAGCGGCTCCACGGCTCGCCGAGCGTGCTGTACGTCGCGAACAGGCGCTCGCCGGCCGCCGCGTCGCCCGTCGCCTATGTTGTTTGACTAAGGCTTTAGAGCAGGGCGACAGTACCTGCGCGCACAGTGTTGGGCTGCACGAAGATGTTCCGGGGCTGTTTGTGCAGCATGACGATGTCGCGCCAGCGGCTCCACGGCTCGCCGAGCGTGCTGTACGTCGCGAACAGGCGCTCGCCGGCCGCCGCGTCGCCCGTCGCCTATGTTGTTTGACTAAGGCTTTAGAGCAGGGCGACAGTACCTGCGCGCACAGTGTTGGGCTGCACGAAGATGTTCCGGGGCTGTTTGTGCAGCATGACGATGTCGCGCCAGCGGCTCCACGGCTCGCCGAGCGTGCTGTACGTCGCGAACAGGCGCTCGCCGGCCGCCGCGTCGCCCGTCGCCTTTATTGTTTGCAACTTCACTAGGAAATCGCCTAGAATAAAAAAAAAACGTAAAGTATCGTAAGCACGTGGAATGCAAGAAGAACATAAGTGAAAGAGTTATCATTCAAATTTCAATAGTAAACGGCAAACCATGATCGTGCTCTACTTCGTTTTTCTGCACACCAACCAACCAATATGCAAATTGCGCCCAATGATGACGGATCATTTTCACCTAGTATGGGTTCACGTCATGAACACTTAGCAATGATAAATTCATCGCAAAAAAACTATAATAAAATGAAGTAAATATAACTTTCGTTTACGATACCTAATAAATAATAATAACAACGGCAACAAATGAAAGCTGCAAGGGCACTTAACCGTTTACCCCCTAAAGAATCATCCATAACCTTAAGCGCAAAACACAGAGGGAGCGGGCGCGGGAAGGGTCGGGTGCTCGGAGGGTTGAATTCCTTGTATTTAAATGGGCGACATCACACAGAAAGGGTCGCCCCCCCAACCAACCACCCCTCCCACGCGGCCGAACCTGCGCCCAATGATGACGGATCATTTTCACCTAGTATCGCCCGCTCCGTGTGTTTTGCCCTTTACCAATAATCCTCTTCCCATCGGTAGCGAGTCGCGTCCTGTCCAGCGTGAGCAGTAGATTCTTGCCGGGCTCCACTTCAGAGATGGTGACCATTCCGTCGCCTTCCAGCTCCAACAACCGCATCAGCACGAAACGAGCTCTCGCATGCGCCTGTACAGAAAAACTCCTTGATACTATACACTGCATTATTAAAAAACAATACGTCCATCGGCTTTTTTTATAGCCGCACGCCAGCATATGTTAATTGGAATGATTATGGTTGACATATTATTTAAATAATACCATAGACTTTTACACATTATTTGTACTTAATATTTTGACTAAATAAAAATGGATAGTGCGGAAGAAGAAATAATGGAAATATGGCCGATTAAGCACTTCCCAAGTGATTTTAAAAGGGTTCGGCTGGCGCCTCGTCGTTTTAAAATCACTTAATACTTTTTTTCGTGCCTGTGCAGTAATGTACTATTAATTAATGTACACCAAAAATACATATATGTCACCGTAAGATTTTAAAAACCGTTAGATTATAATCTAACTCGCGAAATTGCAAACTGTCGAAAGATTGTGAACCGTTCAATGTTCTGAGTGACAATTTTTGAAATATTCATTGTATTTACGTTTTCTTGTCTGTTTCTTGTAGGTTAGGTTAGGGTTCGACATAAATAATCAGGTAGTTCCTATCGGGTTAATAAACCTAACAGATTAAATTGTAATCTTTCGACAGTTTGCAATTTCGCGACTTAGATTATAATCTAACGGTTTTTACAATCTTACGGTGACATATACACAAACAGTAAAAACTCTTAAGAATGGGGCCGCCATTCAGTTTAAAGAGGGTGGCGAAGTGGATAAAGAAGGCCAAGAAGCGGGTGTGATGGCACTCTTTGGGAAAGGATACACATCCGCCGGCTGAAATGATGATGATGATTAGTATTACCTGAAGCCAAGTGCCGGTGGACGGCTGATACATCTCGGTGGCTTTAGCGGCGCCGTTCCACAGCAGGCTGAGCCAATTCACGTACGTTACGTTCTGCGCCTCCTCGCCCGAGTAGCCGAACAATCTGTCATGCGAAAATCGTGAACAAGTCACACAACAAGTGAACAATGTGTACGCGTCAAGAAACATAGATTTCAGGGTTCATTTGCGCGGGGATACCCCCTTTAAGACTTAAAACCAACCACATTTATTTCATTTTGACACAGTTAAAATCATCGTCATTGATTCACGTTAACATAACGCGAAATAGGACGAATAATAATAACCTGTACTGTCACTTAAAAGTTGAGGTTAAAAATACTTGTGTAAAACGATTGTTTTCATCATTTTTAATTAAGCATTAATAACTAAACCAAAAAATATATTTTGAAGTATTAATTTTATAAGCATAATTTGGAAGCATGTAGTTCGTATTTAATTTATTAAAACGCACTTAACGCATAAAAGTTAGGATTGTGTTCTCCGACCACCTCAATAGGGGGCTGGATCTCTAAGCAACTGACAACCACCGCCGTAAAATATGCATTAATAAAAATTCGTTCCAATAAAACCGACTTCCAAAGCCACTGTAAAATAAAAAAAATATTTTGATTTCTACACACTATGTTGAAGTCGGGCGAGTATAACAAAGAAGGGCAAAGTTATTATTAAATTATTTTATACTTTACAGTGGCTTTGGAAGTCCGTTTTGTGGAAAGAGTTTATATTTTAAACTTTTTAGTGTACTTTAATCCCCACGGCTTAGGAGTGCAGTACCCTGCAGCATCAGAGTTGATGAGTTGGGACTTGGGTTTAAGTATGAAGTCGTTGCTTGACACCTACAATATGAATTCACCATAAAAAAACCTAAATCGCTATTTTTAAGGAGTTCTGTACCCTGCAGCATCAGGGTTGAGGAGTTGGGGGACTTAGAGTTGAATCGTATACACGTGACTTGATACCTACTATATGAATTCACCATCAAAATTTCCTAACACCCTAGTTTTGAGTCGTACGTACACCAACAGTATCAGGATTTATTGAGGATGCCGAGCTTCCTCTAACTAGTGAAAAAAAAATTCAACTCTTTAGAAACCAAGGAGATATATGCAGTAACATACATAAAATAATTAAAAAAATTAAAAAACACGACCGCCCTGTCAAAAAACGAACGAAAAAGTTAATAATCTAAATTAATCTAGTTAAATTAATTAAATTTATTAAATGATATAGTTTTGTGAATCACTGTGAACTATAGTGTTATATATTTTTGGAATCTATTCATCATTTTCTAGATTATGATTAAATAGTTAATCTTATTTTCGAAAAAAAAAAACAACTTTAGTCTTTAATGCGGGATCATGGTAACCCCATCAATATTGTTTTTAAATTTTACTAGCCTATGTCACCCGGAATAAGCTAGGGATTCTAACGATACTTCATTTATCAAAATCGTTTCAGGCGTATAGAAGTTATGGTGGAATATACAAACTCACAGACATACATATATACATACATACATGAACGCTGAAAACAATATACTCCTTTTTTCAGGCAGTCGTATAAAAAAAATACGCGCCGAATTGAGAACCTCCTCCTTTTTTGGAAGTCAATAGTTCAATACTCACTTCAATATTTCTGGTTGTAGCGAGAGGTACAGTCCGACCGCTTCAGCGCGACACTCCTCGAAGGCGGAGCCGAGCGTCGTGAACTTACTGTCGTATGTTTCGCCTTCGCTGTACCACGACTCGATTCCTTTGCCTGAGAGTCAATACAATTAATACTTAAACTCGCCATTGACGTTAAGTCATTTGACTTAATTCATTTATTATTCCACTTCAAGATAACCCTTGACTGATCTGATGTACTGTAATGATGCCTTCTAAGGTGGTAACCTGACTAACCTGTTAGGGGTTTTTTTTATCAACTACAAGTTAGCCCTTGACTGCGATCTCACCTGATGGTAAGTGATGATGCAGTTGCTCCCATCCTTAGTTAGCAGGCTAACCTGTTAGGGGTATAGCAGTTATATTAAACCCATACCCCTAGTCGGTTTCTACACGGCATCGTACTGGAACGCTAAATCGCTTGACGGTACGTCTTTGCCGGTAGGGTGGTAACGAGCCAGGGCCTGAGCTTCCCACCAGACAAAATTCCCTTCCATCCACATTAATAAACTATTTATCGTAACTAGCAACGAAATAAGATTAATACTCACTAGTCAAGAAAAAGCCAAAATTTGTGTGTGAAACTTTAACCACGGAGAAATTATGGCGCGATGCCTACCCACAGAAATTCCGTGCCCACCATAATCCATGACATTTGATCGTGAGGGCGAAATCCGGTCACCATGGCATCAAACCGCGCGTATAGTCGTAGGAGGCCTCAGGCCATCGAGAAATGAAGTCATTTCGACTGATGCCATAAGTGGGCGAAAATTTGGGCGCCCAGCTTCTTGACTTAAGTCAAATGACTTATCGTCAATGTCCAGGTTTACAAAGCTTGATAACGTTCAAAACTCTTCCGTTATTAGCCAACATCCATTGTCGTAGGCCGTAGCAGGGATATTATAAATTCAGCCAATCTTGGTTTGAGGTTTTTTTGGTTCCCGCGGGAACTCTTTAATTTTCCGGGATAAAAAGTAGCCTTTGTGCTATTTCAGACTATAATCTATCTCTGTGCCAAATTTCAGCCAGATCCGTTCAGCCGTTGGGGCGTGATTGAGTAACAATTATCCATACATCCTTCCAAACTTCCGCATTTATAATATTAAGTAAGATAAGATTTTTGAAAAAGTGAGAAAATGTGATTACCAGTGAGCGGATTCTTGACTTTATCTTTGTCGAAGTTGAAGGTACCATCAGCGTTTTGTCGCAACAGCTTGCCGCTGCCGTGGCCGAGGAGCTCGTGAAGACCCACTTGTAACTTCAAATAGAATTGATACATTTCGTACAAAAACACACAAACTAATACGCAGTGGCGTACACAGGACTTTGAAGCTAGGGTAAGCATTAGTCAGTCAAAATTTAAGCAAGTCTGATTGCAGCCAAGCGGTGCCCTATATAATTAAAAAAAAAAAAAACGTATTCACTGACTGTTTTAATGAAAATTGAGCATTAACCTATATCCATTAGAGTAAGCAGTGATTTTATGCCTCTATGAACCGCACGTCACTGCTAATACGCTAACAATAATGGTGAAAAGTAGCGGGCTAACCTGTTAGCCCGCTACTTTTCTTAGTTTGCGTGTTTAAGACTTCGGGGGAGCTCCCGCGGGAACTCCATAATTTAACTAATAGCCTATGTCACTCTCCAAGTCAACTATACCCATGCCAAAAATCACGTCGATCCGTTGCTCCGTTGAGGCGTGATTGAAAGACAAACCAACAAACACTTTCGCATTTATAATATTAAGCATGATAAAAAACGAGTGTGCTATAGACCACGCAACTGAAGTAAAACTCGTAACTGGCTATGAGAGAAAGAGAGAAAGAAAATGTGTGCTCGCACCTCTCTCTCTTGCCCCTACAGTATTATACGAAACGTAACTCTCTCTCTTTCTATCTCCCTCCCAACTTCCGTTCACCACGCCCGTTCACACTTTTTGTAACGCTTTCATCACGCATTCACCAGCTTACTCCCAAAGTCAAGCGTTCGTAAAGAAGTTTACTTCAAAAATAAATGTACCTCAAACGCAGGCACGCGATACTTCTCGAGTAGCTGTTTGTCCGCGTCGCTGAGGAAAGGAATGACGGACTCCTTGTATGCGGCCGGGATTACGTTCCCGAGGGATACGTTCTTGAAGCCCTCGTTCTGACGGATTTCATCGTCTAGAAACACATACTTTTTTATTCATACAAAATGGAATAGTTACATGACGTCATTAATAATTTGAATACAACATCTGGATTAGTTAAGTAAAACGATAGTTGTGAAGGCAATATTATCACTACTAACGATATTTATCATGCAACTGTAAATGTAAAATGAGCTAGAATGAAGTTACGTATGTCGTGATCGAAAAAAAAAATTATATATGAGTGGAAAATCTCTCAGTATAGCAGCACTTGTTGTATGTTAGTATTTATTCGCGATTGGTAAGCATGGTTGCATTGACCAATCAGGAGTGAGAGCGCTCGTTTTAACAAAATGGCGCGCAAAGAGTGGAAAAAAATGGAGGTAAAAAGGCGAGGACCGGACGGTCAGTATTCATTCTGTTATGAGCTTCGGAGTTGCTCGGTGAAGTGCTTTGGAGTATCGGTGTTTGTGACACGTATAACTGACAATATTAATATTACCCACAATAAGTAGACAAACCAATTTTTTTATTGAACTTACAATTGGGTATATTGATGCCTGCTGGAATTCCACTACCGGAGAACGTAAGAACGTCCAAGCTGGTGAAATCCGGTCGAAGGAACGAGTCTTTTTCCAGGTCTTCTCCCCAGGGTAGCAGCTTGATGAACCCTTCTGCTCCGTCGACCAGTTTTCCAAACTTTTTGGACATTTCCTTGTTGACCATGGCTACGAAGCCTTCAAACTCTGCTCTTTGCCCGCTGGGGTCTCGATAGGTTTCTATGAATCCTTGATACCTAGAGGCAAAATATAGCCATTTTAAATTTGTGCCCTACTATTGTTCAATGTTTATGTTAACATATGCATCTAATGTAAACTTATCCAAAATGCTAAATAAAGAGATTTCTCTCTCTCTCTGTGTTGTATTCCTCATTACTGAGGGTTGTGACCCCTTTCCATTAATCACATAATGGTAGGAGTTTTCTTCTGTCTGCATACAACCCGACTAAGAGTTGTTAAACTGTTAGGGTTTTGCAACGATTATTATCAGATGTTAGTGATAATACCGGGACCGACTGCTTAACGTGCTCTCCGAGGCACGGAGGATATACGAAAAGGCCAAATTCGAATTCCAAATTCGGTTACCCATCCAGTTACCGACTCAGGTCAACGATGCTAACAATAGCAATCGATTAATATACGACGTCACGATAGGTGACGATGTCACGGCTAGGTCACTCGTTCCATATCCAATACTTTTACATCTGTTTAGTTTAGTTTGTGTAGAATTAGCCATATAATAATTCTTTTTCATATTTTTGCCGAGGCTAAAATTACACCCAATTGTATTTGAACATTCTGAAGTCGCCTCCTATATCTTAATTAACAAAATAATTTACTAACGTTTCTATTATCGGCCCTTTATCCTTGATCCAATATCTGCTGCCCTCCTTATGTTCACTCAGATCGCCCTCCTTGAAGCTATTGATGTAATGTTTGAGCATGTCTCTCTCATTGTCATTGGCCACATAGTCCATAGCTTTGCTGAGATTCTCGTTCACTAAACTGAGTAACGGCGCATAGTCTCCGCGCGTCACTTGGAAGTACGCATTTTTATATTTCTCCTTATCCATTGTAAGAGGCGGTTTTGAACTCTTTTCAACACTTGCGAGGTGGATTGTGTATACAGGTACTGAAAAAAATACAACAACTTGCTAATATGAAATATCCACTAATTTTCGTTGAATTGGTGTTTTTAAAATACCATGAAATCTCTTTGATTTTCCAGAAGGCGGGAATGAAAGTAACCTATCCTACCTAGTATAACAGAACTCAAGCCACCTCGATTTCAAGTATAAAATATAAATCATACTAATATTATAAATGCGAAAGTGTGTTTGTTAGTCCTTCAATCACGCCGCAACGAAGCAACGGATAGACGTGATTTTTGGCATGGGTATAGGACTGGACATATGCTACTTTTTATCACAGATAATTAAAGAGTTCCCACGGGAAACTTAAACCACGTGGATGAAGTCGCAGGCATCAGCTAGTAAATTATAAATTTAGCCAAAATCGGTTCAAACAGATAGACAAAGCTGTCTCATTTGACTATTCAGAAAATCATGAAACCCTGTGATAGTCTAAATGTTTTGTGAAATGTACATTATAGTCTCTTTTTCAGAGATTTACCGATCTTGACCAATGTAGGATCTCATGAGCCAATCTATAAAATTAATTGATTCTATTCTACTTTGCGTTCTGACATATGGTGGAAAGCTGGTAGCTTTAATCAAACAAGAAATACAGTTATACTAACGGCCATCATCGTCAACAGTTTTAAAAGTTCGACAAATGTACGCCTCAATACGTTTCGTTTTCATCCAGTCGTTAACAAGTGTGGAATCCTCTTCAGTACAGTTGCTTGAGAAATATGTTGTGACACCCTTAAATAAAAACATTAATAAATAAACTGTTTAATAGTGTGTCAAAAACACACACTATTAAACTGTTTAATAGTGTGTCAAAACACACATATTAGTCAGGTGCATTATTCAGGCTACTTGCTAAAAATATTTTTGCTCATTATTGCATAGAAGGTAGTCTTTTTCCAAAAACTGTCTAACATACTTAAAATTTTTAAAATACCTCTTCAATGAGGTATAGCTTTTTTTGCTCTCATTTTCTTGTCGAGATATTATCCTGAAAACTATTAACTGTTTACTGTATCTGTACATATTCTGTGTATGTCTCTGTGTAACACTATTTACTGTAACTGTACAGTAAACTCTATATTGCTACTATAGTAACAATTTGCTACAGTTAGAGTAAATAAATAGCTCTATAGATTTCTTATTGTTTTAGAGTGAGAGATGGACTGGAAGGCACTACAATCTTTTTTTGTTTTACTATGGAATACTAATAAAGAATATAATATGATTAAAAAGATAAAAAGAATTAATGCTTCATAAAAACACTTACTTTGTCAGCTAAGCCAAGACTAGTTAATCTAGGTACAATGCTGTACATCGAATTCTTTGTATTTTCCCATAATTTAGTGATATGTGTTCCATCATTTTCATAAGCTTTTGATGCTTTCACTATCAGTTCAAATGACTCTTTTGAGAGATTTGGGATGAATTTTGTGTCTCCAAATCCTTTATAATTACCACTGTTAGCAAATAATCCTCCAGCATATACCAAAAATGCCTAGAAAAAAATTTAAATCATGTTATATATTTTAATGCAGGTTTAATAGAGTTGATTTTTTTAGTACATACCATAGCAGGTATAAACATTTGAATTTCTAGGATAAACATTTTACGTCATATATAGTAATAGTAATAAAAAATTACAGAAAAATCATTTAAACACACAATCTAACCACTAAAACCTGTCCTTGTAATCTACTAGGGAAGTGCGGTTTTCCTATCTTTTCCTAGTAATTTCTCAAACAATGGTATAATTTACTAGTTTTATTTAATAATAAGTTTATTATATATAGTATTGGTAAAGCAATATAGGAATATTATACAGTACTAATAATTATGTATAGAGATATAATTATATTAGAATTATGATTGTTAAATAAATAACATTAGAATACTAAGGTCCAGTACAACTGGTGATTAAAGTAATGGTATCTTTTGATTGAAAATCAGTTTCACAATTTTTTAATCTTTCAAAAATTTTATCTTGTGCAAACTAGTTAAGAGAATGAACAATGTTAAACATCTGTAACCATTAACATTTATGACAAAATCACTATGAAAACATTAAAGTGATCCTATATCGGGGATATATTCATAGTATTGAAGGTATCTCAACTATATTGACATGTCCCAGAGGATCTTGATATTATATGTACCAGAATTGAAACAGTTGCAGTATTGATTTACACTCTCTTCTCAATGAATGACTACTATTTTCTAGTAGCTACATTTATGGTAAAATTACCTGAAAATCATCTTCTGAAACTCCTGCTGCAATGGAAGATTTTTTTAGATCTTCCAGAGGCTCTGCAATGAATATTCTGTGCAAAAGTGAGAAAATCTTTGGGGATTCGGGACTTGTTTGAATGAGCACAATAAGTCCACCATTCCAGGCAGCCTGTAAATAAAAGCCAATCAGGGCTCCAGATTATACGATGAACCATTAAATCCATTAAAATTTAAAAGTATGCTGCTGAATAAAGCTTATTATACTGATAAGATTATGTAAATGATAAAAGAGCATGGAATTGACTTGGCCCAGCAATGACAGCAAGGACAGAGATAATTTATGTATTCACTGGACTATACAAAAGCACTTGTCAAAGTTAACTTAAATAAAAAGATTTGAATTTGAACCATCCATCATTTTCAGGGTGGACTGCTTCTTCATTTAACATCAGATAGATGAGATTGCAGTTAAACTTACTCTTGAATAAGCTAAATTCTAAGAATTTATTGACATTATTGTTGCTAAATTTATGCATGTTTTATTACTTTCTGAATAATTTAGAAAATAATCTGATAATCATGTTTCAACCGAATTGTACAGAGGATGTAAGATCATTTTTTTTAAATTTAAATATATATACTAGATGATGCCTGCGACTTCGTCCGCGTGGATTAAGTTTTTCAATTCCTGCAGGAACTCCTTAATTTTCCAGGATAAAAAGTAGCCTATGTCCTTCCCCGGGATACAAACTATCCCTGTACCAAATTTCATCAAAATCGGTTGAACAGTGGGCTGTGAAAGCGTAGCAGACGTATGGACAGACAGAAGAAACACTTTTGTATTTATTATATTTGTATGGATAAATATATATAGCGAGCAAGCAGGTGGGTCACCTGATGTTAAGTGATTAGCGCTGCTCATGAAAATTTGCAGCAACAGAGAAACCTCCAATGTGTTGCCGGCTTTTGAAATATAATTTATTAAAATCATTATTTAAGTATTTATTAAATTGTATCTATATGCACTTTAGTTAAAGTAATTCTTGTTGGTTTTAATCATAAGGAGGGGCATTGTGAATCAGCAGAAGCAGTTTTACTGGCGGATTTGTAAGCTTATGACAGCTCAGGTGCATAGTCCCAGCTTTCAAACCAGTACTTGCTGCCAGTGACATCCAAATATTTACATTAAATTTTTCTTGGTGAATGACTGACACGGTTGTTTATCTCAGTTTTTAAATCTCTGGCATACATGAATTTATGATGCCATCCAGGCTTTGCTTCATCAGTTTTCAGATCATTAAACTAATTTCAATTTCTTGATCAGTTCATAATTGCAAAAAAAAATTGCCTTACCTGACTTAGATAGTGAGCATACAGTTTCTCTTCCTTAGATAAATTTGTAAATGCTTCAGAACTATCTAGCTCAACAAACCGTTGGTTGTTCGGCAAAAGGAAAATTGACTTGTCCTCCATTGCTGAAATACACTTTATGATATTAAGTAGATATTATTACAATATCACACATTAAGCCTAAGCAATCTAATTATATATTCAGCATAAACCGATGCAAGAATCATGAAAATCCCATGTGATGCAACAAACAAACATATATAGACTGATGAACACATAACCCAGTGCGCTCCGCAGTCGGGAAAATGACGACTAGACATTATTCTATACATGTATAAATCTGAACATTTTTAAATAATATTCTCTATTACCTCAATTGTTTAATGGATAACTGTTTTAAGAGTTTACAATAAATTTATTTGTAAAACTGGAGAAAGGAAAAAATAAATCTCATCCAAAGTAATTCTTCACTAATAATAACAAAACATTATAATTGTAGTGTCCCCTTACAAACTAATTTTTTCCCCTTCAAACACAGCTGTATTAAGTGCAGTTTTTGCAATAGTACATAGTACTGATACGTTTGGTTGATCTATTTGCATATTGGCTAAGCAAGTATTATTGTATAAACCAATTTAAAACGTCATGTCGACAGCATTTGAAGCAGGAGCAATACAGTCTAGAAGTTTTCCTTTGTTACCTAGTACCTGCCATTCTAGTACGAAACTTTAATTTATCTCAACAAGTATATAATTAGGAAAAAAATACAAATAATACAGACCCTTAACAAATTTTATCGGTTGAACAAATTTTGTCTCAAACTTTCCTGCTGAAAGCTGTCTGTTTTTAATAAATGAATCAGCATAATATTTAATTCGCCGGCATTTCGTAAGGTTAACAGTCAGAGTTCGCAACATTGATTTTGAATAAAAGTTCTAATTCTGTGACTGGAACTGTAAATACAATTTTAATTTTCATTAAATAAATGCTGTACTTACTATTTAAAAGTACTTTTTGCAGAAAAAATACTGGAAACTGAAAATTGCAAAATGAGAAATGCAAATCTGATGCAAATCCCAATACTTTGACAAGCAGTTGACAAGTTTGACGCGAGTTGACAAGACCACAACCACCTCTTTTTGGTCGGTGACAACCAAGGAACAGACGACAACTATCCTTGTTACTTGTCTCTGGTGACAACTGGTGACACTCACCACAAAACTGTCACTCTGTCAACCTACTATTATTAATATTATCTATGTTTTTAATTATTAATCTGAGCTCCAGCTAACACCTCCAATGGCCTCTCCACCTTTGATTAAATATTAAATTGACACATCATATTTAAATTGCAGCTTCCGGGTTGTATCTGTTTACTGTGCTTCCGCTAAGTAAAAGTGGCGTATGGGCGGAGCTTAAGCTGTGGGTTAGGGCTGGTATTATCGATACTTTTCGATATAAAATTATCACAAATAAAATTAATAAATAATTTAACATAATATTTTTAAAAACACTAGTATTCGTATATTATAATGAACTAGCTGTTGCCCGAAAGTCTGTCCGCGTGAATTGAGGTTTTTTGGTTCCCGCGGTAATTTTCCGGAAAAAAAACTAGCCGATGTGTTATTCCAGACTATAATCTCTCTTCCATCCATCCATAAATCCAATATTTCGCGTTTATAATATTAGTATTTATATTATCAGTTCAATGTAAACCTTACAAACAATTTCATAATATTAGTTGAATGGCGTGATAATAATATGAATAATTAAAATAGACTGATTTTAAAAAATATTTATTGCAGTTCTCCTTTGTGCCCATAAATTTTAAACATTAATTTGAACTTTTAAGAAGTATACATATCTAAAACCAAAAACAGCAGTACTTTTAAAAAAAAAATGGTATCGGAGGGCCTCTTGTTGGCCAGCGTAGTAGGCCAGTTTAGCATTCCAACAGGAATCTCCTACTCAGTAGTGGGCGCTGGCTGGGTAAAATGATGAGTAAAAATATAATCATGCTGCGACGCCCCCGTGTTGGCCAGCTTGGTGGACTATGGCCAAACCGTTTTCATTCCGAGAGGAGACTCATGCTTAAATTGGAGCCTGCAATAGGTTGAAGTATGAAGTATTCTGTTGTCTGCTTGTACTCAGGTCTGTTTATAGCATTCAGAAATCTTAGCCTTAATTCATGATATTTTGAGAATCTGAAACAATTGTAAAACATTAGTTAAAATGATACACAATAACTGCAATGCAGGGACCAAAAACCACTTAAATAGACACTGTAATTTTCAAATACGAGACACCATACCGGAGATTGGGTGTCTTAATCACTAGGTTATTATCGCTACAGCCTAAAATGAGTTTGGCAATATCTTATGTAGAAGCTGACTGTTTAATTTTATCTCTCTTCCCCTCAGAGTGAAAAACAGTAAGAGAGACATGAAGTTTTAATTTTATCGATATTCAATTTATTTGTAAACAATAAAATCTCTATTTTATATTATGTTAGCTTAGTTTCTTGTTTAGTGAATCCAAAAAACGTTAATTTTGGCAATATCCCCAAAAATTTGGATTATTTAATTACTTTTTGTGGGGGAACATCTGGCCCTCCGATAGTGATTACCATTTTATTGAAAAACTATTTTATTGGATGGAAGAGATAGATTATAGTCTGGAATAACACATGGGCTAGTTTTTTTCAGCTGCTGGGCATCAGCTAGTTCATTATAAAATACGAATACTAGTGTTTCTCAAAATATTATGTTTAATTATTTATTAATTTTATTTGCGATAATTTTATATCGATAATACCAGCCCTAACCGCAACTTAAGCTCCGCCCATACGCCATTTTTACTTACCGGAAGCTTCAATTTAAATATGTCTAGTTCATTTTCTTCTCAATATACATATCAAAGGTATGTACTCCCTACGTTGATGGAGTATGGACAATAGATTTGCTAGTAACGTATACCGAATGAAAGAGCGATAGTCTATGACGTAATTTATAGATTACTAGATTAAAAATTTTACCCATATTGATGGTTTATTACCCATCAGTATGGGAAAGTTTCAAATAAAAACCCATTGATATGGGTAATTCTACCATTTACTTATGCACGGAATAAGAATGAAAAATAGCCGGAAAAAGCGGATGGAAGTGGAGTCTGATAAGCTAAAAATACAAAAAAACAGTTCATTAAATTAATATATTTTTTTTATTTCGAAAGTAAAATCGTCACTGGCCATTAATTAAAATCAATTTATTATAAAAGTTTCGAATCTTGTTATCCTCTTCAGATATTTTCTTTGTTGCGAAATGTATTCTCACTTTTATATACTTTAAACAGATTGCTTTAATTAAAAGTGGAAAATGACAGTCTAGAAATGATTGACTATGGAAATGATGCGCAAGTTGACAAAATAATTTGACATTCAAGCACTTCCTGAGACATTCCTGTAAAATAGCATGAAAAATATTTTCTTCCATGGTTCGCATCAAATCTATATCTCCACAGATGTTGTTCCCAGAGTCATCAATAGAATCTTCAATTAATCTACTCCTATCAGTTGTTTTATTGATTGCCACTTCAGGTTTGGAATAAGTTAATATATTTATTTCTTGTAAAGGAATACAATTGCCAGTTGTAATATGCTTAAGTTCCCCATGAACTAACAACCTTTTGAAAGCAGATTTGAATTGCCTCGCAGTGGGGTTATTATTGAAACCGCCTTTAGCCCGTATGGCACTGAAAAAGTATTCTAAATGATCTTGGCTGAATTTGTACGTACAGAGGAATCTAAGAGAGTTACTCCTAGCGTGATTCTCATACAGAGATAAAACACTTATACAAATTGTAAATCCCCAAAATCCGGTTTTCCTATTAGTGTCTAGGATATTCCTTCCATCTAATTTAAGACGTGACAAATACACAAACATATCTTCTAAAAAAATCTTCTGTTTCGCAAAATTTCCCTCAAATAACGGTTTTTTAAAAGCATACGCGTTTATATTTCTCGAATTCATTACATCAAATAAATTATTTATTTTCCGAATGAACTCAATTGTTGCTTCAGATTTTCGAAAACTATCAATATTAAGTTCATTAGAACAAAACTCTATCGCATCGGCAACAGACTCACTAAAAACTTGGGCTGCCAATTTTACCTTCATTATTTGTTTCGTAAAATTGACATGAGCTTTTTTTAGCTTGTTGCCCAAGTGCAACCCTTCATTCTCCAGTAACTCAAAAAGAAGTTTTATATACTCCCAAGAAATCGTTCGACCATGTCCGTCAGTAATTTTTTCTTTTTGAGCTAAAGTATTTCGAATCAACTTTAACATGTGTGAAGGATCCGGAAATATTACCACCTTTTTATCTCCAATGCTGAAAGAGGGATCAATTTAACAAATATTCAAATTGCACCCAAGAAGCTTGGCCATAGCAAAATTCGTTGGGCATCCATCAAACGTAACTGAAATAATTTCAACTCCACATTCACGATGTATCATTTCAATGCACGTCTTTACTAAGCCAGCTTTTTGTTCAGCGGTAATACCATCGATCAAGAAATAACCCAGTGGTATCTTCCATGAGCCATTTACACAAGTTATCATAAAAACTAAGGCTTCTCTAGCTAACTGGTCACTCTCCACATTGTGGCCATAATTGACAAATCCAAAACACTGTTTACCATCAAAATCTATGAACTTCCTTATAGCCATTTCATCAAAGCTTAAAGCACAAAGTAATTTATGTGATGGGTTTTTTTCACTGTTAGCTCTATTGAGAAGTTTGATAGCTTCTAACGACTCCTGACTAAATCCTGGGTCACCCTCTACGCACTGGTACCATCGCGACAGTGTTCGTGGGTGAGGAAGACAGGTGTTAAATTGATTTCTGACATAATTATAAGCTCTAGGGCTAATAAAATTCAGAGTTAAGGCAAACTTCCTTAACTCAGGAGAATATTTTCTCTCTGTGGTATCTTTACTAAGAATTTTTTTAAAAAAGTCTCTGTTTGCTGGTTCAATGGAATACAACATAGCAGCGGATTCTTCGTTTATCATATGACGAGATTTTAATTGCTCTATAATTTTCGACAGCTCTGCAGTCTTCTTTTTCAACCGCCAGGTTCTCGATCTTAGCACAGCTAATTTTCTTTTTCTGCTTTCAGCTAGTATTGTTTTTCTATTCAATTGTTTCCGTAATTTTCTTTTCCTAGGCGTTTCTAATTCCAGCGGTGCAAGTCCAGCGATTGAAATACCATCTTCCGCCTGGAAATGAGTATACTAGATAATATTATGTACAACAAAACAAGTTGATGTTGGATGCATGACAGAAGTCTGATTATTTATTTTAAACCTTCAAAAGAATTACTAATAATTTCCATAGGTACCTCAAATACTTTAATTGGTGTGCAAGTGGAAGTGCACAGTTGATCTGTGTCCAAAATAACTTCACGAAGACCCTGAAAAACGTATGAAATTAAATAAATTACTTAATATTCAAATTAAATGCAAGACAATGAAATAAACTGATATAGTTAAATACAGTTTGATTTCACGCTACCCGTCAGCAAGAATGTACGATGAAATTAACATAAAGTGCAATGATCTAGCATTCGAGAAATAAAACAACTATAAAAAATAACATGCCAATGAAGATTCAACTTCCATAGCCACTTCTACTGGTTTATGTTGCTCAACTGTGATAGAATTATCTTCTTCTGGAAGCTTAAAATAAAAATAAATCAATTTAAATTATTGTTTAGGGGGTAAAAGTTTTAATTATTATCATATTTTTTAATTTTAACGATTCAGAAATACCCCTTTATTAAATGTTTTAGCCCAGGCGACAGGTAGTTTCAGAGGGAAAAGGATCGGAAGTTAATGAAACTTTGGGATGTGATTCAGGGATGGTTAATTAACATTTTCTCTAACTTATTTTTTTTAATTTTCTAACTAAAAATATTTTTTCGAAGCGCCATATCTCGGTAACGAATTTACATAGAAAAATTTTTGTGTTATCAAACTTATAGGAAATTTAACGTTCTACAAAATTGTGTGTATTTTGGTATACTTACAGGAATAAAAAGTGTTGGAATTGAATCTGGACACAAGTAAGTTAAATGTTTTGTTTTACGAAAGCAATTAGATTCAAAATGTTTGGAGCATATTCGAGCATTCTCAGTTGGTTGCCAGTTTTTCAGTGTTCTTCCAGTAAGTAGAGTCCACAAATTTCGAATTTTCAGTTTTTTTGGAAAGCTGGAAACGAAAAATAGCATCAATATATGTGAAAATTAGGATAGGACAATAGGATTTATGGGTAAATTTTGCAAAGTCTGGTATCCCTAACTCTATGAAAACCCAAACAATTTAAGAAGAAGCATTGAAAATGGCGGTCACGAGTTATAATAGTAATATTCACTCTGGTCGGGTAATATAAGAAAAGAAAATTGCAAAAAATACACTTGTTTATTAATCGGCAAATACACGCAGTAGTCAAGAACAAATTTAATGAACGTTTTCTATTAAATTAATAGTAAATACTTCGATAAAATTGGATAACCAAGCATACTTACCGATGAAAGCTTATGTTTTCAATTTTTCGTTCTGGACGATTCGTACAACCTAATACACAACAACGCCCCATATTATAATATGATTTCAGTTCAAAAATTCACATAAATTTACTCAATTACATTATTACGCGTCACAAACACACTTTTTTAAAGAAATCTTATCTAAACAATGTTTGACAGCTAATGTTTGTTGGGAGCCGATGAACTGGGTCCAAACAAAAAATTCGCATACGTGAAAGAGTCAACAGATATTATATTTCATCTCGTTTACTCTTCCTACAGATATAATTTATGGGTCTCACTCGCACTATTATTTTTAATTTAGTGCCGGATCAAGTCCATCCTCCATCAACGACTCCCTATATGCTACTTGTCTCTGATGTACTCTGTTATTGGTTATATTTTCTTTGTACTCTGCTTCTTTTTCCGGCCGGTGGTACTATGCTCTGTGACTGTGAAGTAAAGTGTAAACACTCAACATGGATGATTTCTGAAATAACTTGTTCGGATTTTAGTTTTAAATGGTTAAAAAATGCCTGAATGAAGTAGAAAGATATTCTTTAATTTTGCAAAATGTCGTCCGAAAGGTAATTCTCATTAGTTACTAGCGAATTATTTAAAAGCCGATGTCAAATGGTATCCGAAAAGTGTTCGAAAGTTGCAAAATCAATAAAGTACGCGGAAATCACTAATGTCACGCCCTGAATTAGTTTGATAATGTGAGGTAGTACAGCTGTGATTTACTCATAAAGTGGTGATGTTTTATTCCAGGGTGGAATGGGTGGAGATAATAGAACCGAAGACAAAGGAACATATGTATGCTAACCTAACAACTGGCGAATGTGTTTGGGATCCTCCTGAGGTAACATTTTTACTCTTAATTTTTCAAATTATCATTTACTTACTTTTTAAAAAGGTAGATACTATCATAAATTACAGGTTTCAGATGCATTATAAAGTTTTAATTTTAGCCCAACTATGTACTTAGTTTGGTTTTATTATAAGTATTTATACAAGATATTTTTTATATGTTTCAGGGTGTAAAAGTAAAGCGCACTGATTCATCTCAATGGTGGGAGTTGTTTGACATCAACACACATAGGTTTTATTACTATAATGCATCTACTCAGGTAGGTATATTTATTAATTCTACTCTCAGGATTGACAATTTACACATTCTGTTTTGTACTAACTACTGTACTGTTTTGTTTTAAAGACATATTACTGTTTTGGTATCACTAATAATTAATAAAAATATATGTACTCTTTTCAGACCACTGTTTGGCACAGGCCTACAGATTGTGATATCATCCCATTGGCCAAATTGCAGACTTTAAAACAAAACACTGATCCACAAAAGAGGCGAGAAACATCCACACAAACTAACCAGGCTGCACCACAGGTAACATTATGAAACATGATATTTCTCAAGAGGTAGACCGTAGAGTTCACATGTAGAGATTTCACATTCAATTTGCTACTATGACTATTATATTAAAATCAGATAATTATTAACCTCAGCATACATCAGACTGACATGTTACATAATTAGTGCTATTTTCATCAATATTCAGGTATCAGCCTTTTTCTGTCCAGTATTCAAAGAGGCAACTATGAAAACTTTACAAATAAATCAAATAACTATCTCAAAAAATTACACATTCAATATAAGGCATATAAGTATTACTATAACTATAAAATGGAGAAAAATATAATTATTACAAATCACAAATCAAATCTTTAGTACTGCACTCTATCAATTCAGAATTTGTATTAAGCCAGAAGGTCTTTTATTACTGTGAACTCAGTGCTAATCAAGTGTCTTTGCTATTGCTTAAAAATTTGTTGATCAAAATAATAAGTTGGCCATTATAGCTGACCATTTCAATGTGAGTAATCATAACCAACAGTTTATGTGCCCACTAAGGAAATTGGGACCTTCTAATTTGATCACCCATCCAGTTACAGAATTGGATCCTTCCTCTGTTTCAAGTAGGCTATAATTGACCATAATTGTTGTATTTTTTTCTCTTGTAGGTGCCTTCAACACTTGACCCAATCAGTAGCAATGGTAATACTACCACAGCGAGTGTCAGTAAGCTTTCACCAAACAACACCAAGAATGTTACCATAACACAAACTAGTCCTGTTCGCACAAGAAGGGGTCATTATCATCACAGGTAAGTTATCATATTTTAAATAAGCTTAAGTTAAAGTTAGGAAATTTTAATATGGTTATCTATCATAAGCTGGGAGCCTGTTTGATGGATGCACTTGGTCTCTTCAGAGTTATAAAATTCTTGTTATCTTGCCTGGTCTACCCTAACTTACTTCAGAGTCTTGACTTTATGCTTTCCTGTGAACTTTATCTATGTTCATATGAAAAGTTTCAGGTACTATTTAAACAGACTACTATTTAATAGCATTATTTGCCTCTAAACATTTTTAATGTCCTCTGAATTGCTAAGTCAGCCACTATCAATGTGCGTCTGAAAAATACTATTTTATCTTCTATATAATTATCTTAGATGTAAGCCACTGGAAATACTACTTATCATGATAGTTATTTTTTAGCATCTATATTTTTATCATTGGCAACATATTATATACAAACAGTAAACTCCTAAAATATTTATATATGACACCATTAAGGTATTCTATCGACTTCTTATTTTATAACTCAGCACATTTAGAATAGAGTGATACATTGTTATAGAGTGTACAGTCCTATATTGATCTATCACCAAAATGTACCTAATATTATCATCAAACAGTAAATTGTGGCCAGCAAATATTAGGAACCACTCAGGGGAAAATGTTTAACAGATTACCAGAAATAATAATTAATGATCACCCAAATTAGTGAATGACGTGTGAGCCCAGCCTAATAGTATGTAGTGGTGTCAACTGCAGGAACAGCGGCGAGAGCAGGCGCGGGCGGCTGAGCGAAGACGGCACCGCGGCGCCGTGCCGGCACACGGACTCCGGCCGCTCTTCCGACAGCAGCATTAGCAGCGCGCAGCAGCGACGGAAGCAGGTAACATTCAGCCGTCAACCACGAAACTAGCGACGGCCGAGCGACTGCGACAGCGGGGCGATGTGGTACGAGAGTTAGCGACGAATTTCGGGCAGGCTCTTTAGGCAAATTGAAATTGTGAAAAAATAAAATTTCGTCAACTGGCGAATCCAGTAGAGCGTTTGCGGTTATTTCTTTTCAAAAATATTTTATTAAAATTCCCAAAAAATATACTCTTGGCAATCTGAAATTTTAATCACGTATTTATCGAGTCATTTCAATAATACCTGCAAATCGCCAGACAAATTTTGTGGTTTTAAACGTGAAGAAAGTTTTCAAATGAGTACGATAAAATTGTGGCAAAGTTCGTCGCCAACTCTCCGACTAATCGCATCGCCCCGCTGCCGCCGTCGCCCCGCCGCCGCTAATTTCGTGCCCGTACACTCGTGCTTACCTAGGGTAGTGGAAGCTGGCTATTAATAGGATATTTGACACCTAGTCAAATCAGTAAATTTTTTCCAAACGTCAAAACGAGTGCTTAGTATGTGATTTTATATAAAAGTAGATGATGCCCGCGACTTAGTCCGCGTGAATCAAGTTTCTTTGATTTCCGCGGGATCAAAAGTAGCCTGTGTCCTTCCCCGGGATTCAAACTATCCCTGAACCAAATTTCATCAAAATCGGTCGAACAGATGGTCCGTGAAAGCGTAGCAGACAGACAGACACACTTTCTATGGAATAGTGACGTCATCAAAGTCCGACGCACTTTTTTACTTTAATCTATAGTTTAAAATGGTTATTTAACATAAAACTAAGAAGAGAAGTGGATATTACGACTTTTGGGAGAAAAAGAATTTATTTGACTAGTAGTCAAATACCCAATTATGACCAAGATTAATTGTGTTAAATTCCACACTTCCATTCATATGTACTAGTTTTATTAATGTGGAAGTGTCTGTTATCTTTTAACGGCAAATCCCTTAACTTTATCTTCAGTTCGTTTAAAACCTGGCGTTGTTCAGTTATCGCGCATCTCGCTCTTGAGTAATGTTCCAAAAGACGTAATACCCACGTCCCCTGTTGGTTTTCTGTTTGAGAACCATTGTAAACTATTGATGAGAGTAAAGAAAATATATCGAATTTTTATGGCGTCAAACCAGTATCTCTTACAAAATCACATAATAAGTGCAGTTTTTTTTTAATTTTTATGGAAAAAAATACAATAGAATTGAAAGCTAGCTGGCCTAACCTAATTACTATATAAATCATGCCCGCGTGGAATGGTGGCAAGAATGCTGGCTGCATCTCCGCGCTGGACAGCCAGGCTGTCCTTTGCGTAAAAAATGAGCCAGCCCTTCTGCGCGTTTTTACGTTTGAAAAAAATTTGCTCATGACTAGTTGTCAAATAGAATATTATTATTAAAAGAAAGAGAAAGTGGTTATTCTTATAATAACAATACATTTTGTTAGGAGCTGAGCGCAGCCCCATGCGGCGCGGCCGCGTGCACGCCGCAGCTGCGCAAACGCGGCCCCGCGCAGCCCGCGCCCGCGCACGAGCCCGAAAAGTGGTCCCCACACTCTGGTAAGTACTTATAGAGCTATTACACTGCACTAGTACTACAACACAACTAGCGGCCACGCCCATCCTTGTCACAGGTTTTAATAAAATCAGGATAAATTCAACGAAGTTGCCGGCCCGTTCAAACTTCAAACTCACAAAACAATAAACAAACATGAAACAAGTAACAACTAACAACTTGTCTCTGCTCACGAGAATACAAGTCTAAGTTAAAGGCTTTATAGGCCTAGACTTATTACAGGGCCCTGAAGTATGGGTGGGCGTGGCCGCTAATTAGAGCGTTGCTTATTACACAATAAGGACCAATTTAGGGACCCTTTCTCCCTATATCTTATTACACTACTCTGATTCAAGTGTAAGGGTCCCTGTGTAAAGTGTAGTTTAATAAGCCTATTAATAATACAGTCAGTTTCTTTGGGCAGGTAGAAATTCAATCGTCGACCCGCAGAGTTGCAAGGGATTGTTATCAAGATTATAAATTAATTATAATTATTAGGATACTTATACACGATAATTTCAAAACAATTATGTATTGATAATAATTATCAATGCCCTCATAAGAAAGCTCAGAGTCACTCAATTGCGATGGAGAGAGCTACATATGTTCGGAGTTTCTCTGCGAGATCAAATCGAACATGATCTGTAGCAGAACTAAAGTACCTAACTGACAATGCTCAACACGCTGAGTAGCTCAAGTGCAATGGCCGGGGCAAATAGTGCAAATGATAAATGAATAAATGGTAGACTAAAATAAAATTCCTTTGTTCCTTTTACAAGGTCTTTCCGCTTAAAGTTGAAGAAAAAAAATATTGCATGAACTTTTGCGCGCGGAAATGAAAGGACATGTATAGTCCCACAAACTTATCTGGCCCGGTGGTCAAAATTGAAGCTCATTTTTAAGCTCTGTTTAGTTTTTGTTCTTATTTTATTTTTCATAATATGTACTAGTGACGCCGTCACTGGTTCAGTTTAGTTTGTGGGACTATACACGAGATTAAATTTATTTGAAAAGTCGTCGACCCCGTTTTTTCCCATTGAGGTTCAAAAATTTAATAGGCGTGTTTGTCTAATTGCAGGTCTGAACCGCAGTGGTAGTTTCATATCGCCCCGGAAGGACGCTTCGGACGATTCCATGCACGAAAAGTATTTCAAATCCGTCGAAAGTACGCCGTTAACAAGACGTAAGGTATAATATTTCATTGAATAATTGTTTAGTTAAGAATAAAAGAAGTTAAGTATTGATAATGTGGCTAAGTCTTCTGTACACATCATCTAACCTAAAATGACTGGTTTCAATGCTATCCCTTTTATAATGTTTCTTGCGGAAAAGGATAATAAGTACTATTAAACCTATCGATTTAGTTTGGAATTTGTCTAGAACAGAATGAGATGGTGTGTATTGTTATTTTGCCCAGAAAACAAGTCGACTTCAACATTTTTTTTTAGATATTTGGCAGTTTTTGACTTATAATTATACTTTAAATATACTTCATCGCAGGCCCAAAGCAGCTCTTTTCGACTCACGTCCTTTACCAGAGTGAAAAGTTAGATAAATAATTGTTTTGTACAATTTATTGCCCAGTTAAAACAGCAGTCGGCCGGTGGATCGTCATGCGATTCTGCATCGCCACAAAGTCCGAGCAGTCCTTTGCAAAAGCCGCAGCCTACGCCTTTTTTACAGGTTCGTTCAATTTGAGGTTGATAATTGTGTCTGATTTGTCTCTAGCATATGATAAATTTAAAGATTAAAGATCCAAAATGTACATATGGAAATACTAGATGATGTCCGCGGCTTCGTCCGCCTGAATTGAGGTTTTTGATTCCGGCATAAAAAGTTGCCATGTTTTCCCCGGGATACAACATACCCCTGTACCGGATTTCATCAAAATTGGTAAAACAGATGGCCCGCCAAAGCGTAACTGACAGACAGGCACTCTTTCGCATTTATAATATTAGTATGGAAGTATGGATATCTGAAAACAAGAAAGTTAGTCGTTTTAGTTATAGCTCGCTTTCACTCGTGATTTCTAGCACCTAATACTTACACCCAATGTAATGTGCAAAGGCTCGTCAATATGTTGGCATATGGTATGTTGGTAACACGCTTTTTATAACTAAAGAATTTTTGTCTAAAATCCCATACTGGTGTAATTTGGACATATTTCTTGCACTTTAAAATCAGCAGGAATGCTGCAGAGGCGCATTAGGATAAGATCCACTATCAGAACGCAATGCACAAAATTTTTGTGCATTGCGTTCTGATAATAGGCTGCCGAAAGATTCCGACTTGTCCAGCGCTCTTAGTCTAAGTTTGATTGATCGTATTCCGGCCTTGATTTAAAGTCAAAACTTCAGTACATCTAATTTTAATTTCGCAACGTTTTCGTTTGTAGCAAGCTGGCTACTTAGTCTAGGCAATAAAGCTAGTTGACCCCAACAATAATTCCTGAGGCGACGAAACTTTATAGTATGATAAAGTATCATGACATAAACGTATATTATAAATATCTAATAAAAAATCAGAAAGGAAGTAAGGTTTTTTTATGCTATACCCAATTGTTAAAGCAAGAACGTACATTATCGCGTAAAAATCGCAGTTTAGATTTGATAATAAAATCTGTTTAAATATCGATGTTTTGCATGAGTATTTCATTTGATAATTCGGTTTTGAGTGTAAATATACTACCTACTATTATTTTAAAAAGAAATCGAGAAAATATTCAGTCATAAATATTAAGTTTTAGGTATAAATACCTAACTTCCGGATGTTTTTTGGTGGATATTTTTGTGTATGTTTTGGATTATCCAATACTAAAACCCAGCCAAGTTTCATCGACTGAGGGTTTAATGCGGGGGTCTCCATACAACGGACCGCCTCATTGCCTAGACTATACAAACGAAAACGCTGGCTATTAATGCACTTATCAAATTGAGATCTACAACAATGACGCTGAGATTTGACGTCAATGTGTTCGATCACTCGAATACGAATCAATCGAAATAGGGATGATGACAACTCAATCAAATCAGCAACTCTTTAACAAACTTAATAATGCACTTCTAGCATGAAAGTTGTATGAAATTCACAATAGTGACGTCATCAAATTACAACGCACTTTTTTCTTTAATCTATATTTTAAAATGTTTATCAAACTCAAAACTAACCGAGGATGTGAATTTAGGTATTGTGGAAGATCCTCTATTTCATAATAAGTAGTATTATTATATAGTAGTATTTAATAGTAAGAAATAATTTATTTTTGATATAGGCATCATCCCTATTGCAATGTCAAAACTTAGAATAAGGGCACTGCCTTCAAAATATGCATTTGTACGTAGGCGAGTGCGGTCCGGCCTTCCCTAGTGTCGTCGATATCGCTGGCGGCGGAAGGGGCGCGCGCCCTGCACTCGCTGGAGCGACCCCACCACCTCTCCCGACACGCACGAGAGAGATTCTCAGACAGGTTAGTTCATAATTTACCAAATTTTTTTTTTCTGAGCGCGTTCATAAACACGGACGACCTCCGTGGCGCAGTGTGTAGCGCTGTTGTCTTAACTGGCGGAGGTACCGGGTTCGATCCCCGGCAGGGTCAATTTGGGAATTTATAATTTCCGAATTTTCCCTGGTCTGGCCTGGGAGGCTTTGGCCGTGGCTAGTTACCACCCTACCAGCAAAAGACGTGCCGCCAAGCGATTTAGCGTTCCGGTAGAAACCGAATAGGGGTATGGGTTTAATATAACTGCCATGCCCCTAACAGGTTAGTCCGCTACCATCTTAGACTGCATCATCACTTACCATCAGGTGAGATTGCAGTCAAGTACTAACTTGTAGTGGTACAAAAAACCGGTTACATTTGTATTAAACTTAATAAGTTTCATAGGATAGGTATGTTTTTTGTTTTTAATTAAGTCTATTTTATTGTAATTTTTTGATTTAAGCTGGGGGAAAAAAAATTTATTTCAAGTATCAATTGAAATTGTTAGTAATACAAAAACTTATTTTCTATGTTAGTAGTTACTTAACCTAAAAGACTTATTTTTTACGGAGGTAGTCATCGCTGCGCCATTCCGCTAGAAATACCACAGCAATGACACATATTTGTCACCGTAAGATTGTAATAACCGTTAGATTATAATCTAACTCGCGAAATTCTTAACTGTCGAAAGATTACAATTTAACGCATTATTTTCCGGTAGATTGTAATCTGATAGGTATTTAAACCCGATAAAACCTAAGTGCCCGGCCGCAATTTATGTCGAACCCTAACCTAACCTACAAGAAAGAGACAAGAAAACGTAAATAAAATGAATATTTCAAAAATTGAAACTCAGAACATTGAACAGTTTACAATCTTTCGACAGTTTAGAATTTCTCGAGTTAGATTATAATCTAACGGTTTTTACAATCTTACGGTGACATATACATACAATCCAGTCTACTGGCAATTAACTTCAGGCTCTTGCCCGCGCACGAGGGCGCCGCATCTTTTGCGCATAGTCGCATAAAACCAGTCATCTTGTGCCCCCGCGTTACAGATACGGGGCAGCCATACCAAATAAGACCTAGCGACCTGCATAATACATTTCTATTAAAGCCTTGCCGAGCTGCACTGAACGGAAAAGTAGTGCGCTAGCTTGAACGTAGTTTGTGTATTATTTAGATCTGCTTAATCTTTTTGTGCGATTGCTGGAAATAAATCTCTTTTAAAAAAGCACTGTTTATCCTACAAAATTTTTTGGACTACTTTAGGTAGTTGAATTTTTACCATTTTGTATCATCTTGACTTCGATAAAATGTTTTAAAATTCTTGTATCTGTAGGCATCTGGATAAAGAGCGGTTAGCGGAGTTGGAACGAATGGAGAGGTATCCGGAGAAACAGGCCGTTTACAGCGTAGACAAGCCTTTCCGTCAAACGAGCCTCGACCTGCGACATAATGCCTCCAGCTGGCATCCCCCCAGGGAGTTTACCAGGTAATTATTCTCAGTAGAATCTTCTTTACGAACCGGTGATAGGTCAATATAAGACATATAAGCAGTGGCGTGCACAAGGTTTGAAGCTAGGGTAGGCATAAGTTAGTCAGAATACATATTTACTGCCTGTCGTGATGAAAAATGAGCATTGACGTATTTCCATTTGGGTAAGCAGTGCTTCTATGCCTCTATGAACTGCACGCCACTGCATATAAGAGACACACTCCTCTATGAAATAAACAAATTGATCATTGATTACTTCCTGTTTACAGACGAAACACTTGATTGATCGTTTGGCAATACACTCAACACTTGACACTTGAGAAAAAGATATAACATTATACTTTGTCTAATTTAGGATGATAATTGTGACAGTTCAAAGTAGGGATGAGATGATGTATAATCGTTAATGAAACGTTAAAGGTCGAACACCAGTGGTGTCCAATCTCTCGCTTTCGCTTGGCAGTTGAAGTGCGATAGCAATAAATGAGATTTGCTTCAAATAGGTGCACTCCATTCTTTTAACCTATAGCATCGTAAGATAGTCCCTCGTGTTTTCTTAGACGCCAACAAGCAGAGCCGGAGCGGTACACGTCGAGTAAGACATCGGTTTCATCCGGCAGCAGCAGCAAACACCGCACGCCGCCGCAAGAGCCGCCACAAAACTTCATGCGGCTCTCCTCTGCCAACGAGCAGGACAACGTCGCCGCTTGTGAGTACTGCTGCACTGGGGAGAGTTGTGTTGACGCCAGCAGCAGCAGCAAACACCGCACGCCGCCGCAAGAGCCGCCACAAAACTTCATGCGGCTCTCCTCTGCCACTGAACAAGACAACGTCGCCGCTGGTCAGTACTGCTGCACTGGGGAGAGAGTTGTGTTGACGCCAGCAGCAGCAGCAAACACTGCACGCTGCCGCACGAGCCGCCACAAAACTTCATGCGGCTCTCCTCTGCCAACGAGCAGGACAACGTCGCCGCTGGTGAGTACTGCTGCACTAGGGAGAGTTGTGTTGACGCCAGCAGCAGCAGCAAACACTGCACGCTGCCGCACGAGCCGCCACAAAACTTCATGCGGCTCTCCTCTGCCAACGAGCAGGACAACGTCGCCGCTGGTGAGTTCTGCTGCACTGGGGAGAGTTGTGTTGACGCCGGCACCGGCAGCAAACACCGCACGCCGCCGCACGAGCCGCCACAAAACTTCATGCGGCTCTCCTCTGCCAACGAGCAGGACAACGTCGCCGCTGGTGAGTTCTGCTGCACTGGGGAGAGTTGTGTTGACGCCAGCACCAGCAGCAAACACCGCACGCCGCCGCACGAGCCGCCACAAAACTTCATGCGGCTCTCCTCTGCCAACGAGCAGGACAACGTCGCCGCTGGTGAGTACTGCTGCACTGGGGAGAGTTGTGTTGACGCCAGCAGCAGCAGCAAACACCGCACGCTGCCGCACGAGCCGCCACGAAACTTCATGCGGCTCTCCTCTGCCAACGAGCAGGACAACGTCGCCGCTGGTGAGTTCTGCTGCACTGGGGAGAGTTGTGTTGACGCCAGCACCGGCAGCAAAAACCGCACGCCGCCGCACGAGCCGCCACAAAACTTCATGCGGCTCTCCTCTGCCAACGAGCAGGACAACGTCGCCGCTGGTGAGTTCTGCTGCACTGGGGAGAGTTGTGTTGACGCCGGCACCGGCAGCAAACACCGCACGCCGCCGCACGAGCCGCCACAAAACTTCATGCGGCTCTCCTCTGCCAACGAGCAGGACAACGTCGCCGCTGGTGAGTTTTGCTGCACTGGGGAGAGTTGTGTTGACGCCAGCACCAGCAGCAAACACCGCACGCCGCCGCACAAGCCGCCACAAAACTTCATGCGTATTGTAGCCCTATTTTGAAAAAACTGCATCATTCCGAGTTTCTCGCTGGCTCTGCTCGGTAGAAATGGCATTACGCGCCAGGGTTAACACACTCGTGGATTCAAAAGCAATTGTAGAAGTTTTTTTGAATAAAATTTGAATTTGAACGATTGTAATAATCTAAATTGTTGTGATTGGCTGAATTTGTAATATTGCCAGTTTTTCAGCCAATCAGAAGTGATTGCGATCGTCACACGGTTGTAATCATTTTACCGTAATACGGCCGCTGGCGAAATAGTGAGTCGTGGTGTTGACGTTGAATAGTGGAACAACGCGGATTACCGATATTAACGGTAATCCGAATCAGAATCGGTTAAAATTATGCTGTTGATTATGATTATGATAATCGTTGATCGCCTTAGGCCCGCCCGCGGCTTTCTGAATAAAAATATGAGTTTGTTTACTTAACTTTTTATTGTTCCAACCAGTAAACTACAAGCTGAAATGCGTCAACCTAGAACCAGCTCTAACGGAGCCCAATGTCCAGAAGCACAATCAACGCCTTGAAAGAACCACAGCCCCGCGAGATCGTACGAAATCGCGAAGTAAGTGTTTTTTTTAAAACGTCCAGTGAATCTTCGAAATGAATAGGGATGACGACAACTCAATCAAATCAGCAACTTTTTATGAAACTTAAAAACGCACTTCTAGTATGGAAGTTGTATGAAATTCACCATTGTGACGTCATGAATTTCAACCCACTTTTTTTCTTTAATCTATATTTTAAAATGGTTATTATACCTAAAATTAACCGAGGATGTGAATTTTAGGTCTTTTGGAAGACCCTCTATTTAATAATTAGTAAGAATTTATTTTTGATATAGGCATCTTCCCTATTCGTACTCTCTACGAAGCTGCTTTATTGCACATTCTCTAGCGATTGAATCAGCTTGCAAACATGACAGCTTTGGATGGTATGATATCTTGTTTCTTTAATTTACTCTGTGGGCTATCCATTACCTTATTATTATAGGAATCATTTGAAAAGCAGTGTGTTGCGGTCAAGAATGCGCACTGCTACGTAGACACCGTTCAAGACATCTAAGTGTGATTTTAGAAAGTTTTCGTGTGTTGTTTTAACGAGAATAATGGCCATTGCCAAATTGACGGTCGATAAAAAAAGTGAAGTTTCACTTCTTTTCCCCTATTCACCCCTTTTTTTTTATATACAGGGCACAAAAGGCCTGTGGAAGACGAACATCTGCAGGACGGTGACGAAGAGGACGATGACGGAGGCGGTTCCCCGCTGTACTGCAACTGGGACCTGCGCGGCATGCAGCATCTGTTGCCTCTGCAGGACTACATCATACAGCAGGCTAAGTTGTCCAGTGAGTATATTGCTCAGGTCATAAAGACTAGAAGACGAGAAACTGCAGGACGAGGAAGACGACGATGACGGGGGTGGTTCCCCGCAGTACTGCAACTGGGGCCTGCGCGGCATGCAGCATCTGTTGCCTCTGCAGGACTACATCATACAGCAGGCTAAGTTGTCCAGTGCGTATATTGCTCAGGTCATAAAGACTGGAAGACGAGAAACTGCAGGAAGAGGAAAAAGACGAGGAACGGGGGTGGGCCTCCCCACTCTACTGCAACTGGGACTTGAGCGGCATGCTAGAGAAAATATTCTTGCACCATACAATTTTTAATTATGTATCCGTGCCATGTACTTACTTTTCCTTTTTTCGATAAATTATTAATTTTAAGAACATGAAACCTTAAAAAATCGCAAAAAATTACCTAGTTTTCGCGCTATCATCAGACATCCGGCAAATAAATTTTACGAATATAATCAAAAATAGAAAAACATACCGGCATAGCCTGAGTCCTTTACCTTGTTATTGAGAAAAAAATCAAATCCGTTCAGTTTTAGAGGAGGAAACAGGAGAATACGAGGGTAAGAATTCGACTGTTTTTCAATAGGTATAATCCAGTCCAGTTGTCCCTATCGGGTGTTATAGAACTCTATTCGAGTAGCAGCGCGACGGCAATATAATTTTTAAACACCTATTCTCAAAGTTTCCCGTTGATTACAATAGGCATGATGACAGTATCCAAGAATCAATGAAATTATGAATTTATCTAATGAAATAGGATTCATGGATTATAAAAAACGTATTTATTTTTCTATTTCGAGTGAGATTGTTATTTATTTTGATAAAATAAAACTATAAAATACAGCAATCCGCCATATTATATAAAACACCACTGAAGCGAATGACGTCACAATTGTTTTCGAGCTTTGACAATCGACAAACAATCTCATATAAGTACAGGTGTTTTAAATGTTTATCAAGTATTTTCGTGTTTTTTTTGTTTCGCAAAGATCCTTATTCTAAGAGATTCCTTAATCTAGTTTTAAGATCAAGAAATTAAAAACCGTTAGCCATGGATCAAGGCTTTACCAAAGCTACTAGCTCTAATTTGCCCAGGATTGATTTGTTGATGCTAGGTGAGTATCTTGCATCAAACAAAGACTTTTGTTCAGCAGAATTTCGCAACGTCAAAACTTCCATGTAAGTACAATAATAACATAATAATATAAAGGTCCTAAACCCGTAAAATTTGCTATTTTTTATATAACTTATATTCACTATAGTTACTAATAACTAACAAATAACATTTCATTAACATAACCTCTAAAGGTTATGTTAATGAAATGTTGTTTTTTAAAACTATACCGTTTAACTTAATATGAGCGGTGATTGCCTAGTGACTATGACGTCTGCCTCCTATTCGGGGCGTCTGGGGTTCGATCCTTGGCACGCATCTCTGACTTTTTTGCAGTTATTTGTGTTATAAGGTAATCAGCATCACTACATAGTATAAAACATTCGCTTCCCGCTGTCTGTCTCCCCTAGGTATGCTTAGATCTTTAAAACTATGTATCGGATTTTGAGGCGGTTTTTTAATAGATAGAGTGATTCAAGAGGAGGATTTATATGTACTTTTTATCCCGGAAAATTAAGGAGTTCCCGCGGAAACCAAAAAACCTCAATCCACGCGGATGAAGTCGCGGGCATCAGCTAGTATTAGAATAAAGCAAAAACTTACGTCAAAGTGATCTTTGCAGAAATGAATAGTAGAATTTAGCCCTTTAGCTGTAGGATCTTGCCGTGTAAGATTAAGCCACTTAAATCGCATTGTTTTTTTAAGTGGCGCGTGAATAAATAACTTGCTTGGAGTTAATTTTGATGTGTTATCACACTGGGGGACCGCAAACGACTTACATACTTTAAAATTCATTTTATTCACACAAAATATCGAAATTGCTGTACGAAGACTTACTGTTTACTGCACACAGTACATTGTTAAAAACAATAGTGACGTCACAAACGACGCCATGACACCGGCGAGCGTATTGGCGTGATTTTTAAATTATAAATTTCAAATGGCAATTTTATCTACCAAACCTTATTTTTCTGCTGAAATAATATATTTTTTCGAAATAGTAGATACTACCGAACGTAATCTGATCATTTTTCAAAATCAGTCATCATGCCTATTCCTCTTAACATATAAATTTCTACGGTCTAGGTCGGGGGCGATACGGCGGTGGATCTGATTCGGATGGCGAATCCGGCACGTCTCGATCGCGTTCCGGTTCCGAATCCCGTTCGTTGTCCGGTCACGAGCCGGACAACGAATCGTCGGACGGTGGCGCCCGGACACCGGACGACGACGACGGCTCCGGCGTGTATTTGCCGCATACGTACGCGCACAGGCCGCAGGACGTGGAATATATGAACCATGGAGTTTCCTATTATAATACGTTCGTTGGGTTCGAGCGTGATCGGCAGCCTTCGCCTGGTATACATAGAGTGAGTTGACTATTAATTTGAAATATTTACTAAAATGCATTTCTTTGCAAGATTTAAAATAATTTATATATTGTTTAAAATTAATCTTGATCATACCTGCAACTTCATTCGAGTGACCACAAGAAAATTTTGTTGTTAACATGTTAAGCTTGACAACCATAATAAACAAATTTTCGATTAAATAGATTTATTTAGTAAATACTTTCATTAGTTTACGTTAGATTCAAGCACGCCAATTGCTTATAACTTACTAGCTGATGCCCGCGACTACGTCCGTGTGGATTGAGGTTTTTTGGTTCACGCGGGAATTCCTTAGTTTTCCGGGATAAAAAGTAGCCTATGTGTTATTCCAGACCATAATCTAAGTTTGTGCTAAATTTCATCCAGATTCGTTCAACCGTTCGGGCGTGATTGAGTAACAAACATACATCCATAGATCCCATCCATCCAAACTTTCGTATTTATAATATTTATTTGATTTGATGACATTTCAGTATTTCATACAAGCTCGTATACTGAGCGCGAGTACGTTTGATAAATGCCAATTTGATTAGTTGGCAACATCCCTATGGGTGCGATTCCACCAAAATCGTGTGCAGCACATTTGTGCGCAAACATTTTCATTTCTAGAAAAACACTGCTAACATGTTTGCTTTTGCGAGTCCATCGAGTGGAAAATTTATGCCGCTGTGCTGATTATTGGTGGAATTGCACTGTTACAATTAGGTATTTGACTATTAGTCAAATAAATTATTTTTATACGACTGCCTGAAAAAAGGAGTATATTATTTTCAGGGTTCATGTATGTGAGTTTGTATATGCCACCATAACTTCTATACGCCTTAACCGATTTTGGTAAATGAGGTATCGTTAGAATCCCTAGCTTATTCCGGGTGACATAGGCTAGTAAAATTAAAAAAAAAGTTAATGGGGTGACCATGGTCCCGCATTAAAGACTAAATTTGAAAAAATATATTCGAATGTAAGATATAATCATCATCTAGAAAATGATGAGTAGATTCCAAAAATATATAACACTATAGTTCAATATCCAGTGATCCACAAAAAAAAATAATTTAATGAAAATGTGAATAAGATTCTAATTTAACTAGATTAATTAGATTTTTAACTTTTTAGTTCGTTTTTTGGCAGGGCAGGCGTGTTTTTTAATTGTTTTAATTATGACTTGTTTAGTGATTATTGTCGAACGTGATTTCATACATTTTTCGTACGTTTCCTGTCCCGTGTTTATTTCATCCAACTGACTTTTGAAAAAAGTTGCTGATTTGACTAGTTGTCAAATGCGCAATAGGGATGATGCCTATATCAAAAATAAATTATTTCTAACTGATTATGAAATAGAGGATCTTCCAAAAGTCCTAAAATTCACATCCTCGGTCAGTTTTAGGTATGCTATCCATTATAAAATAAAATAGATTAAAGAAAAAAAGTGCGTTGAAATTTTATGACGTCACAATGGTGAATTTCATACAACTTCCATACTAGAAGTGCGTTTTTAAGTTTGATAAAAAGTTGCTGATTTGATTGAGTTGTCATCATCCCTATTCGCGGTTGGTGTGAAAGCTAATAGGCCTATTACACTGCACTTACCCTGCCGCTAGTTAGAGCGTCGCTTATTACAAAGCAATAAGGACCAATTTAGGGACCTTTACTACCTAGATCTTATTACACTACACTTATTCAAGTGAAAAGTGCAGTGTAATAGACCTTTATATCATACTTGCTCAGTAACTAGGGATTACTATGGTGGAAAGTCTCCTTGTAAGTTGGTGTTTGCAATTCAAGGCAACATTACGTCACACTATGCTTGAATTGTAATGTTCACATTACAGTTCAAGCTATGCAAAACTCCTTGGAACTCAGAGCTGTAAAAAAAAAATGGAAATGACGGCATTTCATTTGATCTGAAAGTTTGTGAAGTTTGTTCGTAAAGTGATTTAAGTTATTTACCTCGCAAGAATGATATAAAGTAGAATGCTTACCTCGGTTGCAAGTAGCTATTACACCCTCGAACTATATTCACCCTCGCTCGCTGCGCTCGCTCGTGTGACTAAATATCTCGGGTGCACGCGATCCATTAGCGCCCTATGCAAGCTGCGCTCGCACTGGCGCCAAATTGGATCTTGTTCTGTAATAGCTTACTTACGTCCCTTGTGTAACAATCTACTAATAAGCTCGTTTGGCGTAGACGTCGTCACTGGGCGGGGGCACGGGCGCGGCGGGAGAGGCGGGCGCGCGCGCGGACGGCGCTCTGTACAGCCCGGTGCGCGCGCTGGGGCCCAGCTTCCATGCGCACGCGCCGCCGCACCCGCCCGAGCAGGACATCGAGATCTTCGCCAAGGACCACCTCAACTTCAACAAGGGCATCTTCAGGAGAAAGGTATGTTTCGGTTAGTGGAGTTCTACATCATTCTCGGTGTTTTTATTGCAGTGTGCTGTATTTTTATTAATTATCTTTGTGGTGTACATTTGTGTCATTCTCATAAACATCGAAAGAAAGAAAGAGAAAACATTTACTTTGCTTACCTCAAGGTTATGCTACCCCGGCGCCTTCATCATCATCACCAACAGCAATGAGCTAAACTGCCTAAGTGACAGAAACGACGAGATAACAGGAGTCATGTGTGGCATAACCCGAAAAAAGGGTCCAGCTCAGCAGAATGCTATATGATTTCAATATGCACAAGAGCAATATAGAAAACCATACAGCGCTGATTTTCAGCTGGGACCTTATTGCAGGCGACGCCACGGACATCGCTGGACTACTGCTGTGCACGAATCTGAGCATGAAAATGACTGAGAAGAGTTGATAATCCTCTAAACGCCTCAACTGATTTTCATAAAAATCGCTAAAAACCATCTTGATTAATTTTCCACAGACAAACATACTGGTAAATGTGGTCAATAATACTGGCAGCTAAAATCTCCTACTGCAGCTAAACCCCCATCTGCGGCGTAAAAATTAAAAGATTTGTGATTTTTTTTACAGGCTTCGGTGAGAGATATGCTCTCGTGGACGTCGTCCTCCATCAGCGCGCCGATGGTGGGCGCCGACTGGGACAAGGCTCACAAGAAGGCGGCCATAGACCTGTTCCGCCTCGTGCAGATCTATATGGGTGACCGCAAAGCGCGGCCCGGGATGACGCTCAACTCCGTTGCGCAGGATATACTGCACGCCACATTCACCAATGAGAAGTGAGTCACTGTTTATGACATGAGGAACCGCGACCACCGACCTGCCCCTGCTGAAATCGTAATCGTTTGTCAAACAGATAATTCGACCTGTTTGAGGAGTTCATAGTTGCATGCACGTTAAAAGGCATGTATGAGCTTTATAATCAGTTCGAGTATTACGTTTAACGCTGTCAAATGATTACGATTTGGTTAGACAATAGGCGTGATGACAATAACCAAGAATCAATGAAATTATGAATTTATCTAATGAAATAGGATTCATGGATTATAAAAAACGTATTTATTTTTCTATTTCGAGTGAGATTGCTATTTATTTTGATAAAATAAAACTATAAAATACAGCAATCCGCCATAATGGATTAAACACCGAGAAGCGAATGACGTCACAATTGTTTGTTTTCGAGCTTTGACAATCACACTATTGTTTACTGCACACTGCACAGAGTACATTGGTGAAAACAATAGTGACGTCACAAACGGCGCCATGACACCGGCGAGCGTTTTGGCGTGAATTTAAAAATTTAAATTTCAAATGCCAATTTTATCTACCGAACCTTATTTTTCTGCTGAAATATATTCATTCGAATCTGAACTGAAATGATGAAATCTGACCATTTTTCAAAATCAGTCATCATGCCTATTGGGCCTCTGTTCTACCTAAACAGTTGATTTAGTACATTAGTTTATATAGACGTGTGCGTTCGCCTGCTATGGTGCATCACATGGAGCGGACGTTCTGTTATTTTTTTTTTAAGTGAAAACTTCTTTAGGCGCGTGGAGCACTTTTTGGTAGGGGGTAAAAATATGGAACGTTGTCGGTCACGCGACACCATTCTTCTTAAGACAAAAGGTCTTAAGTATAAAAATAAAGTACATTCGTAATCAAACTTTAATGCCTTAGTTTTAAGGTTTATATTTTTATTGTTTTAAAAGTGCTATGTTATTATTTTAAATATTCGTTTTCACCTTCTATCGGCTGTCTCTATGACTGCCAGTTTTTTTTGTTTCTGTATCACAGATTTATTTAAAAATCTGCTTATAATTGGCAGCGTATTCACTGAGTTCGAGCATGAATTCGCGCCGCTCATCTTCACTTGATTACAAGAAAATCGAAACGGTGTAAAACATGCTGATTCTGTCGTACACAATTTCGAAATTAAACCAGAATTGACAGGTCTACATTAAATCCTTCTGGGAGCATTATGAAAGCAAAAGAATGAAACCTGTAATTGTCGCTATTTAGCCAAGGGATTGGATACTACAAAATTAGCCACAGTATCAATAAACAAGATATCATAGATTAACTCTTTATTGCACACACTTAAAACAAATACAATAAACAAAAAGGTTAAAAGACTAATGGGTGCAAAGGCAGTCTTATTGCTTAAAATATGCCACATACTAATGAGTTTCAACCTTCACAGACTACGAGACGAGCTGTACGTTCAACTATGCAGACAGACAACCGAAAATCCTCTAAGAGATTCCCTCCTCCGAGGATGGGAGTTACTAGCTGTGTGCCTTGCCTTCGTCCCTCCGTCGCCCGCCTTCCAGCCAGCTCTGACCAATTATGTCAATCGACATCGGGATCCTGCCTTTGCCGATTGCTTCCCTGAGGTATATATGTATATTAGCGAATGCCCGCGACTTCGTCTGCGTGGTTTGAGGTTTTTGGTTCCCGCGGGAGCTCTTTAATTTTCCGGGATAAAAAGTAACCTATGTGCTATTCCAGACTATAATCTATCTCTGTGCCAAATTTCAGCCAGATCCGTTAAGCCGTTGGAGCGTGATTGAGTAACAAACATCCATACATCCATCCAATCTTTCGCATTTATAATATTAGTAAGATTACAAGTCGTAAATAATGTGAAGTTAGGGTTCGCCAAGTTTTTTCTGACCTGTATAATTTGGAATGATGTCTAACCAGAATAGAAATAGCAGAATTTTTTAAAAAAGGTAATAATACTCGGAATAAAAATCTATAGAATTTGTTGTCAATATAGATGGCGGTTAACTATAATAAATTTATATTATTTAGTATTAAATAGTTTAGTTACAATATACCTGACATAATCACGTTTAGTATTAAATCGTTTTTATTTTATTTATCAATAGTATGTCACAAAATCTTTGATGTATTTTGTTTAGGTTGGAAAATGGCCGATTCACGTCCAAGTATCGCATTATGCGAGCGTAGCATGTAAACGACTGGAAAGAATAGGATTCGGTGGAAAAAAGCCGCCCCGTAAGCCCAGTACTGAAGATATCGACCAAGCTAGAGTAAGTGACGACTTCCATGTAACCCTTTTCTTAGCTTAGCGTTGGACGACAACCCACTAGGTGGATAGACGATCTCTCAAGGTGCGTGCTGTTGGAAGCAAGCGTTACAAGAGCGTGGAGATCCCACGGGACCCATTCGTTCAGCAGTGGACGTCTATCAGATGAGACGATGACAGCTGCTGTACTATGTAGTTTTTTAAGGAATCTTTTTATTGGAATAATTTTTAAATAATATATTCTCTTGGTGTTTTTTTGCATTGCGCAGTTGATGTAGTTTCATACTGATCGATTATGGCGAAAGTCTATTCAGCCATTTTTATCTCAGAAAATCCAAGAGACTCAAAAAGTGAGTTTACTCAGGAATTACAGAATCCAGCCCTTTCATCTTTTTATTTATAAATACTCCTTGCACAGATCCAAATATGCCGTCATGCTTGTTGCATAGATCCAAATATTCCGTCATGCTTGTTGCACAGATCCAAATATTCCGTCATACTTGTTGCACAGATCCAAATATTCCGTCATACTTGTTGCATAAATCCGAATCCGAGGGCATCTTCCGCGTTGATTCTTTCTAAACGGGAATTTTGGCAACCAAAATCCAGGCGGACCAAATTGCACGTACCGTCTAGTGATTGGGGAATACTTGTTGCACAGATCCAAATATTCCGTCAATCGATGTTCGGCAACACGCTATCAAAGGTGATGGCGCTACAGCGCGAGCGTTTCCCGGCGCGGCAACTGCCCTGGGTGCAGACGGCGCTGTCGCAACAAGTGCTGGCGCTTAACGGCCGCGAGACCGAGGGCATCTTCCGCGTTGACTCTTTCTTAACGGGAATTTTAACACCAAAATCCAGGGGCCCCAAATTGCATGTACCTTCTAGTGATTGGGGAATACTTGTTGCACAGATCCAAATATTCCGTCAATCGATGTTCGGCAACACGCTATCGGAGGTGATGGCGCTACAGCGCGAGCGTTTCCCGGCGTGGCAACTGCCCTGGGTGCAGACGGCTCTGTCGCAACAAGTGCTGGCGCTTAACGGCCGCGAGACCGAGGGCATCTTCCGCGTTGACTCTTTCTTAACGGGAATTTTAACACCAAAATCCAGGGGCCCCAAATTGCATGTACCTTCTAGTGATTGGGGAATACTTGTTGCACAGATCCAAATATTCCGTCAATCTATGTTCGGCAACACGCTATCAGAGGTGATGGCGCTACAGCGCGAGCGTTTCCCAGCGCGGCAACTGCCCTGGGTGCAGAAGTGTTGGCGCTTAACGGCCGCAAGACCGAGGGCATTTGCCGCGTTGACTCTTTCTAAACGGGGATTTTAACAACATAAATCCAGGCTGACCAAATTGCATGTACCGTCTAGTGATTGGGGAATACTTGTTGCACAGATCCAAATATTCCGTCAATCGATGTTCGGCAACACGCTATCAAAGGTGATGGCGCTACAGCGCGAGCGTTTCCCGGCGCGGCAACTGCCCTGGGTGCAGACGGCTCTGTCGCAACAAGTGCTGGCGCTTAACGGCCGCGAGACCGAGGGCATCTTCCGCGTTGACTCTTTCTTAACGGGACTTTTAACACCAAAATCCAGGGGCCCCAAATTGCATGTACCTTCTAGTGATTGGGGAATACTTGTTGCACAGATCCAAATATTCCGTCAATCGATGTTCGGCAACACGCTATCGGAGGTGATGGCGCTACAGCGCGAGCGTTTCCCGGCGCGGCAACTGCCCTGGGTGCAGACGGCGCTGTCGCAACAAGTGCTGGCGCTTAACGGCCGCGAGACCGAGGGCATCTTCCGCGTTTCCGCCGACGTCGACGAGGTCAACGCTCTCAAGGCCAAGATAGACAACTGGGAACTGCCCGATGCTTCTATGTTAACAGGTGCGTTACATTCGGTAGCATTTAAGTTATCTCGTCCAAATCACACACCTCAGAAAGTGAGGCACACTCCTTCACTAACTGAATTTAATAATGAATGTTGTTATAAATGATCATTAAAATATCTTGTCTCTAAAGCCAATCAACCTACGAGACTCTTAATCGGAAATGGCATCAACGGGTAACTTTGAGAATAGGTATTTAACAATTATATTGCCGTCTTGCTGCTCCTCGAATAGAATTCCTCATCCCATAGTCGAATTCTTTCTCTCGCATTTTGCTGTTTCCTCCTCCAAAACTGAACCGATTTAATCTTTCAAGAATAATTTAAGTAGGACTCGGGCTATGTCGGTGTTTTTGTTTTTTTGATTATATTTGTCGTTGTCGGATGATGGCGCAAAAACTGAGCCATTTTTGCCATTTTTAAAGGTTATTAAATAATTAATTAATTGAAAAAAAGAAAACGCAAGGTTGGGGCATGGCACAGACACATGGACTTTATGGTGCAAAAATATTTTCTGTATTGTAATTATCCACGGAGAAAACAGATAAAATACAATATTTTACAAATACAATAGATTGTATGGGGAAACCAGCGTCCCAACTCCTCTTAAGTACAACTTACAACAAATGACTCATGATTTCGGCAAAAGTTCTTCAATCGAAAAGACTGTTGTGTTCATTCAAAATAGGTCTAATTTCAGAGTTTCAATTAGTTTTCAATTATTTCATATTTCACTAGTTTCTAATTAACTTGGACCCAAAGCCATGACTGCTAGTGTATAAGAGCGAGAAAAACGACGCTGTTTATTCATATCATGACGTCATAACCTTTATTACATTATCGACAAAAACTTTGATCATCATTTATCCAATTCATTTTTAAAGATATTATACAGATACAAACTCAGTTTTTCTTGTTTTTGACGTGATAACGTCATAAAAATCTATGAACACCGGCTGCACGCACGAAAAAGTGTCACGTTCCGCCTGAGCCTGAGCGTGCAAGTGAGAGCGCGGAACAAGCGATAGAGAGGCACGATAGGCCCAAGCGTTGGCTTGTGACACATTTATAGGCCTATTACACTGCACTTTTCACAGGGCCGCTAGATAGAGCGTCGCTTATTACACAGCAATAAGGACCAAATTAGGGACCCTTACTCCCTAAATCGTATTGCACTACACTGATTCAAGTGTAAGGGTCCCTGTAGAAAGTGCAGTGTAATAGGGGTATTATCTCTCTTCTCGCGTGACGTCAGAGCTGGCAGTTCGAATAGTTCTGCTACAGGAACGCCGCCACGCGAGCTTCTTCGAGAACTTCTAGTTATCACGTAAAACTATCGTCCGTATTCCGAAAAAACCGTATATTTTTTCTTAGATTATTTCGATGCCTATGCTGGACTGCGATGTTTTGTATTCGTTTTGTTAGATGCGCACGCGCCCGCAAGCCTCCTCAAGCTGTGGTACCGTGAGCTGTACGAGCCGCTGATACCGGACGCGCTGTACGGCGCGTGCGTGGCCGCCGGTAGCGACTTTGCCGCTTGCACGCGCGCGCTGCAGCGGTTGCCATCGCTTAACAGACTAGTAAGTGTTTGTTACCGTAGCAGACAGCCAGCCAGACTGACGGGAGGACAGACAGACACACTTTCGCATTTATAATAAGTATGGAATATGGATGTACCTACTTAAAAACATCTATACTTACAATCATGCAACCTAGTCTTTATATTAATACACTTTATATTAAAACTACCTGATGCTCGCGACCTCGTCCGCATGGTTTAAGTTTTATGATTCCCGCGGGAGCTCCTTAAATATCCGGGATAAAAATTAGTCTATGTCACTCCCCAGGTCCTCAACTATAACCACGGCAAAAATCACCTCGATCGATGGTTCCGTTACGGCGTGATTGAAGGACAAACCAATAAACCAACAAATAAACACACTTTCACATTTATAATATTAGTATGATAACTTTAATATGAAACATATGTAAAGGGAATTAAAACACATTTTAAAAAATATTGAAAAAATAGTGGCCCCTTTGAAAATGGGATTAGGATCAAAACGGTTTGTCAAACTACTTTGCACTCGACGCCTTCTGTTTACTAGCTCAAACAAAAGACTATCCAAGGCAAAGGATTTATCCGAGGTAAATACCAAAACAAACGGCTCGAAGAATGTACGCTCATGGTTAGCCATGACTAAAATAGAGTTCAAAATAGCACGCAAGAGATATATATGATTTGCTATTTTGAACTTTATGTTAGTGGTGATTTTGTTCATTATCAATGAAATTGCTCGAGCAATTTGCTGCTCAATGTGTTCTGATCGTTAGGAATCTATTCCATGATATTTCATTTAGGCTTTACTCTAAAACATATTTCAGAAATTTCACCTTAATATTTCAGAAAGCAGTAGGTATATTGAATGCACATTTTTATACTAATATTATTACAAATGCACTTATGAGTGTGTCTTTCTGCCTGTCTTTTACTTTTCACAGCCTACCCGTTTTCTGATATAGACTTTTTATCCCAGGAAATCACAGACTTTCCGGTGTGTTTTATGAAGTAATACAGTTTATTTGCTACGTACTTGCGATTACAAATTATCAACATAGTCACATCCATTAGATTATTGGTTTTAACTTTTCTTTATATAATGTTACCTTAATTTTGCGTAAATATGATATTTAGTACTAGCAGACTTGCCCGCGACTTTGTCCGCTTGAAATAAGTTTTTTAAATTCCCAAGGGTACTCCCTAATTTTTCGGGATAATATATAGCCTATGACACTCACATATAATGTGGTTCGTTTCGTAGATCCAGAGATTACCCCCTACAACGTCACAAACTTAATCTCTATAGTATTAGTATAGATGGACGGGAAAGGTAAAAGGGACTGAAAAACATCGTGATTTTTAGTCTCCATTCTGAATTGCGATCTTCTTTAAGATTTTTCCTTTAATTTCCAGGTACTTACTTATTTAATAAGTTTTCTACAACAATTCAGCGCACCAGAAGTGGTAAGTCAAACCAAAATGGATTCCGCTAATCTAGCAATGGTTTTCGCCCCCAACTGTCTCCGTTGTACCTCGCAAGATCCTCGCGTCATTCTCGAGAACGCGCGCAAAGAAATGACCTTCATGAAAACTCTCATCACCAACCTCGATACATCTCATGTGCACGAACTGCTGTGACCGATGAATCTCAATTATTGTAACAACAATTTCTAGCGAATGTTTATTAGATTATCTAACGAATTCTCTTTATTATAGCAATCTAATGCAAGCCTTTAGAGCAAATAGAGTGTGAGTCGATGACCCTTTTCCTGTATATCATTATTATAACTTTATGAAATGTATACTATTACTATATCAATGCGTGCGAAAGTTGCGATTTACTATAACGCGCGACATAGTTCCACGGTCTGATCTACGGACCCTTTATCCTATGATTGAAGTGTATTTGACATTCTTGTATATTTTTTGTATTTTTGTACGCTATATAAATAATTTTATTTGGTTGTATCCAAAGATATTTAATGAGATGTGATTTTTAAATATATTTAGACTTGAGCTTTACAAAAGTGTACGTGCAATGTGTTCCGTTCTGAATTGTTATGGGGACGGTTGCGTGTTTGTTATTATTAGTTACTATTTTTTGCGTGTAATTAGTGCGGATTGATTGAAGTTAAGGTTATATTTTTTTAAGTACACTTATACGTGCGTAAGTGCGTTTTACTGCAACTAAATTCGTGCAATGAAACAAAATACGCCGAGACGAATTAAAAATTAAATGAATATCAGCTCTATCAAAGAAACACATCACAGAACATAAATGCTTGATGAATTATTGCATTGAGAACTTTAGGAATATTAAGGTGTTTTCTCGTGTTACCCAGTGTCCTTATTGGATCAAAGCCGTTGTCTATTATAAGGGAATACGAATTTTGGGAGTTTTTTTTATGTAGGCTATTTATTAATTGCATTAACATATAAATTATAATATATTAAGGCCTAGCTATTTGGCTTATCATAATATGATCAATTATTTTCCTTGATTTTCTAGTAAACATAAGTTGCTTTTGATTTTCTAGAATTTACACTTTATTTTATGAAAGAAAGAACAGTATAGAGGCTAATATTGACAATTAAAAAAAAAACTCTAATAGACAACAGCTTTGGTCATTAATCTTTATTTTAAACAAAACAATTAGAACCTCTTACAGAAAGTCCATATCGTAAATATACCGAGGTAAATATTGGCATTTTACGTGGAAAGAACCAAAGTTATTAATCCTTACAACATAATTACATATATACTAACTTTTCGTCAAGCGTAATCTTATATAATATAAACAAGTAAAATCAACACATAGTTTATTTATAACTTAAATATGTTGTGCTATCAAAAAATACTAGGTTAATGTAAGTATTATCATAAAAGCTAAATAATTGCGGCTCTATTTCATTACTTTAGACGGCTATTAAAAAGTTGATGGGCAGCTTAAAGTTAATATTTTATCTAATGTGAGATCAGAATATTTAGCTATTCATTCGAAATTAATTTATTCAAACACGAATATGACTTAACGCTTGTTTATTTATAAAGTACAATTGTTATTAATATTTAAACTATCGGCAGCTAAACTCTATTATTTTAGACAGAATATATAAATTAGGGCCTCTATTAATAGATATTTAGACACCATTTTGAATTAGATGAATTATTATCGAAAATAAAAAATATATGTATAATATCTAATATTGGCCAACTATGCTATGCAGCTATAGTTAACATATTAATAATATTTAAGCTGATCAAACTTTAATACACATATACCAAAACACAAAATTAATAGATTATGACCGCGAATTCGTCTGTGTGGATAAACGTTTTTATTCCCGCGGGATCTCTTTAGTTCTCCGGGATAAAAAGTAGTCTATGTCGTTCCCCGGAATACAACCTATTTCTGTCCAAATTTGATCCAAAACGGTTGAACAGATAGATCGTAAAAGCGTAGCAGACAGATAGATAGGCACACTTTCGCATTTATATTAGTATGGATATTTATATCTGCTACCATTATTAACTTATAACTATTGTCACAAACTTGATATTTCTGTCACGATACGATATGATTCGACTATTGTTGCTACTGTCGCAAAAATGCATTTATTTCAATGAATCTTATTAATTATTTATAGATATTTAGACACCATTTTGAATTAGATGAATTATTATCGAAAATAAAAAATATATGTATAATATCTAATATTGGCCAACTATGCTATGCAGCTATAGTTAACATATTAATAATATTTAAGCTGATCAAACTTTAATACACATATACCAAAACACAAAATTAATAGATTATGACCGCGAATTCGTCTGCGTGGATAAACGTTTTTATTCCCGCGGGATCTCTTTAGTTCTCCGGGATAAAAAGTAGTCTATGTCGTTCCCCGGAATACAACCTATTTCTGTCCAAATTTGATCCAAAACGGTTGAACAGATAGATCGTAAAAGCGTAGCAGACAGATAGATAGGCACACTTTCGCATTTATATTAGTATGGATATTTATATCTGCTACCATTATTGACTTATAACTATTGTCACAAACTTGATATTTCTGTCACGATACGATATGATTCGACTATTGTTGCTACTGTCGCAAAAATGCATTTATTTCAATGAATCTTATTAATTATTTATAATACTATACATTTCTTTAAAATTTTAACTATATAGGTTAAGATGAAGTTTAAATTGGCTTGGCTTTGTAATAGTGCCTCAAAAATACTATATAGAATAAAATAACTAAGGAGGTTATAAGCAAAATATACCCATTACCCGTAATATTAATTCATTATCGTTTCTTTATTTTTATTGCCTGAAAATGTGATACCTTTTATTCTAAAATATGTCACAAATACTTGAATATTATATTCTAAACTTAAACTTCACAGGCTATTGTTTATAATTTACAATAGTTAACTATTAAGTAATAGTAATTCAAAAGATAAATAATGAACGAAGTAGATTTAATGGTTATTAAATATAGTCCTACCTAAAAACATAGATAATAGCTACAGCTAAACAACATAATAGCTACAGCTTGAAATACCTACTCGTTGTAGTAATGTAACTAATCGTATAGTGTTGAACTCTTTATTAGAAATATATTTTTGGCTAAACGGAGATAAAATAAGAAGGTATTATTTATAATTATTGTCAGGACAGCATAAGATCCTAATGAATAAATACAAGGGCACAACAAATTAGTTAAGCATTATTTCAGCAAATCCACAAAGTTTTAACACCTATTATCTACTACCTACACATATTGTTCTGTTTTTCTTCTTTTTTTAAAATTTAAAAGTGTAGTTAGTAGAAACTAGAAATATTTTCAAGAATCAAAGTAGAGTCACATTCAAATATATAGGAGCAGGGACCTTAAAACGTGGCGCAGATAAATTATATAAAAATATATTATATCATTCATTATCATACTCAACCGATAGACTGCCATGGACATAGGTCTCCTGCATGGACTTCCACACGCCGCGATCTTGCGATTATATCATTCATTACGGTATAATAAATCATAAAACCTTATTCATCCCACAACAGAAAATTATCTTAATGAATTTTATTTTTACTACTATATTTTATTATTTATATCTAATATATTTTTGTACGTATAAAAGCTACACCTAGGCTGCCCACCCTTTTCAGGCAAAATTGACGATTCAAAAATCACACTGATCACTAACGGTTCCTGTATATGGAACTTTTAAAAATATTTTCAATTAAAGTATTAGTAACAAAAGTAATTCAACATTCAAATATTTTCGTTTGCGTCTTTGAAGATATTTTTTCTGCAAAAACATTTTTGTGCAGAATGATTTTTAGAAAGAAAAGAAAGAACAAAGGAACTGTCTGTTTAGACTAGCTCACGCTGGCCATCTATGATTCACCCACGGGCCTAAGGTCGGGCAGCCTTGGTTTATACTCTTATTTTTTGACTATTAAACTTCCGTTTAATTATAACCCAAACCAGATGCTATTAGTAAAATAAAAATAGGTTTATCTCTTATCCTCTTATGATAACAGTCACACGAGAGAAAGGGATAGAATACTAAATGTCATCCTAATAGCATGTAAATATGATAGTAATTATTATTATTATTACTCTTTATTTTGTACACCACAACACACATAAAAAGTACACAAAAAATACATAGAAAACAAAGAACTAAGTAGTATACAAAAAGGCGGCCTTATCGCTTAGTAGCGATCTCTGCCAGGCAACCTTAGTACATTCCAATCAGCTATTAATAATAATGATATTTTATTTGCTTATTTTTTTTTAACTATTTGACAGTTTTGAAGTAAAACAAACATAATTGTGAAAACATCTCAATTTTAAATCTCTAATATATGACATAGAGGTCTATTACACTGCACTTTTTACAGGGCCCTGTGCTAGTTAGAGCGTCGCTTATTATACAGCAATAAGGACCAATTTAGGTACCCTTACTCCCTAATTCTTATTACACTACACTAATTCAAGTGTAAGGGTTCATGTGAAAAGTGAAGTGAAATAGGCCTATTAAAAGTTACTTTTTATTATTTACACTATCACTTCATTCACTCAGAGTTAATTTAAGTATATATTTCTTTGATCATCACATCTTAAAATATGAAAAGTTTAAAAATATCAAAAGCTTCTATATAATTTAAAAGGAATGAAAAAACAATAAGCATTATATTTTGAAGCCGATATAAATAAGAGATAATAAATATTTCAATGAATTATATTTAAATGAAACGCATTTTTAATAAGCTTTATAATTATAAAATACTATGTAGACATCATAATAACTATGCGGCAATATCTATACCTAATTCAACGTTACCTTAATTGTTCACTTACGTGTTATGTGCATACGTGGCATTAGTAGCTGCGACAATTTATGCAATATCCATTGTTATAGAAACGAAGTATTTTACGTTATACTAGAATACCTTTTAAAATGAAATTGTTATATGAAGTAGCTAATAATACGATGCAACATCCGATGTTTTTAGACTTGGCCTTTTGATTTGGTTGATTTCTAAGTCAATACTTTTAGAAGCTTTAATTAACTTGATAGAAGTACAACAGATTCTAGGGGCCTTTTTAATGTTTTCCATTGATCCATGTTTCTAGAAATCACCTGTTTTTAAAACTTAGACCAGTGTAAAGTTACCTAAAACAATAATAGTAGAGTAGTCGTAGTCGATTTCGAACCTTACCTACTTTGAAAACCTTAGGAACAAAATGATGATATGGTTCAAGCGCTCTTAGACAAAGTGGTTATTCTTCGCTGTAAAAGTGTGATTTCTAAAATGCTCATACTTACATACTGGAGCCAATGCACCAGTAGGTACTACAAAATCGCTGATATAATTATTTACATGAAAAATAATTTTAAGCAAATGAGACCTGTTATTATGAATTAATTATTAGGAGATAATGATAGAAAGCGCTCTCTTATGTACTAGATTTGTGATTGCTATTACGAGGAGCACAATAATTTTATTTATAAGTTTTTATTTAATTAGTTATCAAAATGCACATTGTATTGCGATTTACTATATTTTTGGTAGCAACTTATATCATAGTTATTATATTAAAGTATATTGTATACTAAAGCGCTTGTAATATCACAATTATGTAAAGTTGTATAGTGCTTATAAATAAACGCAAATATAATTTCAACACCTACAAATCCTGTGTATATAATATATGCCTCCATTTTTTTGTTAAACTGGACAGTATAATATACCTATAGAGCCTATGATGTTCATGAATGAAGGTTATCACAAAATGGACTGTAAATGTGAACTGTCAAAAGAAATAAAAATTCATTATCCATTGGATAATGGCGAATACCAGAACTTGTTTTATTCGATTGTGTTTTTGCCTAATTTTATGAAAGACTAGGTGATGCTATCTATAGGAGCTAGATGGATTGAGGTATTTTTGGTTTCCGCGGGAACTCTTAAATTTCAGCGATAAAAAGTAGCCTATGTGCTATTCTAAACTATAATCTATCTCGGTGCCTCCGTTTAGCCGTTCTGGAGTGATTGTGTAACAAACAAACATCCATCCATCCATCCATCCACCCACACATCCATCAAAACTTTCGCATTTATAATATACCGAAGTAAGTACTTAAGTATAGATAATATTGTCCCTCATCGTTATATGACTAGGTGACCAGATAAATGACAGTAATGTTAATTATATTCGTTACGGCAGTTATGCAATTATAATAAAAGAAATTGACGATTTAGGGATAAATTCTAATGGGCCAATTTCCATTATGAAAAAAATGACGTGTAATAAAGTTTCATTACTATAAAGCTTTAATAGAAGTAATTAGATGCCGCGTAAAGCATCAGAATAGGTTAGAACACCTTGCTGAAATGTTGACCGATTTAGTTAAAAAGGTGAATTTATTACAAAAGCCAAAACGGCAAGAAAACATAGTGGAAACACTTTATTTTATCCGATTAATTAGAAAATTTATCGGTGCCTCGGTGGTTACGATAGAATGTACGCCTGAAAGCAGAGTTGTACCAGCATTTACTTGGTTTGGATTTGTATCTTTTCTTATTTGGTACTCTTTACATTTCTATTGTCTTTTCAAAATTAGTATTGAAGATCACACCATATTGAGAGCCCTTTACAATACGAGACTTCAACGCTATGGTGATGACGTAGAGAGATTTACCGTCACTGTTTTCATGTTGTACGCAATGTGGAAAGTACCTTTCGACCTGAGTGGCAGTACTGAAGATGTCCAATTGATCATTGAAATTGATAAAGCTTTTAAAGCATTGAACGAGCCGGTTATTTACTCAAATAGCCTGCGTTTGGCCCTCATTTTTTTCCTTATCCAAGTTATTATTGGTGGGACACGGATATGTAGTGTATGGATATCTCTTCATAGAGACACGAGAATGCCAATTGAAAAACTATTTGAAATGGTTTTCTTAGATGCGATAATTTTCATTATAACAGCACAATACTGCTCTTCCCTTTTGATTTTGAAAAGGAGATACACATTTTTGAACAGAGCTCTCAATTCAATAAGATTACGTACTTCTTCAGAATTTTTCAAATTTCGTTTTCAACATCAAATTGTTCCGAATGCAATTTCTAGTGTAAAGGACAAATATCTCTGCAAAAGAATAAAGACATGTGGAAGAATATACGGCATGTTGTATTCAACAACTGAGACTGTCAACGATAAATTCGGTCTCGCAATATTAATGACGATGTTCATGACACTTTTATTTATGATATTATATCTTTATTATTTTATGGAAGCAACAGCATCAGGCTTATTTCATGATCCCCAGAAGTACATTGATTTCTTAACTTATGTTTTCTGGCAAATTGGATACGCCATAATTGTTATGTTGATATGCATATATTTCAGCGAGTGTACAGTGAAAGAAGTAAGATTTTTAAATGTCTAATCTATTATTTTGTAATGCCTGACCCGTTTTGCTAGTAGAGCGATGAAAGCGATGCGACGCAACGCGATGCGATACGACTCCATAGAAAATGACGAACTTATCTGCGCAACAACGTAGGCCACGTAATGGGTGAGCAACTGTTGCATCCGCGTCAACCATCGCGTCGTATCGAGTCATGTTGTCGCTCATGTAGGATTATGAATTAGGTATGCCTCAGCTAGCGTATTAGAGATATAATATAATACATACTTTTTTGCAGGCTCTGGTTACTCCTCAGGTAGTACACCAGATAATTAACAGTGATCTGGGCAATACGGTAGAGACTGAGGTAAAGTTATTGTTTAATTAAAAGTTAACATAATATACTTAGTTGTTTATATATGCATATTAATTGCAAAAGATACATGTACTTGTTTTAGGCAATTAATTTGTCTCTACAAATACTCCATCAAAGACCTACTTTTACGGCGTACGGCTTGTTCAAGTTAGATTACGTGATGGTATTGGAAGTAAGTATTCGTCTATTTATACCTACCCACCAAAGCTAGATATATATACTTATCTGTAGTAATAATAAACTTTAAAGCTTCGTGTTATAATTTTGAAGTAGGCTGCAATTCGTAAACTCATCAGTAATTTTACGTCTTAAAAACCGAAATACCCGTTATTGAAAGTTTTTTTCTGGTTTTCCTACAAGGCGTATCTATCTACGACATTTTTAAAAACTTTAGCCTAAGTATCGGTCAAAAACTGCGGTCAAATGCAAATAAACTACTTTTTCACCTCTCATGCTCTAAAAAGGTGTCATAAAATTATAAGGATAGATAGGGAGGAACCCTAACCTAACCTACATGAAACAGACAAGAAAACGTAAATACAACTAATATTTCAAAAATTGACACTCAGAACATTGAACGGTTTACAATCTTTCGACAGTTTACAATTTCGCGAGTTAGATTATAATCTAACGGGTTTTTCAATCTTACGGTGACATATACAGAGGATAATGCGATGGGTAACATTGGCATTCAATTAACTAAGTGACAAATTTTTTGGCTGTTGATAGCTTTGATATGTATATGTCACCGTAAGATTGTAAAAACCGTGAGATTATAATCTAACTCGCAAGAAAACGTAAATACGTTTTCTTGTCTCTTTCTTGTAGGTTATGTTAGGGTTCGACATAAATAACCAAGTAGTGCCGCAGGCCGGGCACTTAGGTTTTATCGGGTTTAAATACCTATCAGATTACAATCTACCGGAAAATAATGCGTTAAATTGTAATCTTTCGACAGCTTGCAATTACGCGTGTTAGATTATAAACTGACATATACATAATCAAAGATTATCCTACAGATCTGTCTTTGGTACTACTGTTTTTTTTAAATTCCTTCTTGATGACAAGTTGATAAAGATACGGAGAAAAATATTGCAGTGGTATTGCAGTTTGCCGCGAAACCATAGATTTTATTGGTGTAATTATTACATTTATTTAAATGGATGTACTAAGGATGATAATTAATCCATTTCAAAACACAATACCTACGCAATACAAGGTAAAGGCAGGTAAAGTGAATGTGACTATATATTTGTTAATATCATCAAGTTAAAATAAAGATCTTACTCCTAATATGAAAATATAACAGATAGGCAAAGAAACAATTAAAAATAGTTATTTATTTTCTCGAAATCGAAGTGAAAAGTAGTGTTTACCACGGGACTAAAAGCCATTCTATACGAGAATACGAGATGCAGTATATATGTCACCGTGAGATTGTAAAAAGATTATAATCTAACTCGCGAAATTCTAAACTATCGAAAGATTAGAATTTAACGTATTATTTTCCGGTAGATTGCAATCTGATAGGTATTTAAACCCGATAAAACCTAAGGGCACTACCTAATAGTTTATGTGGAACCCTAACCTAACCTACAAGAAACAGACAAGAAAACGTAAATACAATGAATATTTCAAAAATTGACACTCAGAACATTGAACAGTTTACAATCTTTCGACAGTTTAGAATTTCGCGAGTTAGATTATAATCTAACGGTTTTTACAATCTTACGGTGACATATATATACCATTATATATAATGTACTCTGTGACGAGATGTTTCCGAGTGCAGCGAGGGCGCTGCGCTCGGAAACATCTCGTATGAAATGGCTCATTTTAGTCCCTTGATGTGATTTACCTACTATTTTAATCCTGATTTAAAGTTTCCACTTTAGGCTGAGGCCAGACGAGCGTAAGTCACAAATTACGCTCGTCTTAAAAATAAAGTTATTTACCTACCTGACCTTTCTGTTTCAGGGCGCGCGCACCGTGACAACTTTTCTCGTGATCCTATTACAGTTCGTTACGGATAAACATTAGATTATTTTTAAATCAATCTGCAATGCTCAACATGCGACCTCAGAAGGGAGTGCAACCGAGGCTCAGGGAATTACGAAGTTTTTAATTTAATGGATGATAATATAAAAATTATAATGTGTTCAAATAATAATATACTTTCCTTACTTTAGAGTTTAAAAATTGCGTGGCCTAATCCATGGGTTTTGGCTCTATTATAAATATGAAAGTGGAAAGTGTGCCTGTCTGTTTAATGGCACGCTTTCACGGCCCATTTTCGAAATTTGATATAGAGATAGATTGCATCCCGGTGAAGGAGATAAATAATAAAGCCTACTTTTACCTGGAAAATTAAGGATTAAAAAAGCTTATTGCGTTTAACTTAAGTCGAGGGCATCACCTAAGTAGTTGTTGATATTCACGGTGGTACCTAGGTGCTTGATGTCTTGTTCATTGGTTGGCGAATTTAATTACCGTTAATTTTCCCTGTGTTACGTATGCACTAAGTAGATACGTAATAGCTAAACGTGTCACATATTTAATTGTGCAATTAACTTGGTAACTTGACAGCTGAGGTACCTATAGTTGGCATGCAAGGATGCTCTTCAAAGAATTGTGCTTTATTGTGATTGTTGTAGTCTATTAACATTTATCTAGTAGCTGTTTAGTCAAGCGGTCATTGTCAAGGGTTAAGGGCCATAATTTATCTTTCTGGTACAAAGCTGTAATTATAGGTACTTTTATTGATGGGTCTATAAAACTATAATTCTTAATGAATATAATATAAATTTATTCTATTTATTCTTACCATAGTTGATAGTACCTATAAAACCTGCGCTAAGGATTTAGGACGAAAACACACTAGGGATCGGCCAGGACAATACGTTATCGTTAGAAAAAGCATTTTGGAACATATATAGCCATTAGTTCTAGTGACTAGTTACTACCATATTACATTGAGTGTGATAATATTCTGCTTGAAACGTGAACGTTTTTTGGACCTCGCCCACAAAAAGGCGCACGTGAACTATGAAACAGAACATTCGTCCAAGTTAACGCATCGCTCGAGGGTATCAATTTAAGTACACAGTGCTTGAATCTGCTGCGTCATAACATGTTTGGCCTCTGCTTTATAGCATCATGATATCATAAGAACAAATACCTACTTATCATAGATGCGGAAAAGATACCGTTTGCCGGAATTATATGGTACTTATAATACGTATAATTAAACATGACATGAAAAACCTTAAGCCCTGCCTATTTGACCCCGTAGTTGAGTTGATTGCAGGTGGCATGTAATTGCCTTCTACTTAGATTTGATTTGAACATACATGTATAAAATCCTGATGGGCCATGGTTTACCTAATGACAATACCTACAAAAAAATTCCCGTCACGAAATTCTAGATTTATGTACCTACAAAAAGACCTGAAATGGTTGTACCTACTTGTTACACAAATCGATGTCATGCTTTGAGCATTTAAATCAAATAGCGAAGCAATCCCCCTTCTATACGAGTATGAAGAAAGCGCTGTCCTGTGGGTATATCCTTGTAGCCTTTAGTGGGTAGGTAATAGGTATATCACGGGTATACACATAATAAATAGGCGGGCGGGCACGTGGCACTTGGAATAATTCCCGCCTACCTTGTGTGTAAAAGTGTGGAAGGATGATTTCATTTTTTTAAGAAAATCTTTAAAGGAAAGTTTATTATTTCTATAAAAAAATGGTAAGTATTTAGGTGAGTAGGAACTTTTTTTAAAGCCGATTTACCATGTACGGGTATTATATGGTACTACGAGATAGCTAGTTACCACTCAGTGACGAGTCCGTACATTGGCATCTATTTAGTAACGGGCAATGGCCGGTCATGAAGAACTGACGATTAAGTAAGTACCTATTATACCCGGACGAAGTCGCGGGCAAATGCTAAGTATACATAGTCAAAGCTACAAAATTATATACTTGGTTACATAAGATTATCTACTGTAATCAAACGCGTAATTATAACGTAATAATAAGTATTATTATTACGTGTTAATTAGGCGTCTGGTATAGTTATTGTATACCAAAATTAATTAAATAATTACTTATTATTTAGAATGGTGTTTGAATACTTTTTTTTTCTAACAAAATTTACGAATTAGTGCGGTCTGCCCCAGGGAACCACTGGAATGGTTATTCCACTTTTCTCCGTTGAAGATCCCCTTCAATGGGGATATGTGGAAAACAAGTTCACTAATACCCATTAACTTTTGGTAAAAAAAAGTTTTGGTTGTTTGGCTGGATTCAGGCGGCGCAAGACAGCGGCGTTTGGAAGTGGTCCAGCACCTGTAAGGACCAGAGGACGAGGATGACTATATTATCATGTTTTTATTCCGCTACTAGTTAGCCTTTGACTAAAAGAACCTAAAGGTTCTTGCTTGACTGCAATCTCACCTGGTTGTGTCATCTGAGATTGCCACATCTGAAAGGAATGGGCTAAAGACTTACTTACTTACGGACATTAAACCAAATTATGAAGTTTTAATTTTATCGATATTCAATTTATTTGTAAACAATACAGTCCCCACACTACATATATGTCACCGTAAGATTGTAAAAACTGCATAGATTTAGCAGAGACCAATGCTAAATCTATGAAAAACCGTTAGATTATAATCTAACTCGCGAAATTGTAAACTGTCGAAAGATTGTGAACCTTTCACTCTTCTGAGTGTCAATTTTTGAAATATTCATTGTATTTACGTTTTCTTGTCTGTTTCATGTAGGTTAGGTTAGGGTTCTATCGGGTTAATAAACCTAACAGATTACAATCTACCGGAAAATAATGCGTTAAATTGTAATCTTTCGGCACTTTGCGATTTCGCGAGTTAGATTATAATCTAACGGGTTTTACAATCTTACGCTGACATATACACTCCAAACAAAAAGTAATGAAATCATCCAAATTTTTATGGACAGCGCAAAAATTGACGTGTGTTGGATTCAATAAAGAAGAAACTATAATTAGAAGAAATAACTTAAAATATTCGCCACAAAAAGAAAAACTAGACAACTTTGTTACTCACCTATGAAATGAAATTCCTGGGCGTTTTACATTATTATTGTTATGACATCCCACAACTGAGCACTACACCATAGTTGATTACATAAAAGCTTAGACTATTAACGCCGTTATATTTCGATGCATAAAAGTACAACAAAATACATGAAAATATTCACAAAACAGGTAATTATTCACAACTGAAACACCGGAAGCACAACAGACGCCATTTGTAGTTAGCAAAAAATTGGCTTCAATAGCTAAATTTGATGACGTCATATGACAATTGCGCGACACTTTCACGCAATAATATAATACACCTGTCTCGTTCTAATATCTTAGCTTTTTGTAAGTAAGAAAAGTCAAAACATAGTTTTACATGTTTTAATAATAAAATGCATCGTATAATCTATAATTGAGTAAAATGCAACATATCCTCTCATATATTATATATTAATTATCAAAGATAAATAGTACATGATATATCTTGGTTCTTGATGTGTTATAGGCCTATTACACTGCACTTATCACAGGGACCCTTACACTTGAATCAGTGTAGTGTAATAAGATGTAGGGAGAAAGGGTCCCTAAGTTGATCCTTAATGCAGTGTAATAAGCGACGCTCTAACTTGCGGCGACGCCTTCCCTTACTACAGGGCCCTGTGGAAAGTGCAGCGTAATAGGCCTATTAGTCATTGACAATGTCCGGTAGGTACCTGCTATCACATGCAGAAAAATAAGACCTTGCTCTTAGGGAAAACCAGAGGCGAGTCAATACGTACTGTAAGAAGATCTGTTGCAGTGTACACTGGACACCATACTAAAACTATACAAAAACAAGAGAAGAACAAACAAGCCGACCAATATACAATTTCCAAGTTGATGTGCATGTGCATTTTCATTGCGTAAAGTTTGCGTAAAAATCTGGGCGGGCGGGAGATAATGACGCTGAAAATGATATATTATGTAAGTACCTACACTAGTTAACTCGTAACGTACGCGTAGCCGTTAATGTCATGATTTAAATTATGTCACCTTTTACCCTATGTAACGTGTTAGGTACATTTATGTAATTATTTTAAACATCTCACTATTGTCTTAATTACATAGGTAGGGTTGTTTTATCCAAGTAGGTAGGTAATTATTGTGATTTATTTATGTTGGTATCATTATACTTATCTACAGAAGGGTGAATATGGTGTTAGTTTTATGGCGTTCAGTGAGGTGTAAATTATACTCATAGAGACTTGATGGTGCCTGCTACTTAGTCCGCGTGGATTCAGGATTTCATAATACCAGAGGTCTTTTTGATTTTCCGGGCTAAAATATAGCCAGTTTCGCTATTACTTGATAGATATATTCAAAAAGTTACGTCGATACGTTTCTTTATTATTTTTTAATCTACTACAAATTAGCACTTGACTGCGATCTCACCTGACGGTAAGTGATGATGCAGTCTAAGATGGTAACGGGCTTACCTGTTAGGGGTATGGCAATCAAAGATAGAAAGAGAGCTAGCTTATGCTTAGGGACCACTAGACCAAACGTTCAGACTAGGAGGTCGTATATATAGCGTAATTCAGAGAACGCTTCGTAATCGCGAGTTGGGCTCTTTGTGGTCGCGGGAATCGTACTAGTAATGCCATCTATTGGATTATGTGCGGACTGCGAAGACCGCCACAGTAGGATAGAAGCAGGCGTTACTTTGCGGCAGACCTTATTGAAGGAAGTAGAAGTTTGCTATAATCCGCCACAGTAGACAAATCATAGATAAGAGTAGATTCCTGATTTTTTGACCAATATTTGACAGTTTGGAACAGTTTTCCTTTTTTCCAAAATCGACTCAAATCCAGTTACCTATATTTCTGCATATTATAAAGAGAAAATCCGCGGGATGAAGCCGCGGGCGGTCTCTAGTTCTCTATTATACTAGGTTAAATGTCAGCGGCGTGCAGTTCATAGAGGCATAAAAGCACTGCTTGCCCAAATGGAAATACGTCGCTGCTTACTTTTCATCATGACAGTGTAAATAGGTATTCTGACTAACTAATACATACCTACCCTAGCTTCAAACCATGTGCACGCTACTGTTTAATGTTTTTAATCCACTAGAGATTACTCCCTCCCTTAATATACTAGGTATTAGGTATTATATTTTATATAGTATGGCTTCATCTTCACTGACCGCTCCCAAATGAACACCATCCTCTATATCTATCACAGAACAAAAACAGACTAGATTCCTTTTTCTGTGATATCTACCTCATAGAAGTCTCAGTTACAAGTGGTGGTGACGTTTGTACGATTTACAACGACGGTCCCACAATTATTAATGACAACAATTAGTAACTATTAGTAACTAGCTGTCAATTTTTCCTACATCTCTGAAGAGTGAAGGCTGCACGTTATATGCCGTGAACTTTTCGACCTCTAGACCGGCACCTACTAACTAGTCGGTTTGTTCGTAAACAGTTGCGCTCAAAGGAAAATGTACATATAAATCGTACGCTATTAATATATGTTAATACGCGATACACACGCGCGTTTAAAATTGCGTGTCGCGTTGTTACTTACGTTCATTCATTCTTCGCGAGATCTACTAGTCCTACAGCAAGCGCTCTGATACATTAGTCAAGTAAATTTACTATAGTAAATCGTACAATGATTTTGTGGCTATTGTTAGTTGTACTAGTGCTCTGGACTGCGCAGTATAGGTTTAGACGGAGGAGAATGTATGAGTTGGCTTCGAAGGCCTCACATCTGAAGGATTCGTTGCCGGTTATTGGAATATTACATAAATTGTCGGGAAACACGGAAGGTAGGTTATCTATGAGACTTTTAAATGTAACGATCACAAATCGTTAATCTTGTTCATTAGGCATTTAATAATTTTACTCAATTCATTATAATTAAATATACCTATTATATGTATATTGATGACCTCTCCCTGGCGCAGTGGTGAGCGCTGTTGTCTTATTATGGAAGGTCCTGGATTCGATCCTCGGCAGGGTAAACTGTTGGAATTTATAATTTCTGAATTTTCTATGGGTCCAAGATCCCGCGACGAACAGACCTTCGTTATTTTATTAAAGCTGAAAGTTTTTCTATGTATGTCTCTAATAGAGGAATAAACGATTCCCGACTATGAAGTTTGGATCGCGGTTGCTTTGGAAGGTATCAGTAAACACTCTAAAATTATAAAACAACAGGGTGTCTGCCAGGGGTTTGCAATCGTACTAAGTGTCTGACAATGAACCACGTGGTTTCTGATATCATTCCGAAGAAAAATATATAAAAACGGAGCTTAATACTTTAACGAATTTGAGGTGCCACCTTTTCTACCTGATACCTGATACTTCATAGTCGGGGATCGTTTATACCTCCATTAGAGACATACATTGAAAAACTTTCAGCTTTAATAAAATAACGAAGATCTGATCATCGCGGGATCTTGCTCTAAATGGTATGGACTGTTAGGAGGATTCAGCCGTGGCTTTTTACCACTCTACCAAAAATGTGTCGACAAGCGATTTAGCGTTCCGGTACGATGTCGTGTAGAAACTTATTAAGTAAGGGTTTTTAATATAATACGAATGACTACCATACCCCTAACAGGTTAACCCGCTACCATCTTAGACTAGATCATTACTCACCACCAGGCAACGGCAGTCAACGGCTTACTTGTGGTGCGATAAAAAATAATAAGTAATCTTTTCAGACATATTGACTTATTTGAAAAAAATCAGCTATGAAGCAATGGAGACTGATGGCGTTGTAACTGGCTGGCTTAATCACATTTTTTATTTCAGTAAGCATTATTTTTTATTTCTAGGTCTTGCCTTAGGTACCTATACTAAACATACAATGTTCATTAGTGGGATAGGTACTTTAACTAGGTACGCGATGACGTAACTGTTCGATTCCCGATTAGGGGGCAGTTTGTGAAATAAAATTCCTTTTCTCTGGTTTGGTGCGGTAAGATGTGGGCTTGTGGCTAGTTATGGTCGGCAAATCTTACGCCAACGTAATATTGTGGGAACAAAGACGGAAACAATACATATATAAATGTTTGCTATAAGCCTTAAATAACGAAATTCTCGAAATTAACAGAAACTTTAAATTTTGAACTCGATTTAAATACATTTTATACTTCTACCATACCTTTACTACTGTTTTAATCATACTTTTGCGGGTCTAAAGTCAGTCTTCATGCCCTAGGGCCGTAATCTAGTCGATCGATCGCCCAACTAGTTGACCAACCCCATACTGTAAATATGCACAACAGAGTCTAGGCTCCAGACTGGTCGACCAAACGATCGTACCATTTGACATAAAAGTTTTTAAACCAAGGAGTATGTGTACCTGCATAAACACTGGCAGCATGAAAAGCAAAAAGTTTGAATATCAAAGCAGCGGTGCCAAAGCGCGACCTATGTATCCTACTTACTATGATTTGCAATAAATATCTAACCGTTACAGTTTGTTTTACTGTTATGGTAGAAGTATAAAGTAGAGTATACACCACCGGGATAAAGCAGTTTTTTTCTTGGGCGCTTGAATCCCTCACTGCACTCAGGACTCAATCTAATTAATTCCCTCCCTTTGGTCGAGAATTAACTTATAACACCCTCGCTGCGCTCGGGAGTTAAATTTGGAGTCCTTCGTTACGTTCAGGATTCAATGTAGCGCCCGTGACATAAAACAGTGCTTTATCCCCTTGGTGTATAATCTACTAATAATAGAAATAGGAACTCTAATTCTAACTTCGCCTGTTTTTTTTTAACTCAACAGTAGTAGTAAACCCCGTGGACTTAGAGATGGTTTTGAAAACGTGCATGGAAAAGGATGACCTACATAGATTTATACGAAAAATAATCGGCAACGGCGGCATTTTCGCACCAGGTACAGGAGACGCCAAACTTCTTGAATGCTCTGAAGTTTGAAGGAGTACTCACCCCGCAAAGCATCCAAAAAGTTCGGAGTTACCTACATACATATCATATTACCTACTGTTTTTTAATAATAGATATATGCTAAACAACATATTTCGGGTCAGCTGGCCAGCGCCAACGGAGCATGATAGCCAGCAGGCGTGACTTCTGCCATGTGAACTGTTGTTGCTGCAAGATTTCAGCTGGTGTAAGAAACATGTACCTGCCTAGTAGGAAAATGTTCAAATTTATCTAGTTATGTAGTTTAGTTTAGAACCCTTGTTACTATAAATAAAATTTTATTTATTTTAATTTAAGCGTTTTACATTTTCGACATGTTTGAAAATTAAACGAGGACGAAGGAATAAATCTATGAATTGAATATACTTACTTTATTTATTATTCAAAGCATGTTTACCGATGCATACTTATTGTTATTATGTTTTAGTTCCCATTTGGAGACGCCGAAGAAAAATCCTAGTGCCAGCGTTTAGCCCGAAGATTGTTGAAAGCTTTATCGAGGTCTTTACAGAGCAAAGCCAGATAATTGTGCAAAGATTGACCAGGATGTGCGGATCTGGACCTTTCAATGTCTTCCCGTTTCTGTCAACTTACTCTTTGGATTCCGTTTGTGGTAAGTTTATCGTCATCGTAGCCGTACCCGTAAGTAGGAGCAGCAAAATGTGCGCGCAACGCAAGTGTTACCAACGGATATTATTGTCGCTTTCGCGCAGCTTCTGCCGTCCAATTTCCTAATAATAATGAAAGAAAATGAGTGAGATCTATAGTAAAGATCGAAGTGTCCTTACCCGCTCTTCTTGTCAGAATCGGAGACAGAGCTTATTATACTCTATAAACCAATGGAATTAAAGCACTTGTCAAAGTCTACTTGAACAAAAAGATTTTAATTTTCAATTTTGAAAAAAAGACACCTCACAAACCTGTAATTATTTATATAAACATAATCACCACTACAGCCTATTAACGTCCCACTGCTGGGCACAGGCCTCCAATCTCATAGGAGAAAGGGAATTAGAGCTTAGACCCACCACGCTGCTCCAATGCGAGTTGGCGGGCTTTAACGATTAGTTATTATTATGTTAGGGATAATATCCGGGACCGACGGCTTAACGTGTTCTCCGAGGCACGGGGGTGTAACACCGCCAACTTCCTAACTCCGGGCTAGTACTGTGAATTTCTAATCAGAAAACTTAATTATGGCCCGACCCGGGACTCGAACCCAGGACCTCGTCGGCCGCAGTCGAACATGATAACCACTAGACCAACGAGACAGGCAGTAACATATACCTATCAGGCACCATCTCCTAGTGCCTGATAGGTATATGTTACCATAGTACCACAGTAAACAGATAGTACCCTAATAGGTGCATTTTGTGTTTCCATGTTGGTTACATAATAATATGTAACTAATACAAGATCTGTTTCTTAGGTACATTTTCAAGCTATAGTTTTCAAATTCCAGACAATCTAGCAATATTTCGGCACGTGTGATATTAACGGTCGTACTAGTTTAAACATTATTATCAAAGCTTGTATCAAAGTCAAAGCTTTTTGTTTGGTTTGACCTTACTTAGATAGCCTGGTTATATGACATAGCCAAAACTTTTTTTCTCCTGCTGAAAAATGATACGTGCTCAAAATTTCGTGCCTAAAAAAAGAGTCGGCGATGGCTTTATAACAATGAAGGTGATGTGTCAAATTCATGATATAGTAATCAACGTAAACACGTCAACAAAAACAAATCATGCTTTTGATAGAAATATCTAAACTCTAAGTATCAATGAACTTCCAACAGTCTTTTAACCTTTCCTCAGAAACAGCGATGGGGGTAAAAGTAAAGGCGCAGTCGAACTCAAACTCACCATTCTTGACGAGCCTGGCGGGCGTTTTAAACATTATTTGCGAAAGGATCTTCCACTTGTGGCTGCAACCTGAATGGTTGTTTAAACTCTTCCCACAGTACACCAAACATCAGCAATACATTAAGACTCTGCATGGCTTTACAGATGAGGTACCTATGCGATGAAAAATAATTATTCTGCAAAAGGAATAGGGATGATGCCTATGTCAAAAATATGTATACTTCAAAATTATTTCCTACTAATTATTAAATAAAAGTGAATTTTAGGTCTTCCAAAAGACCTAAAATTCGCATCTTCGGTTAGTTTTGAGTTTGATAACCATTTTAAACTGTAGATTAAAGAAAAAAATAAGGTTGAAATATGATGACGTCACAAGTCACAACTATGTATTTCATACAAACTTCCATATCAGAAGCGCATTTTTAAATTTGATAACAAGTAGCTAATTTGATTGAGTTATTATCATCCCTGTTCTGACCTATTGTTCCTTATGTAGGAAATTAACTAACACAGCGAAGCAGACGGCTGTCCGAAACTTGGCTTGGTAGCCGCCGTATACGGGAAATTTCAACGTAAAATAATTCGAGACTAATTAAGCCATATATTTTCTCCTTTTTTACGAACCCGGGACCTGTCTCTTACTAAACCACACCATTCACCACTGCGCCAGCGAGTACATTATATAAGGATTTCTTTACTATTAAAATAGTACGTGAGTACTTACCTACAAGCCTGAACTATTCATTAAAACTTCAACTTTATATAGGTAATCCGAAAGAAAAGGGATGAGTTAATGAATGAAAAACATAATCAACCCGAAGCTGACAGTCACTATGGTATGTGTTTAAAACTTTATCTTGATGTAATACCTACGAGTACCTACTATTAATAAAACAAACGCATGCACTTATGTTAAAGGTACGTTTTCACAAGAGATGTGCGAGTAAGCGGAGCGTGGAAAAAACAATAATAGAATTACTTACTTTTCCTAGCCTTCCCTAACACACCTCTGGTGGAAAAGACTTTAAGTAACCATTATATTTTAATTTGTAGATATACGGAATGAGGTTATTAAAGAAACCGAGAGAAAGCTGGTGTATGCAAAGGCTGCCAGCTTCTAGACTCAGTCATCGTACTTGTTAGAGTATATACTATGTATATGTCACCGTAAGATTGCAAAAACCGTTAGACTGTAATCTAACTAACGAAATTGTTAACTGTCGACAGATTGTGAACCATTAAATGTTCTGAATGTCAATTTATGAAATATTCATTGTATTTACGTTTTCTTGTCTCTTTCTTGTAGGTTCTTAGGGTTCAACATAAACAATCAGGTAGTGCCCGGCTTTGCGGCCAGGCAGTTTGGTTTTGTGGGGTTGATATACATAACAGATTACAATCTACCGAAAAATAATGCGTTAAATTGTAATCTGTCGACTACAATTTCGCTAGTTAGATTAAAATCTAACGGTTTTTGCAATCTCACGGTGACATATACATACGGATTAAGTACGGAAGATAGACATGACTCAGTGTACCCTACTTGCATTCCTCAGCTCGCAACATAAGGAAGCGGTCTTCTCGCACAGATGACTGAAAAGAGTCCGCAATGCAGCCTCGCACCGCTTTGATTGATCGCAGTTTTAGGTTTTCCCACCGTTTCGCAGCTTAGCAGATGCTTCCTCGCAACGTTCAATTCACTTGCACATTTATGGTGAAAATGTACCTTGAAACGTGTACACTCGCTTCGCAGTGTGATATCCTTCATATTATCTGGAAGTCATATTTACAGTCTGTATATCTATTGTTACAATATATATATGTTCAGTATATTATTGTTTTACAGATTTGGGTAATTATCAAAGGAAAAGTTTTCTTGACTTATTGATCAGTTTATCCGGCGGTGAAAAGGGCTACACGGATTCGGAGCTTCGTGAAGAGATCTTAACACTAACTATCGCTGGCACGGACACGTCTACCATCTCTTTGTGTTTTATCCTCAAATTATTAGGAAAATATCCAGACATCCAGGAAAAGTTGTATGAAGAGTAAGTAATGCTTCGTGTACTATATTGTAATTCTAATCCTGACAGCGTAACAGGTACCTGAGGTGGAAATATAGATAGGTATGAGTGAGAAGTGTGTTGAAACTTAGATTTTTTGGTAATCATCTGTGTAGAATAATTTAATCAAATGACGACGGCAATTTCTGTCTGATAGCACCTACTTATATTTACTCTATGCTTGTTACTCGGTAATCAACAATATAGGAGCGATCCGAATTGCGTGATCTCAAGTCTACCTTTAATTTTAGGATAAGAGACGTGTTTGGAGATTCCGATCGCCCGTTGGTAAAGGATGACTTACTTAGGCTGAAGTACCTGGACAGAGTTGTGAAGGAGTCTCTAAGGTTATTCCCGCCAGTGCCTTTTATCATTCGGAGAGTTGATACAGAGATTACATTACGTAAGTTTCATGAAAATCCAACGGTGGCGGTCTTGCTGGATCTAATGATTAAAGGGAGATATTGTTCCAGAAGCTGTGGATTCGAAGTCTCTTCTAATTTCAGAATAGGTATTATACAAATAAAGACAGTTTAAAAGTGTAGTGAGCGAGAGGCGTAACCCCGGTTGACTTTCCTAACAATGCAAAAACCAATTTTAAATCATCGATTCGGCAATTACCTATAGGAACTAGGAAGGCTTTGTTATTGAACTTCAGGTTCAACTCCCAAATTCTTAGTTTTTTTTTTATTGTGATCAGGAAATACCGCCGATGTTGGGGTCGGAGACCTTTTTAAGCGTCTTTTTATTTATCATTATTTTTAATTGAAGACCAAATGGACAACACATAGGTTGGCCATTTTCATCGTAGTATTTTATCATATTATTATAATACGCATTATACTAACGATCTATATTTCCAACCTATGTTTTGTTCCTTTTGATCGCATAGTTTGCCACTTTTTTACAGTACTCAAGGAAGTGTCTTTGATCAAGCTTGTTGGTGATTAGCGACACTAAGTTTTCAGTAGTCACACTCTTGTCAGTTCTCTGCTCTAGTTCGAACCGTGATCTGATAAACTTAGGGCAGTCCACCAACAAGTGGATCACTGACTCCCCCCTGCCTGGCTCGCAGTCACAATCTGGGTTATCTTTACATTTATACTTGTGCAGGTATTCGGCAAAGCCTCCATGGCCTGTTAACACCTGCACAAGTATTGGGGTAAGCTCCATTTTCCTTATTGTTTTATGGGCTGTTGTTATGTCCAGGAAGAATAATTTTGTTGTTTTTGCTGTTTCGCCAATGATATACCTGCCGTTCCAAATTTGGACATTCTCCCGTCGTATCTGCCTCTTAATGTATGACATAGGACATTTGTCATAGTCGGGTGCTGTTTTCTTATATTTTGCCGCCTGCTTCGCCAGCTCGTCCGCTCTTTCATTCCCCTGAACTCCTATGTGCGCTTTTATCCAAAACAACTTCACTGTCTTGCCATTTTCTTTTGAATGCTTAAGATTCTCTTTTATAGAAAATGTCAGTGGATTAGTCACGCCGGTATTACAAAGGAGCTCAAGGCAACCTTGAGTCACTGAGGATGTTGATTAAACGTCCGGTTATTGTGTTGGCAGTTTTAGTGGCCTGGTACAGCGCATACATTTCTGCTTGAAATACCGTGCAGAAAGCAGACAGTTTAAACATTTTTGCCAGTATTTCTCGGTCCTCATTCCAACAGGATAGTGATGCGCCAACCTTTTCCTCTATTCTGCTGCCGTCCGTGAATATCAACACCACCTTGATCTTGTGTTTTGCAATTGTTCCCATTTCGAGGTCATGCAAGCATTCGAAACTGACTTCCATCTCTTGAGCCGGATGTGTCGCTTTGAGATAGCTGACCCTCCCCTCCAGTTCGTTCACTCCCAACTTATCCTGCAGTTTACCTCTCTTTGAATTGTTAATTGTACAATCAATTTTTTAGCTGACTCAGGATTTACAGTTCCAAGTGGTTGTGGCATAGTTGTTTCAATAATTGGAGCTCATCGCGATCCTAAGTACTGGGGTCCAGATGCAGAGCATTTCGATCCCGACCGGTTTCTTCCTGAGCGTTATAACTTGCAACATGCCTGCAGCTTCATGCCATTCAGTAATGGACCTCGGAATTGTGTGGGTGAGTGCTTACGGTTGTTTTATTGACACAAACCTTTTATAGAAATAATCATTAACCGATTTCCTTTTTATGGTTCCGTATTATAACAAGTTTTAGTCTAGTCCGTTTTTCTGTGTGTCATACCGTAAGGAAACGGTCGACTGTAGACTTCGATACAATCCACGAAGTAGGAAATATGTGGAGATGAAACGGATATCCTGTAACTATCCGGTATTAGGCATATCTGGCGTAAATTTATTATCCGGCCGGATACCGGATAGTAACTAATATCCGGCCGGATACCGGATGTTCCAAAACTACGACAATTTCCTAAAATCAACTTTAAAACATAATTTTTTGTGAGATAAATAATTAGAAAAAGGGTTATAATTATGATGTCTTATTTGAAACTGAAAAATTACAAAATCTCACAAGAAAGTTCGTTCTCTTCCAAAAAAACGTGGTTTCTTTTTTTGATTTTGTCTTAAATTACACTCAAATCACGCACTTTACTCAGCAAGTAAACAATACATTTTCGCTTTACAATTAATCACTCGTCAACCACCGGCCACGATCACTCATGATGGCACCCAAAACCGCCGGTTTGGCAAACCGCCAAGCCGTCTGTGTGGCGGTAAACTTGTCACGACCTGCTACGAGACCACGGGCCAGATAACCGGCCGCCGGATATTCGGCCATCCGCCTTCATAGCTAGCTGGATATCCGGTATCCGGCCAAATCCGGTCTCGGTATCCGGTTTCATCTCTAGAAATAAAACCATTAAAATAATGATATCGAAGGGCTGGATCGTTAAAGATGAAGGAACGATGCATGAAGAAGAATAGTAGCGCCACTCGCCAGCGAGGCATTTTTTTGTTTATTATAATCTGCAAATAATTTTACCGTGCGTCTTTAATCATGTCAAAATTTTCAGGTTACCAATACGCACTGATGTCAATCAAGACAGCTCTAACGTCGATAGTACGGAACTTTAAAATCATAGGGGAACCAGAGAAAGGTCCCATACCTAACATAAGGGTTAAGCTAGACATCCTGATGAAAGCTGTTGACGACTACCACTTGACCTTGGAGATGAGAATCCCTGGCTCTGCGGAGTCTCAAAAAGTAGCTCCCAATTCCCAACATTTTTCAGCTATCCAAAGCTGAAAAATTTATTCTCTCATAGATCTATTTACATATTTGGAAATTCAGCTTGATTAATTTTCGACCTACGTTTTTTTTTAAATAGCGACGATTTAACTTATTTAAAAGTTGCTTTTTGTAAATATTATGTATAATTTCTGTAGAAATCACTCTAGATACAGGTCAAATAATGCAAAAATAATTATACAAATGTTCAATAAATAAGATTTTTAAGTTTATTTTTTTATTATCCCTTGAAATTATGCACCTAATCATCAAAAAGCAATTTTACATCGATAGTATAATATGTTATAATTACCCGTAACGAGCAATCAAAATAACATTAAAATAATATAAGCGTTTTTATTGTAATAATTATTATTGCTATAATAATTTAAAGTTCAAAAGTGCTTCCCCATGTAATTGCTTCGTAGAGAACGTTTTACTGACAATATCTTATGAATTAATTGCTATAGATCATAATTTACTTTATAGATTTATTTGTATGAAAGTCCGTCATTTCTCAAGTTATATCCATGAAACTTGGTATACGAGCTACTGGTTGAAAATGAAGAAATACGTGTTTCACAGTTTTTAAAAATTCTATCCCCGAAGGGTTGAAATAGGGGATGAGAGTTTGTATAAAAGTCCTTCATTTCTCAAGATAGTCTAAAGAAACGAAACTTTGTATTTCGGCTTTCGTTAAAATTACGTGTGTCACAGTTTTTCATCATTCAACCCCTAAAGTGGTAAAATAGGGGTTGAAAATTTGTACGAAGCCCTGAAACTTGGTATATGAACTGCGAGTTGAAAATTAAGAAATACGTATATCACAAGAAAATTCGACCCCCAAACCAAAGGGGTAAAATAGGAATTGGCAGTTTGTATGAAAGTCCTTCATTTCTCAAGTTATAGCCATGAAATTTGGTATGTGAGCTACTCGTACCGGTTAAAAATAAAGAAATATGTGTTTCACAGTTTTTAAAAATTCTACCCCCAAACGGGTGAAATAGAGAGTTGGTCGTTCAATCACGCCGCAACAGAGTAAGAGAAACAATTACAATGTAACATAAAACTGTGTAAAATTGTTAAGCTGCCAAATCCGCTTAAAGATGAAACAATTTGTCGCTTAATGTATATATCATATGTATGTATAATCTTCTATTTATCACAGTTTTTACAGTGTGGCTGAATACCTAAACAGTTTATGATTTTATTATTTGACTTTCATGGATTGACATTGTTGTATTTTGAGTAATTGTAACAGTTGACATTGTTAATAATTAAAATATTGTGACATCAGACATGTAATGACATTATAATAATAGGTCTTTACCTATGAAATTGCCGTTTTGTAAGGGAGGGACGTAAAGTCGATTTTTTTTAAATATAATATATTTATTTAATCAAAGCACCATTGCTATCTATGTAGGTACTTTTTCCATCTCATAGGTAGTCTCATAGGTTTACCAAAAAAACCATTCGGACGGGAATCAATAAAATCTTGGAAGGCACTTTGGACTGCCCCATCGGAGTTGGATTTTTTCCCTTGCAAGAAGTTATCCAAATTTCGAAAAAAATGGTAATTTGTTGGAGCAAAGTCCGGGGAGTACGGTGGATGTCTTAGACATTCCAATTGAAGCTCCTCTAATTTGGTAGCCGTCTGTTGTGCAGTGTGTGGTCTAGCGTTGTCCTGAAGCAGCAGTGGCCTAGAGCGATTGACCAGCCTCGGTTACTTAGCAGCTAGCTTTTCCATCATGGTTTGCAGTTGATGACAATAGACATCCGCCGTAATCGTCTGGCGAGATTTAAGGAAGCTGTAGTGAACTACACCGGCACTAGTCCACCAAACGCTCACAAGTAATTTTTTTTGGAGTCCATTTTCGCTTGGGGCAGGATTTGGCTGGTTCACCAGGGTTCAGCCATTGCGATGAGCGTTTCCGATTATCGTACAGGACCCACTTTTCATCACAGGTTTTCGATTTAAAATCCCTTAATTATTGTGCCGGTTGAGTAATGTAAAGCAGCAGTCGACGCGCGTTTGTCGGTTTGCTGCACTCAATTCATGAGGTACCCACGTTTCAAGTTTTTTTCTCCCCAATTTGCTTCAAGTGGATTAAAACAGTTTTATCACTAACACCGCAGCCTGCAGCTAGCTCGGACGTGGTTTGCGATGGATCCGCTTCCACAATAGCCTTCAATTCTTCATTATCAACTTTGGTCTCCAGCCGTCCACGGGGCTTGTTCTGCAGGTCGAAATTTCCAGAATGAAAACTTTGGAACCAAAAACGCACTGTGTTTTATTTTGCGAAACCGCCGCCATACACATCATTAATCCTTCGAGCCGTTTGTGCAGCAGTCGTGCCACGATGGAACTTGTACTCGTAAATAACGCGATATTTCAAGTTTTGCATTTTGTAAACATAGATATAAAGGCCTATTACACTGGGCGTGGCCGCTAGTTCGAGCGTCGCTTATTACACAGCAATAATAGGTCTATTACACTGCACTGTACACAGGGACCCTTACACTTGAATCAGTATAGTGTAATAAGATTTAAAGTGGTCCTTATTTCTGTGTAATAAGCGACGCTCAAATTAGCGGCCACGCCCACCCTTACCATAGGGCCCTGTGGAAAGTGCGGTGTAATAGGCCTATTAGGTTCCGCTGCGCTACAACGGAGACCAATTCTAAATCTATGTTTGTAAACAGAGTAGGTAACGCAAAGTAAAAACTAAAAGAGGAAAAAACAAATGAATTATGGTTTTCAAAACCCAAAAGCATGAAATTGAAATTTCTAACCAAAGAGGAGATATTTGAGATCAAGGTGGCCAGTACGACAAAACGCCAATTTCCTAAGTAAGGACCAAATAGTTGTTAGGCAAGAACTTTCATTGGTTAGTCATGTTTGGTGTTAGCGCCATCTATCACTTGGTCTAAGAACTTTGATAAATACAATAATAATCTCCGGAGCTGGTTAGTTTCAAGACTCAAGGTTCAGTGAACAATGTAGTGCTACTAGATGGAGCAACTGTATCATAAACGTGAAAATTATTCTAATACTGCTTGCAAACTGTGTTTTATTAATAAATATTGGTCTTAATGTATTACCGCCATCTATTAGAAAATCTGGGAACTATGACAAAGCTGAGTCGCATATATATATTACGGCCACACCTACCAAATGGTTAAGCTCTAGGAAAATTATGATATAAAAATATGGAGGGTAGTAGAGGAGTAACATCTCATAAGGGAGAAAAGTTGAAAAAGTGTCCAGTGGTTGCTATAAATAACCGTTCAAAAACCTTCCACAGTGGCGCTGGTGTAGCCAAGGTATGAATGTAGCAATTTTAGATTGAAGTGAACACTGAAGTATGATAATAATGTGGCGCCCCCGATTTAATGCATTTCGACGGATACTTTTTATATACAGAGATGTTACTCCTCTACTCTACCCTCCTTAATAAAAACAATAAAACCTCCAGTGGTTAGATTTAAGGCTCAAGGTTCAGTTAACAATGTACTGCTACTAGATGGAGCTACTGTCACGTTATTGCCCGCGATTTCGACTGGTGGAAATTCTTCTTTCTCGTTGGACAGGATAACATTTGAATTATTTTTATTTGCAGTATTTAGTCGCTCCGCTCACGTCAGACTATCGGTGACCGATTTTTTTTCGGTAAAAAATCAATAAATAATTTTTTATTGATTCCATAATTTACAAAAGTACCTACCTAAGTCTACTGATACGTTGTATGGCCAGTCTCTGCCGCCTAATTTAGGATACCCTGTGGTATAGGCTTTTTTTTATCCACTAGAAGTTAGCCCTTGACTGCGATCTCACTTGATGGTAAGTGATGATGCAGTCTAAGATGGTAGCGGGCTAACCTGTTAGGGGCATGGCAGTTGTATGAAACCCATACCCCTATTCGGTTTCTACACGGCATCGTACCGGAACGCTTCGCGAACGAATCGCTTGGCGGCACGTCTTTGCCGGTAGGGTGGTAACTAGCCACGGCCGAAGCCTCCCACCAGGCCAGACCAGGGAAAATTCAGAAATTATAAATTCCCATATTGACCCTGCCGGGGATTGAACTCGGGACCACAGCGCTACACACTTCGCCACAGAGGTCGTCAAAGGCTACAGTGACTTTCCCTCCTATAAAAATAATGACCAAATGAAACATGTAAGTACCGATTGCAATAATAATTATGAATCTTCCCATGGGACTTTCGCGGACGAAGTCGTGGGCATCATCTAGTTCTTACATAAACTACAGATTTTGCTGAAAAAATGTGAAAAACATATAAATATCCTTAGAGCCTTATCTGGGATGTGGTTGGGTGCCCACCCATACACTCAAAAATTACTGTAGGTACAACGCATTAGTACGTAGCCACATGGACTACTACTAGTCTAGGCAATGGGGCGGTTTGTTGTATGGAGACCTCCGCATTAAATCATCAGTCGTTGAAACTTGACAGGGTTGTAGTATGATATGAACCAATACTTATTCAAAAATATCCAACAAAATATCCATCCGGAAGTTAGGTATTTATACCATAATATTTATGACTGAATATTTTATAGATTTTTTTTAAAATAATAGAAGTTACTATATTATTTATACTCAAAACCTAAATATCAAAAGCAATAATCATACAGGAAATCGATATTTAAACCGATTTTATTATCAAAATTTAGATCTATAACAATTAGGTATATCATAAAAACCCTTACTTTCTGAGTTTTTATTGGATATTTATGTCACCGTAAGATTGTAAAAACCGTTAGATTATAATCTAACTCGGGAAATTGTAAACTGTCGACAGGTCAACCGTTCAATGTTCTGAGGGTCAATTTTTGACATATTAATTGTATTTACATTTTCTTGTGTCTTTCTTGTAGTTTAGGTTAGGTTCTATCGGGTTATTAAATCTAACAGATTACAATCTACCGGAAAATAATGCGCTAAATTGTAATCTTTCGACACTGCGATTTCGCGAGTCTTACGGTGACATATGCATATCAACATAACAATTATGGCATATCCAATTTGCCAGAAAACATAAGTTAAGAAATCAATATATTTCTGGGGATCATGCAATAAGCCTGATGCTGTTGCTTCCATAAAATAATAAAGATATATAATATCATAAAAGTGTCATGAACATCGTCATTAATATTGTGAGACCGAATTTGTTGTTGATAGTCTCAGTTGCTGAATACAACATGCCGTATATTCATCCACATATCTTTATTCTTTTGCAGACATATTTGTCCTTAACACTAGAAATTGCATTCGGAATAATTTGTGGTTGTAAACGAAATATGAAAAATTCAGAAATACGTAATCTTATTGAGAGTTCTGTTCAAAAATTTGTATCTCCTTTTCAAAATCAAAAGGGAAGAGCAATATTGTGCTAGTGCTAAGGACACTACCAGGTTATTTATGTCGAACCATAACCTAACCTACATGAAACAGACAGAAAAACGTAAATATAATGAATATTTCAAAAATTGACACTCAGAACATTGAACGCTTCACAATCTTTCGACAGTTTACAATTTCGCGGGTTAGATTATAATCTAACGGTTTTTAAAATCTTACTGTGACACATATATTTCAGCGAGTGTACAGTGAAAGAAATAAGTTTTTTAACTGTCTAATCTATTATTTAGTAATGCCTGACCCGTCTTGCTAGGTGAGCGATGAAAGCTACGCGACGCAACGCGATGCGATACGACTCCATAAAAAATGACGAACTTATCTGCGCGACAACGTAGGCCACGTAAAGGGTCAGCAACTGTTGCGTCCGCGTAACCATCGCGTTTTGCGGCGTACGGTTTGTTCAAGTTAGATTACGTGATGGTATTGGAAGTAAGTATTCGTCTATTTATACCTACCCATCAAAGCTATATATATATATATATATATATATATATATATATATATATATATATATATAGTTATCTGTAGTAAAAATAAACAAATTTAAAGCGTCATGATATAATTTCGAAGTAGGTTGCAATTTGTAAACTCAACAGTAATTTTACATCTTTAAAACCAAAACAAGAAAAGCCAATGAAAAATAACTCGATTTTAATCCTAATTTTAGGTTTCCACTTTAGGCTGAGGCCAGAGGAGCGTAAATCACAACTCAAAAAATTACGCACGCCTGGCCTTACACCTAACTAAAGTTACCTTTATCCTGACGTTTCTGTTTCAGGGCGCACGCACCGTGACAACTTTTCTAGTGATCCTATTACAGTACGTTACCGATAAATATTAGAAATTAGATTATTTTTAAATCAATCTGCAATGCGCAATAAACAACCGTAGAAGGAGGTGCCAGGGAATGAAATGCTATGTGTTATTCCAGACTATAATCTATCCCTGTGCCAAATTTCATCCAGATCCGTTTAGCCGTTCTGGCATGACAAACATCCATTTGAGGTTTTTTCGTTCCCGCGGGAGCTCTTTAAATTTCCGGAATAAAAAGTAGCCTATGTGTTATTCTAGAGTCTATACTACAATTTAACTCTGTGCCAAATTTCATACAGATCCGTTCAGACATTCTGGCGTGAAGGAGTAACAAACATCCATACATGCATACATCCGTACTTACAAACTTCTAACGTCAGAAAAGGATTTTGGAACATATATAGCCATTAGTCCTAGTGACTAGTTACTATCATATTACACTGAGTTTGATAATATTCTGCTTAAAACGTGAACGTTTTTTGGACCTTGGCCACAAAAAGACGCGCGTGATCTATGAACCAGAACATTCGTCCAAAATCAGAACGCATCGCTCGAGGGTATCTGTTTAACCTACATACTGCTTGAAGCTGCTGCGTCATAACATGTATGGCCTCTGCTTTATAGCATCATGGTATCTTAAAAACAAGTAGGTACTTATCATAGATGCGGAAAAGAAGCCGTTTGACGGAATTATATGGTACTTATAATACGTATAATTAAACATGACATGAAAAACCTTAAGCCCTGCATAGTTGAACTTGATCCTCGTAGTTGAGTTGATTGTGGGTTACATTAATTACCTTAAATTATGATTTGAATATAAAATCGTAATGGGCCTTGGTATAATAACAATACCCACAGTAAAATTCCCGTTACGAAATTCTAGATTCATATACCTACAAAAAGAAATGGTTTTACTTACACAAATCGATGTCGTGCTTATTTTTGGGTGTTCAATCAGCGTTCAATTAGCAATCACCTTCTACGTTTGTATGAAGAAAGCGCTGTCCTGTGGGTATATCCTTTTGGCGTTAAGTGGGTAGGTAATAAGTATATCACGGGTATACACTATACACATAAGGCGAGCGGGACGTGGCACTTGGAATCATTCCCCCACACCTTGTGTGTAAAAGTGTGAAAGGACCAGGTATAGGCCTGGTACTGAACATTAGTTTCCACCATGCATGGTTGCCGCCGAAAATCTTTAAAAGAAAGTTTATTATTTATATAAAAAAAATGGTAAGTATTTAGGTAAGTAGGAACCTTTTTAAAAGCCGATTTACCATGTACGGGTATTATATGGTACCACAAGATAGCTACCAGTCAGTGGCGAGTCCAGGGTAGACAATGGCATCTCTTAGTAACGGGCAATGGCCGGTCATGAAGAACTAACGATTAAGTACCTATTATACTCGGACGAAGTCGCGGGCAAATGCTAAGTATACAGAGTCAAAGCTACAAAATTATATACTTGGTTACATGATAAGATTACTGTAATCAAACGCGTAATTAATACGTAATAATCATAATGATTACAATTATTGTATACCAGAATTATTTAAATAATTACGTTATTTAGAAATGGTGTTTGAATAATTTATTTTTCTTATAAAATGTACAAATTAGTGCTATCTGCCCCAGGGAGTCACTGGATTGGTTATTCCACTTTTCTCCGTTGAAGATCCCCTTCAATGGGGATATGTGGAAAAAAGTTCACAAATACCCATTGACTTTTGGTAAAAAAAAGTTTTGGCTGGACCAAACAACCAGGCGGCGCAAGACAGCGGCGTTTGGAAGTCCTTACATGTTTTTATTCCACTACAAGTTAGCCTTTGACTGAAAGAACCTAAAGGTTCTTGCTTGACTGCGATCTCACCTGGTTATCTAGTCATCTGAGAATGCCACATCTGAAAAGAGTGGGCTAAATACTTACCTATTATCTTCGGACATTAAAGTTTAAACCAAATTGTATATATTTGACGACCTCTCTGGCGCAGTGGTGAGCGCTGTGTCCTCATAGTGGTAGGTCCCGGGTTCGATTCCCGGTAGGGTCAATTTGGGAATTTATAATTTGTGGATAGTTACTACCCTACCGGCTAACACGTACCGACTTAACGATTTAGCGTTTCGGTATGATAACGCGTAGGATACAACTGCCGTGACTCTATAAGCCACTATAATAAAAAAATAGCTCGAGCATTTTTTTGCAGAATTTATTGCCCTCGTGCAATTTTTTTGCAGTTTTTTTTTTAATTTTTGTTAGTCCACTTTACTTCTAAATAAAAATCTTATGGTTTTCTTGCAAGAAGGTTCATAATGATTATTGACTTACAAAACTTGGACTTGGACTTGTACAAAACCTAAAAAATAATAGCATTTAGATGTGCATTGATGAAATTAATTCATGAAATTAAGAATTGTATTTAATTCAATTATTCAATTAAAATTGGTTAAAGTTTTATAAATCAAAAAAGTAAAGGCTGAATAGTCCAGGCTGGGAGTTATAAGCTAGAACCTAGAGACATAAAGTCAATTTAAAAAAACGCAATTACAACAATATCTACTAGATCTTTAATCCGTGCGCGTTACTTTTAAAAGTTACATTGATTTTTCTTAAATTAATAATTAATAAAAGGAGTGGTTTATATGATGTGGTTTTAGATGTGAGAAAAAATCGCGCTATTAATAGCCGCCAAAAATCTCGAAAAAGATATGGGCCTGACAGACCATTTTCTAGTGAGTACCTTTATCTACTCGAGTTTTATTTCGAGTTTTCTTACAAATGTATTGAAAAATATTGTGTGATGCACGGGTTATTAAGGTTTTATCAAACTCGTGACGGTGGTCAGCCATCGGGCTCGCCATTTGAGGGTTTTCATGAGTGAACCTGTATATAAAAACTTACTTTCGCTCTTATGTCACAAACTACTATTGTTGTCCACATTAATATCGACATATTTATTAAGTATAATACATGTTTTCAGATCTACTTGATGTAACTTGGCTCTTGATGTGTTTGTCATAGACAATGTCCGGTACCTGCTACCTACCTGCAGGAAAATAAGACCTTCCTCTTAGGGAAAACCAGATGCGAGTCAGTATGTACTGTAACAAGATCTATTGCAGTGGACACTGGACACCATACTAAAACTATACAAAAACAAGAGAAGAACAAACAAGCCGACCAATATACAATTTCCAAGTTGATGTGCATGTGCATTTTCATTGCGTAAAGTTTGCGTAAAAATCTGGGCTGAAACGGATATCCGGTAACTATATCCGGTATCCGGACTATCCGGCGTAAATTTATTATCTGGCCGGATACCGGATGTTATTTTAATTATGATATATTTTATTTATAACTGAAAAGTTACAAAATCTCACAATAAAGTTCATTCTCTTCAAAAAAACTAAGATATTTTAATTTCGTCTTAAATTACACTCAAATCACGCACTTTACTCAGCTAGTAAACAACAAATTTTCGCAATGCAATTAGTCACTCATCAACCACCGGCCACGATCACTCCCGAAACCATCCGAATTGATCCGATCGCTTTCGCCGTACCTGTGCGGCACTAAACTTGTCACGACCTGCTACGAGACCACGGACCGGATATCCGGCCGCCGGATATTCGGCCATCCGGCTTCGTAGCTAGCCGGATATCCGTTATCCGGTATCCGGCCAAACAACTATCCGTTTCATCTCTACTGGACACCATACTAATAACAATAGTAGGTGTACATTATGTACTTAATAAGAAGTTGCCTATATTATAGCAACTAGCGGTCGCCCGCGTACAATTTCTGATTTCCTATGAGCTTTTCCCGCTGCAAAAAGTCTAGGTATATATAGCAGCTAAAACTAATAAGTAATAAATAATCTTAATGTCGATTGTAAAAACTTATAACCTATATGCAAGCTTCCAACCCCAATTTCACACCCTTTGGGGTGGATTTTCGTAAAATTGCTTACACAGGTTATTTAAAACTAATAACCTTACATCCCGATTATCAAGGCTCTAACTTCAAACACAAAGGTCTTTCACACAAACTTACAGCCTCCATTTCACCCTCTTTGGGGTTAGTTTTCGTAAAATTGATTATAAAGGTTATTTTTATAATTTTAATTAATAACCTAAGTACCGATTTTCAAGTCTCTAACATCAAAAACTTAAAACCCTCATGTAAGCTTCCAACCCCTATCGCACCACTATTGGGGTAGATTTTCGTAAATGCCTATTTTCAGGTCTCTAACTTCAAACACATAGGGCTTTCATACAAACTTACAACCCCCATTACACCCTCTTTGGGGTGAATTTTCGTAAAATTGCTTATCTGGGTTTTTATTATTTATAACTATTAATTTAATTTCCAATTTTCATGTCTCTAACTTCAAAAACAAAGGACTTTCATACAAACTTCCAACCCCTATTTCAACCCCGTATAAAACCCCTGATAAAACCTAACCTAACCTAACCTTAGGTTTTATCGGTTTAATATACCTAACAGATTACAATCTAACGAAAAATAATGCGTTAAATTGTAATCTTTCGACAGTTTGCAATTTCGCGAGTTAGATCAGAATTTAACGCATTATTTTCCGGTAGATTGTAATCTGATAGGTATTTAAACCCGATAAAACCTAAGTGAATGAAGCACTACTTGATTATTTATGTCGAACCCTAACCTAACCTACAAGAAAGAGACAAGAAAACGTAAATAAAATGAATATTTCAAAAATTGAACAGTTTACAATTTTTCGACAGTTTAGAATTTCACGAGTTAGATTATAATCTAACGGTTTTTACAATCTTACGGTGACATATACATATATATAGATACTAGATCACCGAACAGGCGTTTAGAATGAAACAAACAGGAAAGGCGACCAATACAAAATTTCCTTGATGTGATGTTGATGTGTATTTTCATTTAAGTTAGTATAAATCTGGGCTGGCGGGAGATAATGATGCTGAAAATGATTTATATAAGTACACTAGTTAAATCGTAACGTACGCGTAGCCGTTAGTGTCATGATTTAAATTATGTCGCCCTATGTAACGTGTTACATTTATGTAATAATTTTAAACATCTCACTAGTGTCTTAAATACATAGATATGGTTTGTTTTATCCAAGTAGGTAGGTAATTATTTTGATTTATGTTGGTATCATTATACTTATCTACAGTAGGGTGAGTATGGTGTTAGTTTTATGGCGTTCAGTGAGGTGAAAATTAAACTCATAGAGACTTGATGATGCATGCTCCTTCGTCTGCGTGAATTTAGGATTTTATAATACCAGAGAAATATAGCCAATTTCGCTATTAACTGATAGGATTCAAAATTTGCGTCGATACGTTTCTCAATTTTTTTTCTTTTATCCACTACAAGTTAGCCCTTGACTGCGAGCTCACGTGATGGTAAGTAATGATGCAGTCTAAGATGGTAGCGGGTTAACCTGTAAGGGGTATGGCAATTATATTGAATAGAACCAGGCGTTACTTTGCAGAAGTCAACAATAAAGGAATTAGTACTATAATCCGCCACAGTTGACTAATTCTATTTTTCCTGCGAATAAGCGGTTCCTGATTTTATGATAATTTTTGAAACAATTTTCATTTTTTCCAAAATCAACGCAGATCCATAGTTTTCTCTATCTCTGCATTTAAAGAGAAAATTCGCTAGATCTCTAGTTCTCTTATATACTAGGTTATGTATTTCATCTACTAGAAATTACTCCCTAAAGGAACTATATATATAGTATGGCTTCAGCTTCACTGACCGCTTCCAAATGGACAACACTCTCTATACCTATCTATCACAGAGCAAAAGCAGACTATATTACTCTTTATGTGATATCTACCTCATAGAAGTCTTAGTTACAAGTGGTGGTGACTTTTGTACCTACTAGGTTGTTTCCCACGAATAACAAGTAGCTGACAATTTTTCCTACATCTCTGAAGAGTGAAGGCCGCACGTTATATGCCGTGAACTTTTCGACCCCTAGACCGGTACCTACTACCTAGTCAGTTTGTTCGAAAACTGTCGTCGTGGTCAAAGGAAAAAGTCCATATAAATCGTAGCGCTATTCTTTTGTTAATACTCGATACGTGCGTTTAAAATTGCGTGTCTCGTTGTTACTTACGTTCATTCATTCTTCGCGAGACCTACTAGTATTGTCTACAGCAGACGCTCGGATACATTAGTCAAATAAATCTACTATAGTAAATCGTACAATGATTTTGTGGCTATTGTTAGTTCTACTAGTGCTCTGGACTGCGCAGTATAGGTTTAGACGGAGGAGAATGTATGAGTTGGCTTCGAAGGCTTCACATCCGAAGGATTCGTTGCCGGTTATTGGAATATTACATAAATTGTCGGGAAATACGGAAGGTAGGTTATGAGTCTTTTAAAATGTAACAATCACAAATAGTTCATCTTGTTCAATTCATTATATTATTAAACTAGCAGACTTGCCCGCGACATCGTCCGCGTGACATAAGTTTTTCGATTCCCACGGGTACTGCCTAATTTTTTGGGATAATATATAGCCTATGACACTCACAAATAATGTGGCTTTCTATAGGTACCAGAATTTTCAAAATCGGTTCAGTAGATCCAGACTTTACCCCCTACAACGTCACAAACTCACAAACTTTACCTCTTTTTAATATTAGTATATTAGTGATGTGCCGGATCGTTAAAAATGTATATCCGCGGATATGGATATTTGGTGACACGATCCGCGAATACGGATACGGATACGGATTTTAACTCTTTTACTCAATTGGTGTCGGTGCGATGTTTTTTTGCAATATAAATGTGCCAAATATTGGATTTTAATAAATAAAAAAATAATCTGAATGGAATTAAATAGTTTTTCATTGCTACCTAATCACTTATATATAGAATTGCATCTTTGTATTGAAAAAAATATAAGATCCGTGAAAAAAGTAACGGATACGGATATTTCTTCACCGGCGTATATCCGCGAATACGGATACGGATTATGTCCAGGAAGAATAATTTTGTTGTTTTTGCTGTTTCGCCAATGATATACCTGCCGTTCCAAATTTGGACATTCTCCCGTCGTATCTGCCTCTTAATGTATGACATAGGACATTTGTCATAGTCGGGTGCTGTTTTCTTATATTTTGCCGCCTGCTTCGCCAGCTCGTCCGCTCTTTCATTCCCCTGAACTCCTATGTGCGCTTTTATCCAAAACAACTTCACTGTCTTGCCATTTTCTTTTGAATGCTTAAGATTCTCTTTTATAGAAAATGTCAGTGGATTAGTCACGCCGGTATTACAAAGGAGCTCAAGGCAACCTTGAGTCACTGAGGATGTTGATTAAACGTCCGGTTATTGTGTTGGCAGTTTTAGTGGCCTGGTACAGCGCATACATTTCTGCTTGAAATACCGTGCAGAAAGCAGACAGTTTAAACATTTTTGCCAGTATTTCTCGGTCCTCATTCCAACAGGATAGTGATGCGCCAACCTTTTCCTCTATTCTGCTGCCGTCCGTGAATATCAACACCACCTTGATCTTGTGTTTTGCAATTGTTCCCATTTCGAGGTCATGCAAGCATTCGAAACTGACTTCCATCTCTTGAGCCGGATGTGTCGCTTTGAGATAGCTGACCCTCCCCTCCAGTTCGTTCACTCCCAACTTATCCTGCAGTTTACCTCTCTTTGAATTGTTAATTGTACAATCAATTTTTTAGCTGACTCAGGATTTACAGTTCCAAGTGGTTGTGGCATAGTTGTTTCAATAATTGGAGCTCATCGCGATCCTAAGTACTGGGGTCCAGATGCAGAGCATTTCGATCCCGACCGGTTTCTTCCTGAGCGTTATAACTTGCAACATGCCTGCAGCTTCATGCCATTCAGTAATGGACCTCGGAATTGTGTGGGTGAGTGCTTACGGTTGTTTTATTGACACAAACCTTTTATAGAAATAATCATTAACCGATTTCCTTTTTATGGTTCCGTATTATAACAAGTTTTAGTCTAGTCCGTTTTTCTGTGTGTCATACCGTAAGGAAACGGTCGACTGTAGACTTCGATACAATCCACGAAGTAGGAAATATGTGGAGATGAAACGGATATCCTGTAACTATCCGGTATTAGGCATATCTGGCGTAAATTTATTATCCGGCCGGATACCGGATAGTAACTAATATCCGGCCGGATACCGGATGTTCCAAAACTACGACAATTTCCTAAAATCAACTTTAAAACATAATTTTTTGTGAGATAAATAATTAGAAAAAGGGTTATAATTATGATGTCTTATTTGAAACTGAAAAATTACAAAATCTCACAAGAAAGTTCGTTCTCTTCCAAAAAAACGTGGTTTCTTTTTTTGATTTTGTCTTAAATTACACTCAAATCACGCACTTTACTCAGCAAGTAAACAATACATTTTCGCTTTACAATTAATCACTCGTCAACCACCGGCCACGATCACTCATGATGGCACCCAAAACCGCCGGTTTGGCAAACCGCCAAGCCGTCTGTGTGGCGGTAAACTTGTCACGACCTGCTACGAGACCACGGGCCAGATAACCGGCCGCCGGATATTCGGCCATCCGCCTTCATAGCTAGCTGGATATCCGGTATCCGGCCAAATCCGGTCTCGGTATCCGGTTTCATCTCTAGAAATAAAACCATTAAAATAATGATATCGAAGGGCTGGATCGTTAAAGATGAAGGAACGATGCATGAAGAAGAATAGTAGCGCCACTCGCCAGCGAGGCATTTTTTTGTTTATTATAATCTGCAAATAATTTTACCGTGCGTCTTTAATCATGTCAAAATTTTCAGGTTACCAATACGCACTGATGTCAATCAAGACAGCTCTAACGTCGATAGTACGGAACTTTAAAATCATAGGGGAACCAGAGAAAGGTCCCATACCTAACATAAGGGTTAAGCTAGACATCCTGATGAAAGCTGTTGACGACTACCACTTGACCTTGGAGATGAGAATCCCTGGCTCTGCGGAGTCTCAAAAAGTAGCTCCCAATTCCCAACATTTTTCAGCTATCCAAAGCTGAAAAATTTATTCTCTCATAGATCTATTTACATATTTGGAAATTCAGCTTGATTAATTTTCGACCGACGTTTTTTTTTAAATAGCGACGATTTAACTTATTTAAAAGTTGCTTTTTGTAAATATTATGTATAATTTCTGTAGAAATCACTCTAGATACAGGTCAAATAATGCAAAAATAATTATACAAATGTTCAATAAATAAGATTTTTAAGTTTATTTTTTTATTATCCCTTGAAATTATGCACCTAATCATCAAAAAGCAATTTTACATCGATAGTATAATATGTTATAATTACCCGTAACGAGCAATCAAAATAACATTAAAATAATATAAGCGTTTTTATTGTAATAATTATTATTGCTATAATAATTTAAAGTTCAAAAGTGCTTCCCCATGTAATTGCTTCGTAGAGAACGTTTTACTGACAATATCTTATGAATTAATTGCTATAGATCATAATTTACTTTATAGATTTATTTGTATGAAAGTCCGTCATTTCTCAAGTTATATCCATGAAACTTGGTATACGAGCTACTGGTTGAAAATGAAGAAATACGTGTTTCACAGTTTTTAAAAATTCTATCCCCGAAGGGTTGAAATAGGGGATGAGAGTTTGTATAAAAGTCCTTCATTTCTCAAGATAGTCTAAAGAAACGAAACTTTGTATTTCGGCTTTCGTTAAAATTACGTGTGTCACAGTTTTTCATCATTCAACCCCTAAAGTGGTAAAATAGGGGTTGAAAATTTGTACGAAGCCCTGAAACTTGGTATATGAACTGCGAGTTGAAAATTAAGAAATACGTATATCACAAGAAAATTCGACCCCCAAACCAAAGGGGTAAAATAGGAATTGGCAGTTTGTATGAAAGTCCTTCATTTCTCAAGTTATAGCCATGAAATTTGGTATGTGAGCTACTCGTACCGGTTAAAAATAAAGAAATATGTGTTTCACAGTTTTTAAAAATTCTACCCCCAAACGGGTGAAATAGAGAGTTGGTCGTTCAATCACGCCGCAACAGAGTAAGAGAAACAATTACAATGTAACATAAAACTGTGTAAAATTGTTAAGCTGCCAAATCCGCTTAAAGATGAAACAATTTGTCGCTTAATGTATATATCATATGTATGTATAATCTTCTATTTATCACAGTTTTTACAGTGTGGCTGAATACCTAAACAGTTTATGATTTTATTATTTGACTTTCATGGATTGACATTGTTGTATTTTGAGTAATTGTAACAGTTGACATTGTTAATAATTAAAATATTGTGACATCAGACATGTAATGACATTATAATAATAGGTCTTTACCTATGAAATTGCCGTTTTGTAAGGGAGGGACGTAAAGTCGATTTTTTTTAAATATAATATATTTATTTAATCAAAGCACCATTGCTATCTATGTAGGTACTTTTTCCATCTCATAGGTAGTCTCATAGGTTTACCAAAAAAACCATTCGGACGGGAATCAATAAAATCTTGGAAGGCACTTTGGACTGCCCCATCGGAGTTGGATTTTTTCCCTTGCAAGAAGTTATCCAAATTTCGAAAAAAATGGTAATTTGTTGGAGCAAAGTCCGGGGAGTACGGTGGATGTCTTAGACATTCCAATTGAAGCTCCTCTAATTTGGTAGCCGTCTGTTGTGCAGTGTGTGGTCTAGCGTTGTCCTGAAGCAGCAGTGGCCTAGAGCGATTGACCAGCCTCGGTTACTTAGCAGCTAGCTTTTCCATCATGGTTTGCAGTTGATGACAATAGACATCCGCCGTAATCGTCTGGCGAGATTTAAGGAAGCTGTAGTGAACTACACCGGCACTAGTCCACCAAACGCTCACAAGTAATTTTTTTTGGAGTCCATTTTCGCTTGGGGCAGGATTTGGCTGGTTCACCAGGGTTCAGCCATTGCGATGAGCGTTTCCGATTATCGTACAGGACCCACTTTTCATCACAGGTTTTCGATTTAAAATCCCTTAATTATTGTGCCGGTTGAGTAATGTAAAGCAGCAGTCGACGCGCGTTTGTCGGTTTGCTGCACTCAATTCATGAGGTACCCACGTTTCAAGTTTTTTTCTCCCCAATTTGCTTCAAGTGGATTAAAACAGTTTTATCACTAACACCGCAGCCTGCAGCTAGCTCGGACGTGGTTTGCGATGGATCCGCTTCCACAATAGCCTTCAATTCTTCATTATCAACTTTGGTCTCCAGCCGTCCACGGGGCTTGTTCTGCAGGTCGAAATTTCCAGAATGAAAACTTTGGAACCAAAAACGCACTGTGTTTTATTTTGCGAAACCGCCGCCATACACATCATTAATCCTTCGAGCCGTTTGTGCAGCAGTCGTGCCACGATGGAACTTGTACTCGTAAATAACGCGATATTTCAAGTTTTGCATTTTGTAAACATAGATATAAAGGCCTATTACACTGGGCGTGGCCGCTAGTTCGAGCGTCGCTTATTACACAGCAATAATAGGTCTATTACACTGCACTGTACACAGGGACCCTTACACTTGAATCAGTATAGTGTAATAAGATTTAAAGTGGTCCTTATTTCTGTGTAATAAGCGACGCTCAAATTAGCGGCCACGCCCACCCTTACCATAGGGCCCTGTGGAAAGTGCGGTGTAATAGGCCTATTAGGTTCCGCTGCGCTACAACGGAGACCAATTCTAAATCTATGTTTGTAAACAGAGTAGGTAACGCAAAGTAAAAACTAAAAGAGGAAAAAACAAATGAATTATGGTTTTCAAAACCCAAAAGCATGAAATTGAAATTTCTAACCAAAGAGGAGATATTTGAGATCAAGGTGGCCAGTACGACAAAACGCCAATTTCCTAAGTAAGGACCAAATAGTTGTTAGGCAAGAACTTTCATTGGTTAGTCATGTTTGGTGTTAGCGCCATCTATCACTTGGTCTAAGAACTTTGATAAATACAATAATAATCTCCGGAGCTGGTTAGTTTCAAGACTCAAGGTTCAGTGAACAATGTAGTGCTACTAGATGGAGCAACTGTATCATAAACGTGAAAATTATTCTAATACTGCTTGCAAACTGTGTTTTATTAATAAATATTGGTCTTAATGTATTACCGCCATCTATTAGAAAATCTGGGAACTATGACAAAGCTGAGTCGCATATATATATTACGGCCACACCTACCAAATGGTTAAGCTCTAGGAAAATTATGATATAAAAATATGGAGGGTAGTAGAGGAGTAACATCTCATAAGGGAGAAAAGTTGAAAAAGTGTCCAGTGGTTGCTATAAATAACCGTTCAAAAACCTTCCACAGTGGCGCTGGTGTAGCCAAGGTATGAATGTAGCAATTTTAGATTGAAGTGAACACTGAAGTATGATAATAATGTGGCGCCCCCGATTTAATGCATTTCGACGGATACTTTTTATATACAGAGATGTTACTCCTCTACTCTACCCTCCTTAATAAAAACAATAAAACCTCCAGTGGTTAGATTTAAGGCTCAAGGTTCAGTTAACAATGTACTGCTACTAGATGGAGCTACTGTCACGTTATTGCCCGCGATTTCGACTGGTGGAAATTCTTCTTTCTCGTTGGACAGGATAACATTTGAATTATTTTTATTTGCAGTATTTAGTCGCTCCGCTCACGTCAGACTATCGGTGACCGATTTTTTTTCGGTAAAAAATCAATAAATAATTTTTTATTGATTCCATAATTTACAAAAGTACCTACCTAAGTCTACTGATACGTTGTATGGCCAGTCTCTGCCGCCTAATTTAGGATACCCTGTGGTATAGGCTTTTTTTTATCCACTAGAAGTTAGCCCTTGACTGCGATCTCACTTGATGGTAAGTGATGATGCAGTCTAAGATGGTAGCGGGCTAACCTGTTAGGGGCATGGCAGTTGTATGAAACCCATACCCCTATTCGGTTTCTACACGGCATCGTACCGGAACGCTTCGCGAACGAATCGCTTGGCGGCACGTCTTTGCCGGTAGGGTGGTAACTAGCCACGGCCGAAGCCTCCCACCAGGCCAGACCAGGGAAAATTCAGAAATTATAAATTCCCATATTGACCCTGCCGGGGATTGAACTCGGGACCACAGCGCTACACACTTCGCCACAGAGGTCGTCAAAGGCTACAGTGACTTTCCCTCCTATAAAAATAATGACCAAATGAAACATGTAAGTACCGATTGCAATAATAATTATGAATCTTCCCATGGGACTTTCGCGGACGAAGTCGTGGGCATCATCTAGTTCTTACATAAACTACAGATTTTGCTGAAAAAATGTGAAAAACATATAAATATCCTTAGAGCCTTATCTGGGATGTGGTTGGGTGCCCACCCATACACTCAAAAATTACTGTAGGTACAACGCATTAGTACGTAGCCACATGGACTACTACTAGTCTAGGCAATGGGGCGGTTTGTTGTATGGAGACCTCCGCATTAAATCATCAGTCGTTGAAACTTGACAGGGTTGTAGTATGATATGAACCAATACTTATTCAAAAATATCCAACAAAATATCCATCCGGAAGTTAGGTATTTATACCATAATATTTATGACTGAATATTTTATAGATTTCTTTTTAAAATAATAGAAGTTACTATATTATTTATACTCAAAACCTAAATATCAAAAGCAATAATCATACAGGAAATCGATATTTAAACCGATTTTATTATCAAAATTTAGATCTATAACAATTAGGTATATCATAAAAACCCTTACTTTCTGAGTTTTTATTGGATATTTATGTCACCGTAAGATTGTAAAAACCGTTAGATTATAATCTAACTCGGGAAATTGTAAACTGTCGACAGGTCAACCGTTCAATGTTCTGAGGGTCAATTTTTGACATATTAATTGTATTTACATTTTCTTGTGTCTTTCTTGTAGTTTAGGTTAGGTTCTATCGGGTTATTAAATCTAACAGATTACAATCTACCGGAAAATAATGCGCTAAATTGTAATCTTTCGACACTGCGATTTCGCGAGTCTTACGGTGACATATGCATATCAACATAACAATTATGGCATATCCAATTTGCCAGAAAACATAAGTTAAGAAATCAATATATTTCTGGGGATCATGCAATAAGCCTGATGCTGTTGCTTCCATAAAATAATAAAGATATATAATATCATAAAAGTGTCATGAACATCGTCATTAATATTGTGAGACCGAATTTGTTGTTGATAGTCTCAGTTGCTGAATACAACATGCCGTATATTCATCCACATATCTTTATTCTTTTGCAGACATATTTGTCCTTAACACTAGAAATTGCATTCGGAATAATTTGTGGTTGTAAACGAAATATGAAAAATTCAGAAATACGTAATCTTATTGAGAGTTCTGTTCAAAAATTTGTATCTCCTTTTCAAAATCAAAAGGGAAGAGCAATATTGTGCTAGTGCTAAGGACACTACCAGGTTATTTATGTCGAACCATAACCTAACCTACATGAAACAGACAGAAAAACGTAAATATAATGAATATTTCAAAAATTGACACTCAGAACATTGAACGCTTCACAATCTTTCGACAGTTTACAATTTCGCGGGTTAGATTATAATCTAACGGTTTTTAAAATCTTACTGTGACACATATATTTCAGCGAGTGTACAGTGAAAGAAATAAGTTTTTTAACTGTCTAATCTATTATTTAGTAATGCCTGACCCGTCTTGCTAGGTGAGCGATGAAAGCTACGCGACGCAACGCGATGCGATACGACTCCATAAAAAATGACGAACTTATCTGCGCGACAACGTAGGCCACGTAAAGGGTCAGCAACTGTTGCGTCCGCGTAACCATCGCGTTTTGCGGCGTACGGTTTGTTCAAGTTAGATTACGTGATGGTATTGGAAGTAAGTATTCGTCTATTTATACCTACCCATCAAAGCTATATATATATATATATATATATATATATATATATATATATAGTTATCTGTAGTAAAAATAAACAAATTTAAAGCGTCATGATATAATTTCGGCAATTTGTAAACTCAACAGTAATTTTACATCTTTAAAACCAAAACAAGAAAAGCCAATGAAAAATAACTCGATTTTAATCCTAATTTTAGGTTTCCACTTTAGGCTGAGGCCAGAGGAGCGTAAATCACAACTCAAAAAATTACGCACGCCTGGCCTTACACCTAACTAAAGTTACCTTTATCCTGACGTTTCTGTTTCAGGGCGCACGCACCGTGACAACTTTTCTAGTGATCCTATTACAGTACGTTACCGATAAATATTAGAAATTAGATTATTTTTAAATCAATCTGCAATGCGCAATAAACAACCGTAGAAGGAGGTGCCAGGGAATGAAATGCTATGTGTTATTCCAGACTATAATCTATCCCTGTGCCAAATTTCATCCAGATCCGTTTAGCCGTTCTGGCATGACAAACATCCATTTGAGGTTTTTTCGTTCCCGCGGGAGCTCTTTAAATTTCCGGAATAAAAAGTAGCCTATGTGTTATTCTAGAGTCTATACTACAATTTAACTCTGTGCCAAATTTCATACAGATCCGTTCAGACATTCTGGCGTGAAGGAGTAACAAACATCCATACATGCATACATCCGTACTTACAAACTTCTAACGTCAGAAAAGGATTTTGGAACATATATAGCCATTAGTCCTAGTGACTAGTTACTATCATATTACACTGAGTTTGATAATATTCTGCTTAAAACGTGAACGTTTTTTGGACCTTGGCCACAAAAAGACGCGCGTGATCTATGAACCAGAACATTCGTCCAAAATCAGAACGCATCGCTCGAGGGTATCTGTTTAACCTACATACTGCTTGAAGCTGCTGCGTCATAACATGTATGGCCTCTGCTTTATAGCATCATGGTATCTTAAAAACAAGTAGGTACTTATCATAGATGCGGAAAAGAAGCCGTTTGACGGAATTATATGGTACTTATAATACGTATAATTAAACATGACATGAAAAACCTTAAGCCCTGCATAGTTGAACTTGATCCTCGTAGTTGAGTTGATTGTGGGTTACATTAATTACCTTAAATTATGATTTGAATATAAAATCGTAATGGGCCTTGGTATAATAACAATACCCACAGTAAAATTCCCGTTACGAAATTCTAGATTCATATACCTACAAAAAGAAATGGTTTTACTTACACAAATCGATGTCGTGCTTATTTTTGGGTGTTCAATCAGCGTTCAATTAGCAATCACCTTCTACGTTTGTATGAAGAAAGCGCTGTCCTGTGGGTATATTCTTTTGGCGTTAAGTGGGTAGGTAATAAGTATATCACGGGTATACACTATACACATAAGGCGAGCGGGACGTGGCACTTGGAATCATTCCCCCACACCTTGTGTGTAAAAGTGTGAAAGGACCAGGTAGGCCTGGTACTGAACATTAGTTTCCACCATGCATGGTTGCCGCCGAAAATCTTTAAAAGAAAGTTTATTATTTATATAAAAAAAATGGTAAGTATTTAGGTAAGTAGGAACCTTTTTAAAAGCCGATTTACCATGTACGGGTATTATATGGTACCACAAGATAGCTACCAGTCAGTGGCGAGTCCAGGGTAGACAATGGCATCTCTTAGTAACGGGCAATGGCCGGTCATGAAGAACTAACGATTAAGTACCTATTATACTCGGACGAAGTCGCGGGCAAATGCTAAGTATACAGAGTCAAAGCTACAAAATTATATACTTGGTTACATGATAAGATTACTGTAATCAAACGCGTAATTAATACGTAATAATCATAATGATTACAATTATTGTATACCAGAATTATTTAAATAATTACGTTATTTAGAAATGGTGTTTGAATAATTTATTTTTCTTATAAAATGTACAAATTAGTGCTATCTGCCCCAGGGAGTCACTGGATTGGTTATTCCACTTTTCTCCGTTGAAGATCCCCTTCAATGGGGATATGTGGAAAAAAGTTCACAAATACCCATTGACTTTTGGTAAAAAAAAGTTTTGGCTGGACCAAACAACCAGGCGGCGCAAGACAGCGGCGTTTGGAAGTCCTTACATGTTTTTATTCCACTACAAGTTAGCCTTTGACTGAAAGAACCTAAAGGTTCTTGCTTGACTGCGATCTCACCTGGTTATCTAGTCATCTGAGAATGCCACATCTGAAAAGAGTGGGCTAAATACTTACCTATTATCTTCGGACATTAAAGTTTAAACCAAATTGTATATATTTGACGACCTCTCTGGCGCAGTGGTGAGCGCTATGTCCTCATAGTGGTAGGTCCCGGGTTCGATTCCCGGTAGGGTCAATTTGGGAATTTATAATTTGTGGATAGTTACTACCCTACCGGCTAACACGTACCGACTTAACGATTTAGCGTTTCGGTATGATAACGCGTAGGATACAACTGCCGTGACCCTATAAGCCACTATAATAAAAAAATAGCTCGAGCATTTTTTTGCAGAATTTATTGCCCTCGTGCTATTTTTTTGCAGTTTTTTTTATAATTTTTGTTAGTCCACTTTACTTCTAAATAAAAATCTTATGGTTTTCTTGCAAGAAGGTTCATAATGATTATTGACTTACAAAACTTGGACTTGGACTTGTACAAAACCTAAAAAATAATAGCATTTAGATGTGCATTGATGAAATTAATTCATGAAATTAAGAATTGTATTTAATTTAATTATTAAATTAAAATTGGTTAAAGTTTTATAAATCAAAAAAGTAAAGGCTGAATAGTCCAGGCTGGGAATTATAAGCTAGAACCTAGAGACATAAAGTCAATTTAAAAAAACGCAATTACAACAATATACTAGATCTTTAATCCGTGCGCGTTACTTTTAAAAGTTACATTGATTTTTCTTAAATTAATAATTAATAAAAGGAGTGGTTTATATGATGTGGTTTTAGATGTGAGAAAAAATCGCGCTATTAATAGCCGCCAAAAATCTCGAAAAAGATATGGGCCTGACAGACCATTTTCTAGTGAGTACCTTTATCTACTCGAGTTTTATTTCGAGCTTTCTTACAAATGTATTGAAAAATATTGTGTGATGCACGGGTTATTAAGGTTTTATCAAACTCGTGACGGTGGTCAGCCATCGGGCTCGCCATTTGAGGGTTTTCATGAGTGAACCTGTATATAAAAACTTACTTTCGCTCTTATGTCACAAACTACTATTGTTGTCCACATTAATATCGACATATTTATTAAGTATAATACATGTTTTCAGATCTACTGGATGTAACTTGGCTCTTGATGTGTTTGTCATAGACAATGTCCGGTACCTGCTACCTACCTGCAGGAAAATAAGACCTTCCTCTTAGGGAAAACCAGATGCGAGTCAGTATGTACTGTAACAAGATCTATTGCAGTGGACACTGGACACTAGAGATGAAACGGATATCCGGTAACTATATCCGGTATCCGGACTATCCGGCGTAAATTTATTATCTGGCCGGATACCGGATGTTATTTTAATTATGATATATTTTATTTATAACTGAAAAGTTACAAAATCTCACAATAAAGTTCATTCTCTTCAAAAAAACTAAGATATTTTAATTTCGTCTTAAATTACACTCAAATCACGCACTTTACTCAGCTAGTAAACAACAAATTTTCGCAATGCAATTAGTCACTCATCAACCACCGGCCACGATCACTCCCGAAACCATCCGAATTGATCCGATCGCTTTCGCCGTACCTGTGCGGCACTAAACTTGTCACGACCTGCTACGAGACCACGGACCGAATATCCGGCCGCCGGATATTCGGCCATCCGGCTTCGTAGCTAGCCGGATATCCGTTATCCGGTATCCGGCCAAACAACTATCCGTTTCATCTCTACTGGACACCATACTAATAACAATAGTAGGTGTACATTATGTACTTAATAAGAAGTTGCCTATATTATAGCAACTAGCGGTCGCCCGCGTACAATTTCTGATTTCCTATGAGCTTTTCCCGCTGCAAAAAGTCCAGGTATATATAGCAGCTAAAACTAATAAGTAATAAATAATCTTAATGTCGATTGTAAAAACTTATAACCTATATGCAAGCTTCCAACCCCAATTTCACACCCTTTGGGGTGGATTTTCGTAAAATTGCTTACACAGGTTATTTAAAACTATTATCCTTACATCCCGATTATCAAGGCTCTAACTTCAAACACAAAGGTCTTTCACACAAACTTACAGCCTCCATTTCACCCTCTTTGGGGTTAATTTTCGTAAAATTGATTATAAAGGTTATTTTTATAATTTTAATTAATAACCTAAGTACCGATTTTCAAGTCTCTAACATCAAAAACTTAAAACCCTCATGTAAGCTTCCAACCCCTATCGCACCACTATTGGGGTAGATTTTCGTAAATGCCTATTTTCAGGTCTCTAACTTCAAACACATAGGACTTTCATACAAACTTACAACCCCCATTACACCCTCTTTGGGGTGAATTTTCGTAAAATTGCTTATCTGGGTTTTTATTATTTATAACTATTAATTTAATTTCCAATTTTCATGTCTCTAACTTCAAAAACAAAGGACTTTCATACAAACTTCCAACCCCTATTTCAACCCCGTATAAAACCCCCGATAAAACCTAACCTAACCTAACCTTAGGTTTTATCGGTTTAATATACGTAACAGATTACAATCTAACGAAAAATAATGCGTTAAATTGTAATCTTTCGACAGTTTGCAATTTCGCGAGTTAGATAGAGAATTTAACGTATTATTTTCCGGTATATTGTAATCTGATAGGTATTTAAACCCGATAAAACCTAAGCGAATGAAGCACTACTTGATTATTTATGTCGAACCCTAACCTAACCTACAAGAAAGAGACAAGAAAACGTAAATAAAATGAATATTTCAAAAATTGAACAGTTTACAATTTTTCGACAGTTTAGAATTTCACGAGTTAGATTATAATCTAACGGTTTTTACAATTTTACGGTGACATATATAGATACTAGATCACCGAACAGGCGTTTAGAATGAAACAAATAGGAAAGGCGACCAATACAAAATTTCCTTGATGTGATGTTGATGTGTATTTTCATTTAAGTTAGTATAAATCTGGGCTGGCGGGAGATAATGATGCTGAAAATGATTTATATAAGTACACTAGTTAAATCGTAACGTACGCGTAGCCGTTAGTGTCATGATTTAAATTATGTCGCCCTACGTAACGTGTTACATTTATGTAATAATTTTAAACATCTCACTAGTGTCTTAAATACATAGATATGGTTTGTTTTATCCAAGTAGGTAGGTAATTATTTTGATTTATGTTGGTATCATTATACTTATCTACAGTAGGGTGAGTATGGTGTTAGTTTTATGGCGTTCAGTGAGGTGAAAATTAAACTCATAGAGACTTGATGGTGCATGCTCCTTCGTCTGCGTGAATTTAGGATTTTATAATACCAGAGAAATATAGCCAATCTCGCTATTAACTGATAGGATTCAAAATTTGCGTCGATACGTTTCTCAATTTTTTTTCTTTTATCCACTACAAGTTAGCCCTTGACTGCGAGCTCACGTGATGGTAAGTAATGATGCAGTCTAAGATGGTAGCGGGTTAACCTGTAAGGGGTATGGCAATTATATTGAATAGAACCAGGCGTTACTTTGCAGAAGTCCACAATAAAGGAATTAGTACTATAATCCGCCACAGTTGACTAATTCTATTTTTCCTGCGAATAAGCGGTTCCTGATTTTATGATAATTTTTGAAACAATTTTCCTTTTTTAGTTTTCTCTATCTCTGCATTTAAAGAGAAAATTCGCTAGATCTCTAGTTCTCTTATATACTAGGTTATGTATTTCATCTACTAGAAATTACTCCCTAAAGGAACTATATATATAGTATGGCTTCAGTTTCGTTGACCGCTTCCAAATGGACAACACTCTCTATACCTATCTATCACAGAGCAAAAGCAGACTATATTACTCTTTATGTGATATCTACCTCATAGAAGTCTTAGTTACAAGTGGTGGTGACTTTTGTACCTACTAGGTTGTTTCCCACGAATAACAAGTAGCTGACAATTTTTCCTACATCTATGAAGAGTGAAGGCCGCACGTTATATGCCGTGAACTTTTCGACCCCTAGACCGGTACCTACTACCTAGTCAGTTTGTTCGAAAACTGTCGTCGCGGTCAAAGGAAAAAGTCCATATAAATCGTAGCGCTATTCTTTTGTTAATACGCGATACGTGCGTTTAAAATTGCGTGTCTCGTTGTTACTTACGTTCATTCATTCTTCGCGAGACCTACTAGTATTGTCTACAGCAGGCGCTCTGATACATTAGTCAAATAAATCTACTATAGTAAATCGTACAATGATTTTGTGGCTATTGTTAGTTCTACTAGTGCTCTGGACTGCGCAGTATAGGTTTAGACGGAGGAGAATGTATGAGTTGGCTTCGAAGGCTTCACATCCGAAGGATTCGTTGCCGGTTATTGGAATATTACATAAATTGTCGGGAAATACGGAAGGTAGGTTATGAGTCTTTTAAAATGTAACAATCACAAATAGTTCATCTTGTTCAATTCATTATATTATTAAACTAGCAGACTTGCCCGCGACTTCGTCCGCGTGACATAAGTTTTTCAATTCCCACGGGTACTGCCTAATTTTTTGGGATAATATATAGCCTATGACACTCACAAATAATGTGGCTTTCTATAGGTACCAGAATTTTCAAAATCGGTTCAGTAGATCCAGACTCTACCCCCTACAACGTCACAAACTCACAAACTTTACCTCTTTTTAATATTAGTATATTAGTGATGTGCCGGATCGTTAAAAATGTATATCCGCGGATATGGATATTTGGTGACACGATCCGCGGATACGGATACGGATACGGATTTTAACTCTTTTACTCAATTGGTGTCGGTGCGATGTTTTTTTGCAATATAAATGTGCCAAATATTGGATTTTAATAAATAAAAAAATAATCTGAATGGAATTAAATAGTTTTTCATTGCTACCTAATCACTTATATATAGAATTGCATCTTTGTATTGAAAAAAATATAAGATCCGTGAAAAAAGTAACGGATACAGATATTTCTTCACCGGCGTATATCCGCGAATACGGATACGGATATCCGTACATCACTATCACTAATTAGTATAGATAATTAAATATATAATACGTATATTGATGGTTGATGGTACAGTGGCTGAGCGCTGTAGTCTTTTTATGGAAGGTCCTAAATTTTCTATGGTCTGGATTGTTAGGAGGCTTCGGCCGTGGCTAGTTACCATCCTACCGACAAAGACGTGCCGACAAGCGATTTAGCGTTCCGGTACGATGTCGTGTAGAAAATTATTAGGAGTAAGTAAGGGTTTTTAATATAATACCTATAATAACTGCCATACCCCTAACAAGTTAGCCCGCTACCATCTTAGACTTGATCATCACTTACCACCAGGTGGATCGCAGTCAAAGGCTTACTTGTGTTGCGATAAAAAATAATAAGTAATCTTTTCAGACATATTGACTTATTTGAAAAAAATCAGCTATGAAGCAATGGAGACTGATGGCGTTGTAACTGGCTGGCTCAATCACATTCTTTATTTCTGTAAGCATTATTTTTTATTCCTAGGTCTTGCCTTAGGTATAAATATGATAAACATATTTGTTCATCAGTAGAATACAACAAGGTACGCGATGACGTAACGGTTCGATTCCCGATTAGGAGGCAGTTTGGGAAATATATAATTTCCTTTTCACTGGTTTGGTGCGTTAAGATGTGGGCTTGTGGCTTGTTATGGTCGACAAAGATTATCTGTACGCCTACGTAATATTGTGGGAACAAAGACGGAAACAATACATGTAAATGTTTGGCTTTGATTAAGCCTTAAATAACGAAATTCTTGAAATTAACATAAACTTTAAATTTTGAACTCGATTCAAATAAATTTTAATAAAAATAGGAAATCTAATTCTAACTTCGCCCGTGTTTTTTTAACTCAACAGTAGTAGTAAATCCCGTGGACATAGAGATGGTTTTGAAAACGTGCATGGAAAAGGATGACCTACATAGATTTATACGAAAAATAATCGGCAACGGCGGCATTTTTGCACCAGGTACGCCAGGAGACTCCAAACTTCTTGAACGCTCTGAAGTTTGAAGGAGTACTCACCCCACAAAGCATCCAAAAAGCTGGGAGTTACCTACATACATATCATCATATTACCTACTGTTTTTTAATAATAGGTATTTCCTAAACATAACATATTTCGGGTCAGCTGGCCAGCGCCAACGGAGCATGAAAGCCAGCGGACTTCTGCCATGTGAACTGTTGTTGCTGCAAGATTTCAGCTGGTGTAAGAACCATGTACCTACCTAGTAGGAAAATGTTTAAATTTATCTATTTAGTTAAGTAGTTTAGTTTAGAACCCTTGTTAACTATAAATAAAATGTTATGAATTTTAATTTAAGCATTTTACATTTTCGACATGTTTGAAAATTAAACGAGGACGAAGGAATCTATGAATTGAATATACTTCCTATATTTATTATTCAAAGCAGGTTTACCGATGCATACTTATTGTTATTATGTTTTAGTTCCCATTTGGAGACGCCGAAGAAAAATCCTAGTGCCAGCGTTTAGCCCGAAGATTGTTGAAAGCTTTATCGAGGTCTTTACAGAGCAAAGCCAGATAATTGTGCAAAGATTGACCAGGATGTGCGGATCTGGACCTTTCAATGTCTTCCCGTTTGTGTCAACTTACTCTTTGGATTCCGTTTGTGGTAAGTTTATCGTCATCGTAGCCGTACCCGTAAGTAGGAGCGGCAAAATGTGCGCGCAAAGCAAGTGCTACGAACGGATATTATTGTCGCTTTCGCGCAGCTTCTGCCGTCCAATTTCCTAATAATAATGAAAGAAAATGAGTGAGATCTATAAAGATCGAAGTATCCTTACCTGCTTGAATTTCTTGTCAGAATCGGAAACAGAACTTATATACTCTCTAAATCAATGGATTTTTTTTTAAAGATTTTAACTTTGAATTTTGAAAAAAAGAACACATAAACCGTAAATAAAAATTTATTAGCGTTAAGTTTGATTTAAGCAATATAAGACGGCGGCAGACAGATCATGATGACTCCAATGATTTACATTGGAATCATTGAGCGCCCTTTAATTAACTTAAAACAGTCTATGTTTTGAAAGCTATGTAAATCATTGCAAAACACGGACGCCCCTAATTCACTAAAAGCCTGTGGCTTCACTAAACCAATTGGTTAACTATAAACACGTCGCGTCGTCGCACAAACCTACTACCTACAAGGAATGGGTGCCGGGATGCAACCTTGGTCATAAGTACATGCTATTTTTTATTATTTTTTCCCGGAATATCAAAGATTTTCCACGGGATTCTGAAAAACCTTTAATCTAAATCCACGCGGACGAAGTCTTTGGCACCATCTCCTAGTGCCTGATAGGTATATGTTACCATGGTACTCTGATTGGTGCATATTGTGTTTCCATGTTGGTTACATAATAGGCAATAAAAACTAAGTAATAAGTCACTAATACAAGCTCTGTTACTTAGGTACATTTTGAAGCTATAGTTTCTAAATTCCAGACAATCTAGCAATATTTCGGCACGTGTGATATTAAAAGTCGCACTAGTTACATTATTATCAAAGCTTATATCAAAGTCAAAGCTTTTTGGTTGGTTTGACCTTAACATTGCTTTAAATCTACGTTTATAATACCATTAAAAGTACACGCGAAGTCAGCATTTGATTTACGAGTTCTCAGCCAAAAATAATCCTAAACTTAAAGTTAACTGTTTGATTAGCATATTATTTGCAAAATATTTGCAACCGTTTCCTGCGTAAATAAGTATTTTCATCTAAATAGACTTTTAAAAATCGCTTTTAAAGTCAAATTAATGTAACTGTAACTACTTCGAAAATCAAAATGCCCTTGCTACCGAGACCTTTTATACTTAGGCGTTTACACTCTGTTCAAAAGGTCCACTTAAAATAAGTACATGCGAACTGCTGTTTCAATTTAGACGGTTGCAATCGCATCGTACGCGGATACGGCTACGACATCACCCTCCTATCCGGGGGGTCGGGGTTCGATCCCTGAGCTTTTCAATGCTTTGTGCGTTTTTAAGTTTACTTTCCCTATTTTAACGGCGATGGCTTTATAAAGAAGAAGGCGATGACTCAAAATCAACGCAAATACGTTAGCAAACACAAATCCATTATTTTGATAGAAAGGTCTAAAGTATCAATGCACTGCCAACAATCTATAAAAACTTTCTTCAGAAACAGCGATGGGGGTAAAAGTAAATGCGCAGACGAACTCAAATTCACCATTCTTGACGAGCCTGGCGAGCGCTTTTAACATTGCTTGCGAAAGGATCTTCCACTTGTGGCTGCAACCTGAATGGTTGTTCAAACTCTTCCCACAGTACACCAAACACCAGCAATACATTAAGACTCTGCATGACTTTACAGATGAGGTACGTACCTATGTGATGAAAAATTATTCCGCAAAAGGAATAGGCATGATGCGTATGTCAAAAATATATATGGTTCAAAATTATTTTTTACTCATTTTATTAAATAGAGGGAGAGATCCAAAAGATCATTTTAAACAATAGGTTAAAGAAAAAAGTATGTACGTTGAAATTTGATAATTTCACAAGTCACAGCTATGTATTTCAAACAAACTTCCATACCAGAAGCGCGTTTTAGTAGCGATTTGATTGAGTTATCATCATCCTTATTCTGACCTATTGTTCCCTATGTACCTAGCACAGCGATGCAGCTGTCCAAACCTTGGCTTGGAACCCGCTGTTCGTGATTTTTCAGAATAGAAAAAAGAATTCAAGGCTACCATCCATCAGGCCACCATGAAACCATATATTTTCTCTTTTTTACGAAAAAGCCTCTTGTTAAACCACACCACTCACCCACCCAACTAGTAAAAATATTACTTAGCTACAACCCTAAACTATTTTAATATCTATTTTATTAGGTAATCCGAAAAAAAAGGGATGAGTTACAGAATGAAAAACATAATCAACCCGAAGCTGACAGTCATTATGGTATGTGTTTTGAACTTAATCTTCAATAAATACTAATTTAATAGCTTTGAGACAAACGTGTGCACTTGTCTCAATAATTTATAGATTTATAGATTTAATATATAAATTGTTTTACAGACTTGGATAATTATCAAAGGAAAAGTTTTCTTGACTTATTGATCAGTTTATCCGGCGGTGAAAAGGGCTACACGGATTTGGAACTTCGTGAAGAGATCTTAACACTAACTATCGCTGGCACGGACACATCTACCATCTCTGTGTGTTTTATTCTCAAATTATTAGGAAAATACCCAGACATCCAGAAAAAGTTATATGAGGAGTAAGTAATGCTTCGTGTACTAAATTGTAATTCTAATGCTAACAGCGTGACAAGTACCCGAGGTGGAAATATATAGATAGGTATGAGTGGAAGTGTCTTGAAACTTAGATGTTTTAGTAACCATCTATGTACAATGATTTAAGCAACTGACGATACAAATTTGTCTGATTGTACCTATACTATGCTTGTTACTCGGTAATCGACGTTATAGCAGCGATCCAAATTGCCTGATCTTAAGTGTACCTTTAATTTTAGGATAAGAGACGTGTTTGGAGATTCCGATCGTCCGTTGGTAAAGGATGACTTACTCAGGCTGAAGTACCTGGACAGAGTCGTGAAGGAGTCTTTAAGGTTATTCCCGCCAGTGCCTTTTATCATTCGAAGAGTTGATACAGAGATTACATTACGTAAGTTTTATGAAAATCCAACTGGAATAAAAAATACTATAGGCGGTCTTACACTCTTATGATTAAAGGGAGATATTGTTCCAAAAGCTGTGGATTCGAAGTCTATTCTAATTTCAGAATAGGTATTATACAAATAGAGACGGATTAAAAATGTAGTGAGCGAGAGGCGTAACCCCGGTTGACTTTCCTAACAATGCAAAAACCAATTTTAAATCATCGATTCTGCAATTACCTATAGGAACTAGGAAGGCTTTGTTATTGAACTTCAGGTTCAACTCCAAAATTCTTAGTTGGGTAGGCAGTTAAATGGGGTGTCCTTGGAGTACTTAACAACATTAGTTAATTGTACAATCAATTTTTTAGCTGGCTCAGGATTTACAGTTCCAAGTGGTTGTGGCATAGTTGTCTCAATAATTGGAGCTCATCGCGATCCTAAGTACTGGGGTCCAGATGCAGAGCATTTCAATCCCGACCGGTTTCTTCCTGAGCGATATAACTTGCAACATGCCTGCAGCTTCATGCCATTCAGTAATGGACCTCGGAATTGTGTGGGTGAGTGCTTACGGTTGTTTTATTGAAACAAACCTGTTATAGAAATAATCATTAACCGATTTCCTTTTCATGGTTCCGTATTGAAACAAGTTTTTGTCTAGTCCGTATTCCTGTGTGTCATACCGTAAGGAAACGGTCCACTGTAGACTTCGATACAATCGACGCAGTAGGAAATATGTGGAGATGAAACGGATATCCTGTAACTATCCGGTATCAGGCCTATCTGGCGTAAATTTATTATCCGACCGGATACCGGATAGTAACTCAATATCCGGCCGGACACCGGATGTTCCAAAACTACGACAATTTCCTAAAATCAACTTTAAAACATAATTTGTGTGAGATAAATAATTAGAACAAGTCATAATTAAAAAAAGATAAAAAACACGACTGCCCTGCCAAAAAACTAAAAAGTTAAAATCTAAATTAATCTAGTTATATTAGAATCTTATTCACATTTTTATTAAATGATATTTTTTTGTGAATCACTGGATATTGAACTATAGTGTTATATATTTTTAGAATCTACTCATCATTTGCTAGATGATGATTATATAGTTAATCTTATTTTCGAATATTTTTTTTCAAATTTAGTCTTTAATGCGGGACCATGGTCACCCCATCAATTTTTTCTTAAATTTTACTAGCCTATGTCACCCGCAATAAGCTAGGGATTCTAAAGATACCGCATTTATCAAAATCGGCTCAGGCGTATAGAAGTTATGGTGGAATTTACAATATAATACAAACTCACATACATACATACATACATACATGACCCTGACAATAACAACACACAAACAATATACTCCGTTTTTGAGGCAGTCGTATAATCAGGCAGTCGTATAAAAAGGGTTATAATTATGATGTCTTATTTGAAACTGAAAAATTACAAAATCTCACAAGAAAGTTCGTTCTCTTCCAAAAAAACGTGGTTTCTTTTTTTGATTTTGTCTTAAATTACACTCAAATCACGCACTTTACTCAGCAAGTAAACAATACATTTTCGCTTTACAATTAAGAGCGGGTACAAAGTGAAAATGCCAGTTTGAGATTTGATTTTTACAATAGTAGATCAAGTTTCACCTACCCGAAAAAAAACATATAAATATTACACCATAATGTCAAGAGACTGGATACGTAAAACCATAAAAGAATAAAATTTTATCGATAAAAAAAAATCACGAAGTTAGGTCTAATTTTCGACTAATTTCAATTTATTTTCAATGTAATACATATTACAGAGCTAAAATTTTAATATGTAATTCAGATTAATATTACCAAGGGCTCACCTAAGCGATTTAAAAAAAAAAACTATATTTTAAGAGATAATAAATAAGAGATTTTTGGCGTTTACTACATTCCTATTCCGCGCAAAACGCGATCGTCTTTCTCACCTGACACGAGGCTTTGGGCATATTTTTTTTCATCAATTAGTCGCGATCACTCCATTGAGACGAGAAGACTGTATTTCTGTGCTCGAGCGCCGATTAATTATTTTGTTTTGTATTTTTTAGATATAGCGTTTACATGTAAAATAGAGATTGTGTGTTTTCATATATAGCGTGTATATTAGGTACTAGGTATTTTTTAAATTACTTTATATTATTTTTATACTTTAAATGTAAATATTTATTTACTTTTGATAGGTAAATAAATTGAGTTGAAGAGTACTATCGCTTTAAAATATCGACCTTTTACCCTTTGACTTTAGAGCGCAGAATTCAATGTGCTGAGTGCTAAAGCAATGACGGCACGGGTAGTATATGCAAAAAAGTACGATGGTTTTTAATAATTTTTAAAAATAGTTTTTCTTTATTTTTATATGACCAGTATTGCGTGCAGTTGTTGCAAGTCCACGCGGACGAAGTCGCGAGCATAAGCTAGTCTGAAATAAGCAGCGGGCGGATAGATGGATAGACTGACACAGTTAAACTATAAAGATTCCTTACCCTAAAAGTAAATTTAAAAAGTTTGAAATTCCTTATCATAGGACAAAGTTTTTTTCAGAATCGAAATCTGGGGTTCCTTTTGATCGTAATAGGATTTTGATTTTGACTTTGCTATTTGAACCGAATTCTCGCAAAACGACATCTGGGTTCCCGAGTTGTAATTAAAAAGGAAATTGTAGCCAAAATTTTAAACGCACAGCCTAAACCGCTGGTCCTAGAGACATGAAATTTGGAGGGTGTGTTATTTGTAAAGAGAGGATAAGAAAGAAAGGATCCAATAAGAAAGGATTTTTCGAAATTTTCCCTAACTGGGTTAAATGGGGCTTTGAAATTTATGTAGTCCACGCGAACGAAGTTGCGAGCATAAGTTAGTTTATTATAATTGACCAAGGCGTACTCGCAGTTCACACGTTCACTACAACAAACAAATATTAACGTGCGATTGCACCTTGATAACTTTTATTATTAAATAATTTACTAAACGAAAAATAGAAAAGTAAAGTCCCTTTCTACCATTCAGAAATATTATTCGCCAGAACGCATAGATACAGATCAGCGCCCGCACTATTTGGCGGCATTGGCGCTCCGATTCCGGGTGAGCAGTCTTCTTACTCTAGCGAACTACAATATTGAATAACAGAGAGATAGAGCTACGAATAAATAGTGTAGTGGGCAGACATATGATAATAAAAAAGTTTCATACAAAAAACCGGCTAAGTGTGAGTCAGATTGTCGCACCATGGGTTCCGTACTACAGAAGAAGTAATAAAATCACTTTTATTAACGAAAAGCAAAACTAACTAAGATACCGTCACTGATTATCACCATTATATTTTATATTTTACAAATAACTGGACGTCAATAAGTGTAGTTTATCTACCTATATTGAATCAACATTCTTTGACTTTAACTTTAATTTGTAGAGATTTATTGTTGATATCAAAAAACTATGATAGCTAGAGCATAGATTTTATTTTTCATGTAAAATATGCATAAACCTCTATTGACCATAATTATTTCAGATTTTTCGATTAGTAAATTGTGGAGATAAAGAGAGAACGGTATTTTTAATGACATTTTGTACGATAAATCAAAAATTATTACGTATAAAAATAAATAAGAATCTGTTTTAGAATGTATAGGTAAAGCTCTTTCATATGATACCCCACTTGGCATAGTAATCTTACTTTGAAAATTACTAATTATTTGTTTTGGCCACATTTTTGTGATGTAACCACAAATTTTTCCCTTCATTTGTGCTTTAAGACCTACCGACCTGCCAAATTTCATGATTCTAGGTCAACGGGAAGTACCCTATAGGTTTCTTGACAGACGTACAACGAAGCGATCCTATAAGGGTGCCTAAAAATACTGTTAGTATTAATGTGTGTTAAATAACCCTAAAAACCCCCATAAATAATGAAAGATATAACTACCTTTGTGTGTTTATCAGTATCGAAGAATATGTTTAGGGTTCCGAAATGAGGCTAGGTGATCCGATATGCAATATGCACTTGCTGGTTTTTATCTGATTATCTTACCTATACTGTGCACCAAAACACAAGAGCGCCTGAGACGGGGCAGCCATTGGGCGCTCGGGCACGCTCGGATTTACCCGGCACCGCGTAGGATTTGAGTCATGACGAGAGCGGGACGCGAGAGGCGCGCGGGGTTGAAATCTGATTTTTTGCTCGCTTTGTACCCGCTCTTAATCACTCGTCAACCACCGGCCACGATCACTCATGATGGCACCCAAAACCGCCGGTTTGGCAAACCGCCAAGCCGTCTGTGTGGCGGTAAACTTGTCACGACCTGCTACGAGACCACGGGCCAGATAACCGGCCGCCGGATATTCGGCCATCCGCCTTCATAGCTAGCTGGATATCCGGTATCCGGCCAAATCCGGTTCCGGTATCCGGTTTCATCTCTAGAAATAAAACCATTAAAATAATGATATCGAAGGGCTGGATCGTTAAAGATGAAGGAACGATGCATGAAGAAGAATAGTAGTGGCCTGGTAGCGGCACTCGCCAGCGAGGCATTTTGATGTTTTTGTTTATATTATTTTACCGTGCGTCATCGTCATGTCAAAATTTTCAGGTTACCAATACGCACTGATGTCAATCAAGACAGCCCTTACGTCGATAGTACGGAACTTTAAAATCATAGGGGAACCAGAGAAAGGTCCCATACCTAACATAAGGGTTAAACTAGACATCCTTATGAAAGCTGTTGACGACTACCACTTCACCTTGGAGAAGAGAGTCCCTGGCTCTGCGGAGTCTCAAAAACTAGCTCCCAATTCCCAGCATTTTTCAGCTATCCAAAGCTGAAAAATTAAAAATTTATTCTCTCATAGATCTATTTACATATTTGGAAATTCAGCTTAATATTTTTTCGACCGACGTTTTTTGTTTAAATAGCGACGATTTAACTTATTTGAATTTTAATGCTATTTGTAAATATTATGTATAATTTCTGTAGAAATCACTCTAGATACCGGTGAAATAATGCAAAAAGAATTGTAGAAATGTTCAATAAATAAGATTTTTAAGTTTATTTTTTATTATCCCTTAAAATTATGCACCGAATCATCAAAAGGCAATTTTACATCGATAGTATATGTACCTATGTATGTTTTTATGCAATCAAGTTATCGGCAAGTTGTCTATCAAATAAAATGCCATTGTATTTATCTATTACAAATACTACTATTATAAAGAGGTTAAGTTTGTGAGTTTGTAACATTGTAAGGGGTAATCTCTGGATCTACAGAACCGATTTTGAAAATTCTGGTACTAATAGAAAGCCACATTATTTGTGAGTGTCATAGGCTATTTAAGCATATATTAACCCTAAAAATTAGGGAGTTCCCGTGGGAATTTATAAAACTTATTTCACGCGGACGAAGTCGCGGGCATCTGCTAGTATGACTTATAAGGATTTATGTTAAACTTACCCGTACCGAGCGATCAAATGTTAGTAATATAACAGTAAAATAATTAAAGCGTTCGTATAATTATTATTGCAATAATAATTTAAAGTTCAAAAGTGCTTACGTACGAATTAATTACCCAATAGTTATTACATAATTTATTTTTTTATAAACTAGAATATACACGCGACTTTGTCCGCATGTATCTTTGATTTTCCAGGATGATGAATTAACATGAACCTTGATGATGGATATATATCCTTTTATGGTACTGTAGGGACGCATGCATAGTGTAACATGACTCCTGACGCCTAGTCAGCAGTCGGACATCGCCGTAGGTTGCTACTGCTTGTAACTAATAACTAAGTTGTTCAGTCTTTCACAGTGTCTCTTGGTGCCTTGTACTATATACACGCAGAAATAAATATCAGGGAACTATCTGCGAATTATTAACTACACCACGGTTAAATAGGAGATAACGCAGCACCTTCTGGTACCCACATCCCCATCCCCTAAAGTACTTACTCTACTTGGCTGCTTTTAGGTACCCTACCCACGTCGAATGCGGGCATTTCGGAGTTAAGCCTGGCAAAAAAAACAAATAAAACTATTAAGGCCAGTGTTCCTTTTCGCTTTACGGATTCGATTAATACACTTGATGCGACATGATTTAGTTAAAATTTTCGCAAAAAGCTCAGAAAGTCTCGAGTGCTTGAGATAAAAGCCTCAGCACTTGAGACTTTCTGAGCTTGCGCGTTCACTCTTTTATAGTCCCACAAACTTATCTGAGCCGATGACAGCGTCGCTAGTACCTACATATATTATTATAAAATATAATAAAATAAAAACAATATTCGTTTTCACTAATATCGGCAGTCCCTATGACTGCCAATTTTTTATACGACTGCCTGAAAAAAGGAGTATATTGTTTTCAGGGTTCATGTATGTATGTATGTAAGTATGTATGTATGTATGTATGTATGTGAGTTTGTATATTCCACCATAACTTGTATACGCCTGAACCGATTTTGATAAATGAGGTATCGTTGGAATCCCTAGCTTATTCCGGGTGACATAGTCTAGTCAAATTTAAAAAAAAAATGGGGTGACCATGGTCCCGCATTAAAGACTAAAGTTGAAAAAAATATTTCTAAAATAAGAATAACTATATAATCCTCATCTAGAAAATGATGAGTAGATTCCAAAAATATATAACATTATAGTTCAATATCCAGTGATACAAACAAATATCATTTAATAAAAATGTGAATAAGATTCTAAAGGCTATATACCTATGCAAATCGCTTCTTAAGGAGGTAAACTCCGAAAATAATATAGCAGGGCAGTCGTATTTTTATTTGCTGATATGTTAAGACGTATACGCGACGATGTAGGCTACGTGAAGAGCCAGCTACTGTTTGATACTGTCGCGTCGCTTCGTAGTTGTCGCGTTTGTCACTGACTTAGAACAGGGCCTTTGGAGTGCAATGTGTTGGATGCAAAGATGTTAGCCCAAGCAGCACGAATTCTTCTATTCTACTTCTATTGCCAAAATTACTTGAAGTACCTACTTAAAATACAATTTAGAGAACAACTGTATATTACATGGCTCGTTTAATAGTCCTACATACAACTTTAGTATCTATGTTAAGGTCAAATAGTTTGCAACATTATTGTACCAGTAGGTACCTACAATAAAAAGTGAATCTGGTATAACTGAATCTCTAATAGTTTTTACGTGTCTTGACTATTTATGTTGATAGTCACCACATAATCACATTATGCGATCTTTATCTGCTTAAATGTTTGTTAGTCTGCCCCTTTAGCAATAACACCATAATATAGTCGTTTTAAGCAAATTTTGACTTTCCTGTGGCTCTATCATTAACATAGTAGGTAGGTGTTCTACTTAGGTACATATATATTTTAGAACGTAAGTACTCTTTGGCCGTATATAACGCGGCTTTATTTTAATCTTGTGGGATAAATAGCCTATGTCCTTCCCCAGGATGCAACTTACTTCGAACCTACTGAAAAGCTGGGCGTAGCAGACAGAAAGACCCGTCTATCTTTCTGTAAGTGTGATAGACACACTATCTCATTAAAAATAATATCAGTAAAATCAGCGTTCAGTTTAGATCCCTGTGAAATACGTACTATTTATTACCTATTCTATGGTAATACCTACCTACCTTCTAGGTTTAAGAATGCCAAATAGACATTTTCAATACACTCGTACTGAAAAATGCACTTACAGAGACAGTAAAAAGGGCTTGAAAGCTCGTGCTATTTTTTTTTGCAGAATATACTGCCCTCGTGCTAATTTTTTGTAGTTTTGGAACGGAGTTCCTTATCGCGCGTTGCGAAAGGGGGCTAGACGGAAAAAATAAAGACCAAAAGTTGTAACGACACTTTTTGTTATAGTTGTAAGCCGTGCGCGTGTTTGTCTGTCTGTCTCTCTCTCGCTCTCATAGAAAGCAAGCCAGTTATTTTCGTTTCGTCTTTCTATTTCGCATTGAACAGTGTGGTGTCGCGACGATTATTTTTGTCGAGTGTATATAGGTTTTTTGTACATAATAAATAAAAAAAAATGTTTCTGCACAAGATCCGGATATTGCTGATGAACTTCGTTCCACCGGGTGTCCCTTGACACCTCTCAAGTATTTTTTTAAATTTTTGTTAGCCTACTTCACTTCAAAATAAAAAGTTCTCTTGCAAGAAGGTTCATAATGATATTGACTTAGTATAGAAAACTTAAAAAATAATAACATTTGACCTAGACATGGATTGAAGAAATTAATTCATGAAAAAATTATTGTATTTAATATAATTAATTAAAATTATTATTGGCCATTTCTATAAACTGTTAGGCGTTTGGTACACAGTCAATCTGGATGGCGATCCAGATTGATCGTGTACAGAGTGGATTGATTGACGGTGACAGCTTTATGTGAATCGGGCGGCTAAACTGCAAAAAATTTTGACAATCGTATAAAATCACGTAGAATCTGCTTGGTTCATGACGATTGATACAAAAACGGGTGATTAAAGCAAGTTTAGCCTGTCATGATATTGCGATGTCACGAAAGATAAACAAGAAAACGATTTCCAATTTACTTACTGTGACTTACTGGCATAATTTAGTGCATGCTTTAATTTTATTGTAGGTAATTCTAATATCAAATGTCCTTGAGGTAATTTGTAAGTTTTATTTAAAAGGGAAAAATTGTTTGCCAAACTAAGTTAGGTAACCTCGAATTTGTCAGTGTATTAATATAAATGGCCTAACATTAAAGCTTTAGGTACGGGTACCTAACCCTCAAAATCCAAACACCAAAAACGGTCTTTAGTAGGTGTGTCATTGTAATATTTCCTCAAAATTACTCATCTACAAGTAAAATTATGCTGAAAAGAAGAACTTGAACCAAAATAGTTTAAGGATACAAACGCAAGTAATTTCTGCTTTATAAAGATACACTGTTACTAACACTTTATATGGATTCTATGGTCTGAAATAAAAGTTATTTATTTTATTATTTATATAATATAACAGTTGTTTACTTAGCAGAGATAGTCAAGTAGATACATAAGCGATTTAAATAGGCTAGTGCTTCAAACTTCAGCCTTCTATTTGGGGGGTATGCGTTTTTAATCAATTAATATAACTTTTTTACTGTGGAGGAAAACATTGTGAGGAAACCTACATGACCGAGAGTTTTCGATATTGTTCGAGAAGCTGAGTGAAATATGCCAATCCGCATATTTCACTCAGCAACAATTTTAAATTATTATCATACTTGGGTTTTCTTTCCTAAAGTTTAACTTTTGAAACGAGCTTCTTCTAATCGATGACAATACAAAATCTGGATTCCAATTCCTAATTTTGGATGCGGGACTAGGCACTTACTGCATATCTAAACTGCGAGGATCTAAGTCATTAGATCGAGAGATTGCATTAGATTATTTAAATGTCAATTATTGATATCGTGGGTGGTTGGAACCAATCCTCAAAATATGATTTCCTCAACCTGCAGAGGAATCTATACTAATATAATAAATGCGAAAGTTTGGATGGATGTTTGTTACTTAATCACGCTTGAACGGCTTAACGGATCAGCATGAAATTTGGCATAGAGATAGATTATAGTCTGGAATAACACTTAGGTTCATTTTTATCCCGGAAAATTAAAGAGTTCCCGCGGGAACCAAAAAACCTCAAACCACGCGGACGAAGTCGCGGGCATCAGCTAGTTTGTACATAAACCGTAAGGTCAGAGGAGGATATCTATCGAAATCATGAATTAATAAAACTAAGCATTGCATAAAAATTGTAGGTATGTTAATTTACTTGTTAGGTCGATCTGACAAGTGCAACGAGAAAAAATAAAACTTCCATGTCATTACATCCAATAAAAGGAATTTTCTTAGGAACTGATTTTACTAAAAGCGGCGTGTCACGAAAGCTATATTAGCTTAGCTATAGCTATATTATAACTTATAAATCACAGGGTTGTCTTTGATGTTAGCAGGAGCAGTGTGGGCCGAGCGCGCGGCCTGACTAGTCGACCCCCTGTCACGTTTACGTGTCCAAACTTGAACGTAACGTAAACAGTAAACGTGTCTCCATCGACATGTAGGCTCTAAATATGAAATAATGTCGTGCGTTTACTACGACAAGTTGGCATGCGATTTACACATTCGCGTACGCAAAACCTGCCTTGTATAAGGCTACGATATGAAATGGCTTGAAGTTCTAACAAGTTTAGTTTGTAAGTAATGTGTACAATTTTTTAACAATCCTTGTTTTTTATTTGTTCAATTATTGTATAGCCGTAGATTGATGAGTTTGTGATATTTCAGATAGATAAAAGAGAGGAAAATGGCCCAGCCCTTCGATAATGATGAACCTTTTATTTATCGACTGAACGATAACGGTTCAGGCCCAAGTCTTCTGGTTAGGGTAAGTTTTGTTGTGATAGAAGTTCCTTATTTTACGAGTAGGCAGATAAAGATCTGAATCTTTATTTACCTATCACACGATTGGTTTTCGCGCGTTCGAGTTTGTATGTAACAAATTGTAGAGGTACGTTATACATCCATCAACGAGTTACTATGTTTAAAATAATGTCTGAACTTTAAAATAATTACATACATTGATATTCTAGTGTTGCAATAAAAATAATCAATATTTTGCAATAAATAAGTAAGCCTCTTGTAAGAGGTCGTAGAGTTTCTTTCTATATATACTTACTTACTGCATCTTTTTTATTTTCTTTTTATTTCACGAAGCTAAATAAAAAGAAAATACAAAAGATAAAACTAAGGTACTTATTCGTTAATTTTGTGATGCGTTTGCTTTTCCTGCACGTGTAACAGTGGAAAAAACGAAGGGTGCATATTGAATGCCTTATGCGGTACCATCTACATACATGTACATATACTATCAATCTCGTTCCTGTGACATTTTATACTTAGTCACTGTTGAATTTAAAGCGACGGAACCTTCGACAAACGTGACAACAAGAGTTCAATCCACTTGGGTTAATGTGGTTCCATTTGTCTTTAACATTGAAATCCGTTCATTCTTAGATCCTTAGATGGATAGGTACCTATTTTATGCGACGCCTTAACAAATAATAAGGCTAAATACACTCATATAAAGGCTCAACCACTTTTTAATACAGACTTATTATTTTTGGGTACTGATAGGCATAGGATATTAAACAACCTTAATCCGCAGACGCAGTCACGTTATAATTTCGTGGCACTTAATTTTAGGTTTGTATCGACCGAGGTTGGCGTATGTACCAGGGTTACTGTGGTGGTGAGGAGAAATGGAATCTCTGGTGGAGGAACAGCGCTTTTCCAGCCACCTCTTACAAGGCTTTGGGAGACTGGCAGGTGAGGTTGTTGTGCTTATAAAAAAATCCTTGTCTCAGTTGTCTATTATACTAATTATATCAACGAAATTTAATTTGGAGACAAGAGTTACATGATATGATGCTTGTATCTACGCTTCCTAAGGTGATCGGAAAAGCAGTATTCAAAACATGACGTCACTAGAAAGATTTGGGTTATTTCACTCAAAAATAAGTAACTTTTACTAGGGTCGTTAGTCGTTACCTGTCTACCGAAAACGTGCCCTGACTCGGAGGCTCGCTAAACTAGTCTATAATCATCATCACAGCAGTTACACCTAGTGGTCGCAGAGGGCGATGAAATTAACCTTTACTCACGCATTTTCATAGCACGTGAAAGTCGCTGAAAATGCAAGTGACGTGACCGTCACTTGCATTTTCAGTGACTTCTGAAAAACTCGCTCATTACCGGTTTTTCCGCGATGTTCGATCTTTTATTAGGTGTAGGTATTACATGGAAATACTCAAAGCCCGTGAAAAGCTATATATTTATTTAGGCACCTACTGTTGATAAAATATTCATTCATTGTGCTCTGTATTGAGATTTCTCGTGCCTAAGCCTAATCAAAAGTTATGACGCTGTGACAAACGTTGATAGTTTTATAGCCGATGCTCGTGTTTGACAATAGTGTTCATGTATACTTTACCTACTTTTTATACTTTACCTCACTCGTGAAATCAAAATTTCGTAATAGAGCTAATATTGCAGTTGCAAAGATGTCGTATCATTTTCCGACGTACCTAACTTTGGCGTTCTGTTGATTTTATATACGTAGTGATCTTATAGGTAGGCAGATATTCTCCTTGGATTATACAAATATATTTTTGAAGTGAAAACTTCTTTTAAATGCGCGTTGACCACTTTTTGGTATGGGGTAAAAATGTGGAATAGGTACGCGAGACCGACACCGTTCTTAAGACAAAAGGTCTTAAGTATAAATAGTACATTCAAAATTAAACTTTAACGGCTTAGTTTTAAAGTTTATATTAATAAGTGCTGTGGAACCGAGACAGACACCTCGCGTTGTTACAAAGACAAAAGGTCTTAAATATAAGTATAGTACATTCGTAATTAAACTTTAATGCTTTAGTTTTAAGGTTTATATTTGAAATATTTTATAATAATTATTTTTTTTTAATTAGAAAACAAAATTTAATATTCGTTTTCACTTCTATTGGCAGTATCTATAACTGCCATTTTTTTTTAAAGAATCTTACTTGATAGAAGTGATTTTAAAGTCCAAGATTAGCCACCAAAGCCGAGTTAGCTTTTTCATCTTGCTGGAACAGGTATCAGAAAGAAAGAAAATATACTATTTAGGTGGTATTATAATATAATAGTGGTGAGACAAACATTATTAATATAGTTTTATATGCCACAGGTATATATTACTGGTTTAGGCGATTAGATGTTCGAGCTAATACAAATGATTCTCATCTGCTTAATTTCAGTTCATGAATCATATTCCAAAAGGAGGCTCAATTTGTCGGAAAGACAGCTTGTCTCGCTTACTTCGATGCATGAGAAGAATTTATGGATCAATTTATGATTTCAGGTTAGTATGTTTAATTTTTTGTCGTAGTGGCAATTTGACATTATACTTTTTAGCTACTTATCAAGGTAGGTACATTGCGATAAGTCGAAGCGAAGAAACTTTTCTAAATAAGCGCTATTTAAGTTGAAATCTGTGTGTTAACCCAAGTTGAAAGACAAAGTATAAAGGAATTACCTAAAAAAACAGTTATTTTTAACATTCAATTCGACTGCCGCAATGTTACTGAACATATTTTAACCGTATTATTATTATCAAAGATGTTATTTTAAGCATTTTGTTAATTGTCTGGTCTACAAAGGATACCTTAAATAATTAGTCAAACTAGCAACTTTATTACCATCGAACATCAAAACGCGCCCATAACAGGTATGGGAATTTCAAGAAATTTGTGACGTCATCAATTTTCCACACACTTTTTTACTTTAAAACTAACAAAGGAAGTAGAGTTTACTTCTCTATTTATCACTTAAATTTATTTATTTTAAATTTATTTTTTTACCCGAAAATGGCAAAGCAAGAAGGAGGGTTATGATTTTGACCGGTATGTAGATAGATAGATAGATAGATAGATAAATACTTTATTGCACACATGAAAAATACAAGGTAAAGTTAACTACAAACTAGGTATGCAAAGGCGGCCTTATTACTTACTGAGCAATCTCTACCAGGCAACCTTTGGTGAGAGGGTCGAATAAGATGTGTAGGGTAGTGTGGCACAGTATGGTGTGGTATGTATTTGACTTATGAAACATCCCTATTACAAATTTGGAGAGTTCTATGCAGATTGCTGCTCTGGGGCATTACTTAGAGCAGCAACATAATGCTTCTCATTAGAAGCACCGAAAGGGATCTTATTGCAACGTACTTAGATAATTAAATTATAACTTTATAAGCTTAACTTTCCATCTAAGCATGCATTGTGATTTGAAGAATTCGGAACGAGTGTGTTCCGAATTCTTCAACTCACAAACAAAATTTTGAAGGTACATATTTTAATAGACGTCAGACGATAGCGTTTGTTATTATGCAGTCGCTACATAGAGACGTTGTCATCGTAAACTTCAGTAGTTACATTTTACCATCGCGTTTTTGCTTAAAACGAATCTTAAATTAATAATAGAAGTTACTCAATAAACAAAACATAAATCGTCTAATTAAAGCTATAAAAAAATTCAACACGCGAAATCATGAATTCAAATCGAGGTTGTAAAATGTAGAGGGGTATTTGCACTCCAATATTTTTATGTTTCGACAAAAATACTTACACCAATAAATTTTATTGCTACCTGAAAAAACTTGAGTACAGTTTCTATTCTTGGTTTGAAAAATTAAATGTAGGTGGGTAGTATCCTATTTATTAATGCAGGTATCATGTAGCGTGCAACAACAAACGTGATTATTAGTATGAAACAAATCAAACATAAAAATTTTCAATAGTTAGGATTTTTTTACCCCGATGAGATTTTACTAATACACGCAGTTTAGAACTAATATAGTGCGGGTATGATTTGTTTCCTGACCTGTGTCAGGTACTTTAAATTTTTACCTCACTGATGGTTAAAAAATCAACCTATATGCATAAAAGGGTTAAATGCGATGTGGGGTCGTGATCAATGATTGCCGAAGCTATAATCCAAACTTCAGATTATTGCTTGTAATGAATACCGAACGGATCAAAATTAACAAATTTTATCATAAAAATAGCATCAATCGGCAAGAGAACTTTCCAATACCAAGCTATTTGGCCGTACTTGCTTAGATATATGTAGTGGCATTTCTTGATCGTGTTATGTACACACGACTGTAGAGTAGTCTGTATTTCAAGTGTAGTAAGGACTATTACATATTGGACAAAATATTGTAATATTTACATTGGGGCACGAGTCAATCGCTCCACGTCATTGGCTTTTGAATGAATCCACGCGTTTCTTGCGTGTAGCACGACATTATTTAGTAATTCTTGTGTAGGATTCGGCGATCAGAGCTCATCTTTTCAAACGTCAGTGTCGAACAGGAATTTTAAGCAACTTTGTATGAAAATTTACATTGTACGTGCAGCAACTTGTAATGAAATTGAGGCCAAAAAAGCTCTTCGTTGAAAGCTGAAAATTCCTATGAAGCTCAAATTTGATTTGCTATTGGAGCTTTTTCTTTAGCTTCTTTATATTTTCTCTCGCATAGGTAACCACCAATCTGACCGCTGCACTGGAAAACACTGAAAATTTTGTAGATTTAAGTAAATACAAAACTAATTATGGTAGTGGTTGAAAAATTAAAATAGTTATCTTAAAGATAAAGTTATCTATCGTCTTAAAGTCAATTCAATTACATTAAATCAAAACGAATTTTTGCAGGCAAAGATTTGTAAAATAATATGGCTTTATCTAAGTAAATTTATTGAACAATGTGTGAAACTCCGTTTGATCGTGTACGATTCAAAATATTATTTTTGAACTCCCCTTTTGATGTTGTAATAAGTATAGATCATACTTACTAACGTTTTTTGAATAAACAATAAAGTTGGGCAAGTATAATCAACTATTCCTAATTTAAACAAGCGGCATACTTTGTCACGCCTTATGGAATCCCTTATACTATTTTGGTACAGAACCCTTAAGATAATGATAATGACTCATTAAATATATCCTAAGGCTGCCTTTCCAACACATTTGTAGCTTAGGAACGTAGTAAATCTCGTACTACGTTCCTAAGCTACGAATGTGTGTCAAACCCAGCAATAGGTACGCTTGAATATATATCCAGCGATCTAAGGTATTAAAATCAATCGCACTTATTGGTGGGTTTGAGAAACATCCGTAGCTTAGCAACGTAGCACAACTCTGGTGAAAAGGTGCCCTTACACTTGTACCTACTATTAAAAAGAGACCACGAGCAAACAAGAACCAACGAAACAAAACTTTTTGATTATTCCAATGATCTAAACGTGATATAGTAGTTCCAATACCGAAGTAAACTACTACGAAGGTCTATGTCAAAGTTTAAAATACCAACAAGGAATTAAGCCATCGTGGATATTAAGTAAATCAGAGAAGTTTACTTTTAAAGGTCAAATAGGAAATTCTTCCTGTTGGGACGAAGGTGAAAGTTCGAGGTAATATTAAATTATAGTGGTATACTAATGAATCGTGCTTCTACGGCAATTACGCCAAGTGGTACCGCAAATCGCGTGACGCTCCCCGGAAAATTCAATGTCACAGTTTTGTTTTATAACTATTTTAATGTGGTGACTGGTGACGTTTTATTAGCGGAAGAAGTAAACGCTGTTTAATGTTTTAACTAATAATTGCACATAAACTGTTTTATAATTGTTGGAATAATTTTTAATGGAATATACCATGATATTAGGTACCACTTACTATTTTTATACAAAGCTGTTATTGCCGTACCTTCCATGTCCAACTGACCCATCAGTAACCTATCGACTGCGTCAAATAAAGGTAACGTTACGTACCGTTTACCGTTACCGTTACCATTTGGCCCAGTCGATAGGTTTTTGAATACTTACAAGGTATTTACATATTATTTGCAATGTGAGGGAATCATAATTTCTTGAAGGTATTGGAGCTACTGGGACAACTCCCAGTAGCTCCAATACCTTCAAGAAATTATGATTCCCCCAGGACCCAACGGTCCTCCCAAGACTTTTTTACCGTCACTTTTAATCACTCGGTATAAAAAATCACAGCTTACGTAGCAGCAATTAATAAAATATAAATTGATGTCGTTGATAATAATTATGGAAATAGCTACAAGCTGCTGAGCTTATATGTTTTCGATTTCAAGTTGGCCTGTGTAGCCATCAAATTACATCACCAAAAATGTTAGATCTGTTTCTGATAAACCAAAATGCTCATGAAAAGCATAGATGTATAGATAGTTAAGTTCGACACAATTTAAAAAATATGACTTTTATTCACACTAATCATCAAAATGTATTCTCATATAACACATATTAACATTATATAGAGGTGATTTTCTTCTTTTCAGCCCGCCCTGTTTTCATTTACCATTGGAATACGCTAAGTTGGTCTCGGAATGCTCACGTTTAAGAAGAGGCGATGATGCCGGCTCCTGTGTGGTCTGGATCCATAAGCCTGTAGCCCAAAGCCAGGGTCGCGGGATATTTCTGTTCAGGGTAAGGTAGCATATTGTAATGAGTTAATGAAGCACGTAGAAATGGACTATGTCTATGAGGCGAAGATTCTGATATATCATGTAACTGTACATCCATCCATCAGCCTGTATGCTGGACATATAGGCCTTTTCGAGAGCGCGCCACCGACACGGTCCTCCACCTTCCTCATCTACCCGCTCCCCTCCACCTCCCTCATCGGTTTTTGAGCAAATTCGTACAACAGGTATTGCGAGTGGATTGAATATTGCTTGAACTGTTGTGACTAAGTATACTCAGTCTCACGGCGAACGAGTTTCCATGACGAAATATTGCTCGTGAAATATTCGGGAGTCTTAATCCTACCTGTTTCTGCAATAGCTCCCGAGTGCAGTTGTCGAAGTTTTAGGCAAAAATCTAAAGCACGTGTAAACACGCGATAAAGCAGGTCTAATACGTTCAGCCTACGTTTTATGTTTAGTTGAAAACTACAACTCATAGGTACATACTACATACTCGTACAGGTCACACTCAGTCATCCATACTTAGGTACTTTTTGTTTAGGAAGGCTATATGCACAAAGTTTATATTTGACCTTTGTTTGAGCGAATGTTTTAAGTTTCGACTTCAAGATGGTATCATTATTAATTCTTGAAGCCTTTATGGTATTTCTGTCTGTTTACAGTTTACCTAGTATTAACTATTAGTATTAGGTATTATTTGAAGTCAAATTTTGTTTTAAATGCTCTTGAAAAAAGTACCTTACATTTGTTTAGACTTTAGACCATAATATAGTAGTTCTATTATCCCCGAGTATTCGAAACCAGTTTAATAAATAAAAATATATATTATGCGAATAGGTATCTCGCGTGATCTTTATTGACCTTTTGCACTGTACACCCCAATTTAGTCGAAACTTGGTAATGAAGTGGGTACCTTGCATCCCGCAGACGCTAGGCTTCCTTTCGCGGGAAAATTCAGACGATATTTTTAAATATCCTTAATCCATGCTGATGAAGTAGCATCCATCATCATCGTATCCACACAGTATTTAATCATATATTTTATTTTCAGAGTGTATGTGATATGCGATGCGGTAGCCCAGCTGTGGTGCAGAGATACATCGAGCGTCCACTTTTGATCGCTGGATACAAGTTTGATCTCCGATTGTACGTTTGTGTACCCGGATACCGACCGCTTACCGCCTATATGTATGCGGAAGGATTGGCGAGATTTGGTAAATAACTATCATTTTATTGTAACAAAACCAGTGATGATTGAAAATTATTCCGGCCTTAAGTAAGAAAATTGGTATTAAAATGGCCTCCTTAACGGATTTTTCCCTTTAATCATATCCTGGGGAGAGTTTTCTTGTGTAGGTTTAGTGGGCGATAAACTTTGCGATACCTGAAAACTATATATTTTTTATATTTTTTTATCCACTTCAAGTTAGCCCTTGACTGCGATCTCACCTGATGGTAAATGTTGATGCATTCTAAGATGGTAGCGGGCTAACCTGTTAGGGGCATGGCAGTTAATACCCCATACCCCTAATCGGTTTCTATACGGCATCGTACCGGAACGCTAATTCGCTTGACGGCACGTCTTTACCGGAAGGGTGGTAACCACGTAGCCAGTAGCCACGGCCGAAGTCTCCCACCAGGCCAGACCAGGGAAAATTATCAATTCCCAAATTGACCCGCCCAGGAATCAGGAATCGAACCCGGTACCTCCGCACGTTAAGAAAACAACATGACAACGCTCAACACTGCGCCAAGGAGGTCGTCGCATATTGTAGCATCGATGGGTGTTATTGTTTTTTTAACATGTTTTTTTATGTTTTTACAGGAACGGATAAGTACACGCTATCGGATATCCATAATCCATATAGACATTTGACAAATTCGTCTTTGAATAAAACCGGTCCGAGGTACGCGGAATGTAAGGATAGGATTGGCAGCGGTAAGTTACAATTTTTTTAACTAACTAGAAACTAATTTTCCGGGATAAAAAGTATAATCTATCTCTGTTCCAAATGTCATCCAGATCCGTTCAGCCGTCCTGGCGTGATTGAGTAACAAACATCCATCCATCCAAACTTTCGCATTTATAATATTAATATATAATGATAGATAATAGTTGTATTAAACGTAACGTCGACGTCCAGATTTGAGAATAGGTACTACTACTGGTACCTACGTACTACCTACCTCTAAGGCACAACAGCATAAGCTTGAAAACTATATTATAGCTAGTTACAGGAATTATTGGAATCCGATTATTACAAATTCTGAGTCCTGTAATATAAAGTGAGTTGCAATTGTTACAAATTTATTATAGTTAAAATGGTTCTTGCAGCGACAGTGGATTTTGCCCAGTAGTGAAAGAATGTGAGCCGAAATTATTCTTATCGTTACATTGTAGCAATCATACAAACAGATTTAAGGCTCTTAGTTTTCATGGCTTATACGCCCTCTACCTGTATTCCTTAACACCGGTGCTCTACTTTCCACCTTACCTCCATATTTCCACCTTAGGGCTACTTGACATCTGTGTTAGCAAGTACAGACTACAGATGGCGTTACTAGAACATTTTCCTCAGGGTGCAAGTGGACGCTGAAGCAAGTGAGGCGGGCGCTCGTCGGTAGATGGGGCGCTGTGGAGTGGTTGGTTTGGCAGCGGATTCGGGCGCTGGTCACCCTGACGCTTTTGGCGCAGGCCGCGGGAACTCCCCCGGCAAGGAACTGCTTTGAGTTCTACGGGTTCGATGTGCTACTTGATGACGCGTTGAAACCATGGCTTATAGAGGTATTGTGGTAAATTATAGTCTTAAAACAACTTGATACCTCAAGCCATTCCTGAGAAAAGGGCCTTCAAACGAGGACAAACTGATGATTTTGGCTAATTTTTGTATGTGACCAAATTTTCAAAAAGAGTGAGTATTAATTTTGACAGATTCTATTAATAAATGTTTGTTAATAAAAAAAAATAAAAAAATGAAGTCGAGCAAGCCTGATCGATCGAGCGTCAAATTTGCTTATCTTTGATATACCTGCCCGACTCTAACATAGTGTGTAGAAATCAATTATTCTTTTTACTTTACAGTGGCTTTGGAAGTCTGTGTTTTAGAAAGAATTTTTATTTTTAACTTTTTAGTGACAGTAATGAGGATTTGGACTCAGAATTTTTTATGGGACCACCTCGAGAGCTTCCTCTAAGAAATGAAAAAAAAAATTCAAGAAAATTTTAAATCGGTTCAGAAACCACGGAGTTAAGCACCGACATACATTAAAAAAAATACGCGCCGAATTGAGAACCTCCTCCTTTTTTGGAAGTTGGTTAAAAAAGGAAGTTCATGCAATATCATCGAATAATTTTACATATTTGTAAATCTTTCAGGTAAACTTGTCTCCAGCGCTGGCGGCAGACTGCGAAGCCGATGTGATCGTGAAACAACCAATGCTTCACGAGCTCTTTGATTTATTGGGTTTGCCTATGAAACATACGGGGCTGTCACTGCTCCAAGGACCGCCTACGCCTCAACTCACAAGGTATCCACTACAGGCCTCTCATAAGAGAGAGGGAAATAGAGCTTAGACCCACCACGCTGCTCCAATGCGAGTTGGCGGGCTTTATCAACTAAAGGATATCGTTTCTTGTAAGACTACTAATTACTTAGAAGACACAAGAAATTTTTATTGCGCTAATTCATTATTATCATGTTAGTGATAATAACCGGGATCGACGGCTTAACGTGCTCTCCGAGGCACGGGGGTTTAACACCGCGAACTTCCTAACTCCGGGCTAGTACTGAGAATTTCTAGTCAGAAAAACCCAATACTGATTATGGCCCGACCCGGGACTCGAACCCGGGACCTCGTCAGCCGCAGTCAAACATGCTAACCACTAGACAAACGGGGCAGTCACAAGGCACGCACAAGGTATGCGAGTGGATATTATAGTGTACCTATGCGCCACGGTTTTTCCCTCTATCTAGCATGTTCGACTGTAGACGTAGAGACCCTGGGCTAGAATCACCGGTTGGGACATAATAATTATTTATTTATTTGATATGCCAGCGATCCAAATACAGAGTCATTTTATAATAAGAAAAGGTTTACAATTATTACTAGTGCTATTATATCTGTATCAATTATAGGCATATACAACATTGCCACGGTGTCTCCAGTCAAATTTTTAAAACATAAACATAACAATTAAAACAGAGATGGGTATAATATGTCAATAAAGATGTCAATACTATTACAACTATTACTATTTACAATTTTAGTAAGATTAAAAATCAACAAAAATACATTAACTTAAATGATAGATAAGTGAAATTAAATTTGATTTAATTAAATTAAAATTAAAATTAGATTAAATTAGGGATTACAATTAATTGGTTATTAGTGCAAATACAATTTTTTCTTAAAGCTAACAAAAGTGTCATGGAAGATGTCAAGGTCAGGGCATGTCGAATTGTTATAAGCATTTATGAATCGATTCAATGGGGCGAATTTACCTAGGTTACTTTTAGATGGATGAGGCTGAAAGATGTTTTTAATGGATAATTAATTAGGTATTGGATTTTTCTGACAAGAAATTAGACTATTCAAATTCGAAATGTTTTCATACTGTTTTTTTGTATGAAATACTTATCAAAGATCAATGCACTTTTTTGTTTTAATCGATAGCTGAAAATGGTTATCAAACAAAATTAAGAGGAGACCTGTATATTACGTCTTATGGTGGGTCCTCTATTTAATAATCTAAAATAAATTTAATAACTTATTTTCGATATATCTAGATTTAAATTCTCAGTAGGTACTACAAGTTGTGTTTTACTTCCGCGTCTCGGTGAGCACTAAAGCTGTGCCTGTGCCTGATCTTAAAAAAATACAAATAAATTTATTTCTTTAACTAATAATTTACAAAATCATATAGTGATTGGGGCCATCCCATATAGTTTTATAAATTAGTACAATATTTAAATATGTGTGGTGTGTTAAGTGTGTGTTTGTAAAAGTGTGTGTGTCTACGTAATATATGATCTTTCTCTTCGTATCCGATTTTCTGTTTCATTGGAATATGAGATTAGTGGAGAATGCGCAAGTTACTTGCTAATCTCTGTAGAGATTGGCCACCATGGCCGAAATTAGGTCAGGAGGACACTTTTTATAAGCCACGGCTTTTTTTATATGTCGTCGTTCAGAAACATTTAGAAATGTTGTTGAGACATTCTAATAGCGACAAAGTTCACCAGATTTCAGGGACATTTCCTGTATATTACAGCTATAGTTCAAATTATTATATGACTAGATGATGCCCGCGACTTCGTCCGCGTCGCTAGTTACCACTCTACCGGCAAAGACGAACCGCCAAGCGATTTAGCGTTCCGTTACGATGCCTGTAGACACTGAATAGGGGTATGGGTTTAATATAACTATACATCTTAGACTGCATAATTACTTACCATCAGGTGAGATTTCAGTCAAGGGCTAACTTGTAGTGGTGTAAACAAAAAAGTTTTTTCAATTCCCAAGCGTAGCAGACAGACAGAAACACTTTCGCATTTATAATATTATAGTATGGATTATAACCATGTCATCATAATATTATTTCTGTTATTTTTGTTATTATTGTTGCGTAATTAATAGCTTTTTATAGAATTAAATAGAAAGAAAAGAAAGAAAGAAAATCTATTTATTCTCACCATTGTGCCACACATTACAATACCTTAAGGTAAATGCTACCATGGCGCCTCCAGCACTTGAGCATTAAACTCATGGCCAAGTCCTAGAGGCACCCTGACAACACTTGTCGTGTGTGGCACAACCTGAAAGAAGGCATCAGCTCAGCATAATGCAGAAAGCCTTGCAATAAAATATACCAAAGCATTCTGCGCTGATTTTCAGCTGGAGCCCTACTCCAGGTACCAGGTGGTAAATAAGGCTTTATTCATTCATTCATTCACAGTTGTAGTTCAGAAGACGAGAGTGGATCAACGAAGACTCCGTCCAGACTAGCGGCAGGGCACCGTCGGGGAGGCCGGCGCGTGCGCAGGCGACGCGCGATGCCCATCCACTGTGTCACCTTACAGGCGCCTGTGCCGGACAGGTGTTCTACGACTGTGAGTATACTGTTTGTGTTATGTTGACTACGGTGACATAAATAATTTTACATTACTTTTCATGTTCAATTTAAATTGTAAAATTATAATGATGAAAATTGTAATGTTCAATTTAAATTGAACATGAAATGTACCTAATGTATTTATGAATCACAACTTAGCATCGTAATAATACTGTTAATAGTGTTCATTCTTCACACTACCTCGTTGGTCTAGTGGCATGTTCAACTGCAGCCGACGAGGTCCTCGGTTCAAGTCCCGGGTGGGGCTATAACGAGTGTCGGGGTTTTCTGACAAGAAATTCTCAGCACTAGCCCGGAGTTAGGAAGTTGGCGGTGTGTCTTCCCTTGCCTCAGAGAGGACGTAAAGCCGTCCTGAGCCTGATCTCTCTCGGGTCGTGTCGGATTTTCCGTCCCATCGGACTATGAGAGTAAAGGAATAGAGAGTGAATTCTACCTTATTTTTTCCAGTACAAGTTAGCCCTTGACAACAATCTCACCTGTGGGTAAGTGATTCAGATGCAGTCTAGTGACGATGCAGTCTTAACTTGTTAGGGGTAAGGCGGTTAAATTAAGCCTATTCCCCTAATAGTTTTCTGTACTTCATTGCAACGGAACGCATAATCGCTTGGCGGTACGTTTTTGCCGGTAGGGTGGTAATTGGCCACGTCTCTGCTCCCACTATGTAAAACTTCCAATATCAACTTCATAAATCCTAACACTAACTATTTTTACAGATCTGCACGGCTTAAATCAGTAGGTATCAGTGTATCAAAGTAACGTAGATAAGCATTTATAGAGTTTATTCTTGAAAATTCATCCCCTAAGGGTCGATTCAAATTCGCATTTAATGGAGTGTTAAATTATCATAAATGTTTTTGTTAAAGGATTTACCTGAAAAGCCTAAAGATATTCAAACGGGGAGAATATACAAAACAACATCCGAAATTAATTGTGAAGGCCTAGAATCTCAGGTGAGTTTTCGTTTTTATTAGGAGAAATAGATACTGTTAGGTTTTTATCCATACTAATATTGTAAATGTGGAAGTGTGTCTGTTCGTCTGTCTGTCCGTCTGTCTGTCTGTTTGTCTGCTACGCTTTCACGGCCCACCTGTACAACCGATTTTGATCAAATTCGGTACAGGGATAGGGTGTATCCCGGGGAAGGACATAGGCTACATTTATCGTGGAAAACTAAGGAGATCCTGCGGGAATCGAAAAAACCTAGTCCACGCGGACCAAGTCACGGACATCATATACGTATCTAGTCATATGAAACCCGTATTTTCTTAAAAATGCGTAAGCGACAAGCTATGCGAGGAAATAAATCTTCTTTACCACGAAAAATCAATAAAGTATCGCAACAAGTAGAAAAACAAACGTCTGCGCTACGTCTCAAACTCTACTGAAAGAAACTGATAATATTATTTGACTTAGTAGAATAATCTTCGAGCAAGAAAAACGCCAGTATTTTTAGAATGTTTTGCGTACATTTTAATTTACAAACTTTTTGTATTTCTCAGTCCACAACTAGTATGGCCATGCCACCCGCGGATCCAGTGGACGAGACATGGCGGGGCGGTTATGCGACAGCGGCGTCCCGGCGACGCATGCTGACCGCATGCTCATGGGGCAATGGCGTGCGCTGGGACCGCGGAACCGGACGCGTCGGCCAGTGGGTACGCATCTATCCTCATGCGTTACCCAAGGATGATCAGGTACAATTTGACAAACCTCATCAGATTGTTTAAGGAAAGTCGATAGAATGAATCCATACTAATATTATCCATAATTCCATACTAATATTATAAATGCGAAAGTTTGTCTGTCTGTCTGCTACGCTTTCACGGCCCATCTGTTCAATCGATTATGAAGATATTTGGTATAGGGATAGTTTGTATCCCGGGGAAGGACACATACAACTCATGGGCATCATCTAGTTCTTTATAAAATTAAATTCGTAGTTGTAAATATTATGTTAATATATATTATATTTCAGAAAAAATCTAATTAGCTACTGAGCTTCTTCCGACAAATAACGGTTTTGGAATTTCTCAATATCCATTAGCCCAGACCATAACGAGGTTTAGGTTACCAATACAAAAAAATATATGATCAAGATCCGTTTTTTCAGTTATCCGTGGAAGATGCTCGTGAAAGTGTAGCTCATGTGTCAAAGTTCCTCCGAGCGGCGCGAGAAGTAGCACGGGAGGGCGGGCGAGACAAGGGCGCGCCGCGGGATGGAAGCCGCGACGCCTTTTTAGAGGCCGCACTACGCAAAAAACTCCAGTACGGGTCCAGCTTTGAAGTATGGCTCCCGCCATTTTAATGTGTTCAATTAATTCAACTAATTTAGTTAGGCGTAATAAATGCTTGCTCAATTCAACTAATTGTTTTATTTTACTTTTAGTACTTAGTAGATTTATAGTATATGATGATGCGACCTGTTTTTTTTTTTGGTTCTACAATGCCTAGAAATTAAATTGGGTTCATATTTTTTTTATCCACTACAAGTTAGCCCTCTCACCTGATGGTAAGTGATGATGCAGTCTAAGATGGTAGCGGGCTAACCTGTTATGGGCATGGCAGTTATATTAAACCCATACCCCTATTCGGTTTCTACGCGGCGCTTGGCGGCACGTCTTTGCCGGTAGGGTGGTAACTTACTAATAAATACTGTAAATTGTGTGCATTACGTTTTGTTCGTTAGCAGTTCACTGAACTGAATAACTTTTGTAACTTGTGTACGTTACATTCATTGGCGTATCAGAATTAATCTGTAATTAATGTTGTAAATGGGGAAGTGTGTCTGTTTGTCTGACTATTCAAACAATTTTGCGGAATTTGGTAAAAAGGTAGGTTGCAGCTTGAGGAAGGACAGGCTACTTTTATCCCAGAGAATTAAGCTTTGAACCACGCGGACGAAGTCGTACGCATCATCTAGTAATTTTAATATTTATGTAACCCGCCATTTACAATTTGATATGACAGGGACAACTGACACTTATACAACAAAAATAGGACCACGACTAAACCCTCTATAAACATAATATAAGATTTTAAGATCGATGAATTCTTACGCGTAACAACCAAAGTCTAAGCTCGTAAGTTATAATTTACCAACTAGCTATCAGTCTCTTATGATAAATCCAGAGGTCTGATCAAAATATAGTTCAGTATCATAATTACAGTTACTTAAAGGCAAGTTCATTGAATGTGGCAGTATTCATTTATCAGCAGGTATTTCCCTAAATTCGCAGTCATGAAGCAGACCAGTGATTTGAATTTTGAACACTAAGGTAAACAACGAAATCACATCGTTAGCCACAGAGGCCGGGGCATTTCGGATTTCACACTGCAAGTGAGTGATACCACGCTCGTTAGCAGTTGACTGCCCGAAGCTTTGTGCGGCTAACCAGTTGGAAAATATTACTGCACTGTGAATAAGGTATCTTCTAAGATTCAGTTGCAGGTCTGAGCAATTGTTTTTGAAATTATGTGTGAATTATATCCCTGTTTGTTCCCACGTGAGGACAAAATGTGGTGACAGACAGGAAACACCCTATTTAGCCTCCTATATGAACACAACTGGTTAGGAATTTAACCAGGAGATGCCGGTTTTTTAATCTATGGTTTACTTCATCTTTGAAATACGTTTTTTGAACCGTGGTGGTAAATAGGTCCTACATAATATGTGTTGATTTGTTCGTTGCGTCTTTGAACATCACCGAAGTACAGTTGTGTTACATAATATAACAGACTGAGATCACAACTGATATAATATTTAAACATCCGTTAAAGCCTGATGAACTTCAATCCACGCCTAAAAGTATTCATCAATTATTAAAACAACTAAGTACTAACTACGATAACCTGAAAGCAATTTTGTTTATCGTGTTTTCCTCGGAAAGGATGATCTCCTTAACTTACAGAAAATATACTGAGCCAAAATACTTATGTACCTACTGTACAGTAGAAACAAAGAAAAAACAGGTAGGTACCTATAGGTATACATTGGAACGTGTCTCGGTTCTGAAAAATTTTCTCTCGTAAAAAACGGACAACCAATACCTCAAAGGTGACCAAAGATTCCGGAAAATTAGAGATCCCGAGGGAAAAAACACTTTCCACGCGGACGAAGTTGTGGGCATCATCTAGTAGTTTTATAATTAAAAGGTAAGGTTTCATTAAGAATATACACTTTTAATATATTAAAAGGTATCAAATCTAACACTTCTACTTCCGGAATCCAGCTGTAATTGGCGGCAGTAAAGAGGCGACGAGAGAGCGTATGAGCGTAGCCGGTCAATAGAAAAAACACAATGCCTGCAGAACAATGGGACTATTCACGAGTTTTAAACGTTGCTAGCCAAATGGAAATTTGAGAGCTTCATGTCACTATTCCTTGATTTTCCCTATATGTCGCCAATTGGAGCAATTGTGCGCGATGTGCCGAATTTTTACAGGCAAAGAGCGCTATTATCTCCTGGATTGCATTTTTGAGCACCAATTTGTGATCTATCTGTGAAAATGAAAATCCATAATAATTTGAAACAGTTCAATGTAGTTATTTGTTTTTGCGTCACTGTCCACTCCGATGCATTAATTCGGGTTTTGGGACGGGTAAGTGAACCGTGGCCTAGCGGTCAAAGGTGTTCCGGGCGCGATTCCCAGAGACTCAGGTTCAAATCGTGCCGGTTCCGCAATTTTTGATATTATGTATTTAAGAATAGTTTAGTAATTAATTCTAATTAGGTACGGTTTACTCTTTCAATGCGCTATAGAGCCTATAGATATTTTTCCTTTGTTATAAATCGCCTAGCAAAATGGACATCGCCTATTACTACTTTAGTCAATATAATACCTATCGACTGGATCATCATTGCGTATATTTATTCTCGTTAGTCTGACTATTAGGATTACCACCAGTCTGACCACTACGAATCACAGGTAGTAGTTCAATTGTGTCAAGTGCGGACTTAGCAATCTTTTACCTGTCAGCAGCTTTTTTATCCTGTTTTACGTTTCTCAGCGGAACCACAATGCAATGGTGATGCACGGGAAGTCCTAGACTGACACTAACCCACATTAAATTGTACTGTAGACTGGGTATTGCCAATTAGTCGACCGTTTGTAATAATGCTTAAAGGGATATATTTTCAGCCTCACATAAAAATTGCCACCAACATTGTTTTCCGGACAAGGATATCATTTAGCTATCCATTACATAAGAGTAGGAGGTCCGAGCTGAAGATAATAGGTCGTACATTCTGCGCCGCCCTGCTGGTCGCCACATAATTCATCCACCTCCTTTATATATTTACTTTATAAATTGCTGTTACCTATGATTTTCAATAATAGCCCTGAAAATTGCCACCGCCCGTGCCGTCACGTCGGTGCTACGCCTGCGGATCTCTCTACGGTCGTGCCGGATTTTCCGTCCCATCGAGCTATAAAAGTAGGGGAATACCTAAAGAGTGCACCTGTGTTTACGCTCACGCTTGTATACTATAATATCTCCCGCGCAGGCGACTATCTCGATCTCTATGAAGATTGGCTTCCGTGACCGGGATTCGGTAGAGAGGACGAACTTGTTATAGTTCTTGCAATTCACGAGTGCGCGTGGCTCATGGTTCTGTTAAAGCCCTAAAAAGGCATGCACACTTATGCAATGTGAATAATTTTACTACAAGCGAGTTCACCATATTCTATACTAGACACCAAATGTATTCGATTAATAATTTGTACCTGCAAATGACAAAATAGATACTCAAATATGCATATAAATCTCCTGGGTCGCGTTCGGTGCAGTACCCAGCCACCTAACAGTGTCATCTAACTATGAATTCAGGTAAATTCTAAAGTCATTTGCAATATAAGTCACTCTGGGAATTTAGTGAATAATGTTCAAACATAAATTCCTTGGTAGATGGAACCCACCGATTACCGTGTTTTAAAAAGTACTTTTTACTATCTATATGCCTGAAATAAAGAAATTGTCGGCTGAGTAATAACGAGGCGAAGCCAAGGACTTCTAAAGTGATTTTCAAAGGACGAGGCACTAGCCGCAGGTTTCAAATTCACACTACCTACAATCAACCTGCTAGAATTATATTTTCGTAACGATTTTGCAAAACCTGACCGCTACATACCCTAATAACCTATGCTTATTACAAAGTCAGCAGGTCCAGCAGCAAGTCGATAAAACGGTATTTCTAAAGCGTAATTTCGGTATGAAATTATTAATTCCGTACTCCGTAATAACCGGGCGACACATCGACGACCGCGACAATTGAATGAGCGACCGGACAGCGCGTTCGGCCGAGCAATCCATTATGCAGATTGCCTGCCCGATTGCGGCATTGTCGCTGGCTCGCTGTGCCTATTACGTAGCGATGCACCGTACCCGCCCCGTACGAGGCCGATTCATTTTATGGATATAGCTGGATTAACGACTGATTGATGATTGAGCTGGTTTCACTACGCTGGTGATGATTCTAAGCGGCGAGCGTGTGGATTGGTACTTGGTTGCGTACTACGCATGTATCGCATTCAGATGTGCACCCAATAAGTAATAGTAAGTACTAGGAAGGTACATACAGTAAATCGAGTCGAGTACATCACTAGGTGATGTATTTGTAAGACTGACCTCTTGTTGTTGTTTTATGTTTATCTTTATCTGAGGACTGTGGAAACACGCCTAGAATTTTAGGATTCGACAAAGGTCCTTATTATTCTTCCAGTCCAAGCCCATAACTAAACTATAATAATAGTATTTAAAAAACTCAACTATACTACAACAACAGTATCATGATTCTTGAGCAGATTTACAGTTCTCTCTCTAGGTAGGCTACAAAAAAAGCGAATTGGCTTGTTTTATAAGACCACGATCACATTTGTCACTACAACTTGTACAACGTTGTAGTCAAATACCTTAGTTTAGAGGTTTTTGACTACAACGTAAAATAAGTCATAACTCTCAGCTACCTACTTAGTATTTTCTAAATTTAATTTCCCACATTTTAGGGCTAAGTGCAACTCCAGTAGCTTGATGAGTAAGTAATTATTGATAGTCCTTTGTGCACGGTCCATCCTGTGTTCCCTATGGATTGGCAGACTTCATACATCTTTGATCACATTATGGAGAACTCTCAGGCATGTTTCCTCGCGATGTTTTCCTTAACCGTTACAACGAACCGCTAGGCTATCAATCTAAAATTAATGATTATTATCTTTACATTATTTTTATTTTTGTATTTTTACGGTTCCGTGTTTCAAGTGGAAAAAAGGAACCCACGCAGGGAACTTCTTTGTCCGTCTTTTGGTCTGTCTGTTAACCACCTTTTTTTCGGGAACGCGTGAAAGTTTCAAGTTGAAATGAATATCAAATACTTACGATCCCATGGAGCTGTAAAAAATTAAGCTTCTAAGTCAACGCAATCATAAAATACGGCCGCATATTTTGCATATTATTTTGACACTCGCCAATAAATCAAAACCTTTAATAACTAATACTAATTTTTAATTTCACAGCTTTTAACGTGTTTTTATCACTTATTTCTTGTTGTAGAATAATTTATATTGTGTAGTGGCACGGAACCATTTGCGTGCGAGTGTGACTCGCACTTGACCGGTTTTTATACACAGACGAAGCCTTCAGGTCTCAACCCTTTCCGGTGGCCAGGACGTCGGAGCGCTATGGAAGTCATGAATATGTAATTATTTCTCCGCTATTAATATTTTTACCATCTCCCGGAGCGTTGATTGCCTCTTGAATTTATTATCTAACTCGGCAATAGCCCATTCTCGTATTTATTAAGACCACCTGCCACGCCGTGAACGTACTTCTCCAAGTGAATTATGGACCGGAGGATTTCGCTGATAGAATATTTTATTTTGCTTGTTTCGCTTTGTTTATGGCCTGTAAAATTAATGCCTAAATCTGGTACACGGTTTCTGATGGATTCGTTGTCGGCATGGTTTGTACGGTAATCACTCTTCAAGCGTATGATATCTGCTTTTTTTTGCAATATTCTTTATGGAAGTTAACATTTGCCTATGGTTAGTATCAGTATAGTAAAACCCCGCCGGCCCTCTTTGTTTTCCAGTTTTAGGATAAAAAGTAATCTTGTTGTTGTTGTTGTTATTATTTGACTGCGAAAGTCCCGTTTGCGTGATATGATTAGTTCGAATAATCAGACAAATAAAAATTATAAAAAATGAGTGATGAAGTTTTAACAACTAGCGATAAATGTGTGTTACCCAGCCAATGACACCCATTTCAATTTAAACATGCACTTCAGGTGGATCCTATTCTTTGATAGACAACTAACGTGCTCTTGAAGGTATTCGTAGAGCTATGCTCTAAGTAAGATCTTAAGTTGGACAAAATATAGCACTTTCAATAACTTTTCGACTTTGACAACTCGAACATTTTAATAGTTCAATATGAAAAAGGAGAAACATATTTTACAGAAGACTAACTAAACGCACATAATGAGTAACGTGTATTATCTTTGTAGACACCCTTATAAAAAGTATAAAAATCCAAGTAGGAACTTAGTTGATTTTACATATGGAATATCCATTTCTATCGGAATGGCAAATAGGAGGGCAGTTTTATCAAGCTGGTACATTCGCAATCAGTACGATTGCTAAGGTTTGTAGTTATTAGATAAACAGTGGAGCGCGCAACGCTGCAAATGTTTGTGGATTGCGCTCATTATTGAAATTGCTCCTATATATGAATCAAACTGTCTACATTAAGGATAAAATTATCCATATGTGATACGATGTGGAAAGATATCGATTTTTTTGCTATGTGCCTATGTAATGTCGAAAATCGAAATACCATTTAATGTTTTCACTAGGTATCTACATAAACTCTTTATTAGTTTAGTAAATAAGGTAAATTCTTTCTGTGAAGATCGTTGAAATGCTGATATCTAAAAAATCTAAAAAAAAACACAACGAAGAAGAAGACAGATTTTTATTATTGTGATAAAAATACTTACTACTTAATTCTTTTAGTTGTAAGTAGTAACTGGTAAATTTTTGGCCAACCTTATTGCGAAAAAAAAGGTTGCAAAACTATTCTAAGCAAATTGATAGTATCAATAATAACTAAACTATTCAGACAGACCAAAGGATTCCTTTTATACCATTTTTGTAGATAACCCCAAAAACTAAATTATATGTATTCAGGTAATTGTACTGCAGAATAGATGGCAAATATTTTCAGTTATTAGATATGTAAAGAGCGGAGTTCGTGTTTGCACAACAAACTTAGTTTGCGGATTATGCCGATGCATATTAGCGTACCCATTTCAGTAATGACTGTTTGCATTACAAAATTAGAGTACCTATATTGTACTAATAATACATAATATCAGTTGTTTATGGTAATTAATGCCCGCACTTAACCAATGTGTGATTAATCATATAATTTCGAATAACCTTTTAAATCTTATTTTATTTAGGTACTTTTGAGGTTTACTAACAATCACTTAAACATTAACAAAAATTAAAACAATCAAACAAATACAAGCTAAGTGTACTGATTACTTACGAAACTTATTGAAATTTTGATTCAATTCATCTATTTATTCAAATACTTTTTAAATCCTAATAACAAAACAATATGAAATTAAAACTATGAAATACATTAAAATCTAAATTAAAACTAAATTAAAAACTAAATATTGTGCCCAGAACGCTGGCTGCGTTACCCCTCTGAATAGCCAAACTGGATTATGCTGGCCGAGGTGACTGCCAGCCCTCCGGTCCGGTGACTTAGTAAGATGAGAAGATAAATCCTTAAAAAGGATCCAACATCTTCGACCCACGAAGATTAATTAATTAATCACGAGCTTTTGATTTCTTTCTGTCTGATCGGTTCTTTGCTGAAAATTGTGGTCCTGGCGAGATCACAGCCTTGAGTGGATCAGCTGTTTCAAAGCAAAGCCGTACGGCCAAGCGATTAGCTTGGCCGTACGGCTTTGCTGGAGCGTGGTAACGAGCCTTAGCCGAAGCAACTTACGAGACTGAACCGGTGATAATATAGAAAGAAAACATACTACGGAGTAGTGACCGGACGGGACAAAACTTCCGCGTGTAAAGTCCATGTTGGAGGGGAACGACGTTTTGTTGAGGGCACTGTACCTATACTTAAGTAAAGTATAAATGACACGGACTTTTGGTCCGGCGGACATTTTGTTGTTCTCCGTAAGTAACATTATAAATCCCCAAATTTCCCTGGCGAAACTCAAACTCAGGACATAAGCTCTTAAGTTAAATTAAAACCCTCCCCCTAAGTTTTAAAAATAAATACATCGCGCATTTTTGAAGTCTAACCACGATGCAATGTCGATAGCGGTGGGTTCTCACGTCCTTCCGCGTAGAGTATTTAAAAACGATAAGGTGTTTGTAACGATTACTATCAGATGTTGATGATATAACAAGGACCGACGGCTTAACATGCTCTCCGAGGTACGGAGGAAACAAAAACGGAAAAACGATTTTATGGGAAGAAAATTTCTTAAATCAGAAATCGGAACAATACCTTGTGAGATGCCAAATTTCATAGGAATAGTAAGCTGCGTGGCTCTAAATTTATTACCATATTATTAAACTCGGAGTTTAACCAGGTAAAGCGTCTAGGTATATAATAATGACAAACAACCACCGACCAATTCTGACGATTCAATGCATATTAGTGACCTCATTTCAGTAATGAGAGCAATCCGCAAACACGCTCACTGCTCCCGTTCCGCTGTTTATCTAATAAGTGAGAACATTTGCAATCAGCACCAATACGCTAGACCGAACTCCCATTTGCGGTGCCGATCGGAATAACTATTGAATGTTATTTGCTATCGAAGAAACACTGTGTATTTGCTATCCGGTAGCGTGGCCTAATTGCGTCTTCATATGTCAGTGGCTATAGTGGTTGTAACATACATGTCTTTAATAGATACATGGAAATAGTCTGATTTTATACCTATGCATGTTCGCCACAATCGCTAAAATGTAAAAATAAAATGGAAACAGCTGATCCACTCAAGGCTGGGATCTCGCCAGGACCACAATTTTCAGCAAAGAACCGATCAGACAGAAAGAATGGTAGCTTAATCATTAAATTAATATACCTATTTAAGTATGTTCGGGGTTCGGCATATACCTAATTTGATAAAGTTATCAAATTATATTCCGATTCCCTAAGAGTATGTTCAGTATCGGGTTCACGAAAGCAGTAATTTCAGATGAGTAACAATAACACAAACGGGCCCTATCACTCCCAGGACCCAGGTAGTACCTGTGCCATTGTTTCATGTTTAATTAGGCGCGAACAAATACGTGTGCTGAGCAAACCGAGCAAATGCCCCGCGGCGCTGAGCCTTTGTCCTTTGTGATGAAATTCACAACTTTCTTCCGTCCGCAAACCGACGACTTTGAGACCGCAGCAAACGGCTCTATTTTAATAATTCAGTAGTTAGTGCCTTTATCTTCGTACATGCTCACTGCTCACGGATGTAAGTTATATTTTTTATTGACTTTGTTGTTGGTTGGTGAAATTCTGATGGTGGAGCTCAGAAACTTCACAACCTTGTTCCTCTTTCAGCGTTCTACCACAGTCGTGTTGTATTGTAGTTCTTGACGTGCGATTGACATTCTGCCTAGGCGCTGATATTATTATATAAAGAACGCGGTGATTACCTAATAGTTTAAACACCCGTCCTCCGTATTCGTGTGGTCGGTGGTTAACTCCCCGGGGACGCACCTCTAATTTTTTGAATTTATAACTTGTGTTAACGGTGCAGGAAACCAGCATATCCAAAACTCCTCCAAAATGTACTCAAAGGTGCGTGAAGTCTGCCAATTCGCACTTGGCCAGCGTGGTTGGCTATGGTAAAACCGTGATTCGTGTTCGGCAGTGAACTGGCAAAAGATTGAAAATTATAATTTTTTGATGCCACATCAGGACTACCGATGAACAACGATTTCGCAATTCAAAGTTTTAGCTATTTTAAAGGTACCTAATGATCCACATTTACGAGTAAGTATCTCAAGTATTTAGAGACCCATTCAAACTTGATATTACATGACCCTTTACCTTCAGGCTATATTTATTTTTACTCTATTTGCAGTTAGGATTTCATTTAACATTCTGCTTACTTAGGCCCTTTCCATTACCCAAGTGCTATTTCTTAAAACACCGAATGTTAGTTTTGCAAGCTAATGTGGAAACCTTATTGTACTTTATCCATATTATTATCTTGTATACATACATACCTACCTAATTAATTGTTTTACAAACTTCTTAAATTTCGATTATTAGATTTATATTATTACGAATTATTTAGATTTCTGAAAATTCCCGTCGGAAATCTTTGGTTTTCTGTGATAATAACTAGAATGTCCTTCCCCACATGGATTTATCGTGGTCGATACTTCCATACCTTCACAATGATGCAACCTATCTGTCAAATTTCATCAAAATTGGTTGAATAGATGCCTTGAAGTACTTGCACTATGGTTACTTAATATTATCTCCCGTGCAGATGGATCACTGTGGAGACACAAAATGTAGGGGCATGCATTTGTTGCCGAAAAACGCCCGGGAGGACATAAGATATTTTTTTCATTTATGATCATTCTATAGCCATGATTTTCGACAGCTATATTCTAAGATATGTGCCGGGTAGGTCGTTTTTGCTTATTTTCTTATTGCATATGAAATAAAAGCGTTGAAATTTGAAAGTTTGCAGCGTTTTAAAAGAATGAAACTTAAAATGATTGACGTATTTTTATTATTTTCTTGAGAAAACTGCAGTTTTTGTGAGTTCTCTATTAAAAAACATGTAACTAGTAAGCGCTAATGTAAAATGTAAAACGGGGTAGCGTATGCGTTGGATAGCTTGGGGCCACTATTTTAGTTTGCACCGTACCGGGCACCGGCCTTCCCTCGGGCCACTCCTAGCTTTGTAAATTTTCCTTTTCAAAAGTAAACCCGCCTAATTGAAATGTATATTTAAAATAATAGGTTTGGTTCAAGATTTTCATAATGTGTATTATGAAAATCAACAAATTTTCAACAGCTTTATTTACTTTCTTTTTTAGGTACTTTTACTTTACTAAAGGTCTTATACGTAAATATGTAATTGAAAAAAAATGATTCATGGAATTTTCAATGAGTTTTTAAAAATGGAAAACGCGATTCTCATGAAAAGATTTAATTCCAATACGATAAATCATTATGTGTACTTTCATTACAATTTCCTATTCCTCAATTCTGAAACATGATAATATTATAACGTAGGCTGTATACCATTTTGTTTGAATCATTTTTTAGGGTTGCGGACCTAAAAGGTAGGTTTGCGACTATGTCTGACTGGAGATTTTATAACTGTTAGCCCCATAAAATCTTTCACAATATAATTACCCAACTCAATAGGTACTCAATTTGTTTATTTCGTATAGGATATACAGGTATTTCTTATGCAACGTTATGATTTGACTCTACCACCGGTTCGAAAAGAAAATTATCAAGAATCTCAGCATTTTCTCTTGTCATAAACAGAAAAAGTCATAATATTATAACGGCTTTGTTTTAGGTTATCGTTTAATAAACTTTGTAGAGATGATCTTTTTAAACTTTACGTAACTTTATTTCACATAATATAATAACTAGACTTTAATATATTACGATTAACGACATGAAACCAAAATTGAGAGAGCTTTTTGTTAATAATGGGTACCTACTTAAAACAAGTAGGCATCATAGCATTATGAAGCCATTCATTATATTGGCAAGCCACGGGAGTGGACTGTAACAAACAAGCATATTATTTCTAACAATGGCGGGAATTGGCCTGGCGTGGCGTACAACCTATTTGCGTTTGGTAAACAACTCGCCAACCGCCCACTCCGATGATTTGCGCTCAATATTAAAACGGGTACAATGAACAATGACCAAAAACTTAAAGCCCCTACTACACGTTTTGAACACTGGCGTGTAGCTCGTAGAGCTCTCAAAAGCATTCCTTGCCCTAGTTGTAAAAGCTTCATATTTTCAGTCTACACTACTAACTAGTTATAACTAGCACATTTTTTTGAAATGACCAATAAAACTTAGTTTTGGGGTCCTAAATCATAGACAATTCTCTACTTCTTGAATTTGAGAGAATGCATTAAAAAATTATCTATTTCTTTCCTAGTCACGAAACGTTCAGTGGGCCGGCCCGTCTGGTACTTGACCGGTTTGTTGGTTTATAATTTCTGAATTTTCTCTGGTCTGGCCTGGCGAGAGGCTTCGGTCTTGGCTAGTTACCACCCTACCGGCATAGACGCGCCGCCAAGCGATTTAGCGTTCCGGTACGATGCCGTGTAGAAACCGAATAGGGGTATTGGTTTAATAGAACTGCCATGCCCCTAACAGGTTAGCCCGCAGTCAAGGGCTAACTTGTAGTGGATAAAAAAAAAATAGTTTCGATCGAGTCTAAAACCGTAGTAGGGGCTGTCATGTTTGTTATAAATTATTTACTCCCACTGTATGATCGAAGCACGCTAAAAGCTACAGGATTTTCTGTAAGTTTACACAGTATAGAGAATATCTAATATTTGCCGAACTGTGTATTCGTGGTATGAATTTTTTTGATCGCCTTGTCCGGGTTTGTAAATATAATAGGTAAATAAAACAAGCTTTTAATATTAGGCTGTATAATTTTGAAAAAGCTTTATATAAGTAAGTTCTATTGTATATTGTTCTCAATAAAGGTTTTAAAAATGGTAAGTATTTTAAGCTTATGCTACATATCTCTGCGTAGGATGGAAATATAAGATTTATCACAATTATCTTGATCAACAAAAAATTTTAAATACGTAACTCTTTATTTTAAACCGGTAGCTCGTCGAACTAGTTTCATGGATATAACTTAAGAAATGACGGACTTTCATACAAACTTTTACCCCCTATTTCAGCCCCTTAGGGGTGGAATTTTGAAAAATTCTTCCTTAGTGAATGCCTACGTCACAAAATAAACCTACTGTCAAAATTTCAAGTTTCTAACCCCAGTGGTTCAGGCTGTGCGTTGATCCCTTAACGATTTTATATATATGTCACCGTAAGATTGCAAAAACCGTTAAATTGTAATCTAACTAGCGAATTTGCAAACTGTCGACAGATTACAATTTAACGCATTATTTTTTGGTAGATTGTAATCTGTTAAGAACTAAGTAAGGGCACTACTTGATTGTTTATGCCGAACCATAACATAACCTACATACAATAAAGAGACAAGAAAACGTTAATACAATGAATATTTCAATAATTGACACTCAGCACATTAAACGGTTTACAATCTGCCGACAGTTTACAATTTCGCTAGTTAGATTACAATCTAACGGTTTTTGCAATCTTACGGTGACATATATGACATATAGAAGATCTTACCCGTACGTTATTTAACTAGGCAACCTATTCACGATATGTCATTAAGTATGTTATCTATTATTTATTTCTTATCACAAATAAATAACAGATGAGGTTATATATTTCTTATACGGTATCTCCTACTATAAGAACATTATGGACATCTCAGGAATGCGAATTACTTTACGAAGTTTTTGCTATTGCTTAAAACGCACAATGCTTCGACAAGGTTACTTATATGTAACTTAATTTCATGTAAAATTTAAGCGGCGATGGCCTAATGGTCTAGACGCCCGGCTTCCTATTTGGGTGGTGGTGGTTAGATCTCCAGGCATTTTTGTTCTTGTAACTCTAACTTTTCAGAGCTATGTGCGTGTTAAGAATTTTATCACTTGCTTTAACGGAGAAGAAGAACATCGTGAGGGAACCTGCATGCCCGAGAGTTCTTCAGAATATTCTCAAAGGCGTCCGAGAATCTGCACTTCGCCAGCGTGGTGGACTATGACTAAACTATTCTCATTCTGAGAGGACACTTGTGCCCAGTAATGAGCTGGCAATGAGTTTAAAGTGATGTTGATAATGATGTAAAATGTACGCCTATAGTAATATAAAATTAAATTTTCAACCAACAAATGAACTATACACAGTAGCCCCAAAGTAAATCGAATCAGCAAATTAATTTGCGAGGCTACACCGTGAAACTACGTGTTTAGTGGCTTAACTAAATCTCACGTAGCCATGTTTAACCTCATTACCATAATTACAGACATGCGTTGTTCATGAGGAGTTCATGTCTGGTTTCGGCTTGTTTTGGTAAATGTTTATCCGGGATCTGACAAAATTTATCCGGATTTGTCGTCGCTAAGCAGACCTGCAGACGTTTCACTGGTATAATAATTATTATAATACTAGATGATGCCCGAGTCATCGTCCGAGTGGATTTAGGATTTAGGTTTAGCGATTCCCTCGGTAATGCTTTCATTTGCCGGAGAAAATGTAGTCTATGTGTTAATTCAGGGTATAAGGTAGCTCTATTTCAAATTTCAGACAAATCGTTATGGCGTGAAGGAGTAACAACGATCTAAACTTACAAATATACCAAACATCCAAACTTTACATTTATAATAGGTAGTAGAAATAGTACGTTGTAGTATTAGTAAGGTAAGATTTAGCTTAAATATTATTTGAGCTAGTCGCTCAAATAATACTGGTACCCAGCATGTTTAAAGTCATCCTTCATGTCCATTTATGAATAAATAAATATAGCAATTAAGTAAACCTAAGTAACAACAACAACAACAATTAAGTAAAACAACAATTAAGTAAAACTCTCCTGGCTTAGTTTCGGTTACCAAGGCGGCAAATCTAACGGCCTAAGCAGGAAATATTACTGCGCAAGTATAAGCACGAAAGCAAATTATTTTTTTTCGGCAAAGCGATACACTATGATCGGAGTGAACAGGTGCAGGATCGGTGGCATTAGGGCATACTTTACACACTTGCGTACGTAACTAATAATAGTTAGTAGGCATAGATTTAGGATAGGTCCTCAATCTTAAATCTATGTTAGTAGGTATCATCACCCGCTACTTTCTTGACTGCTTTCAGTATTTTAGGCTCAGGTAACGCAGTAGGTAGGTACCATAACATTCCCCTCAGAGAATTGTGCTAGATTCTGAATTGCCAAATCGGTTTAACATTTTGATTTGCTATTAGGTTTACATAATATATTATTTGGAGAAGCTTATAAATTAATATCTTATTCAGGTTATCTAATGCGTCCTAACAAACCAGCGGTTAGACGTATATACTTATGTAGAATATTATCTTGCTATATACCAATTACCAGAAGGAGATTACTCCGGATTAGATAAAGGCCTTTATGATTTACCTCTGAAACTCCTGCTGAGCATAGTAAACAGTTTATTATATCAGTGCTCTATGTAATAAATAATAATAGGTAAATCTTAATATATATATATATATGCGGAAGTTTGGATGGATGCATGGATGTATGGATGGATGTTTGTTGTACTCAATCACGCCCCAACGGCTGAACGGATCTGGCTGAAATTTGGCACAGAGATAGATTATAGTGTAGAATAGCACATAGGCTAGCCTTTTTATCCCGGAAAATTAAAGAGTTCCCGCGGGAACCGAAAACCTCAAACCACGCAGACGAAGTCGCGGGCATTCGCTAGTAATATATAAAACAAAATCGGGTTTGTTCGAACACTTTTTATATGACTCTAGAACGCCTGGACCGATTTTCATGGTTTTTTATTTGTTGTTTTTGTCTCCGTCCCGAATAGCAGAATAATAATAAAAAAATATATTGGAAAATTGACGATAATTAAAAAACTTATTCCATGCGGACGAAGTCGCGGGCATCCGCTAGTAATAGTATAAATGATATGTAATAAATAATAATACTTACTTAAATATTTTTGTCAAAGGACCTTGTATTGTTTTCCCTGGTGCTAAGTGAAGATGCTGATGGTAAAACTATACTACTAAGCATATATGATATTTATTTTCTCATAAACATTGATACTTAAAACTAAAGAACGGAAACTAACGTTATTATAATACTGTGTTATTTCAAATTATAGCTCCTAAAGTACTAGAAAAATAGCTATTGAGACTGCTAGATATTTTCCTTTTCTAATGACCAATAAATTGTTGAAGTGCCAATTAGGGATCTATGATACCTAATAACTATTGCAGTATTTTGACGACCTCCCTAGCACAGTGTTGAGCGCTGGTGCCTTAATGTGGGAGGTTCGGGGTTCGATTCCCGGCAGGGTTAATTTGAGAATTAATAATTTCTAAATTTTCTTTGATCTGGTCTGGTGAGAGGCTTCGGCCGTGGCTAGTTACCACCCTACCGGCAAAGACGTTGCCAAGCGATTTGACGTTTCGGTACGATGCCGTGTAGAAACCGACCAGGGTTATGGGTTTAATATAACTGCCATACCCCTAACAGGTTAGCCCCCTACCATATAAGACTGCATCATCACTTACCATCACGTGAAATTGCAGTCAAGGGCAAACTTGTGGAATAAAAATTAAAAAAAACAAACCAAAATACAGTGAGAAAAATGAGGAGGGTCAAGATTCATGGCCCTCCTCATTTTCTCCTCCTCCCACCAATGAAGAATTTATCGTGGAGAAAGTTACCTAAAATAATATTTTTAACTATAAAAGGGTTTTGAATATTTACTAGATTATGCCCGCCACAACAAAATCCCATGGCAGGTAACTCTTTGATTTTCTGGGATTAAAAAAAATTGCCAATTTTACTCTCCAGGTCCGCCGTTATCCCTTTTTTTGTTTACGGCGGGAAATCTTCCTAAGATATCTGGCTTCTTGGGGTACAAGCCAGGTTATATGAGATATTAACCCCCTAGGTGGCCATCCTAAGCGCTAAAAAAATATGTATTACAAATCGGGATGCTCCGAGATCTCATATGAACACAATTGGAGCCTCACTTGCGCGACACCACTTTTCTCAATTATACCTACCCATGGAAAAAAATTAAATCGATCCGTAGCTCACGCGTGATTGTAGGAAAATCAACATTGACAAACGCAATTACACTTTTACTTCGCTTTTATAATATTAGCTAAACTTTCTTTACGCACTTACTTATTGTCTACATTCACGTTGAATTTTAATTAATCTATTTTATTTTTACCTTTACTGTTCTTACAGAATATTACCAGGTACCGAAATATTATTACTTAAAACTATTGTTTATGCCCGAAATACTTCCAAGATTAACGATTTGGCTAATCCCAGATACGGAAGAAACAATTACGGCTAGTGAATTATTAAGAATACTGCGGCATTTCCTTGTAGTTACAATAGCATAATTTGGGCATAACCTACAAATAACCGTGAACCTTTGCTGTTGAATAAAACTCTACACAGCTAATTTTCATATAAATATGTATAAAGACCCAGACCCAGTCACCTTTTCACATATATATATAATGTTGCACATAATGTGAGCCATAAAATTGTCTCTAAAATAGAAAAGTGTTCGCTTCAGAATTATGAAACTGATCGTTCTGAATAACCAGTAGTTAACTCATATTAGTATTTTCAAGTCGACATTTTCAATATTTGCAGTCGCCCACAGCCTGTCGCTAGCTTAGTATTTTAGTAATCTATATTCTGTTTTTTGACACCTATAATTTAAATTTATTTTCGCTCGTTTAAATACTAACCTTTAAAAAAATGCTTTCCCTGAATAATAATTATTCGCTTTCATCTAAATCAAAAACTGACTTCAAAACTATACCTACCAGTACCAACTTAAACTAAAAAGTAAAAAACATTATCCGGGTAAGTATATATTTTGTTTTTTGTTGATTTTCTCAAAAACCGCTGAATCAATTTTGATAAAATTTATATGGGACTACCACTGAAGTATGATCTATCGAAAAAGAAAGAATCATCAAAATTGATTCATAATTGGCGGAATTATCACGTAACATACATAGAAAAAAACATACAGTCGAATTGAGAACCTCCTCCTTTTTTTGAAGCTGGTTAAAAAGTAAACTATGTCAATTATACCCATATAAAAAATCACATGATTGATTCAAGGATAAATCGCCAAACAAACGCACTTTCACATTTATAATATTAAGTACGGACTTCAGAGCACGAATTAAGAAGTCTTGATTAATGGAAACCGTGTACCTATTTAAAATTATAAAATATAGTCTATCCCGTACCTTCTTAGTTTATTAAGTTCTGCATTATATTGCAACATAATTTCCTAGTATTAACTCTACCTAGAGTTTCTTTAACATCTTTTGCATCATTAAAATATTACATCGCCCACCGTTTTCCGAGACCGCACACGGTTTCTTGTATAAATTTCCAACATTCTGTATAAAGTTACCCTTCTTGCTAACGACTAGACTTACTCAGGTAATTACCTTGATTGCGCTGAAAAGTAACTGCGTGATGTACCGTTTGCCCACAAAAAGTTCTAAGAACACGTCTTCGCAGTCTGTCTAAATACTGACGCACAGCCTTTACTAATTTATCTATGCTTAATATTATAAATGCGAAAGTTTGGATGGATGGATGTATGTTATTCAATCACGCCAAAACGGCTGAACGGATCTAGATGAAATTTGACACAGAAATAGATTATATCTGGAATAACAGGTGAGGGTTATTACAGGGACTTTTGTTTGCCTTTAAAACAAAATATATACTGAAAGATATTTCATAAATACCTATAAGCTCATTAAAAGTTGTTGAAAGACTAAAGAGAAACAATTTAAATAATAAATGCGGTTATTTGTCCACAAAGCAAGTTGCTTGCGGTAAATAAATATCGCGATGTCACCGCAAGCCTCTTAGCTGGCGATTGAAAAGCTCCGTTCAAATATTGTATCGATGGCCCTAACATTTGTTTTGGTAATTTTTCTTTGTAGTCTTTCAGGTTTCGGTAAGCTGCGATAGCCAAGCGGTTAAGGTCGGAGGTTCGATTTCCGGGCCACTGACTTAATTAATGAAGTGAAATGAAATGTTTAGGTTAGTTTTAGGACAAATTGTTGGCATAAGATATGAGTCAACCACCGCGCCGGTTCTATATATGTGATACTCGTATTCGGAGTTACTCTCGTAATGTGTGTTATATGCAATAACTAGCTGATGCCCGCGACTCCGTTCGTGTGGTTTGAGTTTTTTTGATTCCCGCGAGAACTCCTTAATTTTACGGGATAAAAGTTTATGTCACTCTCCGGTCCTCAACTATACCCATACCAAAATAACGTCGATCCGTTGCTCCGTTGCGGCGTGATTGAAGGAAAAACCAACAAACAAAAACACTTTCGCATTTATAATATAAGTATGATGATTGTAAATCACGTCTTGTTGTAAGACATCGTGTGGGAAAACATGCATGTCTGTTTCTGCCAGTTCTTCATAATATTGTGTGTTTGTGTGAAGTCTACCAATCCACACTTGGCCAGCGTTTGCGAAGTCATTATTCATTTTGTCAAAATACGAAATATCGCTGGTTATATAAAGATAGCATGGCTATCAATTGGTACAATGGTAACAAGAACCAGAGGATGGCCTGAACGTAATTTGTCCTTGGATATTAAAATATTTATCTCTCTCTTTAGGCTTTCGGTCCTGAAAATTCACTTCGACATTTAGTCCGTGCAGTAATGCACGTCCATAATATTTCAATAGGTATGTTCATGCAGCAAAATTCAATTGTGTTCGTAGGGTAAAAATTTAAAAATATATGTAACTAATGGAAACATTAGTAGGGGCCTGGAGAGACGGAAGCAAATCGTTTAGACTTTAGAGTGTAACCGCGAGTTGCGGCGACAGAAAAATGCCATTTGTTGGAGCCGATCGCAATATAGTTGAATGAGCTTACGAACCAACAGAATACAGACTGCTTGTAGAAAGGTACTGTTTACAAGGTAGGTACAGTCTCTTCTTCTGCATCTTACCCAAAAGGTAAACACTTAAGGCCTCTTGCGCATTATATGAAAATGTTTTGTGTCTTATGAGTAATGTCTTATAAGAAATTCAGTCGCAATGGTTGTTGTATGAGACCATACATATTACAACATATTTTTTCTTGTTTCGGATCAGTCAAGCGAATACATAATATAAGAAATTACTCATAAGACAAAAGACATGTTCTTATAATGCGGAATAGGCCTACGGCTTATCTTCTCGCTGAAACGTGTAGATGCACAAACATAGGATAGCAAACTAATGATGAATAAATTAATGCATGTATTAGAATGATATAAGGACCATGTTTTGAACACATGATAAGTAGATAAATATCTACTTATAATGTGTGTGTGATAATTGTATGTATCGAGTAAATATGTCTCTGCCTTTCGGCTTAGGAAGAAATATGATAATAATATATTTATGAAGATTTTCAGCCCACATTTTTCCTCTTTAATTTTCCGGCATAAAAAGCCTATGTCCTTCCCCGGAATGCAACCTCCATATGTACATTTCATCGGAATCAGTTGAAATGATGTTTCGGGAAAGCGTAACATACAGACAGACAGATATACAGACATACACATTTGCGCATTAATAATATTAATATGGATACAAAAGTGTGTTTGTCTGTTTGTGATGCAAATTGCACATTGTACCACATACATTCGTCTGTTTTAGCGAATTATGCTTCTTTGTTACTAAAATCAGATTGACTGGGGTCATCGCGGGCGGTGCTCTAGGAAGGGCAAAGGGGCAAGGAGCGTACTTTATAAAAGTTCCCGCAGCTCGCGGGCAGCCGGCAGAGTTCGTTCCATTCTCCTCACTAACAATGCTGGCTGACGTTGACTGATCGCACGTTCAAGAACACAGCGCGCTGGGTTTTCCAAGTCTTTGCTATGTTTTATGGAAACTGCTGGTAATTTATAAGTCGCTCTTTTGTGCTTTATCGCATAATTAACTATAGATAAAAGTTAATGTTTATCTACCAACTTATTACCGGCGTGCAACTTGCAAGTCACAGACGCATAGCTTTGATTATTATCCTAGTTGAAATAGCTCAATAAGCTTGAAAAGCATTGAGCAAGAAAAAAGCATTGATAGAAACGAAAAACCTAATCTAGATAATGCTTACATATTATAATACCTAAGTAGGTACCTAGATAATGTTTGCCTCGTCATTATTAATGACTGGGTAAACATTAGGTATAGTGTGCACAGGAGCACAGGTTTAATAATTAATAATTAAACGACTATCTACAGTCTAAAAATATTAGGCATTGTATTGTCTCGCTACGCTCGGGAAGGTAAACACGTCATATGAAATGGCTCATTTTTATACGACTGCCTGAAAAAAGGAGTATATTTTTTTCAGGGTTCATATATGTATGTATGTATGTATGTATGTGAGTTTGTATATTCCGCCATAACTTCTTTACGCCTGAACCGATTTAGATAAATGAGGTATCGTTAGAATCCCTAGCTTATTCCGGGTGACATAGGCTAGTAAAATTTTTAAAAAAATTGATGGGGTGACCATGGTCCCGCATTAAAGACCAAAATTGAAAAAAAAATCGAAAATAAGATGAACTATATAAACATCATCTAGAAAATGATGAGTAGATTCCAAAAATATATAACACTATAGTTCAATATTTAGTGATTCACAAAAAAATATCATTTAATAAAAAATGTGAATAAGATTCCAAAGGCTATATATGCAAATCGCTTCTTATGGAGGTAAACTCCAAAAATAATATGTCAGGGCAGTCGTATTTTTTAACTCGTTAAATCAATTTCAATTGTAGTCCCTTGATGAACAATCTGATTCCTATTACATACATCAAACTTACTATACTAATAATTCTACTATAGAGCGTTCAACAAGGCTACGTCTTATCCATTAAATATCTACCTTACAAAATTACTTTAGCTTGAAAACTTTTTTCCTATGACTACCGAAGAGCATGTTCATTTTTCTTTCGAGGTCGGAAAGTATTTAATTATATTTTTAATTTAATTATAGGTTCATAAATAATCAGTAGGTAGATAGACTAATAATAATTATTGGAAATTGTTTGGAATCCTTCCAATTTTACAAAGCTTTGAGTGGAAAGGTACAAAGCTTTTAAAGCGCCATCTTTCAAGAACCCTTCGAACTACTTCGTAAGTGTCTCGATAGACTCACAAACGAAACATAAACTAGATGACGCTATGTGTTCCGTAATAAGCTTGACCGAGAACGTTGTTGTTACCGTATTTTTTAGGCAAGGACTTATCTGGTATTTAAAGTGTATGTACGGTAGGTAAGTACAGAAGAAAATATTTCGTACAAATTATGTCTAAGATCCACAGTCTAAGTAAGTATTCGTCGGTCCTAAATAAATTATCTAAATATCTAGATGCTAGGAAGGATTACCTACCTTCCTGCTTTTAAACCATAAATTATATATCAATGTGGTATAAACACTTGGCTGTACGACACGGCCTATTGCACAGAACAAGAAATCTGCTGGTCTATCCGTACACTGATGAAGCTACGAAATCTATAGAAAGAGTTGCAAGTCCCGGAAGTGCTGCGCCGTACTACATTTTCATATAGTCAGTAATAATTATATAATTAATATAAATAAATGTACAAAAAAAAAAGAAAAAGTTAATTACGAGTACCCGATTTCCAATAATTCCACTGGAGCAAACCAGGGGTTCGGTCAGATAGTGTTTAATAAAATAGCCTTAGCAGCTCTAAACTAAACTAAAATGACACCTCTTAATCTAGTTATGTCCCTTTCTGCTGAGAGTATTATGAAAGGATCAACCAAATTCAATGCTGTCATTTTATTTTAGTTGAGAGTGTACAACAGAATCAGCCCCATAAGCAGCCTGTGCAATAATAGATGTAGGGCCGGTTAAACCAATCTGTTTAAAACGAAAAAAACTGTTTAAAACCGAAATTAACCATTTTTTTCGGTTTTAAACCGTTGGTGTTGATGACTATGTTTTTCTTAATTATTATAACTACATTTTCTTGATTTTACCGAGGCAGGGATGTAACGGAGTACCTATAAACTGTGTAAAGATTTTTTAAATATGTGAATGTAATATACTGATATTGATATACTTAGTAAATAAACATTTTTTTTCATTGTTTTCAAACGATATATAAATAATAAATTAACTCGACACTCTCGCACTCTCGTTGACGTCGCACTGTGATTCACGTTAATACGTAGCGACTTCCAAAAAAGGATGAAGTTCTCAATTCGGCTTTTTTTTAATGTCGTTATGTCGGTGCATATCTCCGTGGTTTCTGAACCGATTTGAAAATATATTTTTTCAGTCCTTAGAGCCTGATGCGTTAACTTTGCTTATCTTTGTTAAACCCGCCCGACTTCAACAGGTACTTTCTATTTATTTTCTTTATACTAATAAAAACGAAACATGACGTCAGGTGACAAAAAATTGACCATAATGAAAAAACACAGAACTCTTTTATTTTTGTAGGGTCGTTTTCAACCGTTTAAAACGGTTTATTTTGGGTTTAAACCGCAACATTTGGTTTAAAACTTTTTAAACCGGTTGATTTACATTTATATGTACCATTTTTTACCTTAGAATTTTAATGTTATGTACATTAAAATTCTAAGGTAAAAGAATGCTCCTTGACTGTAAATTGATGATACGTTGGTGGTACCTAATTGTAAACAAAAGCGTAATTTGACTATATACCCTTATGTATGTCGGATGAAGTATATCCATACATTTATTATGTATTATTAGGCATGAAGTTATAAATTATAATAAAGTCTTTATGTGAACTCAGGAAAATTCTATTAAATTTCCCTCTGTGCTCATTAAAAGTTTACCATCTTGTACATAGCTTAGAACCATGAAAATGTAAACGTTAATTTAGATAAGATTACTTATTATAATTATTTATTTACCTATAGAGATTTGGTTTCAAATTGTTCACGAAAACATACACATATATAAGATTAGGGCCTTTATATACAATATTTTGAGATAACTTAAGCTACGTTTAAGTTACATTATTAGAATCTACGTAAGGAGAACATCATGAAAAACTTGCATCGATGAGCTAGTTCTCCACAATTTTCACAAGTGTGTGTGTGTGTGTGTGTGTGTGAAGTCTGCCACTTGGCCAACGTGGTGAACTATGGCCTAATCCCCGATTCATTCTGATAGGCAAAAGGTTTGTGCGAAATATCACTCGCTTACGCGCTGTTGTGTGCAGCTCCATATAAAAATGTGTTTTCATTCCTAGTAAAAAACGTGTATTTTTACACGTTGAGTCAAATAACTTTCGTATTTTATTTACTTGGAGTCAAATTGTGCGCGTGAACTCTTTTCAAGTATATTTGACCCACAAGCTAACAACAAAGCTATATTGATGTTAGTTAAAGACTAGAGTCAATCTTCCGATAACAATGTCAAAATATAAGTAAGTAAATTGCGGCGCTTCGCCTGGGCGCATCGTGCTGCGCTCCACACCGCTGCCATTGTGGCTCTGCCGTCGGCCGACTCGGTCACCATGGTCTCTCCTGCGTCAGCAGCGCAGGGCGTATCCCCCGTCACGTCAGCCTGAATGATATAATCCGTCGGGCCTTTGCCACTGCCGGATATGCGGCTATTCTGGAGCCAGTTGGGCTCATGCGAGACGATGGCAAGAGGCCCGATGGTATGACCCTGGTTCCTTGGAGTTTGGGGCGGCCCTTGGTGTGGGATGCCACATGTGTAGACACCTTGGCACCGTCCCACCTTCCAGGCACTGCCGTTAGGGCTGGTGCGGCGGCGGAATCAGCGGAGGGCCTCAAGGTGCGTAAATATAGCACCCTGGATAGTGGTTATATGTTTACGCCTTTTGGGGTCGAGACGCTAGGGCCTTGGGGGGTTGGGGCACGCGGAATCTATAAGGAACTTTCTGCGCGCTTGGTCGAGGCAACACGTGACCAGAGTGCTGGTATATATTTCGCTCAGCGAGTGAGTATAGCTATCCAACGCGGCAATGCTGCCAGCATTCTGGGCACGCTGCCCACTGGTAGCGGTCTTTTAGATTAGGTTTTTAGTTTTTAGTTTTAATTTTTGTGTAAAATGTAAATATGCCTCAAAAAAAATTAATAAATATACATAATCAGTAAGTAAAAGCTTACTATTATTTAATCTGCGATTTAACTAAGTTAATTAATTAGTATTAATAATTAACTTATTAATAAAACTTATATACCTACTTTTCACGTAAAGCTACGCATACGTATGACATTGCATTGTGGAAGATTGTAAAACCTAAATTCGCCGCGTTCTTGTTGCTTGAATATCATTTGTCATGTTCCGTGACATAATGCTGAAATAACCCAGATGGGCGAAATGTTTGCGTTCACGCCATAACTTTTATTTGGGAAAAGTTACCTGTGTAAACCATGCTTTTTGGTGCGTAATAATGTGAAATTTCATTGCTTTTACGTATGAACATTTTATACTATAATATTTTTAGTAGTACGTAACAACGAAGTTTTGTTGTGGTTGGTTGTACCTAGGTCCTTACATATGAAGATGGCGTTTTGTAAGGGAGGAACATAAAGTTGATTTTTTAAAATATAATATATTTATTTAATCAAAGTATGTACCATTGCTATCTATGCACTTTTGCCATCTCGTAGGTAGCTCATTGATCCGTTTCCCTTGATCAAAACACAAAAGCATGAGTAATTAGCTGTATACATTTGAAATTAAAATTCCTAACCAAAGAGAAGATAGTTGAGATCAAAGTGGCCAGTGCGACAAAACGCCGATTTCATTATATGTAAGTACCCAATATAATACAATTTCCTAATTGATATCCTTGTTTCTGTATGTATGAAAAAACTATGATAATTTTTCAGTTTATTTAAAATAGTTTATTTAGTTTAGAGTAGTTGCGCTCAGACAAGGAAACTGCCCACCAGTTAATTTGGGTGATAACACACTGCCTCACAATGACCACGTGAAATATCTGGGTCTCCATCTTGACAGAAGACTGACGTGGACGAAGCACATCAAGACGAGAAGAGATGAACTTAACATCCGGTACAAAACATTCCATTGGCTACTGGCTATTGGCTAGAAACTCCAAACTGTCAGTGGATAATAAGCTACTAATATATACGTCAATCTTAAAGCCAGCCTGGGCCTATGGAGCACAACTGTGGGGCAGTGCATGCGACTCCAGCCTCAACATCTTACAAAGAATGCAAAATATTATCTTACGTTCAATTGGTAACACGCCATGGTTTATCACAAATGAAGAACTCCATCAAAACCTACAAATACAGACAATAAAGGAGGAAGTCAGGGGGTTAGCGAAACGCTATAAGGAACGGCTCCTGGCATATCCAAATTCGCTAGCCAACAGACTCTTGGTGGAGGATTGCCCAAGACGCCTTAAAAGAAAACGCATACTCGACCTGGGTTAAATGAAGGAAATTCGATACTTCGCGTGTTCTTTTTTCGAAAATAATGACAATATTTCCATGCATGTTTGAGAAAAGTGATTTTCCCTATAGAATAAAAAATGACAGCTAAATTCGGAAAAGCTCGGAGTTTCTCAACGATGACGAAATCAGAAATATTATATGACGATTTAAACCAGAGTAGGCTTGCATGGCAATGGTTGACTAACGCAGTACATGGGAAATGAGTGAAACTTAAATTTCAAATTTAACTTATAATGAAATGAATTAATTAATTATTTAATTAAAAATGCATGGGTTGGGTTTAGAAAAAAAATTACAAAAATGTGGTATAAAAGCGACTTTCCAGTACAACGCTAGGTAAATGCAACTTGCAAATGGCATGCGTGACTATTGTGTTACTTCTCTCACTATAATAGGGTAACATTTTTTTTAAACTAGGCAACTCCGGCAAGCGGGGTTTTTGAATAAATGGGAGGGGTAAATAAAGTCCTCCCCCCTCCCCTTGTAGTGTTTCTCCAGCACTCCTACTAGAAGTAGCACGTTTTTACCAACTTTGACCAAATGCTTCATTGTTCACCAAAAAATAAATAACATAACAGAATAATTGACACATCAGGCTTTCAAGCGATAAAGGCAACCACCGAAAGAGAATTTCACAACCAGTGAGAAAGTTTTGAGGAAGTGGCTGATTGATGTTAGAATTCTAAGCTGGTCAAGTACGGCCACTGGGTGGATAAAAACATAAGCTGAGCCGCAGGGAATCGCTAAAATTTCCGTTACAAAAATCCTAGCGAAAAATAATATCAGGATACCAGACAGTATGTTATTTTTTCATTTCCACATAGTTTTTCTCAAAGGAATGCTGTTACAAATTAAATTATATCAACCAATAAAATCTAATTTATCGCTCGTATCGTCAAGCTATTGACTTTATGATAGAGTATAAGTAAGTACCTACTAGAATATTATATTTATCAGATCTAAATAGAAAGAAATATGAATGAAATGGAAGTGCATATCTGTGATTTTGAAATAACTGTTTTTTTTACAAAGCGAATTTTGTTATTCAAAAGCTGATTAGCTGATGCCCACGATTAAGTTTTTCTTAGTTCCCGCGGGAACTTCTTAATTTTCTATGAATTTTCCGGAATTCAAAGTAGCCCATGTCACTCTTCTGGTCCTCAACTATACCCATGCAAAAAATCAATTCTGGAATTGATGCAATGAATGCAAATCAGTCCCTGATTTTGACGGAGCTTTTGCAGGCAGGTTGTGGAAAATGCGATTTAACATTTTTTTTTCCGAAAAAAACAGAAGGTAACGAGATACAGGTACTTAAAACCCCAAACCAATACTGAAGTCACCCATAAGAGCAAAATTTTATAATATCAATTATGAATATTATTAAAAGCGTAAACTGTGTAAAAATTCTTTGAATAAAAACCGGACAAGTGCGAGTCTGACTCACGTACCACGGGTTCCGTACAAACTTGTATTATATATCGACTGTGTGTTACTGAACTACTGAAGTTCATAAACTATTATATCACCGAACATTAATGAAAAGGTAAGGCGGATTGAGGGTTGTTGTTATGTAGTTTTACTCCAAATTAATAATTTTCGGATTTTTATCCTACTCGTGCTATGAGAACTTGCTTCGATTGCCAAATATGATTTTAGCTCAACGTGAAGTGCCAGTTTTGATTTACTGGCGAGTGTCAATATACGGCATAAATGGCTATATTTTTTTATTGCTTTGATTTAGAAGCTTGATTTCTTTACAGCTCCAAGGGAACGTAGACTTGATTTCAACTTGATACCTCCAGGTCCATAGAAAAAGATCTTGACAAAACGAAAGGCAGAGGGACACTGAATTGATCCTGTAAGGTACGGAACCCTACAAAATAATGGATTTTTCAGTTTCGCCACGTTTCAAATACAAAACTAATTTTGATTTTAATCGTAGATACTCATGAAAATGAATAAGGTCGAAAATGAACTTTGAAAAAGATTACCTCAACGATCAACTGTGATTAAATATTATCCAATAAGGCTATACCTACTAACCTAAATAACCGTGAGTTTTAGTTTCTTATCAACCCACCAGCAGAATAATAACATACACGGAGCTTGACCGGCTCACCGGGTCGGCTGCGACTGTCATTTGTCATCGGAGCGGCGGAACTCTGACGGATTCCAATTACCCAACCCCCCATCCCCTCCACAACGATCGGACCGCCGACCAGGAATGAACTTCACTTTGATATTTCGTAGTACATATTTGTGCAGGACACTTCATTAGGCACATGTATGACATGTTAGTTTATTTTGAAGACCACGGCGTATTGCGTAAGTGTAACTAGCTGATGACTAGCTATGTGGGTAGGTAGTATGTACCAGAGTTCATCTAGGTATAATTTTACCTTTCTAACTTTTTTGTTTAGTAAGATACCGTTACTGATTATCACCATTATATTTTATAAATAACTGGACGACAATAAGTGTAGTATACCTACCTAAATTGAATAAACATTATTTGAGTTTGAGTTTGAGTTTTTTTTGTCCGAAGCCTGTTTTGGCCCTTAGGTACAACTTTAAATTTACGACGAATGCCTGATTCTAGAGGATTTACGCGTAGGTTTATTGCTTTCTATATTTCAATCGGGACATAAATGGTCCGGTGTATTTCAAGAGCACAACAATATTATTGCCCCGCAATCCGCATCACACAAAGCTGTTTATCGCAACACTCGTAAAAAGAACATCAGTGTCCCAAATTACATAATCATGCGATCACTGGTGGAAATATTTCCGTTCCTCTTTAAGTAACTCTATTTATGAATTTAGATGCCTGCGACTTAGTACTTGTGTATAACACATTTTATATGACTGCCTGAAAAAAGGAGTATATTGTTTTCAGGGTTCATGTATGTATGTATGTATGTGAGTTTGTATATTCCATCATAATTTCTATACGCCTGAACCGATTTTGATAAATGAGGTATCGTTAGAATCCCTAGCTTATTCCGGATGACATAGGCTGGTAAAATCTAAAAAAAAAATTGATGGGGTGACCATGGTCCCGCATTAAAGCCTAAAGTTGAAAAAAAAAATTTTGAAAATAAGATTAACTAACTATTTAATCATCATCTAGAATATCATGAGTAAATTCCAAAAATATATTACACTATAGTTCAAAATCCAGTGATTCACAAAAAATATAATTTGATAAAAATGTGAATAAGATTCTAATTTAACTAGATTAATTTAGATTTTTTAACTTTTTGCTTCGTTTTTTGGCAGGGCAGTCGTGTTTTTTAAATTTTTTAAATTATGGCTTGTTATTACTTTACTGGATGATGCCCGCGACTTCGTGCGCGTGGATTAAGTTTTTTCAATTCCCGCAGGAACTCCTTAATTTTCCGGGATAAAAGTAGTCTGTGTCCTTCCCCGGGATACAAACTATCCCTGTACGAAATTTCATCAAAATCGGTGGAACAGGTGGGACGTGAAAGCGTAGCAGACAGACAGACACACTTCAGCATTTATAACATTCGTATGGATTATATTGCAGATTAAGATGTTTGATTGCACTTAAGCATTAATTTTCTCATTTAGAACCGAGTATTATGATTCCAAGAATCGACAGTGTCCGTTGGAAAATATTTGGTAAAATAACTTTCGCAAAAATGTAACAGTGAAGGAGTTCTTCCGAAATATTTCAGGTAATATTTTATTTTGAGGAATGTCTTTTAATATCAGACATCTGGTTACTCGGTAGCGTACTTAGAATAAATTGTGGATTAAAAGGATTTCGCAACTGTGTAAGTATCTAGTTTTATATTAACATTTAAACATTTTTGTAAGAAGTCGGTAGTATTCTTTGATAAGTTTGTTTTATTTTAAATATGCTAAATCGTATCGATGAAATATACAGATTATGTATCTCATGTACCTACTAGCTGATGCCTGTAACTTCGTCCGTGAGTCTTTTTTTTCTTCCTACCCTTGTCCCACGCTACGTGGGGTCGGCACAACATATTTTCTTCTTCCACTCAGTGGCGTGCCTAGGGTCCAAAACCAGGGCAAGCCTGCTATATATTTTCTAGGATATTAAAATCTAATTCACAACTTACCTAGGTGGGTACTTGTCAACTGTAAATTTGTGAAATGAAGCGCTTTATATTACGAAAACCGAAACAACAGCCAGCTGAATTCATAATATGAGATACCTACCTATAATCACAGAATCCATACTAATATTTTAAATGCGGAAAATTGTCTATCGGTCTGTCTGTGTATTTGTTTGTCTGTCTGTTACGCTTTCACGGCTCATCCGTTCAACCGATTTTAATGAAATTTGTTACAGGTTTAGGTTGTATCCCGGGGAAGGACATAGGCCTATTTTTATCTCGGAAAATTAAAAAGTTCCTGCGGGAATAAAAAAATCTTAATAATACACAGCGGAAGAAGTCGCGGGCATCATCTAGTAATCTATGCAATCACCAATCAAAGCAAGTTATGTAATTTGTTTCGTACGCTGATCTTATTCAATTGCATTTTATGCATTTTACTTGCAAATTTACTTTAGAAATACTATGGTACCTAGCCTACCTTCAGGCTTTAAACTGCTTTTCGTTGCGTGGTATTCTCCTCAAAAGAAAAATCTGTTCACCATTCTTCAATTTTGCACACATTTTCGATAACTATATAGTTCATGAGTTGACTATGAGATACGATACGAGAACTTTTATTTAATCTGAACTAATTTTTTAACAAAACATGAATATCACAAAAACTTAGTGCGAATGTTAAACTTCAATGCTTCTAAACTTATTTATTCAGCTATTCACCATTTTTTGTTTGTTTACATTTTTCCCAAAAACAAAAGTCACTGTTTCGCAAATCGCAAGGCGTCACTTATACGTACTTCACACTAATTGGCGCCACAATTCTCACGAAGTTCACTAGCTTGCCGCGAAGCCAGGCTTATTGCTGCATACAAAGTTCAAGACACGCGGAAGCGTGTCCAGCCAAAGTTCAAAAAAACTGGCGTGCAGCACCGTGTGTAATATTACACGAACCATTTGGAGCCACTTTTGACCCCCTCATAACTCAAAAACTATTTCACATAAACATGTCAAATTTGGCGCATATATTGAGACCCGTGAGATACATACGTGCTCCAAATTTCATAAGCACACCTCAAATGGTTATTTAGATATAAACGTACAAACGTTTATGTAGCGGTGGTAGTAACTCCTTAACTATTGAAAATGACACATAATTATTATTTTAATGTAAATAATAATGAATAATAATATAGTTGCATTAAAACCTTACCTTCATCTTGTACAATGAGTCGTACAATAGAATTACTGGTGGGTGACACACTGACCTTACACCAAATAATAAGTACCTACTAATGTAAAACGTAAACTAAATTAATAGAAAAGTCCTATTACAGTGTAAAGGATTATTTGAATGATAGCAAGGCATGGGTATGAATTGTTACAACGGCTGATTATGTAATGTTATATTATAAGTACATATATATAATTTCAAATATTTGTGAGATGGTGATAATAAAAAAAAAGCGGAGTTTATTGCGGGCTCTTCTCAGACCAGGGCACGTTTGGAACCCTCGTAACTTTAGTTTTAAGATATCGTCGTTAATTATCACCATCACCTCTTATGCTCTGTAAGCATGACGTTCAGAAGGTGTACTTTGTAGGTACATATTTTGAATAAATATGTTTTGAGTTTGAGATTGAGTTCAATAATTTCTGTACAAAAAGTAATGATATCCCATCAAAAACATAAATGTAAAATGAGAGCCAAGTTCAAAATTGTGATATATATATATGCCTTGGTTGTTGACTTCAGCGACAAAAGAAGTGAGATCTAAATGGGTGCCAAGTTCAATAGTCAGTCCTGCAATTTATATATCCCATCAAAAACATAAATGTGAAATGAGAGCCAAGTGCAAAATTGTGATATATATGCCTTGGTTGTTGACTTCAGCGACAAAAGAAGTGAGATCTAAATGGGTGCCAAGTTCAATGGTCAGTCCTGAAATTTATTTATAACAACATATAATATTTTATAACAACTTAAAATATCATTTCTTCTTATAACTTAGTATAAAATGTTGAAGACTAAGGCTTTGGATATTTTAAGTTGTTATAAAATATTATATGTTGTTATAAATAAATTTCAGGACTGACCATTGAACATTTCACATTTATGTTTTTGATGGGATATATAAATTGCAGGACTGACTATTGAACTTGGCACCCATTTAGATCTCACTTCTTTTGTCGCTGAAGTCAACAACCAAGGCATATACATATATCACAATTTTGAACTTGGCTCTCATTTTACATTTATGTTTTTGATGGGATACTATATTTACGTAGAATATTTAAAGTCGATTTAATCATTTCTCAGCAAGAGCGAAGAAAGAATTGAAAGCCCCATTACAAGCCAATGTGAGCGAGCGGGATGGGACATTACATCGGAACCGTAGTCTATCGGAGGACTTCGCGTCTCTACGGACACGATCGGCGCACGGCTTCATGCTAGCGGAGCACTGACCTTTATTTAGTTTTGACAGATCACTGCGCGCGAATTTTAAACTTTGTTTGCGTAAATTATTGAAATATTTCCATCCAACTTCGTCCGTGAGTATTAAGATTTTTTAAATCTCGTTGGAGGACAATAAGTAGCGTTTGTCCTCCAACGAGATTTAAAACTCCATTGCAGCGTGAATGTGGAACAAACCAACAAACAAACAAACACCCTTTCACATTTATTACATTCACATATGATATTGGTACGATTCTTTAAACATAGGACAAAAGAATATTGCGGTGTCTTTGTGTAGTTGACTTTTCAGTTAACCACTAAAACACATCACAATCCGGTGATCAAACTTCGCCGTATAGCGAACGGTAGTGAGTATTATCTGAGAGCTAGGATTATCTAGCAATTACACCACCTCAGCGCGGGCTTAGCTATGCTTTGACTTGTGAACTTGAACGTGTTTCAATTTCGTCGCCTTCCTAAAGTATGCACGGGGCTTAAGTTAAAATTTAATGCCGAATGAAATCACTACTCTACGTAAGCTCTTGTTTCCTAGATAGCAATGCTGTCAGCGTCGAATCTTCTCTGAAACATTGTCTATTCATGAATTGGTTCACTGTGGCTTACTGCGCAGCCTTTATAAAACCATAACGTCAATTTCAAAATACTCTCTCTAGCAGTTCCGCTCCCGTTTGCGATCTTTTTATAGAGGCCATAGTAACACCATTTTGGTGAAAAATTCGCGTGATTCTATTTGTTGTGAGTGTTGGAGATTACTAAGATTATAGCTTATTTTACAAAACACAAAGACAGACTAAACGAACTAGACGAAACGATAAGGCAACGGCCAAAAGCTAGACGTTCGGTAAATATACTGTGTTACAAAATACCGTGATATTTATTGATCGTGTAATATAGTGTGTTGAGTGATGTATAGTGTATTCTGTCAACGGAATGTGATCTTACAGTATTTATCGTACTGATGGACCACAGTATTTACTGAACGTCTAGCCTTCACCCAAAGGCTCCTTGTTTTACTCTGGAACCGAATCAGGGAAACATATTTCATAATGACGCATTTACGTGTCAGCTTTAATACAGGAAAATCTACCATAAAGTTTTGGATTTGTATGCACTTAAATGGAGTAAATTACCCACACGCATAGCTTTACGAGCAAGGTATACCTTACGATATTTATATTGAATACGAGAGAGGTGGTAAAAAGCGCATAAACTTTACATGTAGGTAATTACTATTGTAGAACCCTAAGCGAGGTAACAGGCAATTATTTCTCTTTTCCTATTGAAATGACTTTTACGATCCTCTCCTAGGTAGTTGAAAGCATTCTTAGCACTTCACTAGGCATAAAACGTCGAGTTTCTAGAAAAGAAAATGTGAAGTATTCAGCCAGGTACAAAGGCATACATACCTACAGTCCGCGCACGAGCTCCGAGGAATCGGGGTCTGAAGAAGCGACAGCTGTACGCCACCCCCGATCGCCGCTCCATATCCAGCTCGCTCCCAGCACTAGTTTAGTTTCGTGTAATTTTGCGATAGAAGTATTGTTTTGTACTTTAAACAACTCTAGGTCAATTACTTTAAAATTCCATAGGATTCCTCGGAGCTCGCACGCGGTCTATACAAATATAACTCCTCTTCTGATTCATTTCGATACAAAGATATTTTTCTGTTATTTTTCAGTTTATTTAGGAGTAATAAGAATATATTGTTATTACGACATTGCACTGAGTACTCAAGGCTTGGACACACTATAACCGCGACGCGATTATTATTTAGCTTGTCTTAAGCCCGTAAGCCCTTAAACATATTCATTTGGAACCTATCCAGAGATTGACAATGCATGAAGCTAAGTGGCTACACATAGTTCCAAAAACCTATACAAGCATTGGGATCCTAAGATACTTGAATCGTTTAACGGAATAATTCCTCGTACCGGCAAATAAAGTCTGGAACTTGGGAAACCCCCCCGATAGGCAGACGGACGATCTCAAGCTTTAGAGCCACTGCTGGAAGCAATCGGCACAAGACTATTCTGTGGAGATCATCGTCCAGGATTGGACACTGCAGAGTTCAACATCGGCAGCGCAGCTTCTATGTGCGTTAGGATGTGTGTGTTAGAACCCTTCACATATTCCCCTTCATTACAACATGTGTGTCTAAGTGTGACATTGTTCTGTATAGTTTACATAATATGAGCCCTTATCTACTTGGCATAAGGCACTTGTAATATGACGACGATATCCTGCCTTTGTGGCATAGATAGTGTACATACCCCCAGTCCGATAGACCGATTGTAATTGACGTTATAGTCATTGGCTTTGTATCAATCACCAATGTCAAGCCTTTGACGGTGTAATCTTGCAGAGCGGTTAATTATTGAGTACCGACCGAGTATTTTGGAATTGGAAACGGAATACTCGGACCTAAGTAGTTATTTGTGAGTATAGCAAACATCTTCGTTGGCTTTAATCCAGAGGTCTTTGTCGAAGATCTACGTGTGGCTAGATGCGACATGAGTTATGTTAATTTAGAATTAATATCAAAAGTGTATATTAGTTAAGATCAATGGGTTACCCTATTTGCAAAGTTTACATAAATATTCAACTGCTCCAATTTTTTTAGGTTTTGATGAAAAAATTTAGACGTAAACGCAAGCGTCTGCTAAACTAAGTTTTTATGGTTAAAAAAACCACAACAAATCAAACCAAACAAATCTTCGCAACGACCTGACCGATTTTGACGAGAGTTAGAGCACTACAAGAAACGTGATTTTTAAGCGTTTCTCTCTTGTTTCTTTTACGAAATAATTTAAAAAGTAATCTTGAACGATAGTATGGAACCCTTCGTGTGCGAATTCGACTCCGGTTTATAAATAATAATAATTTGATTTTATGCACTAGTAGGTATGTATTATCCAACGGGAGATAGACGTGACAAGAATACGGCTGGTCGCGGTTAGCAAGTGCTACTACCGGAGGGTACTTTTATGATGTGACTCGTTTCCGGCCTCTTACATCGGGACTGGGGCCTGTAGGGTACGAGGGTGATAATGCTCGTCTAATGTCCTTTAGGGGTGTCAAATGTACTTGTATTAATAGATAAATATAATAGAAACAGTGTCCTAAAACGCTTCGTACAAAATTGCCAAAAATTAAATGCTTTCGTGGTAGTAGCACTTTGATAGCACTCAGAGTGGATTATTTTATTTATTAAAAGGGCGAAAGTACACTAAGGACCGGATTGGATAAAGTGTCCGCGGCCTTCATGTTTATAGTGGAGTGCGAATTAATTGTGCCGATTTTGAAAATTATATTTTCAAAATCGGCTTGAACTTTATTACGTATGGCAGAATTGAAGTCAATCCCGCGTCTGCAGAATTCAGTAACATTTCTTCGATGCTCACAATGCTGCTGACCTTTCTGGTCACTCTCGTGGATTATGTGCCTACTTTGTTTAGTGGCTTTTCTTACTTTATAAAACAAAATGAGAGGCGAGTGGCTTAGTTGTGACAATGCATATCAGTCGATTGCGAAGTTTTAGCAACGTTGACCCAAGTCGGTAACTGGATGGGTGACCGAATTTGGAGGTTCAAATTTGGCCTTTTCGTTTCCTCCGTGCCTCGGAATGCTGTCGATCCCGGCTATTATCACTAAAATCTGATAATAATCGTTACAAAAACCTAAGAGTTTAAATACTCTTATTCGAGGCGTATGCGAAAGGACGTGGGAACCCACTGCATTATTATCTCAAGAAAACTCCTACCATTATTTGATTAATGGAAAGAGGTCACGACCCTCAGATATGTGGAATACGACGCAGAGAGAATACAAATTACATATAGTGAGTTTTACTCCTTCCGTTATCTCTACATCGATGTTGTATGGCTCTCTTGCAATTAGTTTCTGCTCAAAGCACGTCTGCTACAGACTGGAGTCTATGATCCGAGCTGAGCTAACGGGAACCAGAACTACGTTCACGGAAATCCCCTACAAAGTAAAGGAGCGATTTAAAACGTTTATCCGCCGCTGATATTAGCTTGCTAATCTACAAGCAGCGTAAATCAATGCTTGATATTTCCACGTCAAGCCACTTGTATTATATTTTAGAAGCTCGTGTGTTTATCGCTGGATATATTATAAGAGGATGGCGGGAAGTGGCTGGATGAGGAAGCCTGGGGACCGGATGTGGAGGCGACTTTTGGGAAAGGCCTATGTTCAGTAGTGGAAGTCCAGAGGCTGAAATTATGATGATGTGTTTATTTTTAGGGTTCCGTACCTCAAAAGGAAAACCCGGAATCCGGATCCGGAATCCGGAAGGAGACACCGGATCCTATAGGGGATAGGATCACTTTGTTGTCCGTCTGTCTGTCAAGACCCTTTTTCTAAGGAACGCATCAAGGAGGTATCAAGCTGAAATTCATATCAAATACTCAAGTCTACAGTCCCTTGGAGCTGTGAAAAAACCAAAATTTTAAGCCAACGCAATCAAAAGATACAGCCGTTTATGCTACAAATTTTCGACCCTCGCAAGGAAATCAAAACCTACAGGGTATTTCCCATGAGTTCAGAATCTTTAAATTTTGGTACGAAGCAACGTCTTAGAGCACAGAAAAAGGAAAAATTTCGAAAAGCAGACATTTAAGTTACAACATATAATAAAAATAATTTTAAACTTACTACAGGCTTGTACAGAACCCTCGGTGCGCGAGTCCGACTCGCACTTGGCCGCTTTTTATTTTATTTTATAATATAAATTTATATTTTATATTGATGTGTTTATCGCGGAATCGATGGCCACAGATATATCGTGGTACGTATCTTGGTCTGGAGACAGGGGACCACGTATCGGCAAACGCAGCAGTGATGACCTCCAGTCTGCTGGACCGTCGACCTTAAAGAGGTTGTACGGAAAAGGCCGCCCTGATAAAAGTTTATGTTATATGATATGATCCTCCTTGACGTATCCGTCAACGGCGGACCTGGCTAGTGCCGGTTATGTGATCGGAGATGACTGGCGTACCCAAATTTTGTGATGAAGGTCCGGTTGCAGGGCCCACAACGCAACTGACCCAACGCGTTGTAGGTATAGTTGTAGGAGGGTCTTGGCTGGGTCTTTTTGTTAATACGCTTGACGTCCAGGCCTTGAATACGTCGTTCCTGCTGGTAAGAATTATCACCAGACTTGCGTTTTCCTTCTTTAAGTTCCGAGAAGAAAACTGCTTTAGGAAGTCTGGAGTCACTCATACGTACAAGATGCCCGCACCACCTCAGCTGACACTTCATATGCATGGCCTCTATACTGCTTAGCTTTGTTTTACGCAGTGTCGCTGCGTTGCGTATTCGGTCCTGCCATTTGGTATGCAGAATTGAGCGTAAGCATGTCATGTGAAAAGCGTATAATTTCTTTATATCTCCTTTATAGTTCCCACAAACCATATGCATTCAAGGTAACGGAAAGATGAGACCTCTTCAAGAGCTACACCACCGAGAGTTATCGGTGCTGGATCTGATGTAGTACCACGCGAAGGTTGTTTTAGCAATTGAGTTTTTGATGTACTTATAGTCAGTCCAAACCTCCGACATGATTCATGCAGGCGGCACAGAAATGATTGCAAAGCATTAACATCATTGGCCAACAAACAAACGTTGTCAGCATATAGAGCGTCGACGATGGAGAGCTCCTGCAACGATCTCTTAGCTCTGAAGCGAGATAGATCGAAAAACGCTTGCTTATGTTAAGCAGTGGGCGGCAATTGGGTTGCGACTTGCGATGAATATCATGATAGTAAGCAATGTTCTGTAAGGCTCACAAGAGATGGAAACAAAAACAACTGTGACATTTCTTTTTCACTACAAGCTAGCCCTTGACTACGATCTCATCTGGTGCTGTGTGATGATCCAGTGTAAGTTGGTAGCGGGCTAACCTGTATATTAAAACTCCTAAATCGGTTTCTACGCGGCATCGTACTGGAACGCTAAATCGCTTGGCGGCACGTCTTTGCCACTAGGGTATCTAGCCATGGCCAAACCCTCCTCTTAGGCCAGATCAGAGGTATCTAAGAAATTATAAATTTCCAAAATAACCCTGCCGGGGATCGAACTCGAGGCATCCCACATATAAGACCACAACGCTCACTACTGCAACAGAGAGGTCGTCAAAAGTCGACGTCATCAGCATATTTTATCGTTTAGCAGTATAATCGTAAGTGACACATAGACATACTCTAAAGTACGTATATAGTCTAGAGAACTCTAGAGGTCTGATTGCACCATTAATAATTATAGGTATTTATAACAATTCGCCGCTGCATCAGCGTCAAAACCAGCTTATAGAATAGCAGAAGTCGGAAACCAAACTACAAAGTAGAATCAATTATTAGCTAATCGGGAAGTAATTATGCAAGGGTATTTCAAGTTATACCCGGGCTTTGTTTCCACATACATTATGTAGCCTCGCTCGCTATAAGATATTCATGCAGCAAATCCAATTGAGCCCGGACACTAGGAACAAAGAAAATCATTTACCCCGCTTTTATTTCCCGTAAGTCTATTGTGTTTTTCCAGTAGATACCTATGTCTAAAATCTGAATAATATAAAATATGTTTCTTTCCGCAAATGGGAATAAAAAAATTTAATTGTGTCTGTTTTATTTGTAAAATGATCTCGGGGAGACATGAGTCCGGAGCAAATTCTACATCAATGCATATTATGTATTAAAGGCAAGTACGTCACTTGAAGTGCACCAAGTGAGTTAGAGCTTAAGTAGTAGTAGTAGTAGTAGTAAGCTTACATTAATTGACATTCAGATCTATTGCTTGCTAGTGGATACTTATCTTTCTGAATATTCGTATACATAAACACTACTTGGACATTGGTCCTTTAATTCGATAAAACGTAAGCTTCACGCGAATTTGTTTAGAAAGTGCTTTTATTTAAATTCTAACTTATTATTTATTTAAACTTAACTTCATTAGTGTTTTTCTTAAAATTTTCGTTAAAAGAAGAAACTCAAAAACCTTTTTCTATGTAAAATCTTTTACCGATTTTTCAAAAAAAAGTGCTACATGGCTTCGTTATGATGTAAATATTAGGCCTATTGCTATTCACATGTTTGAATATAAGAAAAGCCACTTGAAAAGGGCCGTCTGTGCCTTCATTACAAGCCTCGAAGGCTCTCACAATAGCTGTGTAAGTATTCAGGTGGGGGGAGGCTGAGTAACCTCTCGTGATTTCTCAGGAGATGCGCGTGAATGCCGGTCTTTGGGTTACTGGGCCGAATTGACTTCCAAACGACAACTATGGAGACCACTTTCTTATAACTTAAACTTATATTTTTATTGATAGCTATTTATCTATACTTCTATACTTACTAACATTATAAATGCGAAAGTTAGGAAGGATGGATGAATGGATGGATATTTGTTACTCAATCACGCCAGAACGGCTGAACGGATCTGGATGAAATTTGGCACAGGGATATATTAGAGTCTGGAATAATACATAGGCTACTTTTTCTCCGAGAAAATTAAAGATTTCCTGCAGAAACCCAAAATTCTCAATGCACGCAGACGAAGTCGCAGGAATCAGCTATTCTGTTATAAATCTTAGTTTCCTTGTTAGACAAAGATATTTACTTTTCTTTTACTGCGATGAAAAGTAATTTATGTCCTCCTCCAAAAGATTCCAAGCACAGGATATAATTCAAATAATTGATCAAGTTTCAGGCTCAGCCTTTCAGAAAATTGAGAGTTCCGAGGTCAACTTTAGACGTTAGAAAATCTCCATTTTGAAAGCCCCCATTTCGTCAATTTTAGGGAAAATTTAAAAAAAAAATTTGGACTCTATTTCTAATTATCTTTGAAATTATATACCGCAACCCTATGTAACGCTATAAATAGTACATTAAATCGCGAGACCGGGAAGTACGCATTTTCTGGTCGAGCGTTAGTTAGACGGCCGAGCTACGCGGGGCCGGCTATATACGAGACCAGAAATGCTCTCCCGGTCGAGGTGTGTATAGCGCTTTTCTAAAAAATGAAACAAGTGACTTTTTTTTTAATATATTTTTTTGCGCTGTGAGTGCTGAACGCCTAATACGGTAGAGTTCCATATTTAAACTATTTAGGCCAAAGAACATTATAACAAGTTACAAGATATTCAGGAAGAAAGATTCCAAATTCAAACTTATGATATGTAATGAAAATACATACATTCTTTCCTTGCCTAGGGCGGGAAGTTTAACTTTCGAACTCATTTACAGGGTAGAAAAATATTTTTCTCAAACATGCATGGAAGTATCGAATTTTCGGACAAAGAAAATCAAAAACATTGCAGGAGCGTTTTTTGAATTTGGAACATTACAACGCTCCTGCAATGTTGTATGAAACGGCGTGCTGGGGTTATTAAATACTCTTTGATCGCATCTCTTTTGTCATTCTTTTTCATTCATTCATCATTTCATGTCTTGGTATACCATAGTCTCTTTGCTCAGTACAAATTGGTGGCTGTATAGCCATAGATGCGTTTGCCTGTAGGCACAGATGATAAAAAAAAAATTGCGGCAAAGCTGAAAATTCGTCTTGTTTTGTTATTTACATACTAAATATAAATTTAATAATAAGTAAAATGAGTTCCAACTTCAGAGAGTGAAATGGAGATTGATTGTACCAGATTTAAGATCAGAAGCCAAATTGGCAATGGAAAACCTGCTTCCAGCCAAGTCCAAAGAAAAATACATGAAAGTATATGAAAATTTTATGAGTTGGAAAAACGAGAAAAAAGTGAACATTTTCTCCGAAACAGTATTTTTGGCGTATTTTAATGAGATTGCTAAAACTAAAAAGCCATCTACATTATAGGCAATTTATTCCATGCTGAAATGTACAGTTCATGTTAAAACAGAATGATTAACTTCGGAATGATTAAATTATGGGAACTTAACTACTTTTGTTAAACGACAATCGATTGGATTCAAAAGCAAGAAATCGAAAATTTTTACTGGCGAAAACATAAAGCAATTTTTAATTAAAGCCCCAGATGATATATATTTAGCGACCAAGGTAAAACGTATGTTTTATTTCCCTGCATTCTTTTGAGAAAAGCACTATATATGCCTCGGCGGAAATGGTAATTGCCTGTCTCGTATTAGTGAAGTCCTCGCTTACGGCTCGGCCTTCAAACTCATACTCGACCTGCAATTGCATATTTCCTAGCCTTTGCAATAATGTACTATTACTTTGCATTCACTTCTATGAGAGCCTCCCCTGAAATAAAGGTTTTTATAACTTTTTAAGCCATATCCAGCTGGAGGCCATCGGTTTACATATTATATTTAAAGGACATTGTCCAAATTCGCCTAAGAATCAACAAGGAATTGAAACATACAGTAAATCTTATTTTATTTTGTACCTTCAATTTTAATAACTAGAATTTAACGGACACTTCTAAATAATAATAATGATAAAAATGGGAATTTAATCGATTTTCCATCTTTTCCATCTGGAAACGTCAAGTAAGAGTAAGAACTCAAACAGTTTAAAGCGTTTAGATGACACGAGAAGGAAGAATAATATTGAAAATCCCTAACGATACGAGCAGGAAACAAATATATTTTGTCTTAGTGTGCGAGTGAGATAAAATGCCATCTTTTCCATTTTCTTAGTGTAGCGATTGACAAAGACATTATTTTATAGGGATGGCAAAGGTAAAAATGATAAAAAATGGATATTTTAAGCAGTACCGATAATTATTGTTGGGTGAAAATATCAGCTAACTTTATTAGCTGTACCTGGTTTACTTTTCGTGACAATTGTGTGGTTGCTATTCTTGAAAATAAAAAGTGTAGTTCGAGAAAGCTGAGCTCCGTATAAAAAACGGCCATCCAGGTGGTTTATATTCCCATGTAATTATAAACCACCTGGGAACTAATTAAATAACCTAAATCATGTGTCAACTCTAAATTAATTGACATTCAAAATCTAACCACAAAATCAAAAATATCATCGGTAATAAATAAATTCTCTGAAGTGTCCTTTGTTTAAATTTACTTTCAATGGTATTTATGTGTTATTTTGAATCGGATTATGTATCTTTCATGACTGTTGGTTCTTAGGCGAACTTTGTATGGGCGATGGGCAATGTCCTTTGAAGTAATTGCGTTCAGTAATTCAGAAGTTATAAGGCTCTGCCACTCAAGTAGACTCAGAGACCTTCGCTTCCCTCGGTCAAAAATACCAATTAAGTCAAACTTTACTTTACGTAATCTATAATATGTTAGGTTAGGTTAGGTTAGCTTGGTTTGAACTTTGAATCAGAAGAGCGGTCCGTTTGCGTTAAAAAAAAATAAAAAAAATAATAGAAAAATCTCTATCCATACCTTCCAACTCGATCTGAAATTCTTTATAAATCCATGTATTAAGGGAAGCTCTATCAGACTGTTAATTTTAGGCTAAATTTACGAAATTTAATTACGTTAATGAAGTGAAATGCGTTTATCTACGCCACGGGAGACGTCGCTTTCAAATCGGGGCTTACTTGTGGAAAGACAAGTGCCTTTTGAACGTTGGAAAATGGTTTTCTTTGGAATTATTGTACTGAGTAATAACAGCTTATTTATCTTTGAAATAAAGTTTGATATTTAATATCTCGGATTTCGACTTAGATATTCGTATCATATTGACCTAAATACTAAACACCTCATATATGTATTTCTTATTAGCTAATGTCCGCGACTTCGTCTGCGCGGGTTGAGGTTTTTCAGTTCCCGCGGGGACTCTTTAATTTTCCGGGATAAAAAGTAATAGCCTATGTGTTATTCCCAGAATATCATCTATCTCTGTGCCAAATTTCATCCAGATCCGTTCAGCCGTTCGGGGGTGATTGAGTAACAAACATACATCCATACATCCATCCAAACTTTCGCATTTATGATATTAGTTTAAATACCGATTACCGGTCCGTTACCGATTACCGGTCTGTTAATTGGCGCAGTCATACCAGTAGTCAGACTGTCTTCTGTTACTTATTTGACTGTCTATTGGTATATTTTGAAAGCTTAAAAGCGAACTCAACGACGAGCACAGTGATTTAGATAATAGATACCTAACTATAAGTTTTTACTTAAGTTGTTCAATCAGTTCTCGGCTTGGAGTTTGGATCAAAGTGTATTCGATCTAAGTTTAATATAGTTTGTAGTTAGCGGTTTGATTTGGTAAAACGCCGAAACTTTTGGATGAGTCGGCCTTTACGTATCTTGTTTAATTTTATCCGTTGGCACACACTAAGTAACTTCGCACGGGTAGCTTGAAGTAGGTTTAACAGCTGTAATTGATATGAGTATTTATTCATTCATATACTGAGTTACTGAGCATGAAACTCTTCTCAGAATGACAATTTTTTACATTAGACCTAGTGCATCCCCTTGGCTAAATGTGGATCGGCAGACTTCACAAATATTTGGGAACATTAGGAAAAACTCGCGAGCATGCAGGTTTTCTCACGCGGTTTTCCTTCACCATTATAGTAAATTTGTTGTGAAACGCATATTACTGAGACCAGTTTGAATTTGAAGTTGTTTGAGTTTGTACTGCGTGCACGAGGCTCGAACCCCAGACATATCAACCAGACAATCTGAACGTTTTAAATACTATCACCGCTTTCAATTGTAGTAGATAATCCTCAAAAATACAATATCGGTATTTTTACTTGGACCCCTCGTTAAAATGCGAAAATGAGATAAGAGTGGTCGCAATGCAAACCCATTTAGAGGCAAATTCCCAAAATACTTTAAGTCCTCCCTCATGCTTGTAGACAGCAATATTTCCTGCAGACTTGTACAGATGGCTTTCACGTTGGTTTTTCCCTTAAAGGTAATTTGTATGATTAAGTTGAAATAGTATCAAAAGGTCTAGACTAGTACCGCAAGTAGTCACTTTCACTACAGCATGCGGTCATATTGACGTATGAAAATCTCTTATGAGGACTGTGAGATAGATAATAGCTTTCGGTGCGTGCAAAATATTTAAAACTAGATGATGCCCGCGATTTGGTCCGCGTGGATTATGTTTTTTTTAGTTTCCACGCGATCTCCTTAATTTTCCGGGATAAACAGTAGAAACCCCGCTCGAAAAATCGATTAAAGGACTTGACCGGTGGAACTATGGCAGCTTGCCTAGGTGTCAAAAATCAATGTTCAGCAATGATTTCTTTATTATTGTAATTGTAATATTTCACTGTTTTCAGATAAAAAAGTTTCAGGAGTCTGAAGGCTCGGAAAACTGCGAAAATGTACAAAAAAAGTTTCACCAAAAGACTGCTTTCCCACACTAGATGGCGCTATTTATTGTGTTGAGCGAGTTTAAAAAAATATTTTCAAGTATTATTTCTTTATTATTGCAATTGTTATATTTTATAGTTTGCAGATAAAAAAGTTTCAGGAGTCTGAAGGCTCTGAAAACTGAAAAAATAAATAAAAAAAAGTTTCACCAAAAACTGCTTTCCCACACTAGATGGCGCTATGTATTGTGGTGAGTCTAGAAAATACTTTAAGTATTGCTCATATGCAATGTGAAAGGGCGTTCCTTTAAACACAGTATAATTGATCAAAAATAAATCATTCATAATATAATGACTAAGGTACTTAAATGGTATTCATGTAGGGTTACAAGATTATTATTAGGCATGGATATAATGGAACGTCAAAATGGAGTAGTGCTTAAAGAGGAAAGCGGACGCTCAAGATTTAAACAATAAGCGTACTGTTTTTTTTTGTCATTTGAACCCTGACCTTATTTGGAATAATAAATCCATAATAATTTCGTTTTGAATTTTTAAACCTTACTGTAAAAACGGAAATCCTGTGCATTGTCCCGAATCGGAGGGCAATTACTGGTCATGTCCTTTCTAACTGATTGATATTCGATTATAGGTCAATGTTTTACACTTAATATCGAAAGGACATGACCAGTAATTGCCCTCCGATTCGGGACAATGCACAGGATTTCCGTTTTTACAGTAAGGTTTAAAAATTCAAAACGAAATTATTATGGATTTATTATTCCAAATAAGGTCGGGGTTCAAATGACAAAAAAAAACAGTACGTTTATTGTTTAAATCTTGAGCGTCCGCTTTCCTCTTTAAGCACTACTCCATTTTGACGTTCCATTATATCCATGCCTAATAATAATCTTGTAACCCTACATGAATACCATTTAAGTACCTTAGTTATTATATTAGGAATGATTTATTTTTGATCAATTAAATAGTAATGAAAAGGAAATGTATGTTTTGTTTATAATTATTTTTATTTTTTGACAAGTCTCAAACTAATCGATCGAACAAAGCATTTTGAAATACTACGTTTAAAGGAACGCCCTGTCACATTGCATATGCTGCCATCTGTGGTCGAATAGTTGAACTTGTTAACGAAAAGTAGTTTTCAGAAACACAATAAATAGCGCCATCTAGTGTGGGAAAGCAGTCTTTTGGTGAAACTTTTTTGTTCATTTTCGCAGTTTTCCGAGCCTTCAGACTCCTGAAACTTTTTTATCTGAAAACAGTGAAATATTACAATTACAATAATAAAGAATTCATTGCTGAACATTGATTTTTGACACCTAGGCAAGCTGCCATAGTTCCACCGGTCAAGTCCTTTCAGGTATCTGATTTTTTGCGTCTTCGAGCTAGAGACCCGAGATTTATAGACAGACTGAGTGATACTGACAGGGGTTTCAATGTCCGTTGGGTGCGGAACCTTCAAATTGGGTGAAAAATAAAGGAATACATTCGAGTCGAAATTTTAGGTGCCTGAACTCGAGCTAAGGTTGTCTGGAAGAGATTGCTTTGGCCATAAGACTGCCTTTGCACCCTTCTGTTATATTTATTAACCTTTTGTTTATTGTTTTTGGTTTAAGTGTGTGCAATAAAGAGATTATCTCTCTATCAATCTCAACAAGAATATAGCAAGAATATCCCTCAAAGTAAGTATTTATTTTCCGTACGATCTAAACTAGACCGAACTCATCGCCCATTTACCTTGGTTCGCTTATTCCAATATATAAAAAGCCCCAGATTCTTACTTTGACTCCAGAATATGCAGAACACGCAAAATCTCTTAGTGAATAAAGGAATTTTTCTCCAAAGCAAATAAATATATATGTAGAGGCATTATAGCGACCCTCTTCACCTCCCCTTGTATTATTCAGTGATATTGCTCGTAAAATTGGTGGCGAAAACGCGCTGTGACGTCAACTCTGATACCAATTATTGTCGATATATCCAGTGAGACCCACTGTATTAGTTTTTTTTGTCTTTTTGTACTTTATTTGCATATCTGAGACATTGATTTACTATTTTTGTAAAGATCTGTTTTCTCAAAAAAAAACTAATTGAAATTGTATTAATGTGATATAATTATTATTGTTAGTTGTGCATGTTGTGATAGCCATAATAGGTTGAGCATTTGTCATGTATTTGTATGCGTCTCAAAATATATAACATTTTATCTAGTGTATCAACTGTTGGTTTTCCAAATAAATAATAATAATTAGAGTATCTCTTTGAGATTGGTATTAACTACTTTGTGGCAATTTATTTTGTTTATTACGTATTACCTCAGAACGTAAAGTAAAGTATGCATGGAAACTGCATATTACTTGAAAACTAAGTTATACTGGAAGATCCCATGATATTTAAAACATTTGTTGGGAAGATCGGAAGCAAAAGCTTCGAACATAATTTTGTTTAAACCCAGATTTACGGTGATGAAGTCGCTGGCATCGTCTAGTTGATATTAAATTATATAGAGATATAAATAATACTATAATTATAATCCAATCAATTAACTAAGTATTTATTAATTTTTGGTCAATGAAATTCTGACCGAAAGTACTATACTTTCTTTCGCTTTTAGTTTTCGCATTATTCATATAGTCAGCCTATAGAAACTAACTTATTTAACTCATCAGAAACACTTTATAGTAACTTAAATAGTCAGTATTACGCCGTATATCTAACTTTATACCGAGTCAGATGTTTGTGTAACTCCGCGAGCTAATTCAATGGAACGGGAAACGGTTGACGCGGGATATTTCCTCGCGCTAAACACAACGCGATTAGAACAAAGAGAACTTTGTATTAACGATGTTGTTCCACATTTGTAGGTAATGCGATGATCTGTGAACGCGCTACGATGTGAAATATCTGACTTGGCTTTTCTTTGTCATTTATTTCATACCTAACTAATACTGGTAATAAATATTAGTAGATTAATAGATTTGCGTATTATTTTGACAATATTTTTTGCAGTTTATACCAACCGGAGATTCGAGGCCTTAAAATGAACACGCCTTGAAGTGAAGTATGATAATTTATTATGCAATTTAGTAAATTGCTTGAATAAGAAATTTAAGTCAAATACATAGCAAAAAATACATAAAAATAATGTAAAATACAATATAATATATAATATAATATAATATACATTTGTAAAATATAGTATATACACATATAAGTTAAATTATATTTAAGAATGTGATTATGTAGAGGGATTCTGACATTTATGAAAGTGCTCGTGTACTCGACGCTTAAAAACGTTTGAAGACGGTGCTTGACGTACTTTCTGGGGAAGGGCGTTCCATAACCTGATTGCAGTAACTGTGAAGGAATCTGAATAAAGTTTTGATTTGTGTTGCGGGTAGACAAGAATATCTACGTTTTAGGAACGTTGAACACGTCCAGATAAGCCAAGGTACTTAAAGCGTTCTTGGAGGTACTTAGGAGAACTTGGATCATGAAGAATACCATAGAGAGAAGCAAGAACGTGCGCATCTCGGCGAAAGCGAATGTTGAGCCACCCTAGTCTTGAACAAAAATTAGAAATGTGGTCATACTTACGCAAACCATATACATATCGAATGCATAGGTTGAGCAGGCGATCCAGTTTGTTCAAAAGCTCTTCGGTGAGGTCGGTATAGCAGATATCTGCATAATCAATGATTGGAAGCAATAAGGAATTAACCAGCACAAGTTTTGCTTTTTGTGGCAGCATATTCTGCATCCGTTTAAGTGCATGCATGGCTGTGTGCGCTCTTTTCAGAGTAGATGTACAGCAAATCACACTCATTGGACGTTGTCATAGGTCGTTCAGTCACCGGCTTCAGCCATTAATCATTGAATGAATCAACTATACGGTGGTAAATCTGTTAGCCCCGCGTTTTTCAAAATTACATAACATTAACTGTTTGGTAACACGCTAAATCGTAAATACCATTCAGAACCGTTTCCGGTAAAACAATTACATAGGTACATTATATAATATGTAGGTAACCGTCAAAACTCCTATGCGGTCAAAACTACTTTTAACTGCAAATGCATTCTAAATCCCTTTGATTATTCTCCAACTCTCATATTACATTAAAAACTGTAATTCTAGTCTTGTAATTCCAGATTTTTAATGCAATGTCTAATATTTTATCTTCCAACCGGAGTGCGGATATATATTATAATATATATATTATGTGAATTTTGAAGTGAGCAAGGTTTATACCTTTTGTGTATCACAAAGCCATGTTTTGAAGCAGAAACAAAATATATTTCAATTAAAGTTACGTCTGGAAGTTGCTTTCAGCCGCTGAGAATTGCGTTCTCCAAATGGAATTATAAGCCCATCTTACATTCGTGGTTACCTTCACTAAACTTGGGGTGGCGTTCGGATACGCGAACCATGGAACCAAAATATATTTTTGTTTACCTTTTCATAAGTACGTACATTTTATAATTTCACTTTGATAGATGTGAAAACTTGAATGTTTGTATGCTTGGATGTTTTTTAATTCTTTTTTTATTTTATTTTTATCCTAGAAATAAATCCTAGAATAGAAATTACTTAAGTAATACGTGGTAGAAAATATTTAATTGGACCGAATTGGCTCAAATTTGGAATGATGATATTATTAATACTAAACATTTTCTTTAGGCATATTTTATCCAGAAAAAACAGTTCCCTCAAGAAGCTCTAATCGACGAAAACGAAAACGCGGGAATCATCTGGTAGTTATACTTAATAATTATGTAAGTATTTTTTGCTAGTTTCTTTTTTATTTGTTGACTAGCTGATGCCCGCGACTTCGTCTGCGTGAATTAAGTTTTTAGATTCCCGCGAAAACTCCTTAATTTTCCGGGATAAAAAGTAGCCCATTTCCTTCCTCGGGATACAAACTATCCCTTTACTGAATTTTATCCAAATCAGTTGAACAGATGGGCCGCGAAAACGTAGCAGAAGGACAGACAGACACACTTTCGCATTTATAATATTAGTATGGATTCACACCAACAACTTCCATACAGTATAATTATGACAAAATATTTCTAACTTTTCGCGTAAGGTTGTCCATTACAGGTGTAACAATACTAAGTTCTACTTACTAACATGCACCAGGTGACAATTCTACTATCACTATGAATCTACAACTGATTCGGAATGCCTACCTAGAAGAACCAGCAAGAAACTCGGTGGTTGCTCTTTTGAAAAAAATATCTTATATCTCTCTCCAGCTGGAGCCTGGAAGCAAGCAGCACAAGTCCGTGTCCTGAGTGGGTCTATGCAGTTCATCCTGAGACCTTCGTCCAGCAGTTAGACTCTCTGGTTTTCAAATGAAGTCACATTAAGTATTGTGATGTGTGAAAAGCTTTTGACTTCTGGTACGAATATCCGAATACGATTAAATCGCGACATTTGGCGTGTGTAGGTACATGTGTTTTGCAACTGATTACGTTTTAGTGCCAGACATGGCCGTAACATTTGGTTATGGATCACTTACTGACACGGCATAGCTTCCACAATTGCTTAAACCTATTATATTATGTCTCTATTAGGTATTATTTTTACAGCATCACTATTCACTACACCCACATGAAATTTAATATATATTTAATTTTATAAATATATATAAAATAAAGAAAAATTGAAAAAAAAGTGTGTGTGTGCAATTCACACGAGGCAGAAATGAAACTTCAGAAAAGTATGAGAGAATGAGATAGGTAAATATCACTTGTATTCTTTCTCATTCTCTCGCAGGCTAAATCCTATATATGTTTGTCTCTTTTTGGTATCGTATTTTCGTCTTATTCTTTGGTATCGTTCAAATCACAACGATTCTAAAGAAGTTTCACTTCAAATACCAGCTTAGTGCGAGTCGGACTCGCATGCGCTTTTTATTTGTTGCTAGAAATACAATAGAAATACAACCTATGTAAAAATATCAATAGGGATGATGACAACTCAATCAAATCAGCAACTCTTAATCAAACTTAAAAACGCACTTCTAGTATGGAAGTTGTACGAAATTAGAAGTTGCGACATCATCAAATTTCAACGCACTTTTTCTTTAACCCATATTTTAAAATGGTTATCAAACTTAAAACTAACCGAGGATGTGAATTTTAGGTCTTTTGGAAGAACCTCTACTTAATAATCAGTTAGAAATAATTTATTTTTGATATAGGCATCATTCCTATTGTATCTACCTAATAGGGACAGACGGACGTCTCTATCGATGGTTTGTCGGCCTTCTCTTACGCTATAGGTTACGTTTGCGTGAACAACTGTGAATGCTCATAGGTACCTGCGCTTTGTCTGAACTTGCTCTTTTGTAAGCATGTTAGAGGCACTAACTTAGAGCTACGAGATCGTCAATGCTGAATTACAGACATACATATTATTAGTTAAATGGTAAGATTAATTATTTCAAACTCAATATTATTATTTATAATTCATAGTACTTATTTTGCCAAATTGTGGGTAACAATAGTTGTTTTCTTATAATCAGTCCCGTTCACAATTTACTGCCAGTGGCAGTGTGCAAAAATATACATGTATAGCTTTAAATAATGTTATTTTTTATCAATTATTTATAATATATATCTGTCACCGTAAGATTGTAAAAACCGTTAGATTATAATCTAACTCGCGAAATTGTAAACTGTCGACAGATTGTGAACCGTTCAATGTTCTGAGTGTCAATTTTTGAAATACTAATTGTATTTACGTTTTCTTGTGTCTTTCTTTTAGGTTAGGTTAGGGTTCGACATAAATAATCAGGTAGTGCACTTAGGTTCTATCGGGTTAATATACCTAACAGATTGCGATCTACCGAAAAATAATGCGTTAAATTGTAATCTTTCGACAGTTTGCAATTTCGCGAGTTAGATTATAATGTAACGGTTTATACAATCTTACGGTGACATATCCAACATAATTCCCTTAGGTCCAACGATTTCAAATGTGTCAATATAATAATGTATGTTGAAAAAAATCATTTTCATTTTATTTTCATTCTCAATGTCAATTAGTACCTAAATGAAAAATTTAATTATTAAATTATGTAAGAGTAAATATCAAATCAATAATAAGCACATCAGCTGTGACACCTTTTAATTTTTCATACATTAATTACATTATAGATAATTTGTTATTAAATTGTTATAGTTTATCCAGATATACAATCATTATGGTATTAACTCACACTATAATAACTCTTCCTATTCAGAATGTCAAAAATTACTCGTTTGAGCCTTACCAGTGGCAGATGGCAATTAGGAAGTTTATTGAAAAAAACCACAGCCTTCTTGGTGGCACCCAGAATCTAGATTAGATGATTCCCGCGACTTCGTCCGCGTGGACCAAATTTTTTCGATTCCCGCGGGAAACTCCTTAATTTTCCCATATCATAAAAGTAGCCCATATCCATCCCCGGGATATAACCTACTAGCTGATGCCCGCGACTTTGTCCCCGTAGATTAAGGTTTTTTAGTTAATAAATTTCATCCAGATCTGTTCAGCCGTTTTGGAGTGATTGAGCGATAAACATCCATCCATACATCCATCCATCCAAACTTTCGCATTTATACCTAATATTAGTATGGATTACTTAGATAACCAGAATTAACAAATAGGCTTTTCCCATATAAATAAAGAGTTCCTTTGGGAATCAACATAAAAGTTGCGCGCATTAGCTAGTATCTAAATAATGTTTTGATGTTAAATATTTACAGTACCCAAACCAATACTGAGCTATTTTGCCCCGATACTTTCATCGGCTTCAAATATGTAAGACATGAACACCGCGTCTTATGCCTAATACAAAGTAATCGGTTTAGAGACTTATAAAATTCTTTGTTCATTTTCCTTTACCTTCGGTTTTTTTTCTTTGTAATCAAATAAAGAATTACTGGCAACCATCGTCTTTGAAAAGCCTCTTAAGTGTTTTTTTATGCATCTACTTACCTATTTATTGTTTCCAAATATCCGCCTTGGAAGTTTGTTCAGAAGTTATTTAGTTGTTTCCCAGCCTTCGAGTTCTTTTTTTTATTAATAACATGGTGTGAACATAAAGTTTGCAAGTTTTACCAAACACCTTGCGTCGCCGCCACCGTCGACAATTAGTACCTATTATATTAAACTCTAGTTATAAACAAACAATAAATTATAATAACTATGTATATCTATGTAAGTACATTTTTTTATATAAAATATAAAAATATAGAGTGGATAGGTCGACAAAAACATTAGATTATTAGGTACGCCAAGTAGTTATGATGAATGCACAAACCATATTAACTAATGCACTCACTTTTGCGATGAGTCTATGTGGAAAATAAACCCTTTTCTACAAGGGTGGATATGTAAGGCGCTAACTTGCTGGTTATCGCTAAACAGAAATGTGGATCCTACCCCAGAACGGAGATAGGCACTCAATATAAACAAGAAATTAACTATAAGGACCTAATACTATTCACAAACTCGTATATCAAAGTGTGAAGTCATTAGTTACTCTAATTAGACTTCCCAAAGCAATTTAAAACGAATCAATTACCTTTTTGATTTAAATGTTTTTATTTATAACGGCATAGCATGCGAATTCGGAATAAAAAATATACGTGAGCGGGTATATTCTTACCGTACAATATTGCATTCATAATATTGCAACAGTAACTGCGTTAAACACTTGAGGCGTAAATTTTAATTATACTTAGAGCTGCTTAAGTAACAGAGAGAAGCGTAAATATAAGTTAATTCTGTTCATACTACAAATAAAACAGGTAAACTGTGTAATCTAAAGCGTCTGGTCTTCAGGATACATAGCATCAAGTTTTTAACGTTTCCTATAATCTACTAGCTGTGCCCGCGACTTCGTCGGCGTGGAATAGTGGCTTTCGGCAGCATTTTAAATTTTTTAGGCTAATTATTTTACAAAGCTTTTTTTGCCGACGTCATCACACAAAAACTTTCATCCCCTATTTTTACCCTCTCTAGGGTACAATTTTTACAAACTTACAGAATGTCGTATTTATTTATATCTAATCAAAAGCCTAAAAAATAAGTTTCAAGCTACTAGCTTTAAAAATTGCGTAATTTTCCAGCCCTTTTTCGCATTAAAAAGTAGCCTATGTCCTGTCTCAGGCTCTGGGATATCTCTGTACCGAATTTCATTTAAATCGGTTCAGAAGTTTAGGCATGATTGCGTACCACACAGACAGACAGACAGTTTGGATGGATGGAAGGATTTTTTTACTCAATCACTCCAGAACGGCTGAACGGATCTGGATTAAATTTATAGTCTCGAAAAACACATAGGTTAAACAAGTTCCTGGAAAATTAACGAGTTCCCGCGGGAACCAAAAAACCTCAATCCACGCGGACGAAGTCGCGGGCATCAGCTAGTAAGTACATATTGATAAAATTATCTTAGGGGCAAGGATAGAATAATTACTGCATAGTTATAAGTTGAAAGGATACTGCAAAAAATCTGCAGCGTTCGTGCTAAGGTTCTATACTTGATACCGACCCAATATGGAAGTAAATATTTGTGCACCTACTAATATTTAATTATGTTCTCCGAACAGACCTAGGAACTACGAAATTAAAGCACCATCTGCTGTCCGCGCAGGTAAGTGGTTAGAGGGTATGTCCTTCAATCTCGCCAAATAGAGCAATGGATCGAAGTGATTTTTTGCATGTCTATAGTAATTAAGAACCTAGAGAGTGACACTTTATGACTTATTCCGGAAAATCAAACATTTAAAAACCAAAATGCATACGGATGTAGTAGCATCATCTGGTAGGTATCGTATAAAACTGTACTATTAATTAATTGCAAATTGCAGAAGGTCTTGAAAATTTAAAAATTTCTGGGAGGATATTAGTTAGTTTATGTTTATTTAATACCTTTTTTGCTAAAGTGACTTATATACGCAGAAGATAAACCTTACGGAACACTTCTCAAGTATCATTAATATTCAACAGATAAATTAGCGGAGCATCAAGTTCGTCAAAGAACTTAGTCTAATTGCACTTCGGCTCCTGCATCTATTTATCAGTGAAGTAAATGGATACCACAGTCTCGAATTCGAGACTATTACGTACCTATCTACGGGAGAAAAGTAGTGGCAAACTAGATTACTGGAGTATTTTTGTGTCAATTTATCCTCTAACTCTGTCTACTTACGTCGTAACTTTCCACATTCCTAATATACTCTATAGAATTTTTCTGTATTTATGGATATGAAAATATTCTTAACATGAACCTTTTTTCTTACCTACCTTTATTCAGATCTGAGCAGGTACAGTCGGTACCACGTAAAATACATTTATAACCATAAATTAAATTAAATGTCTGAAAAAGAATTTGTTTATTGTTAAACTAAATAATTTTGTAAAATTTTGTTATTTATGGATATTGTCTTAGTTTAATTTTAATTACTTTACCTAAGTTATTATTCCGTAGTAGGTATGGGGATATCAATTGGACAATAATGTAACCTCTTCCTGGATAAGTTTCATAAATACCTAATGAATGGGGGCAAAAACGCATTAACAAATCGAATCTCTGAATTCCAAAGGACCTGCTACTAAACTTACCGACCAATCAATTTAATGTGATCGTTAATTCTTGTACTTCCAATGTCACGTCTTACGTCATGAATTACGAGAAACACGTCACACACTTTCGAAAACCATATACAATTCTAAGGGCATACTACTATCGCAAAAAGCCCTATTGTTTTAATATTGTTGACGTTCGTGTTTAAGAATTATAATCCTTATTTTAGGGACAAGAAACGTGACAAAACTATCATTTTGAAAAAATACTGGTAAGCGGCGATAGTAAAATAATATGATTGCAAATTTTTCGTTTCTATGACTGTAACTTTATCCAGTGTAAGATGACAATATCATATCATATTACTTGGTACGTTGTACGTGCTGTTAACTTATAGCGGCACAAACGAACACATTTTGTCGAAATTCGGAAATTCTGACATAACTTACGTCCGAGACAGTCAGGCATTTTAACCCAAAAAACCAAAGATTTTACACATGATTAAAACAAACAGAAAGCTCAGTCGCGGGTATCATGAGTCACCGAGAGTGTATACCTAACACGCAACCCTGTATAAATAAAAGCTCCTTTATTACTCGTAAGTATGTCGGGTCAAGATAATTGATATCCATTGGTTATGGTCTTTGCAGAGAATATTTGTGTCGTTTAATTTTCCTAAGAATTTATGTAAAATAATTATTATAAAAGGAATTCAAGTGTTGTGAATTAAATGAGCTATTCTCAAGTGATAAAATATATACGTATGCAGTTTTTTTACCTGCACGGTATATCATACGCAAAACAAAAGTCATAACATCTGTAGCCGATTGTACATCATGAATCTTCTAAGCGGGTAGAAATACGGTGAAAATACAAACATATTATATTCAATACTGGGAACACCTACGGCATTGCGGTATCGTGAGGTTTCCTTTTCACCAATAATACAATGATCCTATTTTATTTAATCGTAAATAAGGCAACTTGGCTGGGCCTCGTAAATTACCTGTCCCGTGCGAATTGCCTCTCCCGACTCTAATAAATATCAATCAATACGTATGTAAGTATATAACTATGAGGCCGTAATGGAGATTCTATCTCCTCTTTAACATCTTCTTATTCAGCTACTTAAATAGCTGAATAAGTAATGTTTTAAGTGATATTTATGTGAAAAGTACAAAAGGGTACAGTTATGTGAATTTGCTTATAAATTCGATTACTAATACCGTTTTAGAGTAGTTTCATATTATAATGTTGATTTATTTGCTATCTTCTTTTTCCAACGTCTTTGGATGTTGAATAATGTTTAAACGCAAATAATTGCCACCTCCACCGGTCATTTAACCGTCCGGAATTTAATACGATTCCACCCCACTTCAATTATTACCGAGACTAACATTAATTTCAACAAATAATATCAAGACTAACTAAAATTTGTAAACCTCTTACGTTTAATAAAATAGTTAACCATGGTAAAATTATTCGGTCTGACCGTTAAAATTGCTCTTCAAATATATTTTATATAGAAAACTATAGACAAGACCGATGAAAAATTCAAGTTTGCCATGAAGACCCGTAAGTAAAGTTACATATAACTTTATACATACCTAGTTATAATATACATACAGATAACTTTCTTCCACAATGTTTTATTCATAACCTTCCATCGCCAGAAGTGCCACTGAGAGTGAAACACATTACTTACTAAAAACATGCGTTTAAGTCTAGAAGCATATAAGAATACTGCCAAGTGCGTGTCGGGCCACGCGCATATAGGGTTCCGTAGTTGCCCGTCACAGTATGCGGAAGTTTTATACATTGGTCGACTATTACTCGTAAACTTGTAAAGTCAACTTAGCTGTTTCTTTTTAACTTCAGTGTATACTACTCCCATGAATTTATTCATATACCTTAAAACAACCGTTTACAACCGGAACACTGGACTCTAATAAAATTTGCTCTTTAAAGCTTAATATCCATGAATCGAAAAATGGTTTTCCCACACCCGTAATATTTTTAACGACCTATCGAACAACACCCCACACCATGACATAGACGAGACAAAAAATTCACCCTCACTTTGCGTGTAAGCTGAGGTACCCTAAGTACATCTTTGTCGTCGTCGTTTACTCATGCCAAATTATAGCTTTCTAGTACGAAGGCTGAGATTTATACAGCGTACTTTGACTTGGCTCAGACTTTACATAGAGTTAAAATGGGATGGACTTATGTGAGTAACATAAATCTAACAGCCTACAAGAAAGAGAACCCTGCCCTGCTATATATTATCAAAGGTGCCCTGATTGTAGGTAGAGTCAAGAAAACGTAAATATAATGAATATTTCAAAACTTTACACTCAAAACATTGAACGGTTCACAATCTGACGACAGTTTACAATCTATCTATCGAGATAAAAAGCGATAGATTGCAATCTGACGGTTTTTGCAAGTTTACGGTGACATATACCAATCAATAAGCAAAGGTGTAAGCGCTTAGCTAGCTTTCCTCTGATCACCAGGGCCCTTTATAATAATAATTCTTACTGCTTACTAATTCTAAATACTTGGAATTATTTGCACTAATAACTAAATAATGTATAAAAAAAGAAGTGATATTAAAGTGAGAATGCTCGCTGTACATATCAAAATCAAGTAGTATTGGCGAGGCAAATGGAAAACATTTTCATAATCCGAACACCGGATGCAAAACATGGCTGCGCCTGGATAGACTTGGTCGGCGTTCATTATTAAACAAAGTTGATCCGAGCCACTGTGTGCAGCGTATTGGGAGTTGACGGACAAATTTGAGCAGAAGCTATATAAAATCTATTTAGTATTTGGTAGATTCACTCGACTATTCAAAAGTTCAACTTGATAATCTAAAATCCTCTAATATTATAAATGCGAAAGTTTGGATGGATGGATGTATGGAAGGATGTATGGATGGATGGATGGATGGATGTATGGATGGATGGATGGATGTTTGTTACTCAGTTGCGCCAGAACAGCTGAACGGATCTGGATGAAATTTAGCACAGAGATAGATTATAGTCTGGAATAACACATAGGCTACTTTTTATCCAGAAAAATTAAAGAGTTCCGAAAAAACCTTAAGCCACGCGGACGAATTCGCGGGCATCAGCTACAGTACATTTAGTACATTTGTATCTAATCAGCATCATCGTCGGTATGTCCAAAGCTGACACGTGGGCATATCGCGATTGGTTTATGGCAATCTTTAGAAATAGCCAGTGCTAAGAGATCCAAACCCAAAACTTCAGCTTTTGCGTAACGAGTTCAGGCCATTCTCAACGTGCCTAAATTTCTACTGTGGATACATTAATAACACTATCACTCTTTTCAAATATTTAAATATACCTACTTATTTAAATCACCTTCCCTACTATAACAAAACACTTTGTCAATTTCAGAAAGACTTTATTATAAACTTCCTGTTTTGTTAGTCACCTTCTCGAAACGTACCCTCAGCTCTCGGGCCATATGGGTTCTCTATACTGTGTGGGAGTTGGTATGCACTACACTCGCTATATATCCACGGATCAACGCATACATTTGGCATTTTAGTCATAGTTTTCGATGGCAGATTTGCGCTCATATACAAACTGATTTCATAATCATCATTATTAGTCATTGGGTGGGGACTTCAAGCTTAGCTTAGCTCCAGAAAACTAAATATCTAGCCTTTCACTGTACTAAATTTTCTGGTATAATGTTTAGGGCACAACACCTGACCTTCAGCATTACCTATCCATCCACATTCCGTCATGTTCCCTCTAGCGTCGGTACAGTTAGCGCCAATCAAATAGTCGTATCTGAGCTGAAGTGTGAGGGCTTGTTTTTTTTTTATTATTATCAGTATTGTTTGCGCAGCTCTCACACCAACTGTCGAAGTCCGTTCCATACTATGCACGATAATATGCTATTGCCACGCGTCTTACGGTCAACTTCAGACGCGAATAAATGATCGGCGCGAGTTATGCACCGCTCATTTTTTGTTTCCAGGCATTACTCGTAGGCGATCTCCCCGCGATTTACAGGACGCGACGACTCCATACACACATACGGCCTGCCCACTCCTACTTCAGCTTGCTAATGGTAGCTTAGGCTATCATGGTTATTCTGCAGATTTCGTCAGTTCGGTTCTTATCCCTCATCTCCCAACACAGCCCTTTCCAACTATACTTATACTTATAAATGCGAAAGTTTGGATGGATGGATGGATGTTTGTTACTCAATCACGCCATAACGGTTAAACGGATCTGGATATAATTTGGCACAGAGATAGATCAGCTAGTAATTCTATACATTTGAGCAAATTAATCTATCTTTATGCTTATTTTATGGTAATCTTTATGCTATATTCAAATTTCAATGTTAAATTGTCAGTATCCATGTTTCACTGCCACACCACATGATCATGGAGAGGACATGATGGATAAAGCCTAGACTTTGTTTACTCAGGCTCGACGGCAGTTTCAAGTTCAAGTTTGGCAGTGCTCCGTTTTGGTTTCTAGTATTATGTACCATTGAGCTATTGCAGAATTATTTATTATACCTACTGCATACTGCATACGCGGCATAAGCATTGGATTTATTTTACCATCGAACAAAGTTCTTATCTACAACTTGTTAAAGTGTGCTGGAGTTTCCACATTCCAACATACGTTGATATTAAAACTTTTCCTATTGTTGTCGTCATAGAAAAGTTATTGAATTATCGTGCAAAAAGTGGAAATGCACTATTGACCCATTTAATGTAGTAGTTATGATACACAGTTGGCATGAAAAACCAATACCAATGCGAAAGAGTATCCGACTTTCTGTGTCTGCTACGCTTTCACGGACCATCGTTTCAACAGATTTTTATGTGGTTAATTTGGAAAATACGGTTGCATCGTGGTTATATCCCAGGTTTAAGGACATTAAGGCTTTTTTATCCTAAAAAAATAAGGATTTCCTGCGGGAATAGAAAAACTTAATTCACGCGGACGATTTCGCGGGCATTATTTTTTATGACATTTAAGTACCAGGTATTGTTGGTGTTATAATAACTCGCAAGTGGTCAACTTTTTACCCGCCTGCAACCTGAAGGTTACGCCGGCGATTTAGCGTTCCGGTACGATGTCGTGTAGGAACTGATCAGGGGCAGGTATGGGTTTAATCCAACTGCCATACCCGCATCCTTACAGGTTATGCCGCTATTATCTTAGATTGCAACATCACTTACCACCGGGTGAGATCGCAGTCAAGGGCTACCAGTTTTATTTTTACCACTTCGAAATGTTCCCTAACTGCTTCACCCACCACTATGCTGCGGCGATTGGTGATAACTTTCGTTACTATTGATAATACTCAAACAAGTTCTAGTATACATAAATTGATCGGTATTTATATGAACTCACGATGATTCAATTGTTTGAACCAATTATATTAATGACTAGCTGATGCCCGCGACTTCGTCCGCGTGGTTTTAGTTTTTTCGATTCCCGCGGGAACTCCTTAATTTTCCGGCATAAAAAGGCTATGTCACTTTCCAGGTCCTCAACTATACCCATGTCAAAAATCACGTCAATCCGTTGCTTTGTTGCGGCGTGATTGAAGGACAAACCAACAAACCAATTAACCAATAAACTAACAAACCAACAAATCAACAAACAAACACACTTTCGCATTTATAATATTAGTATGATGTTACTGCCTCGTTGGTCTAGTTGGTACTGCGACCATGGGTCCTGGGTTCGTGTCACGGGTCGGGCCTTAACAAGTATTGGGTTTTTCTGACAAGACTTTTTAGTATTAGCCTAGGCGTCGGTCCTGCGCCTAATCTCTCTCCGGTCGTGTCGGATATTCTGAGAATATGAGAGTTAAGGAATCGAGTGCACCTGTGTATGCGCACACACTTGTGGACTATGATATCTCCCGCGCAGATAGCTAATCTCTGGAGATTGGCCGCTGTGGCCGAAATTCGGTCGGGAGGACATTATTTATTAATCTGGTTTGAACGATGCACGACGTTTGCATTTTGATGACTTACCGCGCCACCTCTTTTGAAAGTTTAGGCATTGAATAATAGAACCGATAAATTAGAAGAGCGGCGAATTCTGAGGAACTTTGTTTAATTGTAATGCCTCCTCTGTGATCATTAGTCATTACCTCATCACCTTGTCGGGGGGTATTAACATATCTCAAGAATTTCAATTCAATTTAAAGTTGCACAACATTTTGCCCACGGGTTTGTTCGCGTGGATTGAGTTTATAGGTCTACTGGTTTATTTGTTGAGGGTCGTGACCCTTTTCCATTAATTACACAATGGTAGACGTTTTCTTAGAATTATAATGCAGTCTACACCTCCGTTTATTCTGCCTGCTTCTATTTTTAGGGTTAAGTATTCAACAGGGAACGCTTATAGTTTTGCCATGTCTGACCATCCGTCTTTCCGTACGTCTGTGCGTGGCTAAGCTCAGAAGCTGTCAGTCCTAGAAAGCTGTAATTGATCCGTTAAACATATAGAAGTGTACGGTAGCTTTAAAGTGCTGATAGGATTTACAAGTTTACGAGTAACAGTCGACATACTTATTGCCAAAAATATTTTTTTATTATGAAAATAATTATTATTCTATATCTACTACTTTCTTTTTCCACCTTTATTATTCTGCCTTTTAATAGTTTATAATATATGCTTCTATGCCAGTGACGTTCGCATAAAGGCGGCCACTGAAAATCAGCGTTGGAGCACCTGGTACCTCAGATGTGCGCCATCATAGTGGTTTCGTGTCTGAGAGGCCCCGAGTCCCTACACAAGCTGAGTGTCTTACCTGTTTGTTGCACTGCTGTACAATACAGTGTTGATTTTACATGTAAGTACTTAAAGTTTATTTCTGTGCAGAATATATAAAAATACTTCTTATAAAATGTCTGCATATTGTGACGGGCAACTACGGAACCATACACTGCGCGTGGCTCGTCACGCGCTTGGCCGAATTTTTATAATAAAACCTTTCAAATAGATCATTACTAAGTACTAAAAGCAACAAGTCTTCGGTCCGAAAAACACCATGTTTTATTCATAAGCCTTACATTATGCGAATTGCCACTGAATGAAACTTTTTATTACGTTTAAGTCCAACGTTTAAGTACCAAAATAGTACGTAGTAAAAAATAGTACATGCGAAAATATATTTTCATTCAGTTGTACTCCCGCTTTGTCTATCTTACTTTACTCTTCACTACTTTAGAAGATATCATCACGTTAACCTTAAGTTGAGACGCTCTAGCTATCGCGGCTGTGATTCATATCACGAAAATATTTCAAGACATAACTTTATCTTACCTTTATGTCATTACGGGTAAGCTTTGTATATATATAGGTTGGAAGCTTATTAAATAAAACACATTTCAATAAGTTTTTTCTTGTTCACTGGTGTTGTGATGAATTAGACTCACACATGCTATTAAGGTATTAAGGGCAGAAAAAAATAAACAAAATCGAAATGCATATTTTATGACGTTAGAAAACCTATTATGCTCGTTAATGACCACTTTCAATGTTAGTAAAATCTGCATAATGTGAAAAGCAAAACCAATTTAGTGACCGCTTGGCTCCGAAATTAGTTTTCAGCCTTATTTGGACTGTGGATGTATTTATTCCGATAAAAACCAAAGTAAGGACATGACCAGTAATTGCCCTCCGATTCGGGACAATGCACAGGATTTCCGTTTTTACAGTAAGGTTTAAAAATTCAAAACGAAATTATTATGGATTTATTATTCCAAATAAGGTCAGGGTTCGAATGACAAAAAAAACAGTACGTTTATTGGTTAAATCTTGAGCGTCCGCTTTCCTCTTTAAGCACTACTCCATTTTGACGTTCCATTATATCCATGCCTAATCTTGTAACCCTACATGAATACCATTTAAGTACCTTAGTCATTATATTATGAATGATTTATTTTTGATCAATTAAATAGTAAGGAAAAGGAAATGTATGTTTTGTTTATAATTATTTTTATTTTTTGACAAGTCTCATACTAATAGATCGAACAAAGCATTTTGAAATACTGCGTTTAAAGGAACGCCCTTTCACATTGCATATGCTGCCATCTGTGGTCGAATAGTTGAACTTGTTAACCAAAAGTAGTGAGCAATTCTTAAAAATATTTTCTAGACTCACCACAATAACTAGCGCCATCTAGTGTGGGAAAGCAGTTTTTGGTAAAACTTTTTTTATTTATTTTCTCAGTTTTCAGAGCCTTCAGACTCCTGAAACTTTTTTATTTGAAAACTATAAAATATAACAATTACAATAATAAAGAAATAATACTTGAAAATATTTTTTTAGACTCGCTCAACACAATAAATAGCGCCATCTAGTGTGGGAAAGCAGTCTTTTGGTGAAACTTGTTTTGTTCATTTTCGCAGTTTTCCGAGCCTTCAGACTCCTGAAACTTTTTTATCTGAAAACAGTGAAATATTACAATTACAATAATAAAGAAATCATTGCTGAACATTGATTTTTGACACCTAGGCAAGCTGCCATAGTTCCACCGGTCAAGTCCTTTATTTCCTAAATAAGTCAACTTTCGATCAAATGATCTATGGCAAGTTCTTTTGAATCGTTCTTTATTTATGGTCCTTCAAGACGTATCTACAATCAGAGCAAGACTACAGCAGCAAATATATCCTACAGCACAAAACTGCATGCTTACCCGCTTTAGTATGTAGTAGATTTACGACTAGGTTGTACTAAAAAGAGCCTTATAAATGTTCCGATCAAGCTCGGGTAATTGTGATTAATTGAAGTACGTTGGCCCTACATGCCAATTAACAATTAAGTAGGTACCGCAGAAATCGGTGGATGAATTAGGTGCCCGTCTTACCCCTTTAACAAATAAACGAAGAAGTAGGACTCCTCTCACTTCTTCGTCCTTACTTGAGAAGAAGTGAAAGAGCTTAAAGGTGGGCTCAAAATAAAATAAAAAATTCCCAAACCTTTTTATTCATATAAACGACGATTCATTTAACTTTTAATTAAAATTAAACTCGTAATACACACATGTAAATAGGTACCATACCGGGAACCTTTTACCCTATTGTAATTCAAACCAACAAATAGATAAATAATGTATGAAAATGCTCGTCTTGCGCGATAATGACGTCACAATGACAGGTATTATCCTAACAATTCCTTCGCTCCCATTTACCTCAACAGACAATGTGTATTGTTTACACAAACAATTCAATACAACGGCGATCAATGTATGACTGCGTCTCAAATGCGTCCGCATCACAGTATCTCGGTAAGTATGTGATGAATAAAACATGGGCCATCTCGTGGATCTTTGGCTTCTACATATTGTATTAAGCCACTCGATACTGAGCTTTTTTGTTACGACTTAAAGAATTGAAGCTGAAAACAAAGGTGACGAGAAAGGAGACAAACTCAAGTGGTGAATTGGTTAGATTTCGTATATTATGTATATGATTTGAAAATAAACAAGCAAGATGTACTAAAAAAATCTTGATTTTATTTTATATAAAAAGACACTGGTAAACTAAGTACAAGCTTCCGTTATGAACAGTCAAAGTAACGTTGAAAACATTTAGTTCTTCATGTGGTAGATACGTAAACCGTAAAACTAAAAGCGTGGTATGCCACTTTCGAAACGTGTGGGCACTGGGCAATTTTGTTTTTCAGAAGTATTGTTCTATATGAAACATAAAGCTCATTATCTTTTAAGCCGTTAATACAAAGTGCTGAAAGATAGAAGGCTAAAAAGGAAAAGACAAGTTAACTGTCAAGTTGCACCACCTTTACTTAAAAAACAGCTTATAAAATGAAACTATACGTCTTCATACATCTCTTAATACATAAATAGAAAACTGGAAAAGGATATAAATTATAGATACGTCATAAGATAGTAGTCGAGCTATTGGCTCGAATACTCACGTCAAGAAATAGGATTTGAATTCGTGTATCGTACCTTTATCGAAAATTCTTCTACGAACCGAAGATGCGTGCGTTGGCACGCGGTAACGAGTTGATTTCCTAGTCATGTTGGTATCTCACTGAAGGCGGATAACTGTCGATTTAGTGGCAGTAAGCCCAACAGTTTCAGTAAAGCTCACAATAAAGTTACGGGGACGCGGGGAGAGATTAAAAATCGAGCGAGTCCCAGGCACAATGAAAATGTTTTTTCACAGGCCCCTTTCTGGCGAGCGCTTTGTTTGTGAAACGAAGTTCGCAGTTTTTCCCTCTATGCGCTTCATCGCGATTTTCTCTTGGGTGAAAATATTCCGTAATGAATACTCTACTCCGATATCAGTAAATGAATAGAATCTTGAATTGCATACGTCGATCATTTGACAAATACCAGCACTATCAGTTTACGGTGATATTCAAGTATGCGGTTTAATAGGACTCTTTAAAAACAGGATATTAAAGAGACTCTCTCGAGAAACATTATTATTGCTTAATGAATATTCCGATTCAGCAGGCTACGGAAGAACCTCAATTGCTGCAAACTTCGATAGCTCGATACAATAATTTGGCTTATTGAGGCGTTGTAGCTTGCTAGCAATGTTCGCCTTTTTAATTATTGCATTTTTATTATTAACTCGACAATTTTCATTCACTTAATAATTAGAAGTCCATTCGGTGGATTTTTCTGCTGGCAGTTTTATAATATGTACTAGTTTTTCGCTCTGTGCGCGAGCTGCTAAAGCAGCTCACGGGATGTGGTTAGACTTACAAGTAGTACAGACTTTAATGTTTCGATTTTGAACGAAATCGGTCAATTAACAAAGAATTTCAAAATAGTGCTGGTTTTTTTTTAATTTTGGTAACAGTTTCCTGTTTAGTAACCCCAGGGAGTCCTAAGCATCGATTTTGAACGAAATCGGTCAATTAACAAAGAATTCCAAAATGGCGCTGATTTTTTTAAACTTTGGCATCAGTTTCCTGTTTTGAAATCCCAGGAAGCCCTAAATATTGAGTTTGAGCGAAATCGCTACATTAACAAAGAATTTAAAAATGGTGCTGAATTTTTTAAATTTTGGTACCAGTTTCCTGTTTTGCAACCCTATGGAGTCCTAAATATCGATTTTGAACGAAATCGGTCAATTAACAAAGAATTTTAAAATGGTGCTGATTTTTTAAAACTTTGGTATCGATTTCCTGTTTTGTAATCCCAGGGATCCTCGGATATCGATCTTGAACGAAATCGCTACAATAACAAAGAATTTCAAAATGGTGCTGAATTTTTTAAATTTTGGTACCATTTTCCTGTTTTGCAATCCCATGGAGTCCTAAATATCGATTTTGAACGAAATCGGTCAATTAACAAAGAATTTCAAAATGGTGCTGATTTTTTAAAACTTTGGTATCGGTTTCCTGTTTTGTAATCCCAGGGATCCTCAGATATAGATTTTGAACTAAATCTGTAAATTAACAAAGATTTTCAAAATGGCGCTGATTTTTTAAAACTTTGGTATCAGTTTCCTGTTTTTTAATCCCAGGGATCCTCAGATATCGATTTTGAACGAAATCTGTCAATTAACAAAGAATTTCAAAATGGCGCTGATCTTGTAAAATTTTGGTATCGGTTTCCTGTTTTGTAATCCCAGGGATCCTCAGATATAGATTTTGAACTAAATCTGTAAATTAACAAAGATTTTCAAAATGGCGCTGATTTATTAAAACTTTGGTATCAGTTTCCTGTTTTTTAATCCCAGGGATCCTCAGATATCGATTTTGAACGAAATCTGTCAATTAACAAAGAATTTCAAAATGGCGCTGATTTTGTAAAATTTTGGTACCAGTTTCCTGTCTTGTAATCCCATGGAGTTCTAAATATCGATTTTGAACGAAATCGATCAAATAACAAAGAATTTCAAAATGGCGCTGATTTTTAAAACTTTGGTATTGGTTTCCTGTTTTGTAATCCCAGGGAGCCCCTTCGTGGGTAAAGCAGAACCGTATCACTATTAACGTCTCTCCAATATTCGCCATATAATTTGGTATAAAAAAATGTTCCGCCATCGTCCTGATCATCTCTTGCCGAGAACCACAATTCCATCTCTTATACTCTCGGAGATAGACACTGACGAAATTTGTATGGCAGCCATCTTGAATCCACCTTTTTTAAGTTTTTTTAAATTTACTGCCAATAGGATGAGGTTTCGAGTGACATTTGTTCGAGCACCCCCTACCGCTCTTAAATACCTTGGCCGTGCTCTTGACCCGTTGCCGAAATCCTCAATCATCAGCTGTCTCCATATTTTTCTTGGATACTGCTGGTCGAGTTACACAATCGATCCATACATGCCAACTTTCCCAAATGTTGCCCACTGCCTCAAAAACGTGATCGAAATTTTCAAAAACACAAAAAGAACACAAGTCATTCGTACAAGTGAAACACGTGGTTGCTCGTACTCGAATTTTCCAAAAACTACGTATTTCGATTTTTTAATTTTTGGGGTAAATCTTGAAATTTTCCCGAGAAATGGGGTAATTTTTTTCCTCAATCCATACCTCGAGTCTGTACACACAATCTCCCCGTTAAAGTTGAATTTTAAAATTGCCTTTTTTCGTAATTCAGACCGAACGGCCGCCGTTACAGCCGCCATCTTGTTTTTCCGAAATTTCAAAAGTTACTCCCATCCCGCACCCGAACACATCTCCCTAACATAATTGTATCGTTTTCTGTATCTTTCTTGGAGAACAATTTGGTCAATTACTAAACACTACTACAACACTTGTAGTCTCTTCAATATTCGCCATATAATTTGGTATGAAAAAAAATATTCCGCCATCTTGAATTTTTTTTCATTTCGCTAAATAGACCTCCTCGTCCTGATCATCTCTTGCCAAGAAACCACACTTCCATCTCTCATACTCTCCGAGATAGACACTCACGAAATTTGTATGGCAGCCATCTTGAATCCACCATTTTGAGTTTTTTTTTTTACTTATTGCCAATTGGATGAGGTTTCGAGTGACATTTGTTCGAGCACCCCCCACCTATCTTCAATACCCTGGCCGTGCCCTTTACCCGTCTCCGAAATCCTCAATCATCAGCTGTCTCCATATTTTTCTTCAAGTTATATTTTCTGACTTCCATACGAAGCCAGCAGTGAAAAAAAAATTTTTCATACAAAATTTTACAGGAGAAAGTTTTTAGGGAAAATCTCGAAAACTACCCCGAATGTGGCAACACTGTTTTGATTTCTCGATACTGCCCGTCGAGTTACACAATCGATCCATACATGTCAACTTTCCCAAATGTTGCCAACCGCCTCTAAGAGGTGATCGAAATTTTCAAAAACACAAAAAGAATTCAAAATGGCCGCCACCTCGTTTCACAGAATCATTTGACATAGTTTTATAATTTTCCTGTGAACTACAGGATATACCGCTCCTGATGAGGTTTCAATTTTTCATCTCGCTCGCACCCAGCCGAAATGATAGCCCTTGAAAAAAGACCATGTCGAAAATCACTTTTTCTTTGATAAATTCCAGTGTTGCCAGACCTCGGCGACGAAATTACCCAAATGTCATTCGTACAAGTGGGACACGTGGTTGCTCGTACTCGAATTTTTTAAAAAGTTCGTATTTCGATTTTTTAGTTTTTGGGGTAAATCTTGAAATTTTCCCGAGAAATGGGGTAATTTTTTTTCCCCAATCCCTACCTCGAGTCTGTACCCACAATCTCCCAGTAGAAGTCGAAACGCTCCGACGTTGCCAACTGCGAGAAATTTGAATTTTAAAATTGCGTTTTTTCGTAACTCGAACCGAAGGGCCGCCGTGACAGCCGCCATTTTGAATTTTTAAAAACCTCCCCCATTCTGTCAAAATAAAGGATAATTGTAGGCGGGAATAAAAAAAAAAATTATGCTCGACCACGCCGTTTCGGATCTGTGGCGCCGCGGTTCGAAGTCGAAAAATCAAAAATTTTAAAACACTACAGCTCGGCCGCCATCTTGTTTTTCCAATTTCTTCCACTTTTTTTGTTGACCGTTTCATAATTTCTTCAATCATTGCGAGTTGCAACGAAATCGGTTGGAAAACAAAAGAGTTACAAGAATCACGTCGGCCGCCATCTTGTTTTTCCGAAGTGTCATAATTTTTCCCTACTCGACTCCCGCACTCGAACACATCTCTCATACATCATTATATCGTTTTCTGTCTCTTTCTATAACTATCAACCACAGCTGCGTAGACGCAGCCTTAACCAGTTAACGTAATAAGGGCAGTCTTATTTAGGCCAATATTTTGTTGAAGCAGTTCAAATGGATACAATGATATACTTTTATTATATTTTCTGTGATCCAACAATCCCTATGGAAGCTACTATTGAGTTTAAAATTGCTTTTATGACAATTTAAATTATTTCGAACTCTAGTGTAGTGTTAGCGATTTAGATTTGTTAGCTCGTAACACAAACAGTTCAAGAATCACTAGAAGGAAATAATGCATGTACCTTAACTGAGAAGCTCACGAAGTGTTATAAATTTGATCAATATAAGTAACTAGCTGATGCCCGCGACTTTGTCCGCGTGGATTGAGGTTTGTTATGTGTTATTCCAGACTATAATCCATCTCTGTGCCAAATTGTATCCAGGTCCGTTCAGCCGTTCTGGCGTGATTGAGTAACAGCTTACTTAACGGAGGTTAACGGAGGCGGAGGCGGAGGTGAATTTCTCCGATTGACGTCGCCTGCTTCGATTTGTACCTCTCGCATTGTAAGTCAATGTAAATAAACTTTCGTTACAACTCGGCAAAAAAAAACGGCGGAGGCGGATGCAGAAGTTGAGGTACGATTTCTTGCGAAATTTCCGCACTTACGGAGTCGGAAGTGAGGTTCCGTTACAACCCTAGTCCTAATCTATCAATATCAGTTGAGATAGCGACGATGGATTTGGAAGCTAAATCATACAAATTACAACTCACGCGTATCTACTTATTAAGTACGAACCCTTTATTTATGTTTGAAGCATAAGGAAAAAGGATGTTTTCCAAATTATTTCGTAATCTAATTCGTAATAACCTCGCTTCGAGGGATATTTTTATTGCGTCGGAAGGAGCCAATTTAGTAGGTCTCAATTTCAAATGTTCGATTCGAGAGGCGTAAGATGAAACGATAGGGACTAACGAGGGCGACGTCCTTATTTATTTAATGTATGCAACTCTTGAGACGATCACTAAACCATTTGATACTTCCTCGGGGGCGAACCATTTTTTATGTCGCAGTGTTTATTTCTGTTCGCAAAAAATAATCTTGGGTACATTTTGTGGGACGTTCATGCTTTTCCATGGCCATGAGACGCATTGCCGGACAGTTTCACAGTGAACATTTACGAGTAGCGTGAGGACACCTGCCTGCCAGCAGGATGGATCGAAGATATAAAGAGAGTGAAATAGTGAAACAGAGAAGCTGAAATCAAATTAAGATTTGTATGATAAATCGAGGTGGCCGTAGGTAAATTTATATTCCATACCGTACACAACGCACAAGAAGTAGCATTGATGTCATCATGCAGGCACTGCCTGATTATTTATGTCGAACCCTAACTTAACCAAACCTGAAACAGACAAGAAAACGTAAATACAATGAATATTTCAAAAACACTCAGAACATTGAACGGTTCACAATCTTTCGACAGTTAACAATTTCGCGAGTTAGATTATTATCTAACGGTTTTTACAATCTTACGGTGACATATAATATATTATCATCCCTGTGGACAGCTTATGACATGGAAATTTAGTGCGTGTTCATGCGCATAGCGCATGCGCGCATACAATCACTTATCTGTAATTTCGCAGCGCAGGGCTGTGAGCTTACCCTTAGAACATATCTTTTTGGCAACTCCCTGATGATAAAATACTTATCGTCGGTCCGTCGCGTCGGTCGGTTGGTATAATACTTACCTACTTCAATATCGAAAGTTTCCTAATCATAAAAGTAGGACGGAAACTGGAGGAAACCTGAAATTTAAATGGAAGTGCTAAACGCCTATTGAACGTTTTCTTCCTTCATAAAGCGAACTAGAATAACGATGATAACGGCGGGCTAAAACACGCTTTGAAACGGAATAGCTTCCGAGAGACTTCACGGCTGTTAATTTAGTTGGCGTCGACTTCCGAACTCATTGTTTTGTCGCTTTTAGCTTTGGTCAATACGCTGGCCAACAACCCAATGCAGAGTTAGGCAAATGTAATAAGGAACGCATACAACCTAAGGGCATGGGTTTCAAAAAAACTGTCATATCCCTTCCAAATAAGTCAACTTTGATCTTAGATTAAGTCACTCACAAGTTTCCAGCAGATGAGATCACATTCAAGGACTTAATTGAAGTGAAAACTTCTTTAGCCACGTTGAACACTTTTTGGTAGGGGGTAATCTCGTGGATTCGCGAAGACCGACATGCTCGCGAACAGCGACATGCTCGTCAACACATGCTCGCGTTGTTACGAAGACATAATAAGGTTTTAAATATAAATCTACTACATTCAAAATTAAACTTTAATAAAATAGTCTTAAGGTTTATATTTTAATTAAAAAATATATATATTTTAGTTTTCACTTCTATCGTCTAGTCAAATTGTTTTTAGTTAAACCAAGTGATGTCCATGTCACCGTAAGATTGTAAAAACCGTTAGATTATAATCTAACTCGCCAAATTGCAAACTGTCGAAAGATTACAATGTAACGCATTATTTTTCGTTAGATTGTAATCTGTTATGTATATTAACCCGATAGAATCTCAGTACCTGATTATATAATATGTCGAACCCTAACCTAACCTACAAGACACAAGAAAACGTAAATACAATGAATATTTCAAAAATTGACACTCAGAACATTGAACGGTTCACAATCTGTCGACAGTTTACAATTTCGCGAGTTAGATTATAATCTAACGGTTTTTACAATCTTACGGTGACATCCACATCACGTCCGCGTACCTAGGCTTATGTTTTTTAAAAATCCCATGAATACTTTTCAGAGATAAAAAGAAGCTTATGTCCGCACAAGTGGGTTTTAATGCCTTCAATAAAAACTTTTATTATTATATGTAGATTTTCAGGGATAAAAAGAAGTTAATGTCTGTTTAAAGAATGTAAACTATATGTGCACCGAGTTTCGTAAAATCGGTTGAAATAATAGGTCATGAAAAAGTTACGGACAGACACTTTCACATTTATAGTATTTGTATGGAACCATAAAAAACAAACATAAATAGTATAAGTCCAAATTTAAAGTTTCTATTACTTAATCTCGTAATTTCGGGTCGGGTGCGAGCTTCCCGAAGAATTTCCTGCCATGCGCTTTATTAAACTCCTATCGATAAATGAAGTTCGGTTTCCAACTTCTAAAAGTACTTGCCCGTGTATCGTCCAGGGCTAAGCTTGACAAAACAATAAGTTCGGAAGTCACCGTCAACTCAATTGACAGCGGCGGACGGGCGCCTCGAAAACTGTTCCATTTCAAAGAATATTTTCCTCTACTTCTGGAGAGCGCTATATCTGGTTCTGGTTTTCAATTTATTGAGACATTTATTAGGGTAGTCTGTACTTCGTAGTCCAGAGTTCGCTTTTATTAGGCTGGGCCTTAATCCAATTAAATAATACAAACATACATTTTACTACTTATGTCATTTTTGTTTTTCCATAAGCTGGAATCAGTTTGGCCACAGATGAATTAATAATAATAGGATTTGTAATTATTATGGCTTTTGAGTTCAAATGAACTGTCCCAGACTGTATATTTTATCTTTCGGGTGACAGCTAGTTTAAGCTCTAGATGGCTCTAGTAGTTTAATTATTTTTACACAAATAAAACATCAATTGAACCATGGCACACAACACACTGCACCATGATGGCGGTGACTGCAGCAACCATCTCCACAGTGGTTATAATTTCTGAACCGGTGGTAGAGTCCTGACATATCATAAGTGGCACAAGTTAGCCTAAATTATATTCCCTAGAACACTAACGTTTTGTCCTGTCCAGTCCCTTGCGTTTTGAACTTAATCCCTGGCCGATGACTCAAAAGTTCACTAAAGCATAAGCAAAATTTCGTTACAAAAACTCTACCTGCGCTCATAAAAACTTGTTGGGTCATGTGACTTTTGACACTCGTTTGCATAAAAAATGGAGCCCGCCTTTAATCAAAATAAGCAAAAAGCGCTTGAAAATGAATGGGTGTATTTAAAAGGTAAAATTTACCTGCATGAACAACATAACTTAGACTGGCAGAGCTCCATGGTTACTTTTTTGTTAGTCTTTTTTGTGTAGGTTTATGCTTTCTTAGGATTGCCGCTGATAAAATCGCGTTTAATATAAGAGAGGTCGATATACCTAGCATACTTTATTTATTTTTATACGTTCTTGCTAACTTTGACTTGTCAAATTCGCGTCAAACTCAAACATTAATTTCCTCCTCTACCACTCCTCCTCTAACACTCCTATTTTACGACATTATGGGGTCCATAAAGTTTTTTCATTTAGCATGCTCAAAAATTTGTCCACATGGTTTACACTGACGAAAATAATAATATGGTGTACCTACCCAAATAGCACTCAATAATAATTATCACTGAATTACCTAGTCGCCTCAGACAACTTACCCAATCTTTTAGGGTTCCATGGTAAAACAAGGAACTCTAGTTTCGTCCAGCTTATCTGTGTACCTATCACAGCTATTAAAAATCAACTGGATATTATAGCTATCGCTCTAGGCTTGTCATTGGCTTCGTATTTGCTTCTAAGAGAGCCCCTTTCAAGTTAGGATTTAATTATTTTTATGTAATTTTGCCTAGTTACTAACTATATTATTATTCATTAATTTGGAAATTTCGTCCAAGTTCGGAACAGACAGACAAGACGTGCGAATCCTCACAAGTAGACACAGAATTTTCGCTTCGCTCTTTCAATACTAAAAAAATCAGCATTTCTGTGAGTTTCATAATTTTTAAACCACAGAATAGTCATTTTCATCACAACGCATGGCTAATGTTAATCTTGGTCCCTTGACCTTCAATAATTTGACATTAACCCACAAGGCACAAACACTGGTTTCAATGGAAGTGGTAACTACCTAGTACGTCCAAAGTTGAATCGAATTTCAATAGATATTCTAACAACCAAATTTTGAGCCAACATTAATATGTAAAATTGGAATTAATGATGGCAGATGGGGTAGCTGTACACTTATTCCTCCACGGTATGTTGTGCGGAACCCTCCGCTCTGTGCATCACGCACGTGTTGTCAGATTAATTGAATGCCTTGCCGCCGGCGAGTGGCGACCCGCCCGCATCGCACACCGTCCCTAAAAATGATGATTTGAACAAACACGAGGGTCAAACAAATAGTATTCATATCATACAGGACTCTACTTTTACTACTAGAATGCACTCAACATCAAAAAAAATCAGCGAACTTATATTTTCCATACGAACGTCTGAACGCGGGTCGCAGGGCGCGGGCGGGATAAGAGGCGGTCGCGGGGAGGGGCGGGTCGTATGGCCTCTCGCGTAACGCGTTTAGTACAGCGCTCAGCAGGAGTGTCGGACGCTCGGCTTCGCAGTCGCCGACTTTAGTATTCTTCGTTTATTTTCTTTTCTATTCGTTTAATTTATCGCTAAGACCCGTAACATTAAAAGTGAGAAGTATCGACTCTACCGAGTGAGTTTTGATGTTATTTAGATCGGTTTTGTTTTGACAGTGTCACGTGCGGAATTGAATTGTTACCGGTTCCGTAGTTTACAAGTGTTTATAACGCATACGGCCTTCACTTACCGCAGGTAGAGCCGGCGAATCATCAAAAAAGTGCGTCCAGTTTGTTGGAATTTCAAAGTAATACTGGAATTGTTGTGTGAACGACGGATCTCTGTGGTTTCTAGGCGATAAAGTGGTCCGCGCTGGATAAAAGTTCACGCGGATTGCCTCCAATTGGATTCTACTCAGAAACTTTGGAAGTGCGTCGAGTGAAGTGAAGTCTAGAAGTGCATACAACTTACAACATAACCTTATTCGAAAAAGGCGCGTGTTCCGCGGGCATGCGCAGTGGATTCCTTCAGAATTATTAACAAGTGGATCGTAATATTATTATAAACAAACGGGAAACGTGTTGTGTTGTGCCGGCTCTTAGTGCGTTTGGAATTCCGAGTGCATGAGCATTAGCAGTCGATTGTTGCAACATCCATATTATCTTCACCTTCGGGATTTCGAATTTTGAATCGAGAACAACGTACAACTTAAGGATCAAGAATTTTACCTGCGCGCGCAACTCTTCTTCTCAGGTGAGTTGACTGTTGACCAATGTACTTATTATGCCCACTCCACACGCTTGAATCTTGCTGGTAGCAAAAAGTAAAGAACAAGTTCTCTTTCAATGGTGTTTGGCTTACAGGTACCTAATATTTATCCACCAATGGCGAACGTTGGCTAGCAGACGAAAACCCGATCCACAATTTATTATTAAGCAAGTATTTTTTGTGTAACTTGTGTCCGATGCTGGAGCTGGTTCAGCGGGCAACGACCAGCGTGTGAAGCTGGCATAAAGTTGACACTATGGCCTCATAGACCTGTGAAAATAATTTCTACGAAGTTTCTACGCGTAGACATTACCTATTTTGTTTATATACTGAATCCAGAGTGCCGACTGTCTGGCTAACCTGTCTCCTTTCTTCACTTTTATTTTTTGTGCAAAACCAGTTAGTTGCTTAGTGCTCTTCGGATCTGACTACGAAGTACGGTATGACGTCATCACATATATAAGATGGTATCACAACTCACTGGCATTGCTTGATTGTGGTCCTTATTAAAACGACTTAAGGTCTATTTAACTGACCGCATAATTTGCTAGGTGTTTTAAATACCTATCTCCGGAATTCGGCTCTTGAATTTTGAAGTTCGTTATAAAATTGTTTGTAGGTAATTATTGTATCTACATACCTAGCTGCCCAGAGTTTCTTCTAATTAAGAATTTTAATATAACTGTTGGTTTAACTATAGCCTAGGTCTGTATATTACGTATAGTTTTAAGCATTTGAATGAGACTGTTTAACTATAGCTTAAGTCTGTACGTACGTAGAGGTATATGTGTACCTACCTACCGTGTAAAATTGATTGTTACAGTTTAACTTTAACAAGAATTGCGAACTGTCATCATAAACAACAGCCGCGTATCTCTGACAGCTACAGTGTAACGATCGCAATCACCTCTGATTGGATAACACTCTTTCACTATTGGACAAAATCCATTGACGCAGCAAGAATACCAAAAATTCAGCCAATCACAACAATTGATACTGTAACAATGATTGATGCAGAAGATACGCGGTCGCCCTGCTGTCAACACTGTCAAGTTGACAACAGCGACCGCTTGTCAAGTTGCCGCGCCGCAAGTGCAATCGCAGTCTGACAACTAGTGTGACAATCGCCTTCACTTCTAAATTGGCTGAAACCACGATGTCTCTATGACTGAAACTCTGTAACCATTGTCTCAAATGCGTTGTTGTAGTCAAAATACTTCAATACCACCAGCCGCAATTTAGTATAGTCCAACAACTTATCAACTTGTCTGACCCGGTGACCAAATTTGGAACTAATTTTTATGGCTATAAAAAACATTTCCAATTTTGTTGGACTATATATTAAGTAGTATATATGAAAATAAAATAAAATAAAACAGGCTTATCAAGTGGTTTGACAGCTGATGGCAGCCGAGCAGTTGCTGCTGTTTCTGTTATCTCACTGTCGAAAATCTGCAGATATGCCAATTGACAGTTCAATTTAAAGAAGCATGGTTACCATTACTATGTCTGATTCCTACCTAGGATTTCCTGCTTAGATATTTAGTTATTTAGGTATTTTGAAATTAAATTGAAAATATTAACTAAATTTCCTGGAACCAATCGGGAATCAAATCGAACGGGACTTAGATCCGTCGAAACTCGCACCTTGTTAACTATTTCGCTAACTAAAATGTTACTTACTCAACAAAGATTGTACTTACCACCGAAGATTAACCGATCACCGAAGACCTACCATGTGTCCACTAAATCCTACTTACTTTTTAAAGTTGTTCTTCTAAAGTTAAAAAAGAAGAAAGAACTTGAATCTTTGTCTTGTTACCACTAATCAGCAACGTAGATGCCTAACCTCCTTAACTCCTACATTCATGAAATGTTTAATTATAAGTACAAACATAATACAGAAAACTTACAAGGTCTACCAAATTTGCTCGAAGCTAATTAGTAAGTAGAGCAATCCTATAAGAATTCGACTTTTCGTTTACGGTTTCTAAGTCTATTATATAAATTACTTACTTTGGTGTATGCTTACCTACCCATGTACGATTTTCTTTTACGACTTACTTAGTAAACGTGAGACTTAACGAGTAACTAGGCGCTCGGTTTTTTTTACACTAAAGGTGCGTTTCCACCAGAGAAATGCGAGAAAATGAGCGTTGCGCGTAGAAAAGACCACCAATAGGATATCTTCACCATTTTCCTAGTCTCTTTCAGTGCATCTCTAGTGGAAAGGGCCACCGGAGCAGTGCGACGTCTTTGTACATGCAAAATAACGTACCTAGTTGACTACAAAATAAATGAGCGAGTGAGCAAGGGCTGACTTCGAAGGAGCCGAGCGAGAAATGAGTGCGAAGGAAAGGAAAGCTTCTGGACCTACGCATCTCATAGGTTATACGCGAGAGTACCTACGCATCCTCGCACCGCGTAGAATTCCATGCACAGCCTCGGTGGAAAAGTCACACATGTCCACAGCACCAGACGCTTCTTTGCAAAGCTCATTTACCTCGCACATCTCTTGTGAAAATGCACCCTAATGCTCGGCCAAAGTACCTACTTAATTTCAAGTTCAACTTGTAAAAACTGCTTTAATACTAAAAAAAAAAGTATGTGTGCAATTCACACACGGCAGCAGTGAAACTTCAGAAAAGTAGCCTACGAGAGAATGAAATAAATATGACTATATGATCTTGTATTCTATCTCATTCTCTCGCATGCTAAATCCTATTTATAAATGGTCTCTTTTTCGTTTCGTTGAATTTTCAAATAACAACAATTCTAAAGAAGTTTCATTTCAAAAAATTTAGTTACTGCACGCCGTCTTGCCTATAACTGAAAAGGTTTCAGTGACAGCACTCGCCGGTTACATAAATTTGTTTTAAAGGTATCCTCTAGAAGTCTAGAAGATAACTCTAGAATCTCGATACAATACGATGCAGTCCTATATCGTAACTATTGAATGAAATATTGTTACGTTTCATCGTGGTTTCAAGTTTGTTGCTTTCTCTTTCTTACGTCAATGGTTCCCGGGTCACTGGGGGAATCAGGGAAGAGTGGTTTGGGCCAGACAGCCCGATACGAGTGAGTCGTTTAAATTATAACAAGTAAAGGCCTAGTTACTAATTTACTTTGTAAATAAAAAGTACTTAATATGGTATTTACTTACTTAGATAAGTAAATAGACGATGACCCGAGACTTCATCCGCGTAAATTAAGTTCCTTTTTCATTTACAACTTTTTAATTTTTCTTGATAAAAAGCAGCCTATGTCCTCCCCCGAGATACATCCTACCTCTGAGCCGTGAAAGCGTAGCAGACAGACAGAGATACACATTTTCGCATTTATAATATTAGTATGGAGTATGGATATTAAGAATTTGATATTGATAACTAGCTAACTAACTAACTATTGTGTAATGAAGCCTAATTACAAAAGTAAAATAAACCGATTTGATTTGTAAACAAGCTACTATTAAGTACTTACTTAATTAAGTAAAAAAATTAGAAACAGGACTGCCCTGCAAAAAAGATTATTTTTCTAAAAATTATAGCCAGTGTCCCTCAGAATGATGTAATGATTCTAATTTCTAAAGTTACCCCATAGTCACATACAAATCTGTTCAGACATTTAGAAGTTATGGTGGAATATAGAAACTGACATATATATATGACATACCTACATGAACCCTGAAAACTTTACAATGCTTTTTTAAGGCAGTTGTGTATGTACTCGTAATGCTCGTAGGTAAGGTAAGCTCATCGTATGTTATATCACCGTAAGATTGCAAAAACCGTTAGATTGTAATTTAACTGGCGAAATTGTAAACTGTCGACAGACTACAATTTAACGTAGGTATTTATTATGATTTGGTAGATTGTTATCTGTTAGGTATATGTATAAACGCGATAAAACCTACCTGATTATTTATGTCGAACCCTAACCTAACCTACAAGAAAGAGACAAGAAAACGTAAATACAATGAATATTTCAAAAATTGACACTCAGAATATTTTACGGTTGACAATCTGTCGCTAATTTCGCTAGTTATATTACAATCTAACGGTTTTTGCAATCTTACGGTGACATATATTTGCAAGCACAGTTTTTGATATTTATTAAAAAACAGGGCCTGAAAATATTCATGCAACAGATATAACTAGCCTAACTGCTGCTGCTGCAGATATCGTTGTGGTTTTGGGACCTACATTTATTTAATTATAGACTACTTACTTACTAGATAATTTTGGAGCGCTAAGTCAGGCTAGTCAGGTTCCTACAAAAATTAAAGGATATCCAGTGCAAGCAAGACAACATTTACTTTTTCATATATTTCGTATATTAAGTATTTTAACTAAGTAAATATAAGTTGTGCTGGCCAAGAATGAAAAACCAACTTTAATTTAATAAAAAACAAATTTTTTACTTATTGTAAAGTTCAAACATGGCCGATGAGTTAATCCGATTTGGGAATCATTATTGTTTTAAAACCTCACACCATCAACGGAGCCGATCAATTAATTTAAACTCACGTTTACCATTAACATCCATTAGCGAGCCAAGCCTTCATAGGTCCGAATATTCATAGTTTATTATTAAAGTAAATGGAGGGATACTTTCAGGAGTAAAAATCCTCATAAAAGTACACTAAAAATAGAAAATAATAAAGTAATTTGTGTGCATGTGCAAATACAGCACTTTTTATTCCCTCGCTCGTCCAATGGGATGGCAGTCAATATCACAGATTAATATGATCAAGCCGACCAAGTACATTCTCTCTGAAAATTCTGGAACGATAAATCCACTTAGCTTCACTCACGTGATATAAATAAGGCTATTATGTATAGTTACCGCCTACTTACTTACTAACACTGGGCTGCTAACAACTGCTCTTTTTAAAACCCCATTAATAAGTATTTTTTAGGTTCAACCCGGGGCTTCATCCGGGGATCCATAACCGAATAATATACAATAAACCAACGAGGCAAAATACTAACTAAGTAATGCGTTTCAAATAAGAATCTTCGATAAATACTAAGCATTTGAGGAACATTCCAGTTTTGTTTCTTATTTAAAACGCACATAGTAAACATTCATAGGTATATCTAGAGACCGAGAGATTGTCAAGTAACCGAAGGTTTAATGAAACGAGCAAATAGAAACGCTTTCCTGTAAACAAAGTTAAGGTCCACCGCATATTACGCTGAGGGTGACACATGCGATTTGCGATAAATAGATCGCCATTCGCCAAAATTTGTTTTGCAAATTATCGTCGTCGAGGTTGAATAGTTGTTGTACCAACTTAATAACTATTGAGGTACGCATAATATATTATGTAAGTCTCTTACCCACTAATAATAAATTTAGAAAAAACGCCAACTTATAGGCACTTACTTAAATAACTACTCATTTGCTCACTTTTACCTTTTACCTGCCAACAATGACTACTTTTCAACCCGGAAAATGTAAAACAAAGGTTTACCAAGGGATTTTTAAAATACCCAAATCCACGTGGACCAGTTGTCTACTGGTCTAGCATCAGCAGGTCAGTTATTTTAGATAAAAATTACGCAATACAGTAGTCTGGCATAGTCTGTGAATACCTTTAACCAACGCGGCGAGTCAAGGCTCAAAATCGTCGGGTACGGGGTTTAATGAACTGTCTACTACTTAAGGATCGTAAATATTTGAGGCCTTGTACATCTCTGCGGCACAGTGTAATATCCCGAATACACCGTAGTTTGCCCATTTGCATGTTCAAAATAAACAAATTAAAATGTACCTGCGTTGTAAATGAATTTTTGAAGATAACTAGTTTAGGTAGCCTGGTTGGATAAACAAAACGAAGGTTCTAGTATGTTAACTAGACTAGAAATTCAGGTTTTCATTGAAGTAGTAACTACAAACTCTGATTTTCCGAGAAAAAATATTCTAGGCAAATACTTAGTTTTGTCTGATTACGGGATGCAAGGTATGTCATTAGTCAGTAACAAACATCAAAATCGGGTAAGCGGTTGGGTCGTGAAAATGTAACACAGACCACTGACATTTTCGTATATTTATAGATACTTAACTAGATGCCTGCGACTTCGTCCGCGTAGATTAAAATTTTTCGATAATCGCGGGATTTCCTTAAATTTCCGGTATCAAACCTACCTATGTACCTTTCGTCAAAATCGAGCCGTCAGACAGACTGATTTTCCAATTTATAATATTAAGTACTTAATTAGTATGATAATATAGTAACTGAACTAACTATATTTATATAGATAGACAGCAATAACGAATACAGACAGAAGGGAGTAACTGACTAACACGTAATCTAAAACGCGCTGGGTCTAGAAACTTGAGCAAGTTATAGAGATAGAACCATGATAGAACCCTAGAATAGAGATAGAGCCCTACTAAGAGAGACGGTTTTTTTTAAATTTCAGCCGAGCGAAGACGGGGTGTGTCAGTTTGTCAAGTATTTAAACGTAATAAACCTTTCCGTATGTTAATAATTACTTACCTATGAGTCTTCCATATTGGCTTATGTGCAGTAGGTAGTTAGTTACTTCCGTTATAAATACTCGTACCTATCCATTAGTGATTATAAAAGGTGAGAAAGGTGAAACCATTGTTTTATCAATATCCAATAAAAAGTTAGGAATTGCTGTTTGAATGGTTTATTTTCTTGTTACTAGTCTTTATATTATGTTGTTGTGTGAGCTAGGTATATTTAGAGCAATATTTTTTATGACGATGCTCCATGATGATGCTCTATGACTTATTCCATAGATGGGCAAAACATACGCGATATTTAAGTAACTTACGTTAAAAGTAACGCATGTATTCTATCAAGTATTAAGAGTAGAGTAGTGCTTACAAGTACTTATACTTAACTCTTTTGAATTAGGTATGGCTACCCACTTAGAAGTGAGCTAGAGCTGTCATGTCACTGCTTCAAGATCTCAATTCTCCAGAGAAATGACAGCTGTGGATGAAAATATAATCTATACTAATATTATAAAGAGGTAAGTTTGTGACGTTGTAGGGGGTAATCTCTGGATCTACTGAACCGATTTTGAAAATTCTGGTACCAATAAAAAGCCTCATTATTTGTGAGTGTTATAGGCTATAAATCCTCCCGAAAAATAAGGGAGTTCCCGTGGGAATTTAAAAAACTTATTTCACGCGAACGAAGTCGCGGGCAAGTCTGCTATTTACTTTATATAGTTACTAGTACTATAGTTAATAAGTTAGTAGCTTCGTTATCAAGAAAAGGATATGTAACTATTATATATTACTTTTATGAAGTTAGTTACTAACATTAGTATTTTGCCTTTACCTTACTCGTACCTACTAAACAAATGAGTGAACAAGCGAATAAATCACGATAATTTCAAAATAATCACAGATGATCAAGTAGGTAGTTACGTGTTTATCTTGAGATGTTGAAAAATATCCGTTCACTTGGGAGGTCAAATGTCATGGATACTACACTACACTCGCAACTTATTTACCATAACATTTGCCTTTGCTTTGTAAGCAACTCGAAGTTATCTAGGAGAAGAGCATCATGATTCATGTTACGCAACTATAAGCATATACCTACACGTAGTGATTTAGTTTTGGCAACCACTTAGTTTCTATAATTATTATGGTATTAATTGTATGTAGAAGTAGTGAGACAGAAGACAGGATCATGACTAAAGATACAAAAATTTGAAACATAGTATCATTATCTTTAGGTTCTGTAAAATAAAGAACCGGCCAAGTGCGAGTCGGACTCGCGCCCTCGGTGCGCGAGTCCGACTCGTTCCGTACAAACCTGTAATAAGTATAAAGTTACTAAAAATATTTTTATTATATGATGTAATTAAAAATTAAGTAAGACTTAGCTTTCGCAATTTTTCCTTTATCTGTGCTATATAACGTTGCTTCGTACCAAATTTCAAGATTCTAAGTTCACGGGAAGTACCCTGTAGGTTTTGATTCCCTTGCGAGTGTCGAAAATTTGCAACATAAACGGCTGTATCTTTTGATTGCGTTTGCTTAAAAGGGATTTTTTTCATAGCTCCAAGGGACAGTAGACCTGAGTATTTGATATGAATTTCAGCTTGATACCTCCATGCGTTCCTGAGAAGAAGGGTCTTGACGGACAGACAGACGTACAACAAAGTTATCCTCTATGGGTTCCGTTTTTTCCTTTTTTTAGTTACTTGGCTTGCTGAGGCCAAAAGGTTAATTTTAACCCCTAACTTAGCAGACCTTGCCTAACTAATTAGTAGTAAATAAAGATGTACCTATATTAGCTGGCTTTTAGTTTTTGTTATTAGTATACTTAGTTATATTAAACACTAGCGAATGCCCGCGACTTCGTCTGCGTGGCTTGAGGTTTTTGGTTCCCGCAGGAACTCTTTAATTTTCCGGGATAAAAGGTAGCCTATGTGCCAGACTATAAATCTATCTCTGCGCCAAATTACAGCCAGATCCGTTCAGCCGTTGGGGCGTGATTGAGTAACAAACATCATCCAACATACATCCATCCAAACTTTCGCATTTATAATATTAGTATAGAAGTATAGATTAAATTAAATTAATTAATATTAATTAATTCAATTAAATAAAATTAAACATAGATATCACAGTAACTAGTAGTCCAGTAGTTATACTATCAAGCAATTCACTTGCTGTGATTGTTTTTGTTAGTTTGTTACTAGAGTAGAACACGTCTTAGCAGTCTAAGATTGGTTTTATTTTGGCGCTTTTGTAAAATAAAAACATTGTCATAACTCATACCTAACCACAAGTTTTAAATTCCCAAATTGCGTCATCAACGCGATCGGGCATCATCTACTGAAAACCCGATTTAAATTGTATATTTTACGCCAACATAAAGAGCAATAAAAATAGTTTAGTTTCGATTGGGCATAACAACCGGATCTGGGCTCGACCACGACCCGCTCGCATCCCGGCACAGACAGACGGATTTATTTCTTGATGTCATCGATCGATGTGTATGTTAGTGTTGCTTCGAAGATATTTACTTAGTTGTTCTTCGCGTTACAGACAGGATAAAGTAATTACGGCAGTCAAAAGTATGCTATCTTCAGCATACTTTTGACTGCCGTTCTTCCTTGCTAAAGACTTCAGCTGAATTTTACAACTCAAAATCCATACTTATTGCAATATAACTGGATGTCGCCCGCGACTTTTTTTAAATTCCTGCGTGAGTCTAGACCTGCGGGGTAGTACAGACATTGCAATGTTTCGCATTTTAGTGTAATATTATTATGAATATAAAAGCTAAAGTGTGTCTGGCTGTTACATTTTTACGGTTCATACCTAATTTATACGACGAAGTTTGGTCTTGATGAAATTTGGTACAGAGGTAGGCAGGCATAATCGCAGAGATAGCCATGGGCTATTTTTATTCCGAACAATTAGAGTTTGGTTTATAATAAGGTTTGTAATGTTATCTAAATCTATGCCTGCGAAGTCGCACGTTTCATCTAGTTCGAGTAAGATTATTCTGAACGAACAGGGTAACTACGTAGTTACCAATCCTCTCTACCTTCTCGGTATCTTTGCGTTTTAGTTCTATGAAGTAATCAATACGATGACCGATTGTGATTATTTGTAGGTTAAAATTCCGTGAAGGGCATGTGTTAATCCATTGTTTATTCAAACTATGTCATCGCTATTGTTATTAACGATTATAAACACATCCAAATTATTACAACTGGCTATGTCTGTCGTGACTCGGTCGGTCGGAGTCGGTCTTACTAAACCATTTTTCACAAGCTGATGCCCGCGAATTCGTGCGCGTGGATTGAGGTTTTTTTGGTTCCCGCGGGAACTCTTTAATTTTCCGACATAAAAAGTGGCCTATGTTATTCCAGACTATAATCTATCTCTGTGCCAAATTTCATCCAGATCCGTTCAGCCGTACTGGCCTAATTGAGTACCAAACATCCATTCATCCATGTCTCCATCCAAACTTTCGCATTTATAATAATAATATAGATGGGGCTCATATATTTTTTTTAAATATATAAGCGCTGCTTGTTTTTTTGATTTTCATGATTGAGTATGATGAGTTAGTGACTGCTACAACTCAAGCAAGACAAGCGTGTTTAGAGAAATGGTTACTTTATTGCTTTACAAAAATCAATGCCGCTTATTTTATCAAAGTCAAATCCAACTTTGTCGTTGTGGAGCGTTTTTGCAACAGGTCCTTAAATACTTAGTTCGCTTAATTTCTCACTTTAGTAATATTATTTGTAAACATTTAGGATTTTTTGCTTCTAAGTTGATTGTGAAAAAGGACCTTTAAAAGTTGTTTATTTTTGTTGGTGAGTAAAGTTGTTCGGTGTGTTTATTTATACTCATGTTTATAAATGCATAATTTAGCTACCTGCTTATAAATAAGTAATGATGATATGATGAAAAACGAAATCATGATTGTTGACCTCAGTCTCTAAGGTCAAATCAAAGTGTTGCGTAATCAATAATTTCTCAGTTAGACTACAAATATTACGATAGTAATCTTAAGTAATGTGTGTTAGTGTTTGTAATCTTCACAACTTATACGAAATTTGTGTACTTATACGTGGATAAGAATAATAATTTTGTTGCGCTACTCAGCAAGAAAATTCACTGCACATTCGAGACAACTAGGTAGGTTCTTAAGAATTTAACTAAGTTGCAATAATTTTGGCAGCTGATATTAAAGCACACGGCGCAAGTGACGGTGATGATATAGTTCAATACTCAATTTATTTATTACATGTAGGACATCAAGGTGTCTCTTATGTTACATCATGTTTTGACTCTACCACATGTTCGGAAAAAAGATCTACCGACAAGAAACACAGCAATTGCTCTTTTCAAAAAACAAGACAATACATTAAGTATGTACATATAGGAACTACCCTCTGCAACTCTATCCTCTACAGGTTATCCTAGCGTAGAAGGTAGGGACCGCTATTTAATCATGTCACTTTTTTATGAAAATAAATATTATTCTTATTCTTATTATTATTATATATACAGTAACGTGAGTAATAATACTATCCTGAGGGACGGTGGAAGAACAAATTTGTCAATTATATAATAGCCTCGACTCAACAAGGGTTCATTTACGGCTTCTGAACGACAAATCCAAATGTTCTTCTTTTGGAGTAATATTATTAAAGGTCATAGTCCACCACACAAAGGATTTCTGCACCTTGCGTAGACGACATAGTTGCTTTACTAGTATGTGCTGGTTTCTAGTAAGTCAATTATGTCGGCTTATATATTTGGATTCAACCTGCGCGGATCCGCCTTCTCGCCCACTTCCCACCCGCCAAAATAAATAGATTGAATGAGAACTGAGTAACTTGCACTATTGCAACTTTATTAAAATTTTATTGAACGCTCCCCGCCTCATTAACCACTGATATTGGCAGAAACCCAATTTGTAGTGTACCCACAGTCGTCTCCCGTCAAATATCAAAACTCTAGGAGGGGAGCTATCCATGCCTAGCTAACTTCAAGCGCTTGCAGGGTTGTCGTAGTTACAGCGAGTTTGAGTTCTTTATCTAATTCATTTAGTTATTTACTTTAAAATATAGAATACTTCTGTAAAGCGGTACTTACTACTACTACTAAGTGGGCCAAAAGCGTTACGACTTAAAAATGTATCTAAAATAAAATAAAATACGTAAAACTAAACTGTACCTATGTAGTATGTACATCCAAATACGATCAAGTTTGCCTTCAAGCCTGATATAAAATGGGGGTTGTTTTGCATAAGAGAGCCTTTTTATTTTAATGTTGTGCCATTTGTGTCCCAGCGAAAAAAATCGCAGAGATAATTAAAAGTATTGGGTTAAAAAAGTTTTAAGTATTCGTGGTTTAAGATGTCGCTCAAATATTTCGATTTTGTAGCATCCCTAATTTTGCAGCGACGGAGGCCGAACGGTAATTAATTACCGCTGCGACTGACAAGCGAAAGGTGAGTTGTATAATTAGCAGTAGATAACATAGGTCGCTCCAGACAAATTGTCAAAAACGTTAACTCGGGAACCAGTTTGTGTCTACGTTTTTGTAGTTCTAACTAACTATTCGTAAGATTTCAATTAATGCTCAAGGGTTGGGCAGATCCAAAGGTAGCTTAAGAATATTCTTGACGAGCCAGGGAAGTGCAGTTGGACTCTGTAGTTTGACGTGCGTAATACAGTTCTAGCCTTGGTAGTACTGTCGATCTTTCTAGCTATTTATTTCGTTATATACCTATTCTTTTCCAGTTAAATAAAAAACATGCTTAATAATACTGTAAGTAGTTACAGAAAAAATAGGTCTACAGTAAATAACAGTCACCTAGATAACTTAAGTAAGTAACAACTAAAGCTATAGAATTGTTTCTAGAGATGCGGATGCAAGTCTGTGGAGATATCGCTTTATTTGTTCACCACAACGCACTGTAGTTAGTTGTTTTAGAAAGCGTTGAATGCATGGATTTCTTCAAACATCGACGTTATGTACACTAAAGACGAGCAAGATAGTAAACATTTGCAATCAATTGCAAAATTTATGACACGTAAAACATTTACAGATTATCTAACGCCATTTAACAAATAAAAGCTAACTATCTAACGCTGAAGAAGAAAAAGGAGAAATTCTTTATCCGTTTGCGATTGCGAATGGATCCGGGAATCCAAGGAACAACCGCTGTTTTGTAGTTAAAGGGGTCACGACCCTCGATGAGGAACACAAACTGTCGCAAAGGGAGTCTAAATAAAATGTGCCGAGAAGTTTTAAAGCATTATGTAGCCGACCGATAATGGTGTAAGATGCAACACAATGGGACTGAACTGCGAGGATGAAGTTGCAAAAGTGTGCAACTGAATTCTGCAGGCGGAGATACGTCTCCAACGAGACGTACGTAATGCGCTCGATAATATATTCAGCTTTGCATTTATTTGTAAAGACGTAACCAACGAAACAAGGTTTGTTGACACCCGGACAATCCTCCTGGGCTCATAGAACGCTTTGAGCAATATATGTAATTCTTCAGTGTTCAAATTGAAAATACATTCAAATCAATATAACTATTCAGCTTCGCATCTTAGCTTATATCGACGAAGTCGTAGCCAGCGAAACAAAGGTTTGTTCCACACCTGTAAAGACATTCATTCTTTGGTAACTATAACGCTTTGAGTAGCATTTTGAAAAGTATTTTTCACTGTTTCTTTTTGTAGTATTTTATCTACATATTGAATCTAACTACTTACTTAACAAGTTATTCATAATATACCATGAGAGTATCATGGGACTGACAGGCACTTTGATAAGTTACTACAATAGTAAGTTACTTGGTTAGTGAAATAATCCTAAAATAGGATTACCTATGAGAAGTTTTTTATTCCAAATTGTGTTGTGTCCAAAGCTTGTGTGGTGCACGCGTGGTATGAAGAGCTAGCAACCGTAACGCGCTGTGCAATACTACGCACTGGCGCATATCGCCACAAGAATGTAGAGTAGACGTTGTCTTATTTCCATGGCGTTAAAGTCCAAAATTGTGTGTAAATGTTCGTGATATGACGCACCGTGGGAAGCCACCATACAAAAAAATATAAACTATTAAAATAACCTGAGTAGTTACTTAGTTTAAAATGAGTGATAAAAAGTTAAAAGGACAGACGCCACGCCAGAAACATTTGCATATAAACCAATGATTAAGTAAGTCGGTGCGTAAGTGTAAAATAGTTAAACTTAGGTACTTAATACCTACCTACTCCTAATGGAATTGTAATGCAAGGCTGAAGTCGAAAATGTGTGCATATAATTTATAGGCAAATGAAAGGTAACATAAGTTTTACACAGATTGTACACAGATTGTACTTACCACCGAAGATTAACCGATCACCGAAGACCTACCATGTGTCCACTAAATCCTACTTACTTTTTAAAGTTGTTCTTCTAAAGTTAAAAAAGAAGAAAGAACTTGAATCTTTGTCTTGTTACCACTAATCAGCAACGTAGATGCCTAACCTCCTTAACTCCTACATTCATGAAATGTTTAATTATAAGTACAAACATAATACAGAAAACTTACAAGGTCTACCAAATTTGCTCGAAGCTAATTAGTAAGTAGAGCAATCCTATAAGAATTCGACTTTTCGTTTACGGTTTCTAAGTCTATTATATAAATTACTTACTTTGGTGTATGCTTACCTACCCATGTACGATTTTCTTTTACGACTTACTTAGTAAACGTGAGACTTAACGAGTAACTAGGCGCTCGGTTTTTTTTACACTAAAGGTGCGTTTCCACCAGAGAAATGCGAGAAAATGAGCGTTGCGCGTAGAAAAGACCACCAATAGGATATCTTCACCATTTTCCTAGTCTCTTTCAGTGCATCTCTAGTGGAAAGGGCCACCGGAGCAGTGCGACGTCTTTGTACATGCAAAATAACGTACCTAGTTGACTACAAAATAAATGAGCGAGTGAGCAAGGGCTGACTTCGAAGGAGCCGAGCGAGAAATGAGTGCGAAGGAAAGGAAAGCTTCTGGACCTACGCATCTCATAGGTTATACGCGAGAGTACCTACGCATCCTCGCACCGCGTAGAATTCCATGCACAGCCTCGGTGGAAAAGTCACACATGTCCACAGCACCAGACGCTTCTTTGCAAAGCTCATTTACCTCGCACATCTCTTGTGAAAATGCACCCTAATGCTCGGCCAAAGTACCTACTTAATTTCAAGTTCAACTTGTAAAAACTGCTTTAATACTAAAAAAAAAAGTATGTGTGCAATTCACACACGGCAGCAGTGAAACTTCAGAAAAGTAGCCTACGAGAGAATGAAATAAATATGACTATATGATCTTGTATTCTATCTCATTCTCTCGCATGCTAAATCCTATTTATAAATGGTCTCTTTTTCGTTTCGTTGAATTTTCAAATAACAACAATTCTAAAGAAGTTTCATTTCAAAAAATTTAGTTACTGCACGCCGTCTTGCCTATAACTGAAAAGGTTTCAGTGACAGCACTCGCCGGTTACATAAATTTGTTTTAAAGGTATCCTCTAGAAGTCTAGAAGATAACTCTAGAATCTCGATACAATACGATGCAGTCCTATATCGTAACTATTGAATGAAATATTGTTACGTTTCATCGTGGTTTCAAGTTTGTTGCTTTCTCTTTCTTACGTCAATGGTTCCCGGGTCACTGGGGGAATCAGGGAAGAGTGGTTTGGGCCAGACAGCCCGATACGAGTGAGTCGTTTAAATTATAACAAGTAAAGGCCTAGTTACTAATTTACTTTGTAAATAAAAAGTACTTAATATGGTATTTACTTACTTAGATAAGTAAATAGACGATGACCCGAGACTTCATCCGCGTAAATTAAGTTCCTTTTTCATTTACAACTTTTTAATTTTTCTTGATAAAAAGCAGCCTATGTCCTCCCCCGAGATACATCCTACCTCTGAGCCGTGAAAGCGTAGCAGACAGACAGAGATACACATTTTCGCATTTATAATATTAGTATGGAGTATGGATATTAAGAATTTGATATTGATAACTAGCTAACTAACTAACTATTGTGTAATGAAGCCTAATTACAAAAGTAAAATAAACCGATTTGATTTGTAAACAAGCTACTATTAAGTACTTACTTAATTAAGTAAAAAAATTAGAAACAGGACTGCCCTGCAAAAAAGATTATTTTTCTAAAAATTATAGCCAGTGTCCCTCAGAATGATGTAATGATTCTAATTTCTAAAGTTACCCCATAGTCACATACAAATCTGTTCAGACATTTAGAAGTTATGGTGGAATATAGAAACTGACATATATATATGACATACCTACATGAACCCTGAAAACTTTACAATGCTTTTTTAAGGCAGTTGTGTATGTACTCGTAATGCTCGTAGGTAAGGTAAGCTCATCGTATGTTATATCACCGTAAGATTGCAAAAACCGTTAGATTGTAATTTAACTGGCGAAATTGTAAACTGTCGACAGACTACAATTTAACGTAGGTATTTATTATGATTTGGTAGATTGTTATCTGTTAGGTATATGTATAAACGCGATAAAACCTACCTGATTATTTATGTCGAACCCTAACCTAACCTACAAGAAAGAGACAAGAAAACGTAAATACAATGAATATTTCAAAAATTGACACTCAGAATATTTTACGGTTGACAATCTGTCGCTAATTTCGCTAGTTATATTACAATCTAACGGTTTTTGCAATCTTACGGTGACATATATTTGCAAGCACAGTTTTTGATATTTATTAAAAAACAGGGCCTGAAAATATTCATGCAACAGATATAACTAGCCTAACTGCTGCTGCTGCAGATATCGTTGTGGTTTTGGGACCTACATTTATTTAATTATAGACTACTTACTTACTAGATAATTTTGGAGCGCTAAGTCAGGCTAGTCAGGTTCCTACAAAAATTAAAGGATATCCAGTGCAAGCAAGACAACATTTACTTTTTCATATATTTCGTATATTAAGTATTTTAACTAAGTAAATATAAGTTGTGCTGGCCAAGAATGAAAAACCAACTTTAATTTAATAAAAAACAAATTTTTTACTTATTGTAAAGTTCAAACATGGCCGATGAGTTAATCCGATTTGGGAATCATTATTGTTTTAAAACCTCACACCATCAACGGAGCCGATCAATTAATTTAAACTCACGTTTACCATTAACATCCATTAGCGAGCCAAGCCTTCATAGGTCCGAATATTCATAGTTTATTATTAAAGTAAATGGAGGGATACTTTCAGGAGTAAAAATCCTCATAAAAGTACACTAAAAATAGAAAATAATAAAGTAATTTGTGTGCATGTGCAAATACAGCACTTTTTATTCCCTCGCTCGTCCAATGGGATGGCAGTCAATATCACAGATTAATATGATCAAGCCGACCAAGTACATTCTCTCTGAAAATTCTGGAACGATAAATCCACTTAGCTTCACTCACGTGATATAAATAAGGCTATTATGTATAGTTACCGCCTACTTACTTACTAACACTGGGCTGCTAACAACTGCTCTTTTTAAAACCCCATTAATAAGTATTTTTTAGGTTCAACCCGGGGCTTCATCCGGGGATCCATAACCGAATAATATACAATAAACCAACGAGGCAAAATACTAACTAAGTAATGCGTTTCAAATAAGAATCTTCGATAAATACTAAGCATTTGAGGAACATTCCAGTTTTGTTTCTTATTTAAAACGCACATAGTAAACATTCATAGGTATATCTAGAGACCGAGAGATTGTCAAGTAACCGAAGGTTTAATGAAACGAGCAAATAGAAACGCTTTCCTGTAAACAAAGTTAAGGTCCACCGCATATTACGCTGAGGGTGACACATGCGATTTGCGATAAATAGATCGCCATTCGCCAAAATTTGTTTTGCAAATTATCGTCGTCGAGGTTGAATAGTTGTTGTACCAACTTAATAACTATTGAGGTACGCATAATATATTATGTAAGTCTCTTACCCACTAATAATAAATTTAGAAAAAACGCCAACTTATAGGCACTTACTTAAATAACTACTCATTTGCTCACTTTTACCTTTTACCTGCCAACAATGACTACTTTTCAACCCGGAAAATGTAAAACAAAGGTTTACCAAGGGATTTTTAAAATACCCAAATCCACGTGGACCAGTTGTCTACTGGTCTAGCATCAGCAGGTCAGTTATTTTAGATAAAAATTACGCAATACAGTAGTCTGGCATAGTCTGTGAATACCTTTAACCAACGCGGCGAGTCAAGGCTCAAAATCGTCGGGTACGGGGTTTAATGAACTGTCTACTACTTGAGGATCGTAAATATTTGAGGCCTTGTACATCTCTGCGGCACAGTGTAATATCCCGAATACACCGTAGTTTGCCCATTTGCATGTTCAAAATAAACAAATTAAAATGTACCTGCGTTGTAAATGAATTTTTGAAGATAACTAGTTTAGGTAGCCTGGTTGGATAAACAAAACGAAGGTTCTAGTATGTTAACTAGACTAGAAATTCAGGTTTTCATTGAAGTAGTAACTACAAACTCTGATTTTCCGAGAAAAAATATTCTAGGCAAATACTTAGTTTTGTCTGATTACGGGATGCAAGGTATGTCATTAGTCAGTAACAAACATCAAAATCGGGTAAGCGGTTGGGTCGTGAAAATGTAACAGACAGACCACTGACATTTTCGTATATTTATAGATACTTAATTAGATGCCTGCGACTTCGTCCGCGTAGATTAAAATTTTTCGATAATCGCGGGATTTCCTTAAATTTCCGGTATCAAACCTACCTATGTACCTTTCGTCAAAATCGAGCCGTCAGACAGACTGATTTTCCAATTTATAATATTAAGTACTTAATTAGTATGATAATATAGTAACTGAACTAACTATATTTATATAGATAGACAGCAATAACGAATACAGACAGAAGGGAGTAACTGACTAACACGTAATCTAAAACGCGCTGGGTCTAGAAACTTGAGCAAGTTATAGAGATAGAACCATGATAGAACCCTAGAATAGAGATAGAGCCCTACTAAGAGAGACGGTTTTTTTTAAATTTCAGCCGAGCGAAGACGGGGTGTGTCAGTTTGTCAAGTATTTAAACGTAATAAACCTTTCCGTATGTTAATAATTACTTACCTATGAGTCTTCCATATTGGCTTATGTGCAGTAGGTAGTTAGTTACTTCCGTTATAAATACTCGTACCTATCCATTAGTGATTATAAAAGGTGAGAAAGGTGAAACCATTGTTTTATCAATATCCAATAAAAAGTTAGGAATTGCTGTTTGAATGGTTTATTTTCTTGTTACTAGTCTTTATATTATGTTGTTGTGTGAGCTAGGTATATTTAGAGCAATATTTTTTATGACGATGCTCCATGATGATGCTCTATGACTTATTCCATAGATGGGCAAAACATACGCGATATTTAAGTAACTTACGTTAAAAGTAACGCATGTATTCTATCAAGTATTAAGAGTAGAGTAGTGCTTACAAGTACTTATACTTAACTCTTTTGAATTAGGTATGGCTACCCACTTAGAAGTGAGCTAGAGCTGTCATGTCACTGCTTCAAGATCTCAATTCTCCAGAGAAATGACAGCTGTGGATGAAAATATAATCTATACTAATATTATAAAGAGGTAAGTTTGTGACGTTGTAGGGGGTAATCTCTGGATCTACTGAACCGATTTTGAAAATTCTGGTACCAATAGAAAGCCTCATTATTTGTGAGTGTTATAGGCTATAAATCCTCCCGAAAAATAAGGGAGTTCCCGTGGGAATTTAAAAAACTTATTTTACGCGAACGAAGTCGCGGGCAAGTCTGCTATTTACTTTATATAGTTACTAGTGTCTAGTACTATAGTTAATAAGTTAGTAGCTTCGTTATCAAGAAAAGGATATGTAACTATTATATATTACTTTTATGAAGTTAGTTACTAACATTAGTATTTTGCCTTTACCTTACTCGTACCTACTAAACAAATGAGTGAACAAGCGAATAAATCACGATAATTTCAAAATAATCACAGATGATCAAGTAGGTAGTTACGTGTTTATCTTGAGATGTTGAAAAATATCCGTTCACTTGGGAGGTCAAATGTCATGGATACTACACTACACTCGCAACTTATTTACCATAACATTTGCCTTTGCTTTGTAAGCAACTCGAAGTTATCTAGGAGAAGAGCATCATGATTCATGTTACGCAACTATAAGCATATACCTACACGTAGTGATTTAGTTTTGGCAACCACTTAGTTTCTATAATTATTATGGTATTAATTGTATGTAGAAGTAGTGAGACAGAAGACAGGATCATGACTAAAGATACAAAAATTTGAAACATAGTATCATTATCTTTAGGTTCTGTAAAAATAAAGAACCGGCCAAGTGCGAGTCGGACTCGCGCACCGAGGGTTCCGTACAAACCTGTAATAAGTATAAAGTTACTAAAAATATTTTTATTATATGATGTAATTAAAAATTAAGTAAGACTTAGCTTTCGCAATTTTTCCTTTATCTGTGCTATATAACGTTGCTTCGTACCAAATTTCAAGATTCTAAGTTCACGGGAAGTACCCTGTAGGTTTTGATTCCCTTGCGAGTGTCGAAAATTTGCAACATAAACGGCTGTATCTTTTGATTGCGTTTGCTTAAAAGGGATTTTTTTCATAGCTCCAAGGGACAGTAGACCTGAGTATTTGATATGAATTTCAGCTTGATACCTCCATGCGTTCCTGAGAAGAAGGGTCTTGACGGACAGACAGACGTACAACAAAGTTATCCTCTATGGGTTCCGTTTTTTCCTTTTTTTAGTTACTTGGCTTGCTGAGGCCAAAAGGTTAATTTTAACCCCTAACTTAGCAGACCTTGCCTAACTAATTAGTAGTAAATAAAGATGTACCTATATTAGCTGGCTTTTAGTTTTTGTTATTAGTATACTTAGTTATATTAAACACTAGCGAATGCCCGCGACTTCGTCTGCGTGGCTTGAGGTTTTTGGTTCCCGCAGGAACTCTTTAATTTTCCGGGATAAAAGGTAGCCTATGTGCCAGACTATAAATCTATCTCTGCGCCAAATTACAGCCAGATCCGTTCAGCCGTTGGGGCGTGATTGAGTAACAAACATCATCCAACATACATCCATCCAAACTTTCGCATTTATAATATTAGTATAGAAGTATAGATTAAATTAAATTAATTAATATTAATTAATTCAATTAAATAAAATTAAACATAGATATCACAGTAACTAGTAGTCCAGTAGTTATACTATCAAGCAATTCACTTGCTGTGATTGTTTTTGTTAGTTTGTTACTAGAGTAGAACACGTCTTAGCAGTCTAAGATTGGTTTTATTTTGGCGCTTTTGTAAAATAAAAACATTGTCATAACTCATACCTAACCACAAGTTTTAAATTCCCAAATTGCGTCATCAACGCGATCGGGCATCATCTACTGAAAACCCGATTTAAATTGTATATTTTACGCCAACATAAAGAGCAATAAAAATAGTTTAGTTTCGATTGGGCATAACAACCGGATCTGGGCTCGACCACGACCCGCTCGCATCCCGGCACAGACAGACGGATTTATTTCTTGATGTCATCGATCGATGTGTATGTTAGTGTTGCTTCGAAGATATTTACTTAGTTGTTCTTCGCGTTACAGACAGGATAAAGTAATTACGGCAGTCAAAAGTATGCTATCTTCAGCATACTTTTGACTGCCGTTCTTCCTTGCTAAAGACTTCAGCTGAATTTTACAACTCAAAATCCATACTTATTGCAATATAACTGGATGTCGCCCGCGACTTTTTTTAAATTCCTGCGTGAGTCTAGACCTGCGGGGTAGTACAGACATTGCAATGTTTCGCATTTTAGTGTAATATTATTATGAATATAAAAGCTAAAGTGTGTCTGGCTGTTACATTTTTACGGTTCATACCTAATTTATACGACGAAGTTTGGTCTTGATGAAATTTGGTACAGAGGTAGGCAGGCATAATCGCAGAGATAGCCATGGGCTATTTTTATTCCGAACAATTAGAGTTTGGTTTATAATAAGGTTTGTAATGTTATCTAAATCTATGCCTGCGAAGTCGCACGTTTCATCTAGTTCGAGTAAGATTATTCTGAACGAACAGGGTAACTACGTAGTTACCAATCCTCTCTACCTTCTCGGTATCTTTGCGTTTTAGTTCTATGAAGTAATCAATACGATGACCGATTGTGATTATTTGTAGGTTAAAATTCCGTGAAGGGCATGTGTTAATCCATTGTTTATTCAAACTATGTCATCGCTATTGTTATTAACGATTATAAACACATCCAAATTATTACAACTGGCTATGTCTGTCGTGACTCGGTCGGTCGGAGTCGGTCTTACTAAACCATTTTTCACAAGCTGATGCCCGCGAATTCGTGCGCGTGGATTGAGGTTTTTTTGGTTCCCGCGGGAACTCTTTAATTTTCCGACATAAAAAGTGGCCTATGTTATTCCAGACTATAATCTATCTCTGTGCCAAATTTCATCCAGATCCGTTCAGCCGTACTGGCCTAATTGAGTACCAAACATCCATTCATCCATGTCTCCATCCAAACTTTCGCATTTATAATAATAATATAGATGGGGCTCATATATTTTTTTTAAATATATAAGCGCTGCTTGTTTTTTTGATTTTCATGATTGAGTATGATGAGTTAGTGACTGCTACAACTCAAGCAAGACAAGCGTGTTTAGAGAAATGGTTACTTTATTGCTTTACAAAAATCAATGCCGCTTATTTTATCAAAGTCAAATCCAACTTTGTCGTTGTGGAGCGTTTTTGCAACAGGTCCTTAAATACTTAGTTCGCTTAATTTCTCACTTTAGTAATATTATTTGTAAACATTTAGGATTTTTTGCTTCTAAGTTGATTGTGAAAAAGGACCTTTAAAAGTTGTTTATTTTTGTTGGTGAGTAAAGTTGTTCGGTGTGTTTATTTATACTCATGTTTATAAATGCATAATTTAGCTACCTGCTTATAAATAAGTAATGATGATATGATGAAAAACGAAATCATGATTGTTGACCTCAGTCTCTAAGGTCAAATCAAAGTGTTGCGTAATCAATAATTTCTCAGTTAGACTACAAATATTACGATAGTAATCTTAAGTAATGTGTGTTAGTGTTTGTAATCTTCACAACTTATACGAAATTTGTGTACTTATACGTGGATAAGAATAATAATTTTGTTGCGCTACTCAGCAAGAAAATTCACTGCACATTCGAGACAACTAGGTAGGTTCTTAAGAATTTAACTAAGTTGCAATAATTTTGGCAGCTGATATTAAAGCACACGGCGCAAGTGACGGTGATGATATACCTAGTTCAATACTCAATTTATTTATTACATGTAGGACATCAAGGTGTCTCTTATGTTACATCATGTTTTGACTCTACCACATGTTCGGAAAAAAGATCTACCGACAAGAAACACAGCAATTGCTCTTTTCAAAAAACAAGACAATACATTAAGTATGTACATATAGGAACTACCCTCTGCAACTCTATCCTCTACAGGTTATCCTAGCGTAGAAGGTAGGGACCGCTATTTAATCATGTCACTTTTTTATGAAAATAAATATTATTCTTATTCTTATTATTATTATATATACAGTAACGTGAGTAATAATACTATCCTGAGGGACGGTGGAAGAACAAATTTGTCAATTATATAATAGCCTCGACTCAACAAGGGTTCATTTACGGCTTCTGAACGACAAATCCAAATGTTCTTCTTTTGGAGTAATATTATTAAAGGTCATAGTCCACCACACAAAGGATTTCTGCACCTTGCGTAGACGACATAGTTGCTTTACTAGTATGTGCTGGTTTCTAGTAAGTCAATTATGTCGGCTTATATATTTGGATTCAACCTGCGCGGATCCGCCTTCTCGCCCACTTCCCACCCGCCAAAATAAATAGATTGAATGAGAACTGAGTAACTTGCACTATTGCAACTTTATTAAAATTTTATTGAACGCTCCCCGCCTCATTAACCACTGATATTGGCAGAAACCCAATTTGTAGTGTACCCACAGTCGTCTCCCGTCAAATATCAAAACTCTAGGAGGGGAGCTATCCATGCCTAGCTAACTTCAAGCGCTTGCAGGGTTGTCGTAGTTACAGCGAGTTTGAGTTCTTTATCTAATTCATTTAGTTATTTACTTTAAAATATAGAATACTTCTGTAAAGCGGTACTTACTACTACTACTAAGTGGGCCAAAAGCGTTACGACTTAAAAATGTATCTAAAATAAAATAAAATACGTAAAACTAAACTGTACCTATGTAGTATGTACATCCAAATACGATCAAGTTTGCCTTCAAGCCTGATATAAAATGGGGGTTGTTTTGCATAAGAGAGCCTTTTTATTTTAATGTTGTGCCATTTGTGTCCCAGCGAAAAAAATCGCAGAGATAATTAAAAGTATTGGGTTAAAAAAGTTTTAAGTATTCGTGGTTTAAGATGTCGCTCAAATATTTCGATTTTGTAGCATCCCTAATTTTGCAGCGACGGAGGCCGAACGGTAATTAATTACCGCTGCGACTGACAAGCGAAAGGTGAGTTGTATAATTAGCAGTAGATAACATAGGTCGCTCCAGACAAATTGTCAAAAACGTTAACTCGGGAACCAGTTTGTGTCTACGTTTTTGTAGTTCTAACTAACTATTCGTAAGATTTCAATTAATGCTCAAGGGTTGGGCAGATCCAAAGGTAGCTTAAGAATATTCTTGACGAGCCAGGGAAGTGCAGTTGGACTCTGTAGTTTGACGTGCGTAATACAGTTCTAGCCTTGGTAGTACTGTCGATCTTTCTAGCTATTTATTTCGTTATATACCTATTCTTTTCCAGTTAAATAAAAAACATGCTTAATAATACTGTAAGTAGTTACAGAAAAAATAGGTCTACAGTAAATAACAGTCACCTAGATAACTTAAGTAAGTAACAACTAAAGCTATAGAATTGTTTCTAGAGATGCGGATGCAAGTCTGTGGAGATATCGCTTTATTTGTTCACCACAACGCACTGTAGTTAGTTGTTTTAGAAAGCGTTGAATGCATGGATTTCTTCAAACATCGACGTTATGTACACTAAAGACGAGCAAGATAGTAAACATTTGCAATCAATTGCAAAATTTATGACACGTAAAACATTTACAGATTATCTAACGCCATTTAACAAATAAAAGCTAACTATCTAACGCTGAAGAAGAAAAAGGAGAAATTCTTTATCCGTTTGCGATTGCGAATGGATCCGGGAATCCAAGGAACAACCGCTGTTTTGTAGTTAAAGGGGTCACGACCCTCGATGAGGAACACAAACTGTCGCAAAGGGAGTCTAAATAAAATGTGCCGAGAAGTTTTAAAGCATTATGTAGCCGACCGATAATGGTGTAAGATGCAACACAATGGGACTGAACTGCGAGGATGAAGTTGCAAAAGTGTGCAACTGAATTCTGCAGGCGGAGATACGTCTCCAACGAGACGTACGTAATGCGCTCGATAATATATTCAGCTTTGCATTTATTTGTAAAGACGTAACCAACGAAACAAGGTTTGTTGACACCCGGACAATCCTCCTGGGCTCATAGAACGCTTTGAGCAATATATGTAATTCTTCAGTGTTCAAATTGAAAATACATTCAAATCAATATAACTATTCAGCTTCGCATCTTAGCTTATATCGACGAAGTCGTAGCCAGCGAAACAAAGGTTTGTTCCACACCTGTAAAGACATTCATTCTTTGGTAACTATAACGCTTTGAGTAGCATTTTGAAAAGTATTTTTCACTGTTTCTTTTTGTAGTATTTTATCTACATATTGAATCTAACTACTTACTTAACAAGTTATTCATAATATACCATGAGAGTATCATGGGACTGACAGGCACTTTGATAAGTTACTACAATAGTAAGTTACTTGGTTAGTGAAATAATCCTAAAATAGGATTACCTATGAGAAGTTTTTTATTCCAAATTGTGTTGTGTCCAAAGCTTGTGTGGTGCACGCGTGGTATGAAGAGCTAGCAACCGTAACGCGCTGTGCAATACTACGCACTGGCGCATATCGCCACAAGAATGTAGAGTAGACGTTGTCTTATTTCCATGGCGTTAAAGTCCAAAATTGTGTGTAAATGTTCGTGATATGACGCACCGTGGGAAGCCACCATACAAAAAAATATAAACTATTAAAATAACCTGAGTAGTTACTTAGTTTAAAATGAGTGATAAAAAGTTAAAAGGACAGACGCCACGCCAGAAACATTTGCATATAAACCAATGATTAAGTAAGTCGGTGCGTAAGTGTAAAATAGTTAAACTTAGGTACTTAATACCTACCTACTCCTAATGGAATTGTAATGCAAGGCTGAAGTCGAAAATGTGTGCATATAATTTATAGGCAAATGAAAGGTAACATAAGTTTTACACAAGTCATTATTAAAAAAATTAAAAAACACGACTGCCATGCCAAAAAACGAACTAAAAAGTTAAAAATCTAAATTAATCTAGTTAAATTAGAATCTTATTCACATTTTTATTAAATGATATTTTTTTGTGAATTACTGGATATTGAAGTATAGTGTTACATATTTTTGGAATCTACTCATCATTTTCTAGATGATGATTATATATATAGTTAATCTTATTTTCGATTTTTTTTTCAACTTTAGTCTTTAATGCAAGACCATGGTCACGCCATCAATTTTTGTTTAAATTTTACTAGCCCGGAATAAGCTAGGGATTCTAACGAGATCTCATTTATCAAAATCGGTTAAGGTGTATAGAAGTTATGGTGGAATATACAAACTCACATACATACATACATACATGAACCCTGAAAACAATATACTCCTTTTTTCAGGCAGTCGTATAAACAGGTGGTATGGTATGTATCGGTCAAATTGTAGCTTAACTTACTAGTTACTTGCTTTGTTACCTACTTAGTTGATTTTTAAATAGTTTGTACTTCATAGAGCTTCCTTGTTTTATTGCGGATCACTAAAACACAGGTACCTACTCCTAGAGCTGCCGTGTGTTCTGATAACAGCTCCGACCGTAGAACCTGCGAAATATTTATTTACCAATATTGTTCAAAGCCGTGAGACAATCCTCATGGGCTACACTTGGACACGGGTTGAAGCAAAGGATAGGTACACACAATCATCCAGTGTCAATATAGACATAGATACTTACTTAGAAAATACTATTCTTTTAAATACTATACCTATGGCTATTTTACACACACGAAAACATACATATACACAGACACACAGTCACAAACAAAAATATTATGCATAAATTATGTCACTTAATACACTCAAACTTAAAACATATGCCTAAAAAGTAGGTACACCTCCTGAACGTCATCAAATACATAAGTAATTAGAAATTACATAAGTAATTAGATTTTTATTTATAACATAACTAGCCGCTGGAATAATTCAATATGTAGTAGTATGTACTATGTTACTCTTAGATTCTTATAATATCTTTAATACTTTCGTCATTGTTATATTATAAATAAATATATTTAAATCATAAAGTATATAACTTTAAGGAAACTCACTCTCACTAATTGTAATTTACGAGTATTTCAGTTGTAAATTGGCTACATCATTTCAGTTTTTAGTGTCTAAATAAATATAATCTGTTGATTGAATCGCTGTTGATTTTCCTAGAATAATAAAATAAAATAAATCAAAAGGAAAAGGTGACTGACTGATCTATCAATGCACAGCTTAAACCACTGGACGAATCGGGCTGTTTGGCATTAGTAGGTAAGTAAAATTCAAAAATTCAAATGTTTTTTATTCAAGTAAACTTTTACAAGTACAACCTGTTGTTGTTGTAGTGAGTTCTTATAGTACTTATTTATTAGAACTATAGACTTTGGTGCAATCAAAAATGAACTAAAAAATTAAGTAACTATTTCACAATTAGCATAATAAAATTTACCATTTAAAGAACAATATGAATGGCAGAACAAATAGCTAAGCGGTCACATTGTCTTCACAGATACTTACTTAATCATTTGTTTGAGGACGTGTGAAAACTATTAAAATAGTTTTAAAGAATTAATGTCTTTAGCACATCCACACAAACGCCCGCGGCAAACGGTATGCTTCCCCTTTACTTTAGCGGACGAATTAGGTACATCTGTATCCAAAAGGCGCTGCACGCAGATACAGTAAACAGATCATACTAATTACCTAATATTATAAATGCAAAAGTGTGTATGTTTGTTGGTTTGTCCTTCAATCACGATGCAAAAGAGCAACGGATCGACGTGATTTTTTGCATGGATATGTACGGGAGCAGGTGATATGGCTCGACCGTAACAAAGGATGATCATCCTCCGAGCGGGTGTTGTGCTCGGGGACCACTGGTCCGACCGTTCATCTTTGGAGGTCGTAATTCAGAGAACGCTTCGTAATCGTGAGTTGGGCTCTTCGTGGTCGCGTGAATCGTACTAGTAATGCCATCTATTGGATTATGTGCGGACTACGAAGACCGCCACAGATATAGTTGAGGACCTGGAGTGACATAGGCTACTTTTTATCCCGGAATGTTAAGTTTCCCGTGGGAATGAAAAAAACTTATTCCACGCAGACGAAGTCGCAGGCATCAGCTAGTAATTTCACGTAAAAAGAGCGCTGGGCCAGTAGATGTTGGAATAACACCTAGGTTGGTACGCGCAATTTGCAGTGTGAATGAATTCAAAAAAATCTTATATTAGATGTCACTCCGAATGTGTTTTTCAGGCTTAAAACTGAATTATCATTTGAATACTCGTCACGTTTTTAGACTTTTTGACGGTGTAAGTTTCGAAATTCAGCTTAAAACTAAGTTATTCAGACAAACTTGCCGTCAAGTTTTATTGAAAATTTAAAATTCTAAGCGTCTCGTTGGTTTCGCAGACTGAGTAACTACAGCCTTAAAGTATTAAAAATGTTTCCTACATAGAGTCATGCGTTGCAACAAGCAAAGTTGTAAGCGTTAAATTTAAGTGAAAATGTTATGAATTATAATAGCTAAAACCAAGAGTGTAACTAATGCATAGTTATCAGTTACTGAAACACTTTGGCGTTATGTGTTTCATTGATGGTATCCTATCCGATTGACGTGGATTATTAGTCCGTAAAGTATGGGATTAGAGGCTAGCTGAACCTCTTTGCACAAGCGTTATGACAGTTAGCTATTGCAACTTACAACCTGGAATTTCAGTTCTTAATACGTTCTGAGGCTGCGCCTGTACGGTGTCGGTCTTAGGTAAGTACTTGTGTCAGATGGTTGTTCTTGTTAAGTTTGATGGCGCTATATCCGGTGTCATTGATGCGTCTGATGTCTGAAGTTCAGAGACACGCATGAGGCATGTTTAACTAGCGAAGCAGTCAGCCCTTTCTAGGCGGCATGGCACGGCTGTCAGTGCTGGAAGGTATGCATATGCCCGATTGAAGAATTTGTAAGCTTTTAAAATAATAAACAAAGTAGTGGTTAGGGTGGGTAGTACGGAAAGTATGTTGACGTGTATTTGCCCATAAATTCACCAGCAGCTCCGGTTTGAGTATTGACAAATCGGCGACAAGTTTTTTGACATATAATAAGCTAGTCGCAATATTGTTTGTAAGAAAGTCGGAAGTTTGAACCATAGAGTTAGGAACGTCTTGAACTATTGCCAAAGGACTGGAAGGTCTCACGAGTAAGTAGTTAGTTTAAAAGAGATTGAACTAGGGAGTAGGGAGCGGTGGCTAAAGTTATGACAATAGTATAGATCGTCCCTAATAGTTCATTCTAATGCGCTAGGCGGATGTTGGATTCTCCAGTTTCGGATTGTTTGAAAAGGACCGGCGTTGTTAAGGAGGTTAACTGTAATTAGTGAGCTCTAGAACATAATCCTTAACTGTTTGTTATAATAAGATCAACACAGGTTTATGCGCTGATAAGAGTGATCCCTATTTGTCGAGTTTGTGTAATCTTCCTTGGCTATGTGTCGAGCATTGAGGAATAAAGAAGTTCTTGTACTGCATGTACAGACGCCGTTTATAATAGAGACGAGACACACTCGTTACTTTTAGCACCAGTTATCAGCTTTTTACCGATAGTTAGCTTCGATTTGCTTGCATCTTGAGTTATATTTATAACAATATATCTGACCAGAGTCTCAATAAATCGCTCCAACTGGCATGTTTTCGAATATTGTGTGCGTATACCTAGTTAATTATAGTGCAACGTTTGTTGCAAAATTTGTTAGTGCTTTATTTTTAACAGTAATATTATTTTTTGCCATCATTTCTTCTTCTACCTGTCTTTATCCCACGCTATGTCAGGTCGGTACAGTATGTAATCTTCTTCCACTCACTTTTGTCATCCGTTAACGTAATATAATCTATTTCTTTTACACGCATATCCTCTTTCACACAATCCATCTACTTATCTCTTTTTTGGTCTTCCTCTAATATTTATCCTTCCACATGGATATTTGACATTCTTCGTAATAATATGACTTTCTTCCCTCCACATTACAAATTACATGCCCATTCCATGCCAACCTAGGTTTTTGCCATGACGATTTATTTCGAGTATTTAAGCCTTTATTTTGAGTATGGGGCATTTATGTATAATTTTCGTACATGGTATGGGGCAAACATCTGTCTTTTTAAATGAACAAACACTTGTTTATTTTATTCTATATTCTTGTCGTTACCTATTCATTTGAATAAGGCGAAACGTCGCTATCAAAATGCTTGTTAACTATTTTCTTTCATTGTATCGTGATTCGTAAACAGGTTTGTACGTAATCTATTTTAGCTTAGTGACAAGGGAAAGAGGATGAAATCCTTGATGCCTTTTTTTTCCACATTTTGTCTTACATTCCCTTATATTTTATCTTTGCTAGGTGATACTATTTTATATGGTCTGTTATGATTTTTTTTAAACATAACTACTTACCATTGATTTCAATATACGTATGCGCTATTCGACGTGAATGCACCATCGTCGGCTATTGTAGGTGTTATTTAGTATAAGTAAAGTTTTATATATATATATGTCACCGTAAAATTGTAAAAACCGTTAGATTATAATCTAACTCGCGAAATTGCAAACTGTCGAAAGATTACAATTTAACGCATTATTTTTCGGTAGATTGTAATCTGTTAGGTATAGATACTAACCCGATAAAACCTAAGTACCTACCTGATTATTTATGTCGAACCCTAACCTAACCTACAAGAAACAGACAAGAAAACGTAAATACAATGAATATTGAACGGTTTATAATCTTTCGACAGTTTACAATTTCGCGAATTAGATTATAGTCTAACGGTTTTTATAATCTTACGGTGACATATATGTATTATACAAGAATTGCTTGTTTAAAGGTATTAGATTAAATTGACCTCTTTCATGTGTGTTTCACGAGGCGTGTCGGTTAACGTACGAACATTGCTGTGTATTAGGAAACGGACAGTAGTTACATACTCGTAATTGAATGACCTTCACTTACCGTCTCAAGAGTCTCTCACCAATTTGAATAATTCAATAATTCAACTAACTGGCTGCACGAATTTAATTCTAGGTAATGCTACCTGTTTAAGTATTTTAAATATAAAAATTAAAATGAAAACTTTTTTAGTTCACCAAGTGTGTAACTAGTTGCATGTTAGCTCTCGACTGCGATCTCACCTGGTGGTTAGACATAATGCAGTCTAAAATGGTAGTGGGATAACCTGTTAAGAGTATGGCAGTTACATTAAATCCATGATACCCCTAATACATCGAGATCCCTCTGCACGGCATCGTACTGGAACGGTAAATGGCTTGGAAGCACGTCTTTGCCATTAGGCAAACCGCAGCACAGCAGCAGCCTACCAGACTAAACTAGAATTCTGCAAATATAAAATCCCAAATTGACCCTGCCGATGGTCCGAATCAAAGACCACTTGTTGGACCACAGGGCTCACTATTGCACCAGGGAGGTCTTCCAAATATTATTTAGGGTTAATTTTTACAAGGGTTTTGATTGTCATAACTTTTGAAAATTTTATTTTCAAGTTTAAGTATTTACGTAAGTGCATACTTAAGTGCTTAAGTACTCGTACTTTCCATGCAAACTACCTCCTTCCATATAGGTTTCCTGGAAGAGATACTTAACAAGACAACATATTTACATCAAGGGTTAAAATCTTAAATTTATGCAAATATTTCCATGATTTTATATTGCGCTTAGTTATTATATACTCTTGTCTAATAGGTACATGACTTTTTACTTTACCTAGAGTACAATTACTACCTACTAAGTAAGAACTAAGTACTACTTATGCCTTGTGATAAAACAGTTTTAGGCTAGTTATGAAAAAAAATACATTGTATCTACCTAAATACTTAGTTACATTTAGTTAGTTAAAATAAACTATATCGTTTTCCATACCTATATATATATTTTTTTTTTTATTTAGTCCTCAAAACTGACTACAACTGTGAAAGCTAAAAAAAGCGTGATAAATTAAATATAAACCATACAATTGTGTCTTCTAGATGAGGACATGGCATGCATAGACGGGCACATTAACTACAGCGAAAAAATATTAACAAAACAAAAAAATAAAAACAAAGAAAATGAAAACTTAAATAAAAATTATACTAAACTAGGTACCTAAATAAACCTTACTAGCTTAATTTTTGTGCATTGAGTTTATTTTTGACAGTATATATATTGTGACAGATATTCGAAAACTATCAAATATTTTGTAGATTATAGGGAAATGGTACGGCATATATGCACATCGTTTTACCAACCTACTACGTAGTTAGTTATTTCGTGTAACTATGTGTCATCAGCAAAAGAACTCGGCAAGTCGCCTGCTAAAATTAGAATAAATTTCGTTGCGGATCAAATGGCCGTCTGTGATAGTGGACAGCCGCAAGAATATTGTCTAAAACATTGGATCCTGTCCAACAATCGATTATTTTCAATTCAGGAAAGACCAGGCACAGGAAGTTATCATTTATGGAACTGGCAGCACTATCGAGTGCGTTTAAATTATTCGTATTTCGTTTTCAAAAGTAGAATCGAATAAATAAATCAAACTATTATCAGCCGAATTCTCACCGCGTATGCGTGCACTGATGTAGCGCGAGGCGCGGGCGCATCAATTCTTGCTACCTCTAATAATTAATATACTTTACTTAGGCAGGAAAAAAAACGGGCAATAGGCATGATGACAGTAACCAACAATAAATGAAATTATGAATTTATCTAATGAAATAGGATTCATGGATTATAAAAAACCTATTTATTTTTCTATTTCGAGTGAGATTGCTATTTATTTTGATAAAATAAAACTATAAAATACACCAATCCGCCATAATGGATTAAACACCGAGAAGCGAATGACGTCACAATTGTTTGTTTTCGAGCTTTGCAAACCTTATTTTGCTGCAGAAATAATATATTTTTTCAATATATTAAATACTTCCGAACATAATCTGACCAATTTTCAAAATCAGTCATCATGCCTATTGTTTGTTTTCGAGCTTTGACAAGCATACTATTGCTTACTGCACACTGCACAGAGTACATTGGTAAAAACAATAGTGACGTCACAAACGGCGCCATGACACCGGCGGGCGTTTTGGCGCGAATTTTAAAATTTAAATTTCATATGCCAATTTTATCTACCAAACCTTATTTTGCTGCAGAAATAATATATTTTTTCGATATAGTAGATACTTCCGAACATAATCTGACCAGTTTTCAAAATCAGTCATCATGCCTATTACTTGATAACTTCGTTATTTTTCTGTGCATTCTGTATTTTTCTAATGAAATATTGCAAATCTAATAGTTAGTTTCTTAACCGAATTTCTGCCCGTTCTAGAAACGGACGGGAAACACGCGTGACTTTTTTTGTGAACTATTACTAATAGTTACTTGTCATGATAGGGTAGTTATCCAATGTTTTGATGGCCTACCTGCCAGTAGTTAAAGGTGAACTAGCACAAAAAAAATGAAAAACTCACTTCAAATCCAAATCCTCTTTTCCTTGTAATGGAATTGGCATTTGAAGTTTTTGACTTCTGCATTATCAAAGCGAGTTGAAGTATAGTGTAAATTAGCCATATATCACTTGTATGGCACCTGCCAAGGTATCAAAGATAAGAATTGTCAATTTTATCACTTTAACATGTTTGACATGGCACTTGCGAGCATCCATATCAGACGTGATCAGACTAAGATTGTAAATAAACCAGAAAACGGTCTAAATTGGTATCAGAATTGGGTCGGGGAAATCAAATATTTTCCGCGATCTTGCCGCGTATAAAAGTATTAAGTAAATCCTCGAGAGGGGACTACTCGTTCCTCTTAACCTTACATGAAAAACTATGTTACTTTTATCGAAGCTAGAAAAGTAGGTTTTTTTTAATAAAATTAAGTGATTAAAACATAACTAGTCTTGTAAGTAGTAGGTTATACCTAGTTTTACCAAGCAGCGAAATTCGTTTTGTGCCAACTACCGTCGAAAAATAGCTATAGTTTTATATCTAATAGTTACTTTATCTAATTTTTACACAGGTTTTTTACTTCAAGCGTTTAACTTTTTATAATCAACAAATTGTGTCAACAAGTCTCAATCCAGCGGAAGCAATTTGTCAACATTTTATACTAACTAGATACAGCTTTTCTTTAAATAAATCCATTATAACGTCAACACATAGTCACCTACTATTCACGCCAATATAACGCATTTATCTCAACATCTCTTCAAAATATTATATGGTTCAGCAGTAATTGCGGACTGGGCTCTTATTGCTCAGTCAAGCGAATACTATGTTCGAGGGTCTTTAGGGGAAAATTTGACTCGAAAAATCCTACGAACCTTCTTCAGATTTTAAAAGTAGGTAAGTAGGAACAAAGCGGGCATTACAAGATTCGTGAAAAACATTAGGAGTCTTAAAGGACGTTTGTTTTATTGACGCCTAAGGTTTTAACAATTATCTACTCAGACTACAGAGTGTTTATTTTTCTTCTGCGTGGACCCCCAATATCGGAAAACGCCAGAGGAAGCCGTTGTTAAATAAACTTCGGCGTACTACCTAGTAACTCCTCAATATACACATTTGACCCTATACCGTAATAAAAATAAATATATATATTGTACTTATAATATATCGGAGTCCATTCAGGAATGACCTTTTACGTTTTATTGTTAGCCTCTGAACAAATTGATTTGAAAAACTCTTGCTCGAGTATATGTTGACCATACACGGGCTCGCAGTTGATAACATGGGTCTATTTCAATATGTATGCCGGAATAACAAAAGAGAAATGGGATAAGATGTGTTGTAAAGATTATAGCTACGTATAATATACTTATTAGAGTTTCTAATAAGATTATCGGTCCATCTGCTGTGGTCCAGTATGATCTACCTCCATGCTATGAGGAACAGTCTTCTTCTATCAACTTACTTAATCTTCATAGATATTATTTAAAGCAGACTATCTAGCGTTTATCCAGCGGTACATATTATTAACATTGGTGACCTATTTCGATACGTAATAAAAAAACTGGCATTACCAGAGCAACACAATGCGACATTAGGTACGACATGCAATCCGCAAGGTACAAAATAACTAAGTAATTAAGTCATTTAAATGTTTTGTTTTAAATGTATGTTTGAATAAAATAAAATAAAGTTATATTCTAACTCCACAGCACGACCTTGCAGCGATGTTATTTCGAAAAGTTCGTAAAAGGCATTTTTATCTCAGTACCGCGCCCAACGCGAACCTGTCATAGGGGCCATGGCACTATGCATCGGCTATCCGCAATTAAGCGCGATTTTTAATTGCTTTTCAGAAGCTCTATGCCACGTCCAAACGCTTTAATGGGCACATACATGGGCACGCAAACAAACGCCAGTCGCGGCGATTGAGTTGCGATTTTTAGGTACAGTTATTTCGATTTCGTTGCAGCGATCGAAAGTCGCCAAACCGCGATGCAGGCGCAAAAACGCAGAACATCCCGCTAGATGCCCTAGGTCTTAAGTCATCGATAAAAAGATGCGTATACGTGTGTAATTTATATATATAAAAATCAATTGCGGTTCGTTTGTCTCGCTAAAACTCGAGAACGGCTGGGCCGATTTAGCTGATATTGTTTTGAAATGTTTGTCGTAGTCCAAGGAAGGTTTAAACGGTGAGAAAATATGGAAAAATTGCGAAGAAGATAGGGCAGGACCACGTCTGCCGGGCCCACTAGTACTGAATAAAAATATGCCAACTTACGACTGATATCGCGACTGGTAGCCCGTAGCCTTGTTAATGAACGCTGTCACGACGCGGGCGAGTCACGCCGCACGATTCATTGCTCTATGATTCTTTCCAGCAATTTATAAATCGTTGGCTTTTGATCTATAGAGTATAAAACCATAACATCATCGAATAAAATACCTATTTCAATTTACATAATATATATATACGTGTATGTTGATTTTTCCATCAGCTCTTTCTCAGATGTAGATATATTAAATATCTGTATGACCGAGCTTTGCTCGGTATTTTTTTTTAAATTGTTTTTAAATAATAAATTATAAATTTTTAAAAATAAAACATTATATTATATTTAAAAAAAAAGGGAAAAACATAATCAGACTGGAGACATCTGAACTGGAACCGGGGCCTTCTAATTTCGGGATTGCCTGTTTTCCGACCTGAGCTATTATATAATCTTGTAGATGGTGGTGAAGTTTACTTTCCTATTCTAATAATATTGTAGCAGCTTTTCATTGCCTGAAAACACGGATAATACGATATTTTCTAAAAATGAATCCTAGCTAGATCGATTTATCGCCCCCGAAACCCCCTACATACTAAATTTCCGAGATTCAGATTATATAATATAAACAACCATTGCTCGTTTAAAGGTATTAGATATATCGTAGAATTATGTTCCTTAAGTAATTATTTTTTATTATATTATTAAAAAGAAATGTCCTTTATACATGTGTAAAAATCTTCTAAAGTATACAATCCTTAAGTTCAACAAATAGAATCTGTTGAAAATAAGGATTGATAAAATGTGGTTTACTAATAACTTATAATATAAGAACTAACTGATGCCCGCGACTTCGTACGCGTGGTAAGAGGTTTTTCGTAAAGTAGCCTATGTATTATTCCAGATTATAATCTATCTCTGTGCCAAATTTCATCCAAATCCGTTCAGCTGTTCTGGCGTGATTAAGTGCGAGATCTATAGAGCGAACTTTGACTTTGCTTAGACTTAAGACATGGTAAAACGAGACAGATTTTTGTTACTCACATAAGTCCGTCTCGTTTTAAGTAAAGTCTGAGCCAAGTTAAAGTACGCTCTATAGATCTCTGCATAAGTAACAAACATCCAGGCATCCAAATTTCAAAAACAACTTAATATTAAGTATAAGTGCGAAATATAGTATAGAATATAGATGTGTATAGCCATCTTAATCTTCCTACATAAAACACTTCCTACAGAAAATAGATAGTAACATAGTACTTACGTATTACAATACAAATTACAACATCTAGGTATGTAGAATCAAATAGCGTGTGGATTATAATTTTCGAGACTTTTCTGAAGAACGTAATTTATCTTCAAAAACTCTTTATTTCAATCGCCTAATAAAAATTATAAAAAAATATTTCTGTATTTTCAGAATAAATATCTAAGTAAATCTTAGTTCCGTGGTCTCGTAATCGTCTATCTTTGCATTATATTATGTTAAATCCTTTAGCACAACGCAATTATTGGTTGCGTGCAAATAATAAGAAGTTAGGTAAGCGGTTGGGAATGACTTCCGCGTGTTGATGATGCGACGTTTTGATGACGATGATGTCATTCAGCTAGGCATATCTAGTAACTACTCGAGGAAGTATTATTTATATGGTCTTAGGTTATCCGGGGCCACAGTTGATGGGAATTACATATCTACGTACGTAGTTACGAACCAATATCGTCATCATCACCCCATCGCCGTCTAATTCTAAGAGAAAATCCATTATTTCAATTTTTTTAACGCCTGATCACGTAATTCAAATTCAAATGTTTTTTTATTCAAATACCTAAACTTATACAAGTACTTTTGAATCGTCAAGTGAATCTACCACAGGTTGGGTACGCCATTCCTGAGAAGAACCAGCATGAAACTCGGTGGTTGCTCTTTTCTAATAATTCATTTACAATTATTATATCAATGTGTACGTAAGTAATCGCTGTCCTATCCATGCTACTCTAATCCGTAATCTCATCTGCCATTCGACCAATAAGTACTGGTGGGAATATCAACAAACTTGTCGTCTTTTAATACTCCCATCACTTTCCTGCCATCCTATCCCAATTTTGCCTGGTGGGAAGCTTCGGCCGTGGCTAGTTACCACCCTACCGACAAAGATTTACCGCCAAGCGATTTAGCTTTCCGGTACGATGCCGTGTAGAAACCGAATAGGGGTATGGGTCTCATATAAATGCCATGCCCCTATCAGGTTAGCCCGCTACCATCTTAGACTGCATCATCACTTACCATCAGGTGAGATTATATTCAAGGGCTTACTTATAGTCTTATAAAAAAAAATCACTGTCAAGGGGCAGAGCAGATGGACGTGATCAGATACTAAACGACGCAGACGTGAAGTTTGAAAAAAACATTCTTCGCTATTGAAACAGAATTTACTACTGGGCACGAGTGTCCCTCTGAGAAAGACAAAGTTCAGATTGCCAGACTTGACACACCTTTGGGAACATGATGGAGCACGCATGCAAGTTTCGTCATGATGTCTTCCTTCACGGTTAAAAGTTTATTGCTTAAACCGCAACATAGCTCTGAAAAGTTAAAGAGCCTCAGATCGAACCTCGACTTGTAGGCCGAGGTAGGTTGTTGGTGGTTGTAGGTTGTTTGTTTTGACCTGAGGTCATGTACTACATAGATCACACAAATTAAAATAAATAAGAATAACATACATTTTATTATGGACGAGTTAAATATTAAGTTAGTCGACGACCGTATATATCTACTTAACACCTTTAGTTGCAATTTTTTAATCAATCTAATATTAAATAACAACTTTAGGAATTCAGATTAAGTAGGTTTTGTCTATTGATCAACGAAGCAGTCAAATGCTGTACCTTGACTACCTAAAACATTTTGTGCAGTTCAGTAGTCGTGGTTAAGATGATGTTGAATTTCGCTTGCAGAGTAATTTTTAATAATAACCAATAAAATTGCTTATAGCGAATAACAAAAGTTTACCAAATAATAAGCAGACAAAGAATTTTAGAGCAAAATATACCTACAAATAATTTATGTAAAGTTTTCATTTCTATGAGATCAACCAAAGGGATACAAGCTAAGATAAATTAATCTTTCGAAGTTTCCACGCTGATAAATTGAAAATTTCACAAAGCAGAGTTGATAACAAAATTCCTTATTATCTCCTATCAAAATTCGGTCATGAGTTCAACAGTGTTTTATGGGAATCGCTTTCCCATTAAGTCGGTGAAGCAAAACTTTGGCGAGGAATTTGTACTGGAATGTTCGGTAAAATTCTCGAAATAGGGAACCGACATCATACTCCCACCGGGAACTAAGACGTTAAATCCTTGTTACGACCACCTATTGAGCCTTTACTCACGCTCTAAATAGATACAAATTGCTGAATGAATTGCTGTTAGGAATTAGCACTGTTGTAATGCCGCTATCAAGTTAAGCTGGAATTTGAACGGACCACGAGGTTTGCAATATTAAGGTGAGTATTTGGTTTCTAGCTGATTTCATTGCACTGAGTTTTTACTAGATGATGGTCGCGGCTATGTTCATATGGATTTAGGTTTTTTAGTTATTTTTAAATTTAAATGCCTATTGTTATGTAGCTGCCGAATGTCAGCGATTGATTCTTGCAAATGTAACAGATAGACACACTTTGCATTTATACAACACAACACTATAGTCAATAATATAGTCTGGATTTGAATTTGACTGGAGTAACTATAGAATATAATTTACGTCTCGCAATAAATTACGAAATAAACAATAACTTCGATACGTTCTTAAAAACACCAATGAGTATTTAATATTCAAAATGTAGTTAATTAACGATGTCCTAAAAATACGAGTGTTATTTTGCCTACGTTAAGCCCCGAAAGCAAATCGTACCCGTATGAATTTAAGCAGAAAGTCAACAAGCACGAGGTCATGCTACATGAGCCTAGGTTTAAGGCTGCAGCAAACAGAACGCGCTGCAAAATACGCAGCGTGTTCGCACGTGTTAAGGAATTAGGTACATTGTAATATTACAAGAACCTGTATACATAAGCCATATTTACACGACATTTTCGTGACGCAAGCGTCCTGTTTCCCGTCTCAATCGTCACGATTGTGAGACGAGACCTGAAATGATTGCGTGCTTACGCCTCGGGTGACAGTTGATGCGCGAACGCATATACATATTTCTTAGAAGGCATTCACACTGCGAAACGCGCGTTATTAGAGCTGCGCTCCTGTGACTGAGTCCTGACGTTGTGCGCCGTGCAGCGACACGCGATTCCGTTTAACGTGGTGTACGTACATATATTCCGTACACGCTTGTAGTTTGATGCTCTGTCGTGCAGTTGTCGTCTCGCGTTATGTATGTTTTAGACTTAATTGGTGTGAGTGTAATCTTCTTCTTAATTAAATTACGCTTTTTGAGGTGAAATATGTGTGGTCGAGGTCGTTTGTATGTTAGGTTGTGTTCTCTTAGTTTACGCGATCTATAAATGGAATTTGGGTTGGTGTAAATAAAATTAGAACTGGAGTGAAATCGATACTGCTATCAAGTCAAGCTTTCCGAATTGTTAACAGTTTCACTGTAATCCTTTAAGAATTAAACATCTAACCAGAGGTGCGATTATGTAAGAATTGCCGATCCAATCGTCAAAGTTCGTTGTCAAAGTAAAATAAACCATAACAGCATTGAATAGAGCTCAATTTCGTGTATGCATTCTAGTACTTTATGGTATCGTACATACCTAAAGGTATGAGAACGGATACACGAAATTGACCTCTACATGACCTAATAATGGCTTATCTTTATTTTTTGTTTTTAAATATATAATCTAGCGCTTGGCTGTAATCAGACTTGCTTGCAAGTGGTGATGCAGCCTAAGGTGAAGCGCGCTTGCCTAGAAGATGCCTATTCACTCTTGATTTTTACACTATATTTAAAGAGGAGGGGGAAAAAAAAGCCGGAAGGGCATTCCATATTCTAGCGGTTCGAATTAGAAACGAGGAAGCAAAGAAAAGAGAATTTTTGACCTCAAGTATCAGAAGTAACTAACTACACGGGGCTAATCAAAATCTACATTTTTATACTAAGTAAGTATACTACTTAATTTATAATCATATCCAACTTACAATCGTAACAAGATAGAGGATAACATACTTAATTAGTTTATGTTCTCAAATTGTATTGTTGTTTAAGATTTACTATTAACATTACAATAGCCAAGCCTGTACCGTAAATCTTATGAATTATCCTATAAAGCGAGTTAATTAAGCAGACAAACATAATGCTTAATAGTAGGGGCTGTTCTGTAGAGCCCTTGAGACGGAAAGATAAGGGAAGATCGTCAGTCAGTTACCATACAGCCCTATTTGACGAATAAATATGTTTTGTATTCAGCGAAGGAAGTGATGAGGGACTTATGATATATATATATACATATATATATATATATATATATATATATATATATATATATACTTGTATACGTCATAATTTGTCTTCCTTGGAGCACACATCGGTTCACCGTCAATCAGCTGGGTTCAGTGTTGTGTCTGAATCGACTATGTTACAATCATTTGCATCACTAATGGTGCATATCAACGCTGAAAATGGAACCAATTAAAGCAGATCAAGTTTGGTGTTCTGCTTTACGTTTCCAATTGCGACTAGCTATTTCTGAGTTTGCTACCAATTTTCTTGAATTGACTCCGGCAGATTTTCTAGATGAGTTAGTGGACAAAATATCCGTCTTTTGAATTTTAAAAATCTTCAGCGTTGCCTTGACAGGATAAGATAACGACTTTTACAGCGGTGCTAAGACATTCACTTTCATTTTAAAATAAGTACAAGCTATTTTTAAGCTACGATCAAAATTAGGATCTGAAATCTGAATTTGACGTATCTTAAACACATCCAGGTTTAATTTAGTAAAGATTTGATGAAGAAATTCTGTGATGTAGACCGAGATATACCATAATCAGTGCGATACATTTTTGAAAGGGTGTTACAATATGAGCTTTATTTTTAAAATCGTATTATTTAAATGAAGCACTTAAAACAGGGACAGCAAATGGCATTGTGTCTGTATAGCTGGCTGTATAGCTACTTGTCTCAAATATATATGCTTTGCAATTCACATTTCGTTGCTCTAGTTGGTAGCTTGGCGAAATTACGCGAAATCCGAAAACAGGATGGAGGACAATTATCTTGAAAATAGGGTTGAATCATTAAGTTCTAGATGATGCCCGCGACTTCATAAGCGTGAATTGATGTTTTTTAATTCGTGCGGGAGCTTTTCAATTTTCTGGGATAAAAAGTAGCCTATCCTTCCCCGAGATGTAACGCATCTCTGTACCAAATTTTATCAAAATCGGTTGAATAGTTGGGCCGTGGAAGCGTAGCAGACAGACAGATAGAGAGACACACTTTCGCATTTATAATATTAGTATGGATTAAACATGGATTTATATCAAGTTATAGCGATCGTGAATCGATTCCTGTAACTAACTCCTTAGATTCCATAGATAAGTAATCTTACTAATATTAAAAAGCGAAAGTTTAGATGGATGTATGGATGTACGGATGTATGGATGTATGGATGTTTGTTATTCAATCACGCTCCAACGGCTGAACGTATCTGGCTGAAATTTGGCACAGAGATAGATTATTGTCCGGAATATTACATAAGCTACTTTTTACACGCAGACGAAGTCGCGGGCATAAGCTAGTAATTCCATACATAAGTATTGAGATGTTGTAATATACTAACTTTTAACCAGTTTCTTACGTCTTACAGCATTAAGGTACATCCTGATAATGATGATTAGGCTACTGATCCTATGGTGCTAAAAGCATGTCTTATTGATTGAGAGACCAAGAACCAACAACTGATATAAATGAAATATAGATAGGTTTTACATTTAGACACTTATATCGTGCCTAGGCTAGCAAAGAAGATCATAAAAATTATTTAAAATTCACACTGGGGATAAAATGTAGCTCTAGATAGCGAACGGCATGACACGTGAAACTGTCAGCGCTTGCCCCCAGGGAAAGGACGACCGCGTGATCGATATAACTGCGACTGCATACACTTGTCTCAAATGCTCTGATGTATATGAAATCTAATGCTTGCCTTCTAACTAAACCTTATTAATCCAGAATAGTTGACGGATTTGACGTCCCTGGTGCAGTGTCGAGCGCTGTTATCTTATAAGCGGGGGGTTGGGTTTTCGACAGGGCAATGTAATTTAGGAATTTATAATAATTATCAGAGTTTTCTCTGGTCTTGTCTGGTGGGGAGTTTTATGTAAGCGTATGGCAGTATGGTATATTTGTAATTATTTCATCATCGACATCTATTCACAGTTCACACCCGTTAATCAAGAGAAAATTCCTATTTAAATACTATTCATAATCTTGTGTCCTAGGAATAGAGAGAGAGCTAAATTTCAGAAAGAAACTATTTTATGCTGAAAATAGATTTTATGCTGCGAATAGACAGGAGAAGTTTTTATAAAAAGTTTATGATTAGATAGAGCATCTCGCCTTTTAGCATTGCATCGTTGATAGCCTTGAATCTAGACGATAACTTTTACATTATCCAAAAGCCTAAATTACACTTTGCTTGAAATACTAATTAAACGTTGAAATAAGGATACTGTATAATTAATACAGTTTACCTACTGGAATCTGCTTATTTGTAAGTTATTATGTTAATAACTTTTTTATTAAGTAATATCTAGGTACTCGTAATTCAGTCACCTTAATAAAAAGGTTAAGGTTACGAGAGTGGAGGCCTGTGCCCAGCAGTGGGACGTTAATGGGCTGTAGTGATGAATAAAAAGGTTGGAGGTCAGACACGATAATTTTATCTTAATTTCAATCATCAGCCTGTTCCATCGCTGGACATGGTGCTCCACCTTCTTCATCTTGATACCATAACCTTCATCATTATCTTCATTATATCAGACTGTGACCATTGGTTTATCCCAGTGAGTGCCATCACCCATCTCCCCTCGTCCTCAGCCTTCATCATTCTTCCGTTGCCTGCTTTCATAGTTAGACATGATTTTTTAACTATTTTTAGTCGTAGGTAAGTAGGACAACTTTTTTGTAACTTCCCTTTATTTAGTTTTTATTACTTAATAAAGTTTTTGTTTTCGTCAATATTCTTAAGCGTTCTCAACTTCGTTAAGAGCTATCCAGTGTTCAGCATGTGGTCACAGCCATGTGATTGAGAGTACGTAGTTACAGTGGGTAGCTGATGCGCCACGGTGTCTGGCAAGTATCCATGAGTAAGTGTTGTGTGCAAGGCGTCTGACTAATAATGTATCGAGACATTGCTACCGATAAAGCATGTTTTGACCAGTTTCCACGCAGAATGGCTTGGACACAGTGGGCATTTTACAATTTGTTCGAAATTTATAAAGAACAAGCAGTGGTTCATACCTACATTTGATACTTAAAGAAAGAATTAGTAACTAGTTACTTACATTATAAAATCACCAAATTCACTGGAGCAAATCCAGCTGAAGCTGAGGAAGTCAGTATTAAGTACTCTTACTCTAAACGACAGTTCGTGTAGTAAAACGCTAGTGTGTGTATTATAAGAATGCAAAAATACTAACGCAATTACTGATGATATAAATTGTATATATGTGTGTAGGTATGACGGCTTTATTTATTTTCTGCCTTCTGGATTTAAGGATAAGGATTCCAGAAATACAGGAAATTAAGTAGCTCACATGTATATAAAGCTCTTTTGAAGTGTATAAGTTTCATTCCGTTTGTTGAAATTATCTAACCGTTCACAATTTGATGAGTCAAGGATTTCAGGTTCGAATAAAATTCTTTAGTCACAAGTGCTTCAATGAAATCGATAGATATTTGGGTCACATTCTAAAACGCTTGGTCTCATTACATTTTAATATCCCACACAAGCGATAACAATGATTGGATTCAGGGGAGCAGAAACCATAAAATTGAAATCAATTTTGCTTTAATGGTTATGGGTACATAAAACACGTTGCTGGTCACCAAAGGAGTTTCTTTATCTTTATTGCGAAGAAATTGTTATGTTCCGCTATTAGTTTTTCATTGCACTTCCATGTAAAACAATAGGTACTATTGCACCTTGCTACTTTAGTTAATTCGGTATCTTTTTAAACTGCGAGAAAAGTAACGATGTAACTTTGATTAATTTTGTCTCTGATACACTGATTAAAGTTGAAACAATTACAGAATTACCAGTACATAATATCACTTTTAATTTAGATTAGGGTTTTACAGTCTTTATTCTTTAAGCGCAAAACACACAGAAAGCGGGCGCGGGTCGGGCGCGGGCCGGGTCGGGTGCGCGGCTGGTTGAATTCCTTGTATTTATATGGACGACATCACAAAAACGCGGCCGCGGGTCGGGCGCATGGCGGGTGACGCTGTGTGATGTCGTCCATATAAATATGCCCGCGCCCGACCCGCGCCCGCTTTCTGTGTGTTTTGCCCTTTATACTTTTTGGCATCTCGATTACGAAGTATTTGGTTGATTGACATGGTTCTCGAGATTCATGTAGATTACAATATTTGTTTGTACAATGCCTAACGCACTTTATGTTTAGCAGCTTATGCTGTTGAGCGATAGTATGGGCATTCAGATAGACACGTGTTGTGTGTTATCTAATATCTAGTATCAAGTTTAGTCGCTTTATGCAGATATAAAGTGAATTCTAGTATTAAAAAACTTTATTTACGGGTAAGTTGTTAAATAGTTGCATTTGGTCTGAATTGTTTAATTTATTTATTAAAGTTGGTTGAGCTAACCTTGAAATCAACATCCAATCAGAAGTTGTTAAATAACTAGCATACTAAATAGACTTGATTGTCAATTCACATGTCTTTATGACGGAGTAGGATTTCAATACACCGAAAATATTTATCGCACGCCTTACCGTGTGATGGCAATTTGGGATTTGTAAAAATGCCTTATGCGTGTTAAACAATTTTGTTCCTTATATTTTGCGATGTAGAATTGAAAATAGCTTGATTTGATTGGAATATTCTCGCTCTTATTTCGACAAATACGCCTTGTTTCAACATTCACCCATACGCAGTAGTCATAGGGTTTGTTATTTCTTAACTCAGTATAATATATTCAGTTCACAAAATGAATTGCCAGTGTTAGTAACTCCGAGTGAGCCCGTGAACATATTCGTATGTATCCATTGCGTTGGGCTTCTCTCATATTGGTTATACGGTTCGGAAACGTTGAATTCTCCTCCTAACCATGTTTAAGGTTCTATTTCGTGTAACTCATGTTTTTGAAACTTTGAATACCTTATGTTTACAGCCTATTAGTTAATAAATCCATCAACTTTTGAAAACATCAGTAAAATACAGTACAGGTACAGGTAAAATTTTAACAAAGTGGGGAAGACAAAAATGACGCAATATCGTAATTTACGTTTTAAGGACGAGCACTTCACGGCATTGTGACGTTGCTCTTCAGGTAGATAAGACTGAAGCCTCTCAAAACTCGAAAGGCATTTTTTTTTGAAACAATAGCCGATAACCGTGACTTCGCTTTCACTTGAAATATTTTTCACTCCTAAAAATTTCTGTAAAATTTAGTTTTTGCATCCACTAAGGATGGCACTAGGTTTGGCTTTAGACCTATCATTTTTGTGATACGATAATTTAGCCACAATGTCAATCTATGCAAGTTTTATAATATTTTCTCGGAATCCACCATTCATTCGCTTTATAGTCTAGACTATAATATATTATATTATGTTGTAGTTTTGTACAAAAGCTGAAAAAATCATTGGCACCGATGAAAATACTTTACTTAATATTTTGAGTTTTAAAATGCATGCCATGTTTAACCATTGAAAATTAAAAAAAATAAAAAAAATCAGATGGAAATCGCGTGAGACGTATTTTTGGTTATTAGGAGGATTTTGAGAGGATCGAAATGGGAATAGTACCATGAGTTGAAAAATTTATCGAGACACGTGTGAGCGTTTGAATTTTGAAAATCGGCTGGTAACTTTTTTTGGAATTTTGAAAGAGAAGTACATTCGAGTTGGAATTTTCAAAATAGGTCAATAAATTTTTCAAAAATTTTGAAGAAGAGATTTTTATTTCAGTTTTTTTTTTCGTAAATTTTTGTATTCATTTTCAATGCTCCGATTCTTGCGGGGACTGCGAAATCTGTGAATTTTTGCATAAAGCAGTAACATGGTTTGTTCAGTCAACGTTAGTTGCTAAAAGGTCGCTTTGCGGCTCTAAAGTAAGCAAGTCTGTTGAAATATATAATTCATGCTTATTTACTTTGACGGCTCATCCTTGGCACGGTTTAAACACTACATAGCTTAGCTTGTGAATTTCCTAACCTGCCGGGGTAGGCTTACCAAATAATTTTGTATAAGCTTAGTGCCAATATACCTACAGCCTGAAAACTTATTAATATCTCACTATCTAAATTTCGGTTCGAAGATACGAGTTACTCGTATCAATTAATTATGTTACTATATATCTCGCTTGGCATAACTAATCCAAGTATTTAGTTAATAATTCTAAAAGATGTATCCACATACCTTTAGTGCTGTGATTCAATTACATTATAACTTTATTAAAATGTACAAGTCAAGAGTTTACAGCATTATTGTGAGCCTGAAGCAAATGAGCAATTTAACGTCTCAACTCTCAACAAAACCGTAATGTTGCAAATGGCGCTGACGCCTTTTTGTGACACAGTTCGTGCCTCGAAAACCACCAAATATTTTCCTAAACAAATCTTTCGTAATATTATTTCTTATCAGAATGTTAAGTATTTCGCTACGAGTCCAAAGCAATGGTAACTTTAATAACACCAAAATTATTTTCATAATAATGAACACTTTTATAAAACTGGGAGTTAATATTATTTTTATTATTCCGGCAACGGCGTTGAAAACTGTTATGGTTTAAGTGTAATGTTTTATTTGTTTTACCTATTGTTTTTAAGGTTACTGTATGTTTTCAGAATAAAGTAAAATAAAAAAAATAAAAAATAAAAATAAACATTTTTCCTAAGGTTCTATTACGAGTATGACTTATAACTCCAGTAAGCTCAAAATGAATCGGCGTCTTGAGGATTCTTTGGTATACCTCGAGAAATATTTTAACTTAAAATATTCCCATATCAGCCCACTTTGCGAGTTTTTTTATACGAGACAGAATTTATGTGTAGAAAATAGATTCTCGAACCTTCGGAATTCGTTCCATATTGGAGAATAGAGCGTGAGGAAAATTTAATTATCATTCTGACCGCTGGGCATCCGTCATTGTTATTCGACTTGCGTTCGTCTGGCGACCGATGACGTAAGGGTGGAATATATCGATGCAGATCGATGACCTCGATGCTGTTTGTCTAGACTTGTATAAATTTAAAGGTAGTACAAAATCTAAAAATAATACTGATCGAATATAATACCTGTAAAATGTACGCGCAAGTTGATTTGTAGGTAGCTAACTAAATGACTATTAAAAATATTTAAGGCTCTGTCACAGCGTAAAATCGGCAAAACTGAGTGAAAAATTAATACGTTGTTTTATTAAGCAGCCATTGACACACCTCAAAACACAATTTAAATTAATCTCTGCATACAAAAGAAAATATGTGTGGCAGCTCCGACGCACGACTGGACTTTACTCTTTACGAACGATTATAAAATATATAGATTAGTAAATGAGGGTAAATGAACGCCTTTTTTATATCACTGAAAGCATACTTGATATATTTATTCATATTAAGTAATTATATTAATTTATATTCATCAAAATACATTACATAGTCATGGAAACATAAACAAGTGTTACCATGGAAACATAAAGTCAATAACGTAACGGAGAAAGTTTGATTTTACTCCCTATAAATTTTCAGACCCCGGGCTTATATTATATGAAAATCGATTCTTAAGGAGGTAAACTCCAAAAACCTTTATTTAATTTTTCTCCTTTTTTCAATTTCTAAATCAAATACATTGAAGGACTATATTTAATGAACAGTAAGTAAATAAGTAAGTAAGTAACTACTTAAATATTTTTTTTTTACAAAATAAAATATGACCTAATTCCATATTTTGCGACGTGCGCTTGCTCGATTTCACTCCCGCGCGCCTGTATTTGATCTCGTGAACTAAGAGCGCCCTAAGTAGATAAGTAATAATGGTGATCGCAAGGTCACTGTAAAAACTTGCCAGCTGTATTTACATAATACTACGTAAGGAACCATGGTAAATTCGTCACATAAAGTCAATAATTACTTACTCAATAATAGTAATAATTGTTTTGATTCTCTTCAACAAATGCTAAACTTAACAAACAAGAATAAAATCGCGTTAGGGTAAACTTTCGAGGATGGTCGGTTAAATTTCTAGGAATACAAACAGTTATCTAAAAAGGCCAAAACAAATAGAGGGGAGACATTGCGAGAACAGTCACCTTCATTTTGTTTGAATAAATTATTGTTCTTTTAAACTTTATTAATGTTGTTTTAACAAAGACTGAAGTTTTGCAATCAGGGAACATTAATGATGTAAATGGTGGACGTTTCCACTTTCCAAGTCTTATTTTGGCCTTAATTTGTTGTTACCTTATTTCTTGTAAGTTACTGCTTAAAAATAATATATTGTACCAAGTACACTGGCTCAGCGTGTTGGTCCAAAGAATTGGTACAACGAGCACTTCCCGTGTGTGAAAAATTATAGACGGGCCCTGCCAAACAAAAGAAGATTTATTTTACTAAATCCATCTAGTCTGAAAAGCGGGACAGCGTTATGGCGGGAACAAGGACAGGCTTTTACAGGTGGGGGGCACACACCACAAGTCGGACGCCCAACTTTTTTCTATTAAAGGGCCCATCTAGTACCTACATATATATATATCGATGGACCATATTGTGTACACAGGATAGAGTTTTCATTGGGCCACCCTTTAACAAAAAGGCAAAGATCTCGTAACATCTTTAGGCACTGTTTGTGATGGCCGTAACTGGTCATTGTTTGTATCAATTATGGTTTTGAGACCGTGGAAATCCCTGCTAGAGACACGCAGATGTCGGTCATTTGTTATTCAAATTCGTACAGACGCTACGCTTCTCAAACGCACCCTGACATCTCAATGAATATGTAAAAACGATTATGGAAAACTTTTGAATAATATTATGGGACTCATTTTTTTGTTTGGATTTTATGTGAGTTTTATGAAAATCTAATTTTTAACACCACTCCAAACGTAAATTCTTGCATGAATTGTACAATTAAATTGTTAAAACAGAGTTGGATATTTGGGGATAGTATATTAGTTAGATACTTACTATCTTTTATTTCCTGAATTTACAAATATTTGTTTTGTATTGCAAAAACGTTTTTTTTAAATAATCTTAAGTATAGGTACCTTAACTGTTGAGTTCGCAAAGAGCGATCTGGTTTGCAAAATATCGCATAGGTACTTAAAAAAGAAAAAGACGTGCAATAATAAAATAACTAAAAAAAGATTTCTACTACTTACCAAAAAGTTGCTTTTAGTTAGGAACATGTTTAAGTTTATATTTCAACGAAAACACTTGATAAACTTTTCCCAATTCCAGAATTCATTTATTTCCCAGCTCTTCCTAATTGATTTATATTGCCCCCTGTTGAACTAACGTTTTAACTAACTATTTTCCTTACGTATATTTTTCTACAATTTGTCTTTAATTAAAGCCTCGCGCAAGCTTAAACAGACAGGCTTTTTTCCGTCTATTGTCGTTGTCCGCAGGCTGTTTTCGAGATTTCATTTTATTTGACCGGCCGCGACCCGATTGATGAATACGGGCTGATGACAAATCTAACCTGCTTTTGTGACCGAGTACATAATATAATAGTATTAATATAAGAGGGGATACTTCATTGAATAGCAGTCCCATTTATAGTTATGTAATAACTAGGTCTAAGGACTGAAGCAGTAACCGAAATAAGGGGCTTAAACACTGTTTTTTGAAACAGTTATAAAACAGAAACACTTATAACGGAACCAGAAACGATACTGTAACCCAAGCAATCTGTAACCGTTTATTTCTGTTAATAAGTGTTTTTATCTGTCCCTAATAGGTATATGCCCTAACAAACTGCACGGTGTGACAACGCGTTCTTCTCACTTCATTGGACTTTACACACACTGACACAACATGGCCATGTTTTTCTTATAACAATTGCAACCATCGCTGCTTTCACCTTATGTTCAAATTTGAACACGCGTCAACAGTAAATTTGGCCACGTCGCTATTTCGGTTACACTTTAAAACACTTTCATTTCTGGTACAGATACGTTTCTGTTACAGAAATATAAGTGTTTCGGGTTAACAGAATTAAAAACACATTCGAAAGGGTTACAGTTTCGATTCTGTTACACTTTCATTCTGTAACACTTATATTTCTGTAACCTTTATATAGTACATTACTGCAGCGGCCAGCAAAACAGGCATTGAAAGACGAACGTGTAAACGTGTAACGTGTGGACCGAGGCGAAGCCGAGGCACACTTACGTAAGTCCATCAATGCATAGTTGTGGCCAAGGCTTGTATAGTACTTTTCTCAAAAAATTTCGGAAATTAAAACTAAGTAGTACCTAGACAGAACTTTTTATTTAAAAATATTTTTCTTTCGATTTTGGCGGTAACAAGTTTTCTATTACGGCTCTTGCTGCCTCTTGAATTTCAGATGGCGTTAAAGTAAGTTCATCACACTCATTGTCTTCATTTGAACTCATTTTGTCAAATACATTTCAAAATCAATAACGAACAACGAACAACAATAATTTTTCCCGCGTTACAGTGTTCATTTGTGTTTTTTTTTGCAATAAACAGTTTCTATTTGCAAGCTAGTTCGAAATTTAAACAAAACCTTTGATAAGTTACCTCCTTGGTTGCCATGTTTCGGAGTAAAAGATCGTTCCATTTACACGACAGATATGGATTTTCATACAACTTTTGCCGGCCGCTGCTCGCATGTATTTGGCCAGTACGGCAATTTCGATTTATCTCGAAGAAGGTTGTCAAAATAATGCTCAAATTTCAAAGCATGTTTGAGAAAAATCTGTTTTTCAGTCCCTGACTAGGACATAGGGCAATAATATACTTCCACTAGTACCAGAATTGCCATAGTAATTGTTAGTATTCTGAGCCTGAACTAAGTAATCACTTACTTACTTAAAATTAAACGGCCGATTTTTTCACATCCATAATAGCCAAGTAATAGAATAGAATTGAATTCGCATCCAACATAGGCATAGGTATATTATATTAGGTATCATCATGTTGGACATAGGTAGGTATAGTAATAACAGTGCGTCAAATATATAGTTTGTGAGGTTGTAGGGGGTAATCTCTGGATCTACTATACCGATTTTGAAAATTCTGGTACCAATAGAAAGCCACATTATTTTTTAGTGTCATAGACTATATATATTATCCCGAAAAATTAAGCAGTTCCCGTGGGAATTTAAAACTTATTTCACGCGAATGAAATCGCGGGCATCTGCTAGCCTAAACATAAAATGAATACGTTTGATGTTCCAGGGGAAAGCTTTGTTATTTATGCACTTATTTATTTGAATAGAAAGATTTCAATATTGGAGAGCACCTACATTTATTGCGGCAAGAACATAAACTCAAGAAGAACCTAGTCCACGTTTTAGTACCAGTAGCCACGTAAATAATGAAATATTTTCACGCCAAGCCGTACGCAGACGTCTATGTTAATGGAAAACAATCGTGTTTTATTAGACTCGTAAGGTTTGATGGCCATATAAAAGTGTTCACCTCAAGGAAAGGGTCCTGCCTTCACGATTATAGAGGGTTTCTGTACTTAAGACGCCCTTTATAGGCTAGTCGCAAAAAATCAGCCCCACTTTCATCCAATATTGAACCTAATCTCCAAGATGGAGATAACGTCAGTGGATTCATCGTCAAGAGTGGGTTAAGGATAAGGTCTCGCTGTTTTATCTATTGATCGATCTTGTGAAAGGAAGTCGAAATTAGTTCGTAAAAATTTAGCTCAGCAGTTTTATTTTTAATCGAGTTCACTTTGAAATTAGTAGAATTTACTTTTAAAACTTTATGCTCAATGTGACTTGTATGTACTGAAATAGAGTACAAATACTTAATTCTTCACATTTTATTCATTTTAGTGTATTTTGTGTATAAAACTGGTATACCATACCTATGATAAATTGAATATCGTGAATATATTATACATATTTTGAGTAGGTTATGCACTGGTTGTCAAAGTTAGAACACGCTTAAGTTAAGATGTTAGTCATTCTATTTGTTAAAAAAATCTGCAAAACTGGTTACCTATAGTGGCTATTCTGCGGAAATATTAAGAAGATTCTTGAGTTGATTATAGTTATTAATTTTTATTTTTCTAGTGTGGAGTGGAATAGTGAAGTTGGAACGTAGTGATAAATACTTATTTTACACTCGTTAAATAACTTCTGTTGGATAGCTAGTTGAAAAGTGCGGGGAGCGATAAAAGTCACTTGAGTTTGTGTCCTTTATTTTGCTTTGGAAACAGACTTTGTTTAATTAAAAGGAGTATTAATTTTACTTATGCACAAGAACTAAAAAATTTCATATTCCTTATCATGTTTAGCTAGAAAAAAAATGTATACTTTACACACCGGCAAAGACGTACCCCCAAGCGATTTAGGGTTCCGGTACGGTGCCGTGTAGAGACGGACTAGGGGTTTAATATAACTGCCATACCCCTTTTTTTTTGGTTACGGGGGGGAAATCTCCTTGAGATATCCAATCTCCCGGGGTAGAGATCGGGTTATGTGGGATTTCTACCCACTAAAACCCCCTCGGTGGCCACCCTCTGCGTGTAATGAGAAGCTCCGGGAACTCTTAAGAACATACGCCGGGGCTTCTCTGCGCGCGACGCCCGTTGGGCTCGTCCGCGATGTTATCCCCTATTCCATTTTGCACGGCAGCTTGAGCCACGGCAAGCTGTCGTCTTCCCAGGGTTGCTGTTTGTTATGAAGGAAGAGCAGCCGGAGCCCCCATTCCAGCCGCTCGCAACCCCGAGGTCCCTTCACCCGGGACTATTGGACGGTCGGACCAGAGCGTTGGCCAGTGCCAACCTGATGCCTCCGTCTCCGAGCGGGATCGGTTCGGTCTCGGTCTCGCTCAGCGGCCTCCTTCTTGGACATGACAAGGTCACAGAAGGAGACCACTGCCCTCCATGTTTCATTTTGCGCCAGCATTGCTGCTATAACAGCTGGCGGCGACAGGTCTCTTCCCACGTGGCAGGCTAATATGCAGCGCTCGGGTTCCCAGGCAGGGCACTCCTCGAGTGTGTGCTGTGCGGAATCCCGGTCATTGTCACAGTGGTGACATCGTGGTGTTGCTTCCCGACCGATCCGGCACAGGTACTCACCGAAACAGCCGTGTCCGGTAAGTACCTGTGTCAGTCTGAAGGTTACGTTGCCATAGTCCCTCCCCAGCCAGGCCTCAAGGTTTGGCAAGATGGCCCCGACAGTGCGTTGGCGTGCATTCCTTTCCTCTTCCAAGCACTTACGCCACTTCACTAGTGCCTGTCGGTGCGCTTGCAGACGCAAAGTCCCGACGTCTTATCCATCCAAGCTCTGGCGTACTGCACGGGTCTGGGTATACACCCTTGCGTCCATTTCCCCCCGTATTTCTAAGGGTGGGGTTCGAGCCAAGACAGTGGCCGCCTCAAATGATATCGTGCGATATCCTCGTGCAACTCTTATAGCCACTTTTCGCTGTACACTATGAAGCTTCGCCCTGAGGCGCTGGACACTAGAGAGCCTATGCGACCTTACAGGCGCCCCATAGAGGGCTATTGATCTAATAACGCCGGCATATAACCGACGAACCCCTTCCTGAGGCCCCCCCAGGTTAGGCAGCAGCCCCTGCATAGCACCGGCTACTTTTTGAATTCTAGGGACCAGGCGCTCGAAATGTTCTTCAAACTGCCATACCCCTAACAGGTTAGCCCGCTACCGTCATAGACTGCATCATCGCTTACCATCAGGTAAGATCGTAGTCAAGAACTAACTTGTATTGGAATAAAAAAACATACCACTGTTACAAACATAGGTAAGTTTTAGGGGTTTAATGATTAAAATTATTATCTATAAGGATTAACAGAAAATTTGGCCGAATACACACATGCGAGGTTCAGGTAAAATTTGCATACTAGAAACTAGTTGAAAAGTTACAACAAATTTATCGCTGCCGGTTTTGTCGAGAAAGTTACGGGTCAAGGGCCTTGGATCTTCGTAACATTCCAAGAAAGTTAGGGGATATCGGCGCATCGGATCACTAGCTAATCGTTCTGGAGGAACGGGAAGTTTTATTACTAGTTTGCAGGTAGATCGCATTAAAGTGCTTCCTAGTTTTGCATCTCAAGTTGTTTATCAGGAACTTCAGGAACGTTAAGGTAGCTGTCTACGTTACTAATTATGTAACCTCGTGCAAATAAGGCTATTGCGATGGGAAGATAAACGATACCTTGAACCTCTCTACAGAATATCGCCAAGGAAGAAAAATTACTGGTACTCCTCTATTGATTTGATAAGAGCTCTAGGATAAATAATAATAGTATAACTAGGATAATTATAGTTATCCTGTTATTATTTAAATTTCTTCCCGAAACTCGATCTCCATTAACAGTAACTTTTGTTTGCAAATAATTCGAATTAACTAGCTTACAGATTTCTTTGAAATAAATATCGTAGAAACAACGTATCGTAATCGTATCGTATAAAATTGTGTAGGTACATACCTACACGCAATTTTGTCCGTGTCCGCGCTAAAATATAACTTGCTCGTTAGAATTTTTCATAACAATTTTGAGTACGACTCTGCTGAACCACAGGCCTCATCGTTCTCTCAACTGTTTTTATTTGATAATATTAATAATAATTAAGGGTAATTGGTATTACGAGATCACGTTATACGTTTCATTTTTTTTTTCATTACGTTTCATTGACGCTTGTCAACAAATAAAAATAATTATTAACAAAACATACATTTCCTTTTCTTATTATAGTGACAGAGGTACTAAAATGGCATTCATGTAGGATAACAAGATTATTATTAGGCATGGATAAAATGGAACGTCAAAATGGAGTAGTGCCTAAAAGAGGAAATTAGATGTTCAAGATTTAAACAATGAACGTATTGTTTTTTTAGACACTTTAACCTTGACCTTTTTCGGAATAATTAATCCATAATAATTTCGGTTTTAATTTTTAAACCTTACTGTAAAAACGGAAATGCTGCACATTGTCCCGAATCGGAGGGCAGTTTCTGGTCATGTCATTTTGGATTATGTTAATGACTTAATGATTCATAAATTGTATTAATGTTAGTTACTTTGTAAAGCATGTCAGCAATGACTGAACTTGAATTGAATTGAATTGAATTGTGTAACTAGATACCCACTCCAAGATGAACAAACTTGGTAATAAGCTTTCGGTAAAACTTAATCCAAGACTGCAAAAGACTTGAGCGATCCGATACCGCAAGTTAAAGAGAAGAAACTTATAAAGTTATAATTATTTAGGTATACAGGTACTTACTAGCATCTCTGATTCGGCTAGTTCTGGAGCGCATTCTTTCAAATTTTTGAACGAACGAACGCCTCGAAAGTCAACTAGTCTTCGTAAGTGCCGTATAGTTTATGAGAGCTAAGTGCTATGAAGTTGGCATATTTAAGTACCTACCTGGATATTATATTAATCATACTTTTCATAAACATTTTCAGTTTCAGTTCTGTTAGTATTTAGAGTCAAACAATCTTTAGGAAGGTTCCTGAAACTCTTGATTTTGAGAAACTGGAATAAAGAGGAAGAAACAGTAAAAACTAAATTGTTTTAATGTGTTTCTTTTTAATTGTTATTGGGTATCTTTTGAAGTTATTTAAACAGGCCTGTTCTAAGGTTTGAAGATAATTCGATCATCATTTAAGGGTGTCATTATAGATTTATTCATGTGACTAATGTAACAATTTCAACTAAAATGCCTATAGTCGAAGAATTTTCCCTTTTCCGGAAATAAAAAGTGCCCTGGCCGCTCGTACGAAACTTTTTGAATAAATCTTGCACCGCTGACAGGGGACTAAACCAATAGCGTCGATTGTAAAGTGTCCACTTTAATTCGTTGTATCTGCTTTGTTTTATTTTTAAAAAGGATGGTTTTAGTGATTTACTGTAAAGAACGACGAGTGAACGAATTTGAATAGGCCGCCAATTTGGAATAATACTTTACTTTCTTTACCAGCTGTTATAAAATAAAATCGTTGGATTCTCATTGTTGTTATCACACCACCATTTGCAACTGAAAGTAATTTTAATAAAAAAAACTTCAAAACTTTTTGTTGGCTTGAGGGGAATGGGAGAGGATCACGAAGAGCATACTTAAGGAAACCCTCTGTGGGATGCTCCAGATTTGACGAAAGCTACCAAAATACCCGATGATATACGCGTAAAATAGCGCTATGCGTGACAACTTCTAGTGTCGGAGATCGAATCCTCTTTGGGTCACTGAAACTGTGAAGTAAGTTGAAAATGTAAGTTGGCAATGTTCTAAAACTGAAGTTACATTTCTAATTCAGAGTAATAACGTAAGCACAGACACATTAATTATACGGACAAGTGTTAAACACCCAACAATGTGAGTCGAACTGCTAGTACAGTAATATATATAGCTTAATATAAGGTTATTTAACTGGGAAGCACGCTGGCTCGCCCTGCATTTGTCCGGGTGACGGAGGTTGTCACGGCGGTCATTACGCCTCGGAAATAGGCACTTTTCCCCTCGTTAGTAACTCGTTCGCTGTTTTAGCCCTGACACTATCAAAAACTATACATAGTTGGCTTTAGCGATTCCTATATGTTGAAATTACAGTTAACAGACATGTGAAATGGTAAAAAAGATAGGCATGCATACTGTTATATTAATGTTGGCATGTCTTAATTATCATAGAATCCATTGCGATCAGTCACTTCCATCAGTTGAGATTGCAGTCAAGGGCTAACTGTAGTAAAATAAAAAGGTAACTGTAGTAAGTTTTGTATATGTTAGATAATACTAACTATTATCTAACATGTACAAAAATACCCCAGCAAAATGATGAGTACCTAGGTTCAGTAACTACCGACTAGGTGCCAAGTTACCAACATTAAAGGGTAATAGAAGTTTTTCAAATGTCTGTAAATGGCCAAAGTCGCGTGCATCTGCTACTTGACAATAAACGGTTGTAGTCCAATTGAAAATCTGCTGGCGCTAATGGCGACCTTTTCTAAAACCACAATGTGTTCCGAACAAACTGGTAAATTCGCTTCAAAGAAATGGACTTTTGTTCCGTAAACATAAGGACCAGTTCTTCGATTGCATCTTGAGACCTTTCATCGTCTGACGCTTCCGTCTTAATTAATGTTCCGTACAGCACAAAGCTTGCATTGTTTTTTTTGTGCCTGTACTGTACGCTTATTGCAGGAGTTTTAATTTCTGTAGTATTAATTATGGGGGTGTTGGCGATTATGAACCGTAATTGCTGGCTTTGTTATGATTCACAAGCGGAAGAGGATTAAGTTTCAAATAACGTGGTATTGCAGGAGCACTGCTAAGAAGAAGGAGTCTACAGTCTATAAAACACGCTATTGTCAACCTGAAAAGTTAAAACTGCCTTTGAATAGTTTTTCTCACTAATAAGAATTCTTTCATATTAAACAATAATTTGACCTGCTGTTTCGGTAATACTCAAGAGAAAAAATATGTACTTACTGTACTTATATGTGTTAATAAGTTAGAAACTGTGCAGAAAAAAAACCTGATTAAGAGGCCGATACGGCCGAGGCTCCTATACGGATTAGACTTTTAGAAAATTTGCAGTCACGTTGCATAAAACCAGGTTTCAAATAGACGAATTGGAGGACTTCTGCTCGGTAAAAATAAACCAAGACACAATAGCAAGGATACAAGAGTTACCGATGTTTCGGACCGTTTCGGACAATCCGTCATACAGCTGTGACAACCGAAAGAAATCCAATAAAAGAGACATTCCAATGCCACTGGCGTCTCATCCCAAACCGGTTAAACCGAAATCCAAGATGGCCGGCGTGGCCGGAATACAATATTTACATTGACATTTCCACGTTGGAACTGGTTCGCGGTGTTTCGGTTAATGCGGGGCACGTGACCTTCACCTTGATCACGCAGGTGTATTGGATGAGTACAGGACGGGATTTTTTTAACGATTATAAGTGCGAGCCAATAGTGCCCTGACGTAGTTAGTTAGTAAGGATACTTTTCGTTCGTTTTTAGCGTTCCGTGGTAAATCATGGAACCTTTTAGTTTCGTCCAATCCGTTTGTCTCTCTGTAAGAGGTCTAAGGTGGCGAAACGCGAGCATCGAAAAAATATCAAGCCCATCTTGTGGTGTAAGAGATGTTTAATTTTGAAGGGGGAATATGGTGGTTTGAAATCCATACTAAGTAATATCATAAATGCGAAAGTGTGTCTGTCTGTCTGTCTGCTACGCTTTCACGGCCCATCTGTTCAACCGATTTGGATGAAATTGTGGTAGGTTACATCCCGGGGAAGGACATAGGCTACTTTTTATCCCGGAAAATGAAAGAGTTCCCGCGGGAATTAAAAACCCTTAATTCACGCGGACGAAGTCGTGGGCATCATCTAGTAAACATAAACAGGAGTATTCCGGTAGGGTAGTAACTAGCCACAGGCGAAACCTTCTACTAGACCAGACCAGAGTAATTTAGTACTAGAAAAAATTTCCTGGCAATACCTACCTGTCTATTTTTAGTCATGTTTCTTTATACTTAGGTAGGTATATTATCCTGTTTTTGTGTTTGTGATTATCAAATTGGTATTTAATTATTTTATAACGTTTATAGCTAGCTACTCGCCAATAAACTTCTTGTCAAACTAGATACCAAGTTGAGTTCTTTTGAGAAATTAATAAAAATACGACGCTGGGGAATGAGATATAGGTACCTACTGCATTACGATTGCGCTGGCATTTAAGTAGTATCTACTTAATTGAATTCAGTCCTAGTTTTTAAAACGATGCAAGTAACTACTTAAACGAGTAAGTAGGTATCTAATTATTGTTATTATACTTACTTTACAAAAAAAGCGCGACAGTATTAACTAGGTATTAACGTCATACCGAATGTGCGCGTACGCGTGTTCGATTTGTTATACAGCGCGCCTAAATATTTTCCTGTTCGATCGCGTCAAAGTTAACTGCAATTTGTACGGAATTGAAAAAGTGACGCCGTCTGTCATCTATGATGAAGCGCCATACACATCGTAGTTAACATTAACGTGATCGGAATTCGAATAGGTAGGCTTATATGAAACAGAGAATATCAGTCGGACCCTGGTCGGTAACTACATAGGTGACAGCTTTGGAGATCTAACTTTAGCATTTTTATTTCCTCCGTGCCTTACAGAGCACGTTAAGCTGTCGGTCCTGGTTATTTTCACTATTACATCTGATAATATTCGTCAAACCTAAGAGTCGAAATCTCGTTCTATTAGACGAGTCGAATGCGGTAAGATCAACGCAAACTTCGCAATGTGAACGTATTTAAAGAGTTCATTGCGCTACAATTGCTAGAATCTACCTAAAGAGAAAAGTAGAATAGGACAAAATCGGAATAGGACGGTAAATTCGACACGACCGGAAAGAGATCAGGCATTGGACCGACAATATTTACGTGCTCTTCGAGGCACGGGAGTGAAAACGATAGTATATTTATAAGAGAGCAATAAATTACCTATATTACATAAAATAGCAATAAAAATAATTGTGAGCTGTTGGTGGGTAAAATGAAAGGAGCGTCTAACTAAAATAGTTAATTATTTTCGTCTCTTTATATAGTTACTTAATGCTAAGAAGTGACAAAAAATACTCCAACTAGCTAAAGCCGGGAAAACCTTTGAAATTGAACGTGTATACTATTCCTGTGAGGCTGTATTGGATTCAAGAATTAAGGTTGTTCCGTGATCCTATAGGAAATCGCGCTTACAATTTGACCTCGTTCGATATTTTGCCTCAAAATTCTGCAATATTTAACTTGCTTCTATGCTGATTAACCGATATTCAGGGCTGCCAATTCTTTCCTGTCGTTCCAATCATTTGAGTACCGTTATTGATAGAAATTTAATTGAATTGTTACAAGTTTTGAAATTAAAAGCTTACATAATTATTTGCTTTTTCATGGATTTCAATTTTCATCCAATAAAGTTGCCGAGTGTTTCGCCGCCCACGCCGTCACGCGTGATGTATGTTTCAGGCTTTGCCGAACTGAGTGACGACTTACTTGATTTCACGTACTTATTTGGTCAAGAGGTTTCCATACGTATGAGTACCTAAACTAGATGATACCCGCGACTTTGAATTAAGTTTAATTCCCGGGGAACTCTTAAACTTTCCGGGATAAAAGGTAGCCTATGTGTTATTCCAGACGATAATCTATCTCTGTGCCCATCCAGATCCGTTAAGTCGTTCTAGCGAGATTGAGTAACAAACATCCACCCATACTTCCATCTATCCATCCAAACTTTTGCATTTATAATATTACTTAGTACTTGCTACTAAGGTATAAATGGAGATAAAATATCGGTACGAAATTCGGTACTGGTTGTATTGAATAACAATGACTGCTAACACAATAATCGACTGCAACGTTAAAACCTTTTCGGGCGTTCGTTAGCAGCTGACCACGTGTTTCCCGAATTAATACGTAAACAAACAAAGCTAACCCAAAAATAAACCGCGGTTTGCGTTCAAAAACGTTCGCAGCTGTTGTCGCGCTGATTGAGCGTGAAAAGATGGAACAGGCGATGACAGCGAGCATTTTAGACAAGGTTTACCCTCTAATAATTTAACTGGAAGACGAAGATTGAAGGTCATGTCCTACTTCTTAGCTATTTGGAATGATTCAGTAAAATCTGAGGCAATCGAGATCAATACTAATATCATAATTGCGAAAATGTCTTTTTGTCTGGAACATTTTAACTTTATATAAGCTTAACTGATTTTGACGAAAGTTGGTACAAATAGCTTGAATCCCGAGGATGGATAAAGGCTAGTGTTATCTAGGAAAGTTCCGATGGGATTTAAAATTAAAACTACACAGACGAAGACGCATCACCTCGAGAACATAAATCCATATATCTGTCACCGTAAGATTGTAAAAACCGTTAGATTATAATCTAACTCGCGAAATTGTAAACTGTCGAAAGATTGTGAACCGTTCAATGTTCTGAGTGTCAATTTTTGAAATATTCATTGTATTTACGATTTCTTGTCTGTTTCTTGTAGGTTAGGTTAGGGTTCGACATAAATAATCAGGTAGTGCCCGGCCGCAGGCCGCAGGCCGGTTAATAAACCTAACAGATTACAATCTACCGGAAAATAATGCGTTAAATTGTAATCTTTCGCACTTTGCGATTTCGCGACTTAGATTATAATCTAACGGGTTTTAAAATCTTACGGTGACATATCTATACTCCATACTAATATTATAAATGCGAAAGTGTGCCTGTCTGTCCGTCTGTCTGTCTATCTGCTACACTTTCACATCTCATCTGTTCAACCGATTTTGCTGAAATTTGGTACAGGGATAAGTTGTATCCCGCGGAACAACATAGGCTTCTTTTTATCCCGGAAAATTCACGAGTTTCCGCGGGCATCAAAAAAATAGTCTCTTCAACCGATTTTGATGAAATTTATTATAGGGATAGTTTGTATCCAGGAGAAGGACATAGGCTACTTTTACACTGGAAAATTAAAGAGTTCCCGCGGGATACAAATCACCTTAATCGTCGCGGGCGATTCGCGGGCATCAGCTAGTACTTAAATAAAAGTTACTTACCCAAAAAAAAGTCTTACCTCCATAAAATTGGGTCTAGTAGATAGGTATCATAGGTATTATACCTAAACAAGCTTAACTATCTGGTAAAAAGAGTTCTTTATAATGTGAAAAGGGCAGCTTATAAATGGAGAGTTTTACTTAATACCATTATCGCAGTGAGCGTATAATAATTTTACTTACATATAATATTGAAGGCAATCTTGTTTTTCCGGTCCTCGGTGTATCACAAATTGTCAGATATCCAGTTTTAAGCATCTATATAATCTACAGATGTTCCAACTTGTCAGCTGACTAAAAACTAGTAAATAATAAAAAAAATAAGCTAGGTTTGTTAAGTAAGTAAGTAGACCGATCAACTTATAGTTACTAATTTCTGACATGCATCTGTAGCTTCTGAGAGCCGACACCTTCACAACATAAAAAAATAAAATTCAATTATGTGGGTAAAGTCTAGTACGTACGTCTATGCTTGCGTACGTGGCAGCGGCCAGCGCGTGGCAGGAAATATGTATGTGACTTGTGTTTTTTTTTCAAATCTACCTTTAATTATAATTACTTTGTATTTTGTAATACGAATATCCCATCAAAAACATAAATGTAAAATGAGAGCCAAGTTCAAAATTGTGATATTTATGCCTTGGTTGTTGACTTCAGCGACAAAAGAAGTGAGATCTAAATGGGTGCCAAGTTCAATGGTCAGTCCTGAAATGTATTTATAACAACATATAATATTTTATAACAGCTTAAAATATCATTTCTTCTTATAACTTAGTATAAAATGTTGAAGACTAAGGCTTTGGCTTGGCTAGTTTTCATATGAGAACGTCATGCTTACAGAGCATAAGACGTGATGGTGATAATTAACTACGATATCTTAAAACTAAAGCTACGAGGGTTCCAAACGTGCCCTGGTCTGAGAAGAGCCCGCAATAAACTCCGCTTTTTTTTATTATCACCATCTCACAAATATTTGAAATTATATATGTGTGTTGGAATATAGCAAAAATACTAGTCTATGATATAAAAGTCTGTAATGACACAATATAATAGTTGTCTATGGACGTAGTTCATAGTTCATTCCTTCAGTCACTCTCATACACTCTCATACATTCTTCTCACTCACTTAAACAATCATTCGCCATTCATTTGCTCTTTGCTGTAGCCTGTACAATATTTTTATTATTAAACAGACAGTCGTACAGTGCAGACGTCTTTTCTTTTCCCTGCGAGCTCATATACCAACAATATGTACTGTATGTATAATATAACATTACATAATCAGCCGCTGTAACGATTCATACCCATGCCTTGCTATCATTCAAATAATCCTTTACACTGTTATAGGACTTTTCTACTAGTTTAGTTTACGTTTTACATTAGTAGGTACTTATTATTCGGTGTAAGGTCAGTGTGTCACCCACCAGTAATTCTATTGTACGGCTCATTGTACAAGATAATTAAAGACGAGAATTCTCAAGAAAAATATATAGTATACCTAGAGTTACACTGACATTGACAGATTACATCTATGGTCAGACTACCTCTACAGCACATTTCTACATCTCATCAATTTTGATTGCAAAAGTTCAAAATCAAAAGTTTTTTGTGAAACATTGAAAACAAGCACGGTAAACAGTCGATATCACTAAAACCACTATAAACAATGAATACAAATCACAATGACTGACAGCTTGAACTGACGACTTCAAATACGTTTCTTCTTCTTTTCTGTCAATGACGTTTCGTTGCACAAAATGTATGAATACGAAGGTAAGGTTTTAATGCTACTATATTATTATTCATGGTTATTTACATTAAAATAATAATTATGTGTCATTTTCAATAGTTATGGAGTTACTACCACCGCTTAAAGCAGTATTGTTTCAAAATAACGGTTGAATGTCACGTACTTTGACGTCCTTAAAATAATGATAACACTACAACATAAACGTCAACAATATTAAAATAATACGGCTTTAAGCAATGGTAGTATGCCCCGTGTCAGAGTTTTGATCTATACCTAGGGTAGATCATAAAAATGACGATTTTTGTACGTTTATATCTAAATAACCATTTGAGGTGTGCTTATGAAATTTGGAGCACATATGTATCTCACGGGTCTCAATATATGCGCCAAATTTGACATGTTTATGTGAAATATTTTTTGAGTTTTGAGGGGGTCAAAAGTGACCCCAAATGGTTCGTGTAATATTACACACGGTGCTGCTCGCCAGTTTTTTTGAACTTTGGCTGGACACGCTTCCGCGTGTCTTGAACCTCAGATTGTTATGAGCGAAAAACAGAGATAAGGCCCTTGGTTTGTAGACAATAACAATGACATTTATAAAGAATCATCACAGACTATACACAGATACTTTGGCTATGGAGGTAGGAACTTAGTGTCGTAAAACCGTAACGATACGCACTAGTGTAATCTGTGGGTGTAATAGAAGTTAAAATAAGTAAGTTCATTTTGATTTTATTTTTAATTTTATTTTTAATTTTATTAGGTGTAAGTGATGGTCCGTGACGTCGTGACCCTTGGGCCCCTCCTGAAAATCAGCGTTGCAGTATGTTAGGTAGGTATATACCTATCTCTCATGCTGTGGCACGGGCTGAGGAGGTGGCCCATTGACCGCACGTTTAATAATTTAAGTTTAATTTGTATCTGTATAAGTTTAGTTATGCTAAGTATTGTAGTGCTGGTCAATAAACTTTTATTTATTTATTTATTTAGTAAAATTAATTTAACCTAACTTCTCAGACAGTGCGTAATTGGTAGCCTCGTAGCTTTAGTTTCAAGATACCGTAATTAATATCATCACCACGTCGGAACTCTTTTACATTACTATTTATTTACGTTGAAAAAGTAACTTCAATGCTACCCACTTTGAAATAATGACTTTTGACTATTTAAATATTATGACTAAATTAGGCCCACTATAAGGAGGGGTATTATAGTTACAGGAGCCAAACCAAACCAGTCGACTGCTGAGTGCCGAAGTTGTTATGTCTGTTGATAGCTTGTACAGATAGCAATTCCGTTGCCATTAGGTGTCACTAGCTTCGGAAGCTTTTAAAGTATTCACAGGCAGCTAATATTTGCCGCTATTTCGTTAGATTATACTTCAATAGTATATTTTTAAGTATTTTTAGAACGAAGTTCCATATGGGACGATGAGGAGATGATACCCTAGGCGGCAAAAAACGTTCGTGGAAAATGCTTGGAGAAGATTTGTATGTAAAGTTTATTCGAAATTAAACCTTGACGCTAAAGTATTAAAGTTTAATTTCGAATGTAGTATATTTATGTTTAAGACTTTAGTCTAGCCAAACCAAATTACTATATAAACCATGCCCGCCTCGAATGGTGGCAAGAATGCTGGCTGCATTTCCGCGCTGGACAGCCAGGCTGATCCTTGGCCCAAAAAATGAGCCAGCCCTTCTGTCACCAGATGAGGCAAATATCTCGTAATTTTTTTCTAACATTTAGGATTTCTAATAATTGTCATCGCATTAGCTAGTAAACCTTACAAGTGGACGGTTGGTCTCTCTCAAATGCAGGTACTTACCGTGAACTGCAATGTGAAGTTTATACATATAGAAATTTTGTTTCTTGGTTATATTATCTTGCATAAAATTGCATTAATTGAGTGTACATGTGCGGCAAAAAAATACCTGAATAATATTTTTTTTTACCTCTACTATAAATTGAAATTAATATTTATGTATAATATTATGGAACTTCGGTCCTATCTTGTTTCCCACGACAGCACACGTTTTTTTTTAAATGAATATATGTTTCATATCTAAATGCCTGCTAGGTACTTACTTGGTTTTCTGCTTGACTAATACTGAGGCTGTTAGATAATTTCGCCTCTTTCGCTTTAATCCATTAGAAATAGACACGGTACTGATTATCCCAGATACATATCTATAGAGTCGTATTTTTATAACAAGCAAAATACTAATATATTTTTTATAAATTCGTGTGGCTGTAGTATTATTGATCGTAATGAAACCAATAAATATTAATCATTACCAATGCTTGTAAAGACCGTTTAGAGACAAATTAAGTAACTATACGCCCATATCCTTCCATCTTATCCAAAAAGAAATAATTTGCGTTTTATATTATAATAATTTAAGTGCTACGAGAGGATGCCCACGAATTCGTGCACATGGATTTAGGTTTTACAAGATCCCGTGGGAACTCTTTGATTATCTGGCATAAAAAGTAACCGATGATATTATAAATTCAAAGACCTCTAACTATGCAAAAAATGACATCGATCCGAAACGAACAAACAAACACAGTTGCGCACTTTTTGCAAGCTATTATGCAGAAAAAGGAAGATCATAATATTAAGTAGATTGTAGGTATAAGATGCTGATGTTTAGATATTCGCGGTAAAAGGGAGATTATATTGTACACGTCAAGGTAACAGATAAGGAATGAAGACGCTTAAAGTTAAGGACTGTTTGATCTATACTATGGCTATGGATTACGGATTATCTTATCAAACGATACCTTACCTAATAAGCTTTACAACGTTGCAGATATTTAGTTAAAGTTTTTGCTTTCTGACTCAAAACAATATTGATATAAATTGTCCAATAATGCTGTTCTCATGAAAATGCATGCGTGCATGTTAGTCGCGATCTTTCCTCTTAGAAATTATTTTTCACAGTAAAATTCAGTCGACTCGAGTTAATATATCAAAACATTGAGTAACTAGGCCCGGCCTGTTCCGAAGGGGCTTTACCGTAATAGAGCCTATGATTTTATCATCGGCAATAGAGTCAAAACCTTATTTAACACAAATGTAAAAACAGTTCTTTTGATATATTTATGCGAACATATCATGTTAAAAGTTCTATCTGCAATGTTGGTAATTAAAGTGATTAGGACATGCTATCCCAACACGCTACATACCTACGAGTAACGGTGGTACATAAAAAGTACAAAAAGCTACGTTTTGCACGCGATTCCATTTGTCATTGTAGCATGCGAGACGAACCATTGTTATATTATATTTCTCAGGATTAATCGTTTTTAAGTTGCTCGTTATTTTGTTTTTACCATTGAGCAAACAGCAACTGGGTATGAACTCTTATTATTACTATCTACTTACTTATTGTGAAAAAAAAAACAGTTTCCGTAATTATAAACAGGACATCGTATCTGAACGCTAAATACTTGGTACGCTTAGCGGTACGGCTTTAATGAGGAGATACCAAGCCAGCCTTGCACCAGACCAGACCAAAAACAATTTAGGGATCATAAGTTTCCTAAGTGCTTTTGCCGAAAACTGACCAACCATGGCCAACGAACCACGAATCTCGCACTAAAATACCTCAGCGCTTGAAAATACCAACGCGACATGAAGGGTATCATAATAGGAAAACGTTAACCGTCCTAGACTCCTAAGTAACTAACTGGATTTATGAAACTCGTTAAAAGTCGTAGATTCAAAGTAGCGTGCTCAAACCGAGAGCCACTCAAGCCTATCTTGTCTTATGTGGCTTTTGGTATGTGAAACCGAGATTCTCATTGAATTCAGCGCTTATAGGTATTACGATGCATTTTTTACTGACCACAGCTATTCAACACCGTAGGGGTAAAGCTATTTAAAGATTCGTCATGTTCCGGTCAAATGCTTATCACCCCAATAACACGGTGAGGGTGCTGTACTAAATTAAAAACGAGATAAAATGCGAGGTTTCTGGTGGGAGGCTTCGGCCGTGTTTATTTACCACCCTACTGGCAAAGACGTACCGCCAAGCGATTTAGCGTTCCGGTACGATGCCGTGTAGAAACCGAAAAGGGGTATGCGATTAATATAACTGCCATGCCCCTAACAGGTTAGCCTGCTACCATCTTAGACTGCATCATCACTTACCATCATGTGAGATCGCAGTCAAAGGCTGACTTGTAGTGGATAAACAAAAGAGGTAAGCTTGGTCTAAAAACTCAACGATGCGTAAACGACGTGTAAACTCCGCCCAAACGCTGATAGAGTGACCTTGGCAGTGCTAAGTGCGAAAGCTTTACGGACAAAAAAATATTTGACACTGGATCATCCTTCGATGCGATCATTTTAACTGTCGGTTCCGTGCTATGTTTCTATTCTAACTTAACGCATTGAAGTTGCTTCTTCCTTCTGCAAGTATAGATCTTATGGACTGTATGTACAAAATCAGTGCCATGCACATTATAAAGGCATAAAGTTGTTTAGTTACCCTAGTTAAAATTAGTCGATGCTCTTTATAAATTTATAACCTCCCATTAGATTGGAGTTTACCCCTTTGGGGTGGAACTTCAAAAATCCCTTGATTATTGGATACCTAATCTTCACAAAGAATACACCCTCCAAATTTCATGTCTCTAGGACCAGCGGTTTAGGCTGTGCGTTGATATATCAGTCAGTCAGTCAGGACTTTGAATTTTATATATTTAGTTAGCCACCTATTAACAATGAAGCTATTATTTACAATTGTTTCGACAAAATTCTCCATGCTCAGCAGGTGCGGTAAGCAGCATACAAGCTAACATAAGAAAACTAAAGAGCTAAGATAAGAAAGTATGATTTGTTGCGTTTATCTTACGGTGCCATTCCCCACCATTCCATGCCATTTCCACGTCTTTTCATGAGAAGTGTTCATAGAACGAAGTAATAGATCCGTCTTTAAACAAACATTTTAGCGCTAAAGCGTTGTTCCGTGTTATCCTTTTCATAAACAACGTAACCTGACTCATTAAGGACCGTTCACCTATAAATAAGAGATTTTGTACATTAACTCAAGAATTATTTTGAATGTTATTCAAATTGAATTTGACTATTTAAGTAATTATAGAAAAAACTGGTTACCTCTACCTGGGTGATATCATAAAAATAAAATAAACGAGTCTAAGCAATCACGATTTATAAGATATTATCAGTAGACACCAAACTGATCTCAAAAATCGTGACCCGAAGCAAAAACATCTCACAGGTAGATATTATATAGCTTACTGCCGTATATATGGTTACCAACGTAGCCTTCCTGCTTGATTTCCTCATTGAAATATCATTAGAGATTATGCGTTATATCTACTGAGTACGTAGTACTTATTAGTTACTCATATATATTTTTGTTGTTAAGCTTCTTTTGACGACCTGCCTGGCGCAGTGTTTAGCGCTGTTAGCTTAGCGTTGGAGGTCCCAGGTTCGATCCCCGGCAGAGTCATTTTATGATTTATGATTTTTTCTGGTCTTTTGAGGAGGTTTCGGCTGTGACTAGCTACCACCCTACCGGCAAAGACGTGCCAACAACCGATGTAGGGTTCCGGTTGAATGCTGTGTAAAAACCGATTAGGAGTATAGATTTAGTAACTGCCATACCCCTAACAGGTTAGTCCGCTACCATCTTAGACTGCATCATCACTTACCAGCAGTCGAGATCACAGCCAAAGGTCGTACTTGTGGTGGAAAGAAAAGTTTATTTGTGCTCTGTGACCCTTAAAATGATTAAGTATGTGTAGTTACATTTTAATTTTGTAACCTGAGGAAACGAATTGGGAAACTGTGATGTGTTCTCAGGCATATCTTATCAATAAAAAAAAACTTGGCAGGAATGAGTACAACCCTCGTGCTAGTTATTGAATTTTATATTCCGGGTAGCTGATATTCTATTTTAACAGTTCTAGGGGGGATACCGGCGCCGAAAATAGTCCCACAGGGGCGGAATGTTTTTAGTGTTAGTTAAGACCCATTTTCAGCGACGCGGCGCTGGGGGTGAATGTAAATAAGATTTAAATATTAAAGCAGCGTACAGGTAACACGTCAGACACTCACAGTTAGTACAGTGTGTTAGTTAGTTGGATATTATCTAGTACTAAGCAAAGTGGTTAGGAAACTATGGAGTTTATGTTCCTTTTTAAATATAGATGCCTTGACTCAGGTTGTTTGAAGTGGTCTAAAAAATGTACTTATATATAAGTTCAATATAACCATAGGGATCTTTAACTGGTTAGTTATGAATTTGTTTATTTTAACTTGTATGATAATAAAGGGACCCTAAATTGGTTAGATATGATTTTGACATTTATACGTAATTTTTAAAACTAGATGAGTATCTAATAGGTTGTCGGGTGTGTGTAATATATTAAATTACTCAATAATGTTGGGACCGTCTTCATAACCATTAGCCTTCACATCATCACGTCAATAGCCCTCCCGATTGAGCACCAGCACATGCGGATCCGCCTCCATTATCAAGTAATTCTAGAACTATTTTTTTAACCGACTTCAAAATAGGAGGAGGTTCTATATTCGACATAAACAAAACATATATGTTTTTTTTGTATGTACCTATGTTACGCGATCATTCCGCCAATTATGAAACAATTTTGATGATTCTGTTTTTGTTTGGTGATCATACTTCAGAAGGTCGTAATTTATATCGAAATGATTTACTTGTCGCTTTTTGAGAAAATCAACTTAAACAAAATATATAAGTTTTGAAGTCGGTTTTTGTTTTAGATGAAAGTGAATAATTATAGTTATAAATTATTGCTATCCGTTATTAGTTGAAGTCGTTATTGAAAGTCACACATCTGAAATGAAAGGTGACTGAGGGCTGAAAAGGGCATTTTACGGCAATGATTTCACGCCTTATCGGCAACATTTGAAACTAAGAACCATTGTGAAAATGTCATTCACGGGCACTTTATGGGCCCCTTACTCGAAGGCATCCTACCGTAACTACTCTACAAAAGATATCCTCCATAGTTCTATATATAGGATTAGATGCAGTAGGACTCTACAGGTAAATAGTTCATGTGTAATAATAATTAGTAATAGTTGTAGTAAGTCTGATATGATCACACTCTACTAAAACTCTTATCCAACCTATATGAGCTCTAGAAAATAAGTCATACTTTGAGTATGAAAAAAAAATGCTTTCAAAAGTCAAGTTATATTTGTTGATTGATTATATTTTAGGTACGTAATGATAATAATTTGGTGGAATGTCTTGTATCTGCAAAAAGCTTTTATTCAAATAAAACTCAACAAGTCCTCTTTAACCCCTGCCTAAACGCTAACGTTGTTCCCTTTCGGTATTTGCACGTACGTATAATTATATGTACATTTTACAGAGTGCTCTCTTTCAGATGACTTAAACACGTGCAACACGCATAAAGGGCTCCGTAATCGCGAAGTCCTTTTATTTTTACCCAGTAAAGTCTAGGTCAGATTTATAGCGAGGCGGTATAGACACGCAACGGACGGTGTCTGGGGGACTTGATGTAACAAGAACTGGGCGCGCGGACGGGACTGTGGCAATCAAGACGCTTTAAAGAACACACGACACAACTCCGCAGTCCGCATACAACGAAGAGCCTATCGCCCGCATCGTGGAGAACACCACTGGACTGACACCAAGCTGACCTAGACATTAGTCTATATGGATATGGCTTTAGGTCAGTCTGTATTATAAGAATATAGGAACAAAATATAGATTGTGTACACATAGCGAAATAGAACTTAAAAATGTAGTATGGAATATAATAAATATAATAATAAATGGACTATAACTTACAAATATAACACAAATATTACAAATATAACTTAAAAATATAATGTACAGTAAACAAACGCAAATTAGAAAAATAAGGGCTCTGACTACGTCAGAGGTATATCGTATTCTAAATAATAAAAAAAAATATATATGAAAACGAGCCTTAGCAGGTGAAATCTATGATAAAATATATTGAAGCATGACTTCCGCGTGTCCTACCTGGTTTTGGCCATGCTTCGATTTCCCCCGATGGGCTTAGGCTTAGGAGTTTTAGGCCTATTACATTGCACTTTCCGCTTGGCCGCTAATTAGGGTGTCGCTTATTACACAGCAATAAGCATCAAATTAGGGACCCTTTCTCTCTAAATCTTATTACACTACACTGATTCAAGTGTAAGGGTCCCTGTGAAAAGTGCAGTGTAATAGGCCTATCAGAAAAGACTCCATAACTACTGCTGATGAAGGCGTTAATAGCGGCCGTCGGTCGCGCTTAGTATGTCTTGGCTTTACAAGAGGACTAAGTATTACGTAGATCCAAAACGAAACACATGGCCAAGTCTCTAATGTGCCATCAGGGCAGGGTGAATGGAACGATTAAAATTTCAAAGACCGTTTGTGGAGACCGCAGTAGGTGAAGACCGAAATAGCGTTCCCTATTGGTGGATTGACGCCCTGCGTGTTTTTGTAGCAGTCACTGAACGTATTATTTTTACTTTGCGTATCCGATTTCTTACTTCTATTTTTTGGAATATTCGGACAAGACTAAGAAAAATATGTTTTCTTTTTAGGTAGACAAGGTTTCCTAATGAACTACAAATTAGAAATAAAACGAATTTATTTAAAAGAATCAGTGAACTGACTGGGCAGTATAATTATTAGAGATGAAACGGATATCCGGTATCTGGCCTATCCAGCGTAAATTTATTATCCGGCCGGATACCGGATAGTAACTCAATATCCGGCCGGATACCGGATGTTCAAAAACTATACGACAATTTCCTAAAATCAACTTCATAAGTTTTTGTGAGGTAAATAATAAGAAAACGGTATATAATTATTGTGATGACTTTTTTTAAAAAGAAATGTTACAAAATCTCACAAGAAAGTTATAAGTTTAAAACAAAATAAAAAAGATCGTTCTCTTCCAAAAATTTTTGGTAGAGAACGAACTTTTTTATTTAGTTTTAAATTATGCACTTTACTCAGCAAGAAAAGAACAAATTTTCGCTATGCAATTAATCACTCATGCCGCCGTCACGAACACTCACGATGGCACCCGAAACCGTCCGAATTGATCCGAACGCTTTCGCTGTACCTGTGAGGCTGTGCGGCGCTAAACTTGTCACAACCTGCTACGAGACCACGGGCCGGATATCCGGTATCCGGTTAAACAACTATCCGTTTCATCTCTAATAATTATTTTTAAAGTAAGTCAAAGATGACTGGTTTTAGACCATAAAGTAATAGTCAATAGTCATTACCGTATTATCCATGAAGAGTTTCATACAATACTTTATCTAAACTCATACTTAATATCTTAAAATCGAATCCGCAAAATATTTTTAGGTACTATACATATTTTGTCTCAAGCTTTTCTTTTGATATTGTTCATAGACAGCTGTTGTGTTTCTTTACTTTTTTTAGAAAGTCAGATAAAGTAAGAATTTCACAGTATTTAACAGTATTACTTAAGTTAACGTATAACTTTTGACCAACAAGAAAGCAGGAAATAAATAGAATAATTTAAAGTCAATATGGCGCCAATTTCACCGCCACAACTGTGTCTTAGACAACGCGCATGCGTGAAACTCTTCAAAAACAACCAATAGCGAATGAACTAGAATTTTAATTCGCTATAATCCGCTACAGTAGACAAATCTGTGTGGTACAGTGCCTGTCTTTCACCTGCAGCATGCGACACCCACCACCCAGCAATTCACACAGGCACAACACCACACCACACAAATCCTCCAAATCACTCTCAACGTACGTTTCACTCCGACACCGGAGCATCTTCAGGAGATGTTGACTCGACAATGCACGATTGTGAAGTGACTAACGTATCGCAAGTTCCGGCTTATATACCTTTTTGGCATGGCTCATACTGAAGCCCCGCCCCCTCCCCTATTACTGTATAAATTGAGTAAAGGTGAATTTGATACGTTTATTTGTTCATTTAGCAACTCAAATCCTTTATTATTGTGTTTAATTATTTCTAATTGCTCCCAAACGCTCATTCGAAACCCTTTATTACATTTATGCAGGATTTTATATGAATGGTTATTGCCCACCTCATGTCCACTGTCCAAAAGGTGTTTAGCGAAGTGGGACCTTTGTGGTTGATCGTTCCTATAAGCAGACATATGTTCCTTATAGCGCGTCTCAAAATTGCGCCCAGTTTGACCAACATATGTGGCACCACATTCAGGACACTCAAGCTTATAAACACCCGATTTTTGATGATTCCTCAATTTATCTTTTCCATTGCAAATCCTCCGAAGTGTATTATTTGTCCGGAACGCGACATGCACATCATGTGATCTGAGCGTCTCCTGAAGATGCTCCGGTGTCGGAGTGAAACGTACGTTGAGAGTGATTTGGAGGATTTGTGTGGTGTGGTGTTGTGCCTGTGCGAATTGCTGGGTGGTGGGTGTCGCATGCTGCAGGTGAAAGACAGGCACTGTACCACACAGATTTGTCTACTGTAGCGGATTATAGCGAATTAAAATTCTAGTTCATTCACTATCATGGACTTCCGCAAAGTAACGCCTGCTTCTATTCAATAAACCAATAGCGACGCGCGATTTCACCGCCTTGCTGCCGTGCAGGCCGTCAAGTATGAATAATATTTAAAAGCTGGAATCCGGAGCTTATAATTTGGACGAACGGTACTTTAATAATAAAAAGAAGTATTTTATACCATTGCTTCGATTTGTTATGAAATCGGTGCATTAATATAATATATATATATGTTTTATATTAGAGATATGTGTGAATAATCTATGAAATTAAGGCACTAAGTATGTTTTAATTCATAGTTATTACGAATTTTAAGCGATAAAAATTCATGTATTATGTAAGTAATAAGATATTATAATTTTATCGCGTACAACTGTGTTAAGTATTACCCTACAAATGTATTGAGAACTTTGTCATTTTGAAGTGTGATAGAACTAAATATAACGTTTGAATATAAATGCGAGTCTGTTACGTACGCCGGAAACGAGGGGAGATACCCCAAGCCTCGCGCACGCCGATTGCGTCGAGATTTCTATCGCTCATCGCGTATTCACTCGTGAGATACACAATACACATGTCTTATTAATTGTGCAACTATTTGTACCTTGTTTGTACCAGTTATAATGTACTGTATGATGCCGCGAATTCGTGGTTAGGCTCATGATTCCCGTGGGAACTTTTTAATAGTTAATTTTGCGGGATATAAATCCGGATGAGAAGCATGTTCTTCCCTGCGATAGCACCTATCTTTGTACCAAATTTTGTAAAAATCGGTTGGATTTTATTGCTATGAAGTGAATTTCTTCAGTGCGTAGCGAATATAGAGAAGGGACTTCAAAAGTGGCGAGAAGTTCATTTTAATTTTAATTTAACTGGTTTAACGGCTCTGGATTCTAGTCCTTCTGAGCCGCGAGAAGTTCACTCGCGCTATTAACACAGAATAGGTAATACCTAGTATAAGCTATTATGCTCGAAATGGCGGATTTACAGCTATATCGAGCGACGGTGGTGTCTGAATTTCTTACGGGAAATATAATACTAATAATACTTAGCAAAATTACAGCACTTTTCAGCGCGTTGCTTAGTAACTACTTATGTGGCGAAGTGTCCTCAAAATTATTGTGAAGTTCACTCACTCTGTATGACGAGGTATAAAGCGACACTAACCGAAGATAGAGAATAAGTGTAACGACAAATACTTGTACGGAAACGGAGCAAAATTACATGACTTTTCAGCACGTAGCACGGAATATGGAAAAGTAACCTCAAAATTGGCGCGAAGTACACTCGTGCTATTACGCTCGGAATGGCAGAGATTACAGCGATATCGCACGATGCGGTAGGTGACTCCTAGAATGTCTAACGAGAAATAACAATAATGTCCTCCCGACCTAATTTCGGCCATGGCGGCCTATCTCCAGAGAGATTTATAGTGCACAAGTGTGTGCGCATACACAGGTGCATTCTCTATTTCTTTACTCTCATAACCCGATGGGACGGAAAATCCGACTCGACCAGACAGATCTCTGTCTGGTCGAGCAGGCGCAGGACCGACGGCTTTACGTGCTCTCTGAGGCACGGGGGGGGAAACACTGCCAACTTCCTAACTCCGAGCTAGTGCTGAGAATTTTTTGTAAGAAAAACCCAACACTGTTTATGGCCCGACTCGGGACTCGAACCCGGGACCGCGTCGGCCGCAGTCGAACATGCTAACCATTAGACCAACGAGGCAGTTAACGACAAATAATATTACTGAGAAAAACTACAAAATTCTTCAGCGCGTTGCTCAGTAGGTATGTGGAGAAGTGACCTCAAAAGTGGCGTGAAGTTCACTCGCGCCATTACGCTCGGAATGACGGAGATTACTGCCATATCGCGCAACGATGGCGCCTAAGAATGTCTTGCGAGAAATTAGATCAGACCGATTGATATCATGGAACCGATCCTGATATTACACTCCAAGAAAGATGTCGATAATATCAAGGGAATTATATCTCTAATTCCCCGATGTAAAAGCTTTAAGTTTATTGAAAATTTGATTTAGGGTTCGGAGTGTGTTAGCCTTCGGCTATTAAATACGCGACACGATATATAATAACAAAAAATCTAAACAATGATAATTATGAGTATAATACTTATAATGAGATCTCCTTTATTGTTAGTCGGTTATCTTTCCTGTCTCGTATTTCAAGGGTTATGAATAACAATACTACTTCTACTAATATTCTGCATAATGATGTACTATAGGTATATATATGTTTTTTTTATTCCACTATAAGTTGGCCCTTGACTGCGATCTCACCTGATGGTAAGTGATGATGCAGTCTAAGATGGTGGCGAGCTAACCCGTTAGGGGTATGGCAGTTATATTAAACCCATACCCCTATTCGGTTTCTACACGGGGCATCGTATCGGAACGCTAAATCGCTTGGCGGCACGTCTTTGCTGGTAGGGTGGTAACTAGTCACGGCCGAAGCCTGCCACCAAACCAGACCAGAAAAAATTCAGAAATTATAAATTCCTAAATTGACCCTGCCGGGAACCGAACCCGGGACCTCCCATGTTTGGGCAACAGCGCTTAATACTGCGCCAGGGAGGTCCGTTGTAATCCGTTGTCGAATAACATAATTAACATGATTAATACTTATTATAATACATGTACGGAAAAACTATGTCCACACCACATACTTTTACGCGCATAAGTTATTTAAAGTTGCGAGTATTATAATAGTTACTTGCATTGCAACTTCAAATAGTAATACCGTGATTTAATATCGCGGTAAACCCTTTCTCAGAGCGATGTCTATGGAACGTGGGCGCCGCGTCACCCGCTCTGTATACCGCCATTCAACCGGCGGACATCCGCCACGCCACGCCATTCGCCAGCCATGTTAAAGGCTTGGACAGACACGATACGCTTTACCAGCGATGATAGCTACAAGTCTAGCTTGGTGACAATTTTTTCAAATTCAAATTAAAATGTTTTTTATTCAAATAAACTTTTACAAGTACTTTTGAATCGTCAAGTGAATCTACCAAACTTCTTTGAAAGATCTATCTTTTGAAGTGAAAACTTCTTTAGGCGCGTTGCGTTTAGTAGGGGGTAAAAATGTGGAATACGCGAGACCGACACCGTTCTTCTTAAGACAAAAGGTCTTAAGTATAAATAGTGCATTCGTAATTAAACTTTAATTCGTTTTAAGGTTTATATTAATAAGTGCTGTGGAAAGGAGACCGACACCTCGCGTTGTTACGAAGACAAAAGGTCTTAAATATAAATATAGTATATTCGTAATTAAACTTTTATGCCTTAGTTTTAAAGTTTATATTTGTTTTTTTTTATTAGAAAAAAAACAATTTCAATATTCGTTTTCACTTCTATCGGCAGTTCCTATGACTGCCAATTTTTTTTATAAGAAAACAAGTTATTATAACTAGCAGATTTTTAATAATGTGAACGCTTTTACATTTTGTTCTAAATATAACGTAGAGAGATATAAAGATAAAGATTAAAGTTTTTGTGATAATAACTACTTAGCTTGTTAGCTATGGTGATTCCTGTTGAATAACTAAAATGGTTCGCTGATGTGCCATATTGCTTACTTACTGCAGTGAACACGAACGTCAGTGATTACTCTAAGGCAATGCAGTAGGTAGGTACAGTTTTTTGATTCGTACACGAATTCAGTGTGACGTCCGGCAGCCTGAAGACTTCCTTATGCAGCTCTTTCGCAGCCTTTTCAATGCTCAGTGTACGTACGTCCACATTGTGGTAGGCTTTCGTGGCGCCGTTCCGTGTTGTATCTGGCTAAGCCTTAAGCGAAGCCACCACCAGACAATACTCCGCAACGTTTTGTTTTATTTAATTGAAAATTTTCGCTATATCGCGTGCTATTGTTGCGCTGAACAAACGTCCATCAAACGTTCCCGAAAGATAAGACGATTTAGATTTCATAACGCTACAGTCTACACTGGGAACGGTTGTTCTATTTATATTTTCGGAAGCGATTTTGCTTTTCCGTAGCACGAGTAATTGTAAGCTCTTATTGAATTTCTCTATTAACGCTGTCAAAGTACCAATTATATTTTAAATGGAATATTAACAAATCGCAGTATATTTTACGGTTGTTTTTAATCTTATCTTACTAATATTATAAATGCGAAAGTTTGGATGGATGTATGGATGTATGGATGTTTGTTACTCAATCACGCTCCATCGGCTTAACGGATCTGGCATCATAGTTATCTCATCTCAACCCTTCACCGGGTCTGCTCTCGGAATTGGAAGGATCCACTCACAACCACAGTCCACCACGCTGTCCAAGTGTAGATTAGGAGACTTCACACACCTTTGAGAACATTACAGAGAACACTCAGGCGTGCAGGTTTCCTCAGAAAGTATCAATTATGAACCATTCCTAAGCAATTCAAAATCTCAGTCAAGACTCTAAACCTTTGAATAAAATTAATTAGCTCAATGTGCGGACATTTTGTCGACTATTACTCGTCAACTTGTAAAGTCTACTTAGCTGTGGTAGTTTTGCTTTTAGCTTCGTTATAATATATATATGCTACTAACTGCCAGGATTTTCCGACGACGACGCCCCACCCTATGGGACAAATGAGAAAATATTTTTACTTTTATTTTAATTACAACTTTGTCGGAGTCTTATAAATACAGTATAATACCCATGCCAAATTACAGCCTTCTAGTACTAAGGACCTATCAGCTAAGCCGCGGACAGATAGACAGACGGACATGGCTAAACCATAAGGGTTCTTTGTTGACTACGGAACCCAAAAAATCTGGTTGATACTATTGATTTTGAATAAAGAAGTAGTAGCCAAATTCCTTCCGCGCAGCATGCAAGCCCATCGGTCTCTTATCAGCCGTCAACACGCGGTCGAAGCGGATTTGACACTGGGATGCACATAGCTATTATGTCAAATTATACGTTGTGTACGGGTGGTTCTATTAAAATTAATATATTTTCTCTTGAGGAGTACTTATGGACTTCTAATGTAATTAACGACATTTTTGTGCAGTGGAAGAATAGTTAGAATCACTATTCCTCGTGTACTAGTAGAACTACTGCAAGAATGTAGATGTAATGTAAGCATCTATCACTTAAGTACTGAGTACTTAGGTACTTAGTCACAAAAGTTTAGGTAGGTACTCTAATACATATTTTCCGAAGTTCTCAAAGTCTAGTACCTTGCTCCAACCACAAACCTACTTAAGCTACAAAATATTTTCTTTCTTTTTTAATTTAGCGTAGAAAGTAATAAGGACAGTAAATTATGCAAAGCCCAAATGGTTTTACACTCATTATTTGTTTTACTACTTGGCCAACACGAAACGTAATGTTTACGTTCTAAATTTTTATGTATTCCAGTTTTTTGGGGCACCTTTATGCCGTTGTCACGATGCCGCATTGTTGAAACTTTAAAAAGTTGCATGCTCATTAGCTATCTACCTGTGAACACTTACCCCTCTAGAGAACCGTATGCGTGTCCATACTCTGTGACGAATTAACAATGGTTTGTTTGTGTTTGTATAATAATAAAATAAACGACACGAACTCACAAATTCCCAGCAAGTCGTGGTCGTAGTTCCGTCCCTGGAGCTTGAATTATGAACTAAGTTGTTCAAGATTGAAAACTGTAACTTACAACAATGGAGACTCACTTTCGACTTGCTAGGTAATAAGAAACGTTTTTCTAAGCCCTCGAGGGAAAACGCCTAGACGGGGGTTTTTTTCAATTTCTGTTCGCAAGTTGAAAGTCAACAAGAATTAAGTAGCTAGTAACAAAAATTTGATGTTTGGTAGTGCTACGTAGTATGATAGCCGTTTATTGCACCCATACACCTAAATACACCTACCAACATTATCCCACATTGCTAGTCATCCCTTTCGTGGGCCACTTCACGGTTCATTTAGAAGCCTTGTATCGGTTCATTTAGAAGCCTTGCAGCATTTATATACGACTGCCTGAAAAAAGGAGTATATTGTTTACGGGGTTCATGTATGTATGTGAGTTTGTATATTCCACCATAACTTCTATACGCCTGAACCGATTTTGATAAATGTGGTATCGTTAGAATCCCTAGCTTATTCCGGGTGACATAGGCTAGTAAAATTTTAAAAAAAATTGATGGGGTGACCATGGTCCCGCATTAAAAACTAAAGTTGAAAAAAATATTAGAAAATAAGATTAACTATATAATCATCATCTAGAAAATGATGAGTAGATTCCAAAAATATATTACACTATCCAGTTCAATATCCAGTGATTCACAAAAAAATATAATTTAATAAAAATGTGAATAAGATTCTATTTAACTAGATTAATTTACATTTTAAACTTTTTAGTGCGTTTTTGGGCAGGGCAGTCGTGTTTTTTAATTTTTTTAATTATGACTTGTTTAAATTCTACTACATAGCGCCCTTCACTGCGACCCCACCTGCTTAGAGATGATGAAGTCTATGATGGTAGCTGACTGGCATCGAAACGGAAACGCATAGTCGTTTGAAAGCAGTTTCCTAAATTGCCTTGTCGGGGATTAAATCTGGGTCCTCCAGCTTGGAAGTGCTCAACGCCGACTTCGCATCAACCATGTATTTAAAAATACCTTGGCAATCCCCTATCTACTATTACACACTACTCCTGTCTCGTCCTGGATAAAATGATGAGAATCGGTAATCAAAGTACCCCGGCTAACCAGATTGACAGTAATATTTTCAAAATGTCTGCGATTTCGTGATATTGTATAAAATTATTCAAACATACAGATCGAGGTCACGTAAACGCGTTGAACGCAATTGTCTCGCGTACGACCGTAGAAAATTCACACATTTTGCGTCGCGTAGATTTATTTATTCCGCGATGCTCTGTTTACATTTGAACAAATGTAGACATTAATATCTCGTAGAAGTAAATTTATATATGAATAACTATAATACTTAAAGATACATAAGCAATATCTCATAATTACACTATTTGCCGGATTAAAAGGTCTTAACCGATAACAATATAATTATCTTTCACACCGAATTTCCGGTACTTTACGAAATAATGGGTTCATAATTTCACCTTCCAAATGTTATATAGTTGCACACTATTATATTTTGTAAGGCAAACTTAAGTATAAATGAGCGAAATGATTTCTACTTATTTAAATGTCTCTAGCTCTAGTATGGTCACATTCAAGGGTGTTAGTATAATATGTCCTGACATGTTTAAAGAAGCTATTTCAAAGGATATCGTTAAATGAGCCTGCCGTTAATTTGAATTTTCAATACTACTCTTTGAATACTGATGTAGAATATGACGGCTATTCCCGTCTAGTCGCGCCATTGTGCATTCGTGGGGTAACTTCCTAAAATTCTGGCAAAACTTTACTTCAGGCGCCATCGCGTAGTCGCGACTCTTGAGGTGCTGGCACACTAAAATTCTGGGAAAACACATGAACAATTCACGCATACAAAATATTTTCGTACATTCAAATTGCTCGCTTGATCGATTTGTTCTGCAGACTTTTCTCTTGAGGCATAGATAGTGTCGTATTAGTTGGAACTGATGATCACTTGATCACTTTGTTAAGGAGAATCGGCTGTTGCGACAATGCCAGCGAGATCCGTGCCATAGAACGATCGTATGAGTCTACGACTAGGTAGCCGTAGGTATATTCATATAAGTACCAATAGAACTTATCACTATCAGTAACGAAGCCACTCTTTACGGCAAGAGCATGAAAAGCACTATTTTATAATTATTTTAATACGGAACGGAAAGCTTAAATTGAAATGAATTTCTTCTCGTTTTCGAGTAGGTAAGTTCAGGCTACTTGCTTACTTTACCTCTAGACTTCCCGAGCTATAAATTTAGAATGCCGCTTGATATATTTCTGTTTGGAAAATTAGGCATCTAAAATGTATATCGTGTGGGTGAATTCTTGAGTGTCTTTGTGAATTAGATTTATATTTGCATTGCTTAGTAGATAATAAATTTGAAAATCAACAGCTAACTTTTCCTTTTTATTTTTCAGGTAATTCTAGAGATTCATACAGTTTTATTAGTAAGTATATGATAAGGTACCTACGTAGTTATTAATCCGTACTAATACAATAAATGCGCGTGTGTGTTTGTCGGCTGCATACACACTTTCGCATCTCACTAGCTCATCTTTTCAACAGATTTTGATGAAAATTGGTATAGATGTACGAATCTGATGCTGGCACTGAGTCAGGGTTGAAAAGATGAGCGGTATGATTTCTTCGAGCCTGTTGGATCAACGTAAAAATGGGGCATAATTAAGATATGTAACAACAAGATGCCTATCATTAACTTTCGACTGACCCTAGACGAGACGCGGCGTGTTTTATACCTAGCCATTCTTTCACAACGCTACGGAGCTCTTAATTGCTAAAGCAATTATTTTTTAACTTAAATTGATGCACGAAAGTATTTTTGCATACGAAACCAGCATCCATAATTCATGCGCCTCTAATATGAACCTCAATCTATTATATCTCTAAACGATTTCGCACTGAATGAATATTCATTTAAGAGTAATACCGCCGAAGATGGCATTAGGAGAGAAAAATACCCCCTTGGGTCACGGATCGGCGGAAGCTCATTTAAATTTTTGATTGTGGCGGAAAACGCGCTGCCTGCTAGAGTTTGAGTGTTGTAATTAGAAGGTCAATAACGTAAATAGTCCACTGTCTCAACTTCCTAAGAAGTCAACTATTTACCAATTGTTAACTAAGTTGGTAATTAATTCATATTCCTAGCAGTTACTTTTACGCTGTTGTTATTTGTATTAAGAATTATTATGATAATTATTTATACATTACTACAATTACTACCGTGAAGCTTTTAAAGTTATAGGTGGGCACGCATATAGTAATTGTAATAATACATTGCAATCGTCGCAGTTACTGAATTGTAAATCGTAATGGGCTGAATTTAGGTATCAATGCAATAGAGAATGACAACCAGTGATAGCGATAATCACAATGTACTTATTACTCTTATTTGCCGTCTAACATCGGTGTGATAGGTCTGCGGGCGGTGTTCCTATTCATCGGTCCATAAGTGAAGATAAAGTAGTAAAACACTATCATTTCAGAAAAAGGAGGTAAGTACGTAGGTGCCATTAATTAGGTGTCATGTTCTAACTACTAAGGACACAGAATCGTCTGCACATGTCGAACGGCTAGAAGACGAATGACCGACTATTGCACCTTTTTGTGTGTCATTAGTGAAGATATATCTTTCGCCGTCTGCTAACGACAATTTATGCAAACCTTAAAACAAATCACAGATTTCGTAGTCCCTGCAAGAATCGGAGCATTGAAAATAAATTTTATTTTGAAGTACATATTACAAGTACAAATAAGAATTTTTTATTGAGATTTACTTTCCTAAAATTACACAACTAAATTACTTACAAGGCATCTTTTAACACCATTACCATGACGATCGGTCAGAGTATATTAACGTTTGCGTGTTCAATAGAAGGAAGTATTTCCTCGAAACCAACACGGGTCGGTTACACTAACTTCCTTTCAAACTCGTGCTCAGTTCGAGCCACGAGTCCTCCAAATGCGCACGGGTTTGCGCCCTGATAGGCGTATTTGTTTCCGTGCTCAATAGTAGACAGTATTTGCCTTGATGCACGGAAATCGTTAAGTTATAAATTACTTTAACGATTTATAAAAATGTAGATGAAAATGGATGGGCTACGCCAGAAGACTAGTTTCGTCGCCCCTACATTCAGCTTCACCTACTCGACCTTCGTTTCGCTACGGAGGTCGCTGGCTCGCTTTCGTCGCCACCTCTCCCCTTCGCTCTACTCGGCCTCGTAGGGTCGCTTAATTCAGGACCTCCTTCGCGAGCTTCTGGCTTCGCGCTTTAAAAAACACACTAGGGGTAGCGCACACAAGACTACGTGACGTCTGGTTTTGGGAGCGATCTAAATTTTTTAATAATATTATAATCCTTTTATAGCATGAAATTCACCATAAAACACCGTCGCCAACGCTCCCAAATTCCCGTGCTTGCACAGCGTTGTCGGATTGATCGCCTTGATTAAACACGCGTTTCAAAGAAAATTTCGGTTGCAAACCCGTGCGCGTTCCTTATAATTGAACACGAGTTTGAATAAAGAGTAAGCACATCCAACCCGTGCAGGGTTCGAGGCAATGCTGCCTTCTATTTAACACGCAAACGGAAATACGCGATCGGTGAATAATCACTCCAGATTTTGGTGATTCGTAAAAAAATTAAAATCTCTTCAAAATTTTTTCAAAAATTTATTAACCGATTTTCAAAATTATAATTCGAATGCACTTCCCACCTGCATCCGCATCTTTTTACACCATTACCATGATCGGTCAATAATCATAGAAGCTACATCACTTTTTATACACGGAAATACCCGTTTTTCTACCATTCCAAATCTAAAGGGACCACACACTCTACAGGTCACAATTATTAATCGATTTTGAAAAATCACCATTTTGTAGCATAACTAATACTCTAGGACCTTTTTTAAATTTTTTTAGTAAACAAACAACCACCAAAAAACCCGACTTTTCTCATTTTTCAAAATCCAAAGAAAGTTACCAGCTGATTTTCAAAATTCAAACGCTCACACTTGTCTCGATAAATTCAACTCTTGGTACTATTCCCATCTCGATCCTCTCAAAATCCTCGGTAGCTATGGCCGAAAATGTGTCTCAGGCGATTTGCATCTGATAACCATTTTCAATGGCAAAACCGTTATAGATTGGCTTCAGGAAGCTAATATTTCTAGAATTACAAATTGTAAACGTGTATTTAGATGGACTGAACCTGACTGTAAAAATTGTGGCAGGACTCGTCTCGCATTATTATGCGCCTCTAATAGAATTTTACTTTTGACCATTAAAGTAATAAGTTAAATAGTCAAAATTTTACAGTTAAATTTTATCTAAAAGCATATTTGCAATTTAAGTTTTACTTTTTGTTTTATGTACTTGCACCAACCTGTTAACTAAATCACCACCATTAAGACTGTCAAGAACTTTGAATTCAAATAATAAAAATATATTTGTGTATATTCTAAAATACTAACGTTATTTATACGATTTACGTTTTACAAATTGTTTATGTTGACACGTACATATATAAAAATCACTCGTAACGGTTATAAAATAGTTTGCATTGCTTAATATTGTGCAACTGGGACGGACTGAGTGTGTCACCTTGATTTTATTTCGTGTTTGAATTGTTTCGTTAAAAGCTTTGCGGCGCGGGAATTTAAATTACATATGTAATACTAATTGTATTATTGTATTATATTTGTGATTTAAATTAGTAACCGGGTTACTGATATAATTTATTATATTAGTAACCAGATTTTAAAATTTCTTAGTTTCCATATTGAAAAAAAAATATCACAGATCAATATGGAAATCTATTGACAATGGGTGAAGTCACTTGTCATACACTTCCTAATCTTTTCTGAACCGCTTAATATTATGATGTATGGACCCTTCCGGTGACCTTGTGAAAGCACGTTTCCAACTTGAGAATTATTTTCGAGGGTCGCCCCCTCTTTACGCACCGTTTACTGTTCTTCAATAATGTGATTTTCTTTAAGTGGTCAGTCCCTTTTTTGTCCTTAAGAAAGCAGTTAACATAGCGCGACCCGATTTATGTAAGAGCCACGTTGAATAAATGAATGCAGTTGAAGTGCGGTTTAATATTTAAAACTATGCTCAAAAGAATACTTAGGATTTTCATTTTCTTGAAAGGAACTCGTTACTTTTGTGACATAAGTTCGTATTATTGGAGATGTAAAATACAGTAAGTATGTCATTACTTTAGAGTGATGCACTAACATGAAGAAGCGATAAGGTTGCAGGATTAGTTACTCTTTTAAATTTATAGTTAACTAGGTACTTAAGTATTGGCTATGCACGAAAGTAAATATCTAATAAATAATAGACTATGTAACTTTTACGAGCAATAATTTGATGCCCACGACTTCGTCCGCGTGGATAATTTTGTCTTGTCCTTCCCTGAGATATAATCTATCTCTGTACCAAATTTCATCAAAATCGGTCTAATAGACGGGCCGTAAAAGCGTAGCAGGCAGACAGACAGACACACTTTCGCATTAATAATATTAGTATAGATTGTTATACATAAGTATCTCTTATTTCTTTGAGGATTTTGTTTCAATTTTGAATCCAAGTTCATCTATATAAAGATGTCACCCCTAACCTTGGTCGCACCGGCTCACAGTAATAAAGTAATTATTAATACCTGGTCTTGTGATCTTGTCCTAATTCAAATTTTAAAAGTCAGTAACAATAGTATCTATACTGCTGTTGATATACCTAATACTCTAGTTTTGCCTGCGTAGAACGTGGTTCAAAATGCAATATAACCAGCAGACGCAGAGCCGTTAATGGGTACACATTGCAGTTTGTCCGACCCTACTGTCACACAGAGGTCAAATTCATTGCACTCAATTGAGTGCGCTGGAGATTCTATTCGTTTGTATACTTACAAGTGACTGAACCAATTGTCAAGACCTAGTTCGCATGAAACCCATATATGCGGGCGCTGAGCGACGTCAGCTTATGTATTTCCTATCTTAGTTAGGTATATGTATGAAATGGCTGATATCAAACTTATATGGGAAGCCAAATACTAAATGTTTTTAGGTATCATTGCAAAGATTTAAGAAATTAGAGACTGAACGAGTGGAAATTTTGAAAAACTAATTTGTTTTATCTTAAGTAATATAATTTAATTTATTTAGGTAATTTAACCTATTCCTATTCCGCGTACATCCGGTTTGATGGTGGTTTTTAATAAAATTATGTAAATTTTTATATTTATTGCCGTATATTTAAATCTTAATAATATTGCACAGTTAACTAAGCGTGTTTCTCAGATATGTGTGATATACGCACCTGCTACGGTTCAATACTAGTTTGTTCTCTAGATTTATTATAATGGATTCGGCATAATGATTGCGGAACTTGAGGTAAGATGTTTAATGATATATATATAAAGTATAGGATATTAGCATATTCCCGGCATGCATTGCCTCTTGCGGACGAAATTGTTTTGATTAATTTTTTGTAAATATAACTTTTGGAAGAGAAGTTCTAACTTACTTCAGGGTTCCCGACAAAATTGTGCACCCACGCATATTTTTGAACCATTTTCACTATGAAAGACAATGATTCGGTAATGTTCTCTACTAGAAACCATGCATATCTGAACTTCCGCGAGGATTCAGGGATGCCACCTATCCATACCAATATTATAAATGCGAAAGTGTGTCTCTCTGTCCGTCTGTATGTCTGTCTGCTAAGCTTTCACGGTCCACGTGTTCAACCGATTTTGATGAAATTTGTTACAGGGATAGTTTGTATCCCAGGAAAGGACATAGGCTACTTTTTATCCCGGAAAGTTAAGGAGTTCCCGTGGGAATTGAAAAAAGTTTATCCACGCGAACAAAGTCGCGCGCATCATCATCATGTTATCCAAGTTGTTGTTTACTATCCAAGTTTACTAGTATACTATATACTAGATAGTATACAGTAAACTTGGATAGTATAACAACACATTCAAATCGTCAAGAAAATAATTTCACCAACCATACAGTCAACTCAACACTAAGGATAACTAAGTAAACCGCTGTTCATGAATGTTGTCCTTACATTTATAGCTTAGCAAGATCAACCCTGTTGGTTCTAAATAGTATAAACAATGTAGGAGCTAATCCGTGGGGCTCCGGAAAGTTTGATTACGGGTCGTTTCGTCGATTCGTGGTCGATATCCCCATTCACAATTGCTGCTTGTGATGTTTAGAAATGTGTTTGGGTTTATTCAATGAAACTTAAATGTTAACGCAAAATGTTATTTATTATATGATAAAAATGTCATAATCGTTTCCAATATTTTTAAAGTGTCATTATTAAGTATACTTAATGTGTTTTTGTATTTTAAATTAAATAAGTTTATATATTCAGGAATCGATCGATATTTATGTTTAACGATATGTACTTTTTAGTAGATAGGTTTTTGTGGGTGTTTTCAAAAAATAAAGATGTAGGCATGTATAATTCGCAACATTGTCATAAAATCTAAATTAAAAAAAATACAACCCGTCTTCCGGGGATCCTATGTTAAATTTTAAATATCAAAATGGAAAATGGTTTCACGCAACCTGTTTGCGGCGTCGTAAATCGTTTTAATCAATTTTGTATGAGGCTACGCTATATTCATGATTGCGTTTAGAGTGTTCATAAATTTAGTTTTTATAAAAAATTCATAAATCCACGTTCAGCGGATTATGTAGTGCCAACCTGTATCTGATATTCCTGGCTTTAATTAATTTGCAGTGACTCTACAAACAGGACTCAAAACTCTGGAATGTGGCGTCGTTACTTTATAAAACGGAACAGAACTGTCTGCACCCTGTTATCGAATAAGGAAAAGTATAGTTGCAAATACCGATATTAGAGTTCCGGAGTCAAGAAAGCTTAAGCAAAAATTTCCTCTAGGTTTCCTTATCTAATTCCTGCCTCTTTTTATTTTCCAAATAGCCAAAGGCACTCACAAGATTGGACCGCATCAGAAAGAATGTTTCCAGCTAAATCAATTGAGGCGTATGGACCAATAAGTGTGACCGGGATCTATTCCTTAAACCATTGTCGCTCGACCAACCACTCCAGGCGTCACGTGGTCAGAATTGCAACGAGAACGCTACTGAGAAATACTCAAATTGTTTTCTTTGAAAAATAAGGTGTACCCACAACAGTACCTTTTGTAGGAATGTACCCAGCATTGGTAACCCTGTAGTTATAGCTATTAAATCGGGTAAATAAACCTAATAGCACCTTATTTAATATAAACTTGAGTATCGAGCTAGTAGGCACAGAAAAAAAAGAGTAGCAGAATGTATTCCAGGCACAATTGAAATTGAACTTACCAACTAGAAGGTTTGAAATGGCGCCTTGTATAAGTTACATTTATATGATATGGAGTATACGTGATTCGATTTACTCATTCTGAACTGAAACGTTATGATATATGGTTGTAATCCACTCGCTGTTCCATACATATAGTATCAAAACATATAATCCTTTATATCATTCGGTAAAGGCTCTCGAAAGCTCTTAGAAAAGTAATTGAAATTGAACTACCAATTCGGGACATAGACTTTGAAATGGTATCTGGTGAAAATATTTTATGGAAGATACGTGATTCGAATTACTCACTCCACCGCGCCGTACTGAAACTTTACGCTGTATGCTTTATATAGTTTTCCACTTTCATATTTCGTAGTCAAGGAATGTTAGTGTTTCTATACGCGAAAGCAAATATTGAAGTATCTTGCGAATATTAAGTTCGGATTCTAAACTTTAAGGCATGTTGAGGCATGTTACTTCTATGAAATTTATAGCAGACTCATTTTAATTATGTTTTTTCACGTTTTGAGCACATCGCACGTACTGTCCAGTCACCACAATATATATCCAGTTTGTAGTGACTAGACAGTTCCGTTTTTCTACTGGTGACGTGCGAATGCGTCGATTTAAAGGTGGTTTCAAACCGACGAGGCGAGACGTGGATGTACTGGGCGAGAATTGAAATCTCGCAGGACCTTTCTCACTGGAGTAGCGAGGTGAGGAGTGAATGGAATGGAGTTAAAATAATTGAAAGCTTTAGGTAACGCTGGATGGATAGAAAGACCGTGCGGGACCCCAATGGCCGGTGCGAGATTTGTTTGGCAATAAGCAATAAATACTCTATTCATGCAGCAATATGGTTTATCAAAAAATATTTTAACCATCGCCTTGCACATCCTCGCGCATCCAGATACCAGACCATTCACACCAAAGCGGAACGGGGATTGATATTTTGCCATACTTTCAATTCTCGTCTCGGCTCGCCTCGCCGGTTTGAAATCACCTTCAGGGTTACTCTGCACTGCGAAAGCTCTCTCTCTGCACTCTAGCTGGCGACTTTTTACTGGCGATTAAATCGACCCCGTAATGGATCCAATTTGTATCAAATCACATATATTTTACTACACGTATTTCGGATCGTCATTACAATTTTTTTTCTTTTTTTCTATGTAGTTAGTGCGGCCTAGTTTATAACTACTTCTTTTATATTTACGTACACGGTTACACCTAGATATGTCCAATCTAGGTGTAACCGTGTACGTAAATATAAAATAACCATCATCCCCTAAATCATAACTAATATAACCTAGCAAACCGCATTCATGACATGCTTCTTGCCGTCGAAAAGCGTAGCCTAGATATTTATGACCCTAAGTTGGAGATGAGAGAATATGTCGCCTTCAAATGAAATATCGGCTCATAATTCTCACTCGGACATCTTCGATATCGGATATCGCGTTTAATAGCAAATGGCATTATTGATTGGAAATAAAACAGCTAATGGCCAACGTTGTGATTTGTTACATTCTTCCGTTTTTAAGAAAACAAAGGTTACCTGGTACGATACGATGACCAATGGCAGACTATGTTTTCGTCTATGATTTTCAACGGCAGAGTTGACAAAGAGTACGCCGCGCTGGCGCATGGTTAAATGAAAATACTTATATGAAATAACGTCAGAGTTTTTAGTCTCAGGAGCATTTATTTGACTTTGCAAACGAGAGGTTATTCGAATACTTTTAGTTCTTTTTAGTATGCAGCGTTGAAGATTGCTCCGGAGTCCGGACCAATATCCCAACATAAAGTTAAGGTTTGACCAATTCCTTAATACCTATTGTTCAGCTGCTTTAAATGTGTTAAATGGCTCTGAGTCAAAATCGAATAAAACAAGTATTTATTCCCTAAAATGATATTTGAAGAATAATCTAGCGAAAATATACAGGAAATTTAAAAAATGTTGGCTTCATTGACTAGTCCGATGGCTGTAATGACCTAATTTCCGTAAGAGCAAATAAATGGCACCTACTCTATCATCTGTTTTGGGCGACCTGTTTCTCAACAAAAATTATTTCGTTGACTGATGAAGGCATTAAAGGTCATTAACTATTTATGATACAAGAATATATTATTACGATGCGTAATCCATGACATTCATTATTAATGTGTCGTGTATAAACACATAATATAAAATATGTCGCAGCTAGATTGTAGAATCCGCCGTATTACAATATAGCCAGATAGTAATACAGCTGCACGAGCGTCCGCCGCATTGATCAACGTTTCGAGTCTTTTATTGCAGAAAGTCGTATTGTAATTGGGCGGATCGTGAGCCGCCGTTTCGTAAAATAGCGTGAAATTCACCTCCGCAAATATTAATGGCAAGTCACCATATCGCGAACTTCAAAATCTAGAATGAAATCTGGGCACCACAACTTGTGAAGTTGTGAAGTTGTGAGTTGTGGAGTTGGTATGAATACCGCTAGAGTGCTTTTGGCGTAGTCAACTTATTTAGTTAGCATGGTCGGGTTACAATGCAACTTGATCACAATGCTGAATGAGGGCAGCCGTATTCTAGAACGTATCGCAAAGATAATCCGACTGAACTACGACCTGCCAGATGGCTAAAACGGCGCCGTTTTGTAATACGGCGGACTGTACGATTTTGCGGCGACAAATACAAAATACATTACTAAATTATAACTAATATCGTGGAATCATGGTGGACATTATGTTCGTTTCATATAGTGAAGGTCACCTTTATGATTTACCTACTAGTGGTTTGCCCCGAACTGAGACCTCGCGGTATCCACAAGATAGTTTTAACTATATGTTGTAATAGTTAACTTTTAACATTAGACGCAAAAGAGCTAAAAAGTTATTGGAGAAACGCATAAACTACAGAGCGCCATCTATTGACATCATTGTGAAGTTCTGTTATAATACTGAAGCTCATTAAAAATTAAATAATTTCGTTTCCTTATAATATTTATCTTATTTTAGTATTTGTTGTTCAATTACAGGATATCATTCAAATAATTGATCAAGTTTCAGGCTCAGTTTGAAAGCCAGTTTTTCGTCAATTTTAGGGGAAAAATTAAAAAATATATTTTTGGACTCTATTCCTAATTACCTTTAAAATGATATACGCCAACCCTATGTAACGCTATAAAAAATATTTTACTTCGCATTCGCTTCTATCAGAGCCCCCCTGAAATAAAGATTTTTATTATTTTTAAGCCATTTTCGGCTGGAGGCCATCAGTTTACATGTTATATTTAGATTTTAAGTAATTACGTTCAGTAATTCAGAAGTTATAAGGCTCTGATAGACGGACGGACAAGTGCAAATTCACTCAAGTAGACTCAGGAACCTTCGCTTCGCTTGGTCAACTAGATGATGCTCACGACTTCGTCCGCGTGGATTACGGTTTATTGATTCCCGTGGGAACTCTTTAATGTTCCTTATACCAAATTTCATCAAAATCGGTTGAACAGATGGGTCATGAAAGCATAGCAGACAGGCAAACACTTTCGCATTTATAATATTAAGTATGGATCAGTATGGATTATTGGTAGCTTTGAATAACATAAAATGATAAGCAGTACTAAAAGTTTATTTCTTTTCAGTGCTTTGTATTAATTTTTTACCAATTGAAATTAACCAATATAAAATAATAATCATGTACAAAGAACATGAAGTATAAACGGAGAGGAAACCGTGACCGTCATATACCCTCACCATAAACCTTGAACTACACATCCTATATTACTTAAGATATAGGCTAAGGCATAACCTAAACCTAAATCTTAATTAAAAACATTAGATTTTTCAATGATAAAATTTAATATGATTTCTCAAATATCAGTTATCTGAAATAAAATCTGATGGAAGTAAAAGCTCTAGATACTATTCAAGATATAAATTATGTTGCCGATGTATTACAAGTTGAATGCCCTATTAATTCAAGAGTATCTTTGATGTATGATATAAACACACGTGATTCATTGCTGAGCGGTCATATCCGTGAATCTTGACGTGTCACACTTCAATGACTTGAGTCTTGTTGCCGGCTATCATTCATGGAGTTAAACCGCATAGTAAATTTTGCGATTTAATTCAAACTGTGCGGCTTTTCCTTTTAGTTTTAGCAAGATGCAATTTTTATTACTCGTTTATGAGAATTTATACAATAGATATTTTGACCTAGCAAAAATTCATATAACTTATTAGCCATCTTCCATCCATCCATCCATCCATCAGCCTGTATGCATCCACTGCTGGACATAGGCCTTTTCGAGTGCGCGCCACCAAACACGGTCCGCCGCCTTCCTCATCCACCCGCTTCCCGTCACCTTCTTTAGGTCATCGGACTAGCGAGCTGGATCATTATATCTTAATAAATAAATAAAACTCTTATATTACTAAAAAATATTCAAAGCCGTCATTGTTTAATACGAAAATAATCGCTTTTAACAATGTTATATCTACATTATATGGGGATTATATTAGTGAAACAATCCTTTCTTTGAAATGGATACTAATATTAAAATGCAAAAATGCCTGTTTGCCTGTCTGTATCTTTATAAAAAATAATAACCTCCTCTATGCGGACGTAGTCGCGGGCATCATCTTGTAAATAGTAGGTACTTGTCTACTACCTTATTCGAAATATTCTATTAATTTCATCATTGCTGACGTTCTTAATTATCGCCTCGTTGAGAGATTATCCACATAATATCATATACCGGAACAGCTTCTTAATTAGTTTGATATTTCGCCGTGCGTTACCCGTAGACAGCTGACTTATGACCCTTTGAATATATGAACTACATTATTCAAATAAATGGGCTCAATTTAAAATACTCAGATGAATAATAAAACGCGGCTTACAATTATTGTCGAGGGTCAAGCCTGAGGCGGTTCGACACGAGAACTTTAAATTGTCCGACATCCAAGGAATTAGGGACAACTGATGAAGGTGGAACCATAAAGACATTTTGCACTATTCGACACTAGAGATGCGAAGGGATAATTCACGTCCTAATATTAACTAAGTATGATATGGCAAATATTACCGGACGATATTCATAATAATGCAAACAGTGTAAATTTAACGAACAGTAATTACGAACCACACGAAAAATACTGAGAGAAAAACAAAATGAATTCGTTAAAGAACTAGAATTAGTAGATTTAAGATATCAATAAAAATACACCTTCAATGACCTAAAATTACAAATTAACTGTTATAACAATTTCCTATTAATAAAATATAATCAATACCTTTTCTTCTTCCCTGCAGGATTTTTTTTGCTTACGTTGATAACGATATTGTGGAGGATCGACTGAAAGCCGATTGACTTCGGCTTCAAGCGGCATATTTTTTTAAAAGTGATAATTAAGAAACATTTTTAACATTCCTCACGAGTTACGACCAAAATGGTCCCAAAAACAAATGTGTCTAAAAATTGGACAGCCTAATCAAAAATATATATATTCGTAGTCTACAGTAAAAAGAACACAAATAAACAACCGCATGATCAAATAAATAATAAACCATTTGTGGGTTTCATTAATCCATAAGTTTATGGGACATTGGAGCCATAGCGTCAATAAAATAGATGAAGATCTGTTCAACGAGCTCTTATTACTGGGCGCGCCTCTTATAGCCAATATAAACCAATTGTCACATCCTGGAGTAAATGACCATACACTTGATGCGTATTGTGGGCTACTGTCTCGCGGCAAATGCTACCTGGAGCTGCGAGTCCTTGAGTTAACTAAATCAATTAAAGCTACTTTCCGATTTAGAATTAAGCAACTTGTATTAAAATCTCATATTACATAGTAACTTCTATATAGTAACCGTTTGAGAAATATTCCAAGAGGAAGTAGTTTTTGATATACCTACACATACACCCAGTGTTAAGAATAAGAACTATATGATTTGTTAAATATGTCTATAACAAGAAGAATGAGTTGATTGATGGTTGAATATGATAATCCACACATCTATATATGCACAAACATTGCCTAAAATTAACGTTTGACAAATAGGTATTTGTTGTTTTCCATGGTTAACACAGTCAGCGCTTATTATTATATAATTCTGCTATATCGATTCCCATATGCCACCGACTATCATTAGCCTAATCACGGCGATGTAGTTGTGCCCATAAATAATTTATATCCTGCTCTATTGTTTTCAGGGCGTTCATAATGTATGCCTTAATAATTAATTTATTAGTGTGCGGATTGTCGATGTTATATAAATGACGAAGTTGCTTATAAGCAGAATAGAATAGTAACTAACTCTTTCCCGAAATACCCGTTGCTCATCGTTTGTTTTATTTCTTTACTATCATCATTCACTAAATCAAATACCCCATGTATTATTAATACATATATAACTAATCCAGTTAAACCTTTGTTAGTAATACTTTTTTGACTATTATTATGGGGCTTTTCTAACTAGAAATTCTCAGTCACATTCTCACTCTAAGCCCGGAGTTAGGAAGTTGACGGTGTTTCACCCTCGTGCCTCGGAGAGCACGTTAAGCCGTCGGTCCTTCCGCAAACACTTGTGTACTATAATATCTCCTGCGCATATGGCTAATCTCTCTGCGGGTAGGCCACCGTGGCCGAAATTCGGTCCGGAGGACCTTAGTAATACTATTTGATTTGTGTTTGTTTTACTTTTGTTTGCCTTTAGGGTTAACATGAGATAGTTAGAAATTTTTCAGATATCTTTATTAGTCTTAGCGTTGTTACAATTTGCTTGTATAAATATATAACCTAAAAAGGTTACGTCTGATATTGGCGCACAGAATGCATATTAAAGAAATAATGAGGTACCTACCGAAAATTAAATAAATAAGACAGTAACTGCGTTAAGTGCCCGGTGCACGCACCTCTAACTTTTCCAAGTTATGTGCGTTTTAAGAAATTAAATATCACTAGTTTCAAACGGTGAAGGAAAACATCGCGAGGAAACCCGAGAGTTCTTTATAATGTTCTCGAAGGTCATATGACTCGTTCTCAATAGAGAACCGGCAATGGGTTACTTATTTCAGCGAAGGAAGAACTGAAGCTAAAGCAAAGCTTCAAAATATTGAGACCATAATATTTCAGATACAGATGACCACAATAGCCAAAGATAAAATTAAGTATCTTATTTTCTGTAGTTCGATCGTTATTAATTATGCAGAGTCAAAAACAGTACCTACTGGTTATACAAAACAGTTCATTTATTGGAGGTAACCCAATTAGCGAAGTCTCTTTCATCCGTAGCCGTTTTGTAACTCAATAACTTTTGAACCGATTCAGCTGATAATTTAAATTGGCATACAACGGCCGATTCGAAAATAAAAACTCAAAAGTCATCCTCTGAAATGGATGCGGATTTTGGAACAGAACTTTTGAATGAAATAATTTTTTGTTGAATCTCAAACGTTCGGTGCCTAAATCAAATAAGCTTCTACTAACTACTGCCTTTTTTATTAAAGCTATTTGTTATTTTATTTTTTACGTAATAAGTAGGTATTTTATTCGCTTTTAATGTTTTCGTACCTGAATTTCAATAAGTAAAATATCGCTTACATCAGTATATCTACCAGCTCGAACGTCAGTAAAAATATCACGAGTTGCTCACTTTTACTTACGTACTGAATTTCCTTATTCCGTGATCCTTTCTTGGCCTCTCACTAAAAGCTGACCATGTTTTTGTACGAAGTAGTATTTTGGGAGCTTCCTTTCTGAGCCTCTGCTGTTCTGCCTTTCTGTCCATGCTAGCGGAATCACGCTGATTTAGTCTCAAGTGCTTAATTATATTAAGCTATATTTTTAACTTGTTTAATATACATACAACTTTTTACTGAGATTAACAGTTGGCACTTTGTCATCACTCCTTGATTAATAGCTGTTCTAATTAATTTCTACGCTACTAATAATAATTTACAAGTTTTGACGTCCCTTGGCACCTTGATTTCGTGTCATATGTCATTAACTATAAAGCAACAGGTTACTGGGATTTCTCTCATATTAGATTGACTGGTATGACAGTAATTTGTTTTTTTTAACATAATCACTATTGTTATAATATCTGTGAACAATTTAAATTTGATTTGCTAGACTTGAATCCATCTCCATCAAGCAAAAAATTCTAAGTTTTCTCAGATAAAGCACAGTAAAGTCTCTTAATAAACTGAAATGTGATATAGTAAATCCATATACTTACTTACTTATTGTAAATTTTAGTAAGTACACGGCTAGGCTTTGTCCACATTTCTTGTGTGTGTGTGTGTTTTTTTATCCTCTACAAGTTAGCCCTTTACTGCGATCTCACCTGATGGTAAGTGATGATGCAGTCTAAGATGGTAGTGGGCTAACCTGTTAGGGACATGGCAGTTATATTAATTAGTTATATTGGTTATAATATTATGTGTGTGTGTGTGTGTGTGTGTGCGCGTGTGTGTGTGTGTGTGTTTATACATTCTACGCATTCTCGGAAGCTGAAGCCTCAGCTGTCGGTCCATGATTGATAACGGTTGTAATTAATTTTACCGCTCATAAGTTGACAGTTTGGACGCGCAGGGCGCCGGCGCTTGATTATGCTATGATACGTAATAAAGCTTAGCCAAGTAAATTAGCACCTAAAATTCATATATATGTCACCGTAAGATTGTAAAAACCGTTAGATTATAATCTAACTCGCAAAATTGTAAACTGTCGAAAGATTGTGAACCGCTCAATGTTCTGAGTGTCAATTTTTCAAATATTCATTGTATTTACGTTTTCTTGTCTGTTTCTTGTAGGTTAGGTTAGGGTTCGACATAAATAACCAGGTAGGTCAGGTAGTTCACATATATAATTAGGTTCTAACGGGTTAATATAGCTAACAGATTACAATCTACCGAAAAATAATGCGTTAAATTGTAGTCTTTCGACAGTTTACAATTTCGCGAGTTAGATTATAATCTAACAGTTCTTACAATCTTACGGTGACATATATATAAATAAAAATATATAGTAGGTAGTATCAACATTGATTCCACACGCATTGAGTCGCCAGTTAAAGTTTCTTAAATCCACGAAGACGTGCCCCACTATTTTTCCGCTCATCAAAAATGTTGCTTTACATACGAGTACGTTATTTTCATAAAGTCGTGTGTTCTATAGTCATAATAGTCATAGAATGCTAAATCTTGCCATCGACTATACTTACCTACTGGGAGTAGGTGTCTACAAGCTTCTTTGACTAGCGGATAGGTCCATGGTGAGTAAAGAGACCGTCTATTATTGAACGTCAATTGACTGACTCTTTTTGCTTGGTAATAACTAATTACTTAGTTAACTATTAGAATTTAAATGATGTATTTACTTATTAATGAGGTTGGTATAGTTATTGAAAGGATCGGCTTTGCACCATCACGATAATTGTAAAGGTGACGGCAGCCATTACCCCGTCGGCTTCTAACCGTTACCTTAGAGCCTTAGGCCACTGTATTGTCTGAACCTAATTGCAAAAAGTCTACCATTCGTAAATTAAGTATGTACTTCCATGATGCCTCAAGCGGCACTCATGTGCGTCTGAACTGTCACCTAACAGCAGCGGCGGAATTAATTACTGCCACTATCAATCATGAACCGATGACAAACTGGTACAATATATTCATCAAGACGCTTAATCATCTAACAATTATTGCTATCAACCATTGATGAAGAATTTTAGTACGTTTAAAAATGTCAAATTCGTCCTTTTTTCAAGGCTCGACGACAATTTTATGTACGAAAGGATAAATAGCAGTTTATTTATGATTGAAACGATTTTGTTATTTATTTTGTATAGGCAAATGTATGGATCGAGAAGAAATGTTTATTTCTCCACAAGTACCTATTATAATTTGGTAATACATCTTCGTATATATAATGTACTCTGTGACATCTTCTAATCTAACTATACTTAATAAAACTTTTCTTTGATAGACTTGCAGTTTCCACACATACTTACTATTAAAGTTAATTGCAAAATAATTATGTCAGCGGAAGAGACTAGCGTTTAAGATCGGCTCCGCCTAGTTTATACGCTAGCGCTCAGCTTTTATTAAACTACAGTAATATCACATTGTTTTCTAGGTTAAGTTAAGATCTTAATAAATTGGCAGTTACCAGGTAGATATATCTATAGTTAGTCCGCTTTAGTAAGACTCGGGGGTAGTACATAATATATAGAATAGGCATGATGACAGTAACCAAGAATGAATGAAAATATGAATTTATCTAATGAAATAGGATTTATGGATTATAAAAAACGTATTTATTTTTCTATTTCGAGTGAGATTGCTATTTATTTTGATAAAATTAAACTATAAAAGACGGCAATCCGCCATAATGGATTAAACACCTAGAAGCGAATTGTTTGTTTTCGAGCTTTGACAATCACACTATTGTTTACTGCATATTGCACAGAGTACATTGGTAATAACAATAGTGACGTCACAAACGACGCCATGACACCGGCGAGCGTTTTGGCGTGAGTTTTAAAATCTAAATTTCAAATGCCAATTTTATGTACCAAACATAATTTTTCTGTTGAAATAATATATTTTTACGAAATAGTAGATACTTTCAAACATAAGCTGGCCATTTTTCAACATCAGTCATCATGCCTATTATAATTATAGTAATAGTTGTGGGAAAAGTCAAAGGAAAAAAGCCACGAAGGGGGCCTCCCACCCGGTGGTCTGACCAAATCAAAGAAGCTGGTGCTCAGAATTTTACAATGCACTCTGTACCTTTGTCAGCAGTATTCAACATAAGCTTTACACTTAGCACCACGTAATTAATAGTGATCACTATCCTCAGACAGGAAGGACCGTCTGGCGAGAGGATGGACGTATTAACCGCTACCTCCATGGGAGAGAGAGTATCTATTAGTACCTAAATTTGAATATTTCGCATTTATTTATACATATAGGTTACTATCAAAGATGTCAGCACTCAATTTGTTCGGAAATTTGATCCAGGTGACAATAAAAAAATCTATAAAAAATTTAGTATACGCCTGCAAGAAAAACAGACATCAAAGAATTCTTGTGTTCCTCTAGAACAGTTATTGCATTGTGATGATATTTTTAAGTAGGTACCTACTTTTTTACAAAGTTCAAACATTTATAGCGGATGTCTGTCGAAGTTAGAGGTCGTTTCATTTTTTATTGCCCAACTGGTTTATGAAGTGTAAAGCTGGCTACTAATGAAATGGTTTTTATATAACGAATTTTCTAATTTAAAAATCCATAAACACAATGTAAAAAATAATAAAAATTAACGATGTGCCCAAGATAAACTACATTCTAAAATTCATGAAATCCTTGTAGTTATAATTTTCTTTCTGTATTTAAATATGTAGTTCACACGTTTTCGACTAAAGCTTGTGCCTAAATATATATTTTTTTTATCCACTACAAGTTAGCCCTTGACTGCGATCTCACCTGATGGTAAGTGAAGATGCGATCTAAGTTGGTAGCGAGCTAACCTGTTAGGGGCATGGCAGTTATATTAAAGCCATACCCCTATTTGGTTTCTACACGGCATCGTACCGGAACGCTAAATCGCTTGGCGGCACGTCTTTTACTGCTAGGGTGGTAACTAGCCACGGCCGAAGCCAGACCAGAGAAAATTCAGAAATTATAAATTGCCAAACCCTCCTGGGGATCGAACCCGGGACCTCCGCACGTTAAGGCAACAGCGCTCAACACTGCGCCACTGAGGTCGTCAATAGTATACGTTACGGAGGCCTATATACGTTGGCATACCAACTACCAAGGTTCTTGGATGGGTCTTAGTAATCCGTACTGGGAATCGCTGGTAGAGAAACGCCAACCCTAGATGATCGGATACAAAGCGAAACTCACGAACTTGCTGGGCAAAATACCAGCAAAAAGACCGTATGTATTTATATATGTATGTATGTCTGTATGTATGTATGTGAGTTTGTATAATCCACCATAACTTCTATACGCCTGAACCAATTTTGATAAATGTTGTATCGTTAGAATCCCTAGCTTATTCCGAGTGACATACGCTAATAAAATTTAAAAAAAAAATTTGGAAAGGTGTAAGCCCATGTCCAGCCGTGGATATCAAACAATTATACCTACAATATAATTTGAAACTTATTTGCAATAAAATAAATATTGCCTGGCATATTTTTCGATATACGTCTAAGCTTCAAATGTGGCATATTTAAATGGCTCTACAATAGTTGTTAAAATGGTACACACATAGATATAGGATTGGTCTCGCTCCCGGAGCGAGATCAATCCTACATCTGTGGGTACACATCACCACAGTTTAAATAAGGTAAACGTAAAGAACAAGCTATTTTGCACGCAGTAAACGATTTGTTGGGACAATGTAGCACCGATGCTATCGCTCGGCGGAACAGCCGATAACCAAATTGTGTGGAGAAAATTGTGGCTTGGTAATTTTCTCGCTTAGTTCCTTTCATATAGTGTAAACACGGAATTTTAATACTAATAAAAAAATAATGTTTACAGCCTGTATCGTTTACGGCGACGTTCATTATATTATTGCTAACCGAGGTAAATCCTGAAATATACATGACGCTCATATATAGGCAATACGGCGCTAAGGAAACTGTACGCCAAGACGTCAGACGCCCTTTGGGATTTCTCCTCCATAGAAGTATGAAGGAGAAATCCCAAAGGGCTCACTTCAATCACTTCTTCTAGTCACCAAGCTAGTTGTGAGTCAAGCTTGTCTGGTCTGAGTTAGAAAACCATTCAGAGGAGACTTCACTGTCTTAAATCAAATAATACGTGTAAATACAAAAACACGTTGTATATTATATGAATATGGGTAAACATGTAAGTGCCTACAATTTGTAACACAAGGAAATTGTATATAGCGGACGTGATGTTGACACGAGATTTCGTTTCAATCGAGGTTGGTATCTGATACACGCTAAATTGGATGTAAAAACGAAATTTCTCTTAAAATTCTTATTTCTAATACATAATATTATATTTGTATTAAGAAAATTCATTTGACTAGTGACGTAGGAACTACTACAACTACTGTAGAAATGAACTAGTTCGTAACTGTATTTGCACAGCGCTTCGTAAGTATCAGTACATACTACATTCAAAGTGCATTTCCATATAATATATCTATTTCGTTATGTAAAACGTTCCCCAACGATTCACTGGGTGCAACTTGGCACCGATCTTGTCGCTGAACGGAACAACCGATAATGCAATTGTTTGAAGGAAATAGTGTCTTGTAAATCTAAAGGACCAAAGAGGGATTTTGTATAGACCCCGTCCATGTGTCAATAAATTTATAAGGGTCTAAAAAAAGACACACTACCGTTTTCAGTTGCAAAATAGATGGGGTTTTTATGTAATAAAATAAAAATCTTTGCGGCAAAAAAGTGTTTATTTTTAACAACAATCTGTTTTTCGCTTATATTTGTTATGCAAAATCATATTTTGCTCAGTGCTATAGTTACTAATATGAAGTATACTAACAGGTAATTTAAAAAGTTCTTGCCACTTGCAAGTATTTTTAGGCGCGACTTCAAGATACACGTTTAAATTAAATTTGGCTGTGCCTAACAAAAGAAATGTTCTATGAGTAACTTCATGACTTACAGGTGACCCACCCGCCCCCGGTTTCCTGTGAAGGGCTTATCTTACTACATCATGTGTACAGTAAGTATGTTTTACAGTATAGTTAAAAACAAGGTAAGTAGTAAAATGCGATGACGCAGTCGCGAGCATCAGCTAATGTTCGCACATTAATTAATAGGCATATCTTACTCCTCGAAATGTAGTTTTGGCGTCATTGATGACATTATAATTGTATTTTTACTAATAAAGCTACATAAAAAATCGTCACACAATCGAAAAGTCTCTCCAGCCGCAGGGTAGTTATCATATTTTGTCGTGAATCGTAAAATGTGGCACCTTATGAATTGTGATAAGTAATAGTAATTAACACAGGAAACAATTTTCCTAAGACAGGTTTTACTCTGATGTTATCAGCGAGCGGAACGGCCGATAATGTAATTGTTTTGAGGGAATGGTGTTTTTTGTTTCATGACTTAACATCTTAACACCTTAAAACACGCGACCAGTTTTTATACCTTTAACCTACCTGACTTTTAAAAATTATACCTTTATATTTACTTTATTTTCAATTAAACCTTAGGTCCTTCCACTATCCATTATATTATGCTAAAACTTTAGTGGATGAACTAAAACGCTTAGTTCATTTATTATGCAAATAAATGCATATTGCACGCAGGCTTAAAGCCTTACAAATGTGCGAAATTTATTTAATAGGATGACCACGATTTAGAAGTTTAGCAGCTGAATAGATTGTCAAGGCCCTTTTGTTCATACTCCTTAATAGGTACTTAAGGCGGCCACTTTTGCGAATGTGAGAGATTTAATTTGACTTACTACAAACTCTAACCTTCACTCCTCCTAAGAAGTCTAGAAGATCAGCTTGTAGAAAAACATTTCGTGTTAAATTAAGCAACACAAACTTGGGTAGAAATGCTGCAATAAACCGTCTCATTCATGTTTACAACGAGCTTGCCGGTGTACATGATAACGTCGATATTTTTTGTCAGGCTCCAATTACTTTAAAAAAAGTTATAGCGTCAGCGATCTCTGCTTTGAGGGACAAATCGGCCAGTCTTAGTTCGTTATTTTAGTCAGTTAGTTTTGAGTTTATTTATTTTATAGATTAATTTATTTGTCGTAGTAGTAATAGTAGGTACATTGTTCCGTTGGTTTTATATTATTATCATGTAATTAGTTAAGTACTTGAGATCGGTTGTTTCCTTTTTATAATATGTTATTTTTCAATAGCTGTGTATACCTCTAAGTGGCGTGCCACACGGTTATAGACCTTATGTACTATTTTTAATTTAAGCTTTGTGTACTCGCCGTTGGTATTCCGAAATACAATAAATAAATAAATAAAATAAAATTTAGTTATAGCAAAATGGATAGCTTCTTTAAACAGCAGTACCCACCTCATAAGTAACCGCCATTGTTAGTGGTCTGTGTCGCCAATGAGTTTCCGGCACACACAGACCATCTTTACTACTCGGTGCCGGCACAGAATACACAGAATAGAATCTTTAGGAATTGGTTCATAGTTACCCGCTGACCAAACTTATTTATTGATGTTATATTATTATGATAACGACATTTACCGAAGTAGCTGACTGTCACAAAAAAATGCGCGCGTACGCGTGTTAGATTTGTGGTCTGCACAGGAAACTAAATGAAGCGCAGTCGCTGTGAATGCCTTATACTCGTACCTTGTCTGTTTTCACGTGTAAAGTCCTTCATGTGAATAAATACCATCTTTAATTTAGAGGTAAATATTTGCTTACATTAACGAGGATGAGTAAAACTCATGAAGCCACTTTTGTCTGAAAGACTGCATGTTTATGGGATTTTTCTTATCGCCCGTGACTTTGAATAAGCTTTTTAAGAAAGGTTAAACCTTTCTTAAAAAGCTTATTCAAATTTAATTCAATGCAATAATTTCTCGGAATTGCATTTGTAACATAAGTTTTAATATATATGTAATTTTTTTTTGTGCGTTCAGATCAGTTCGGTGGTTTTAAGTCCCTGGAAAAGGAAACAGAGACATACAGGCATACATAGAAATACATTACCTAAGTATTTAGCTGGAAATAATGTTTTTTCATACTTTCTGTTTGTTGGAAACAAATGGTTATTTTTGAAGACTTGAAGATTGTCCCGATCCGAGTAGTTAGTGAGAATAGCTAACTAAGTATATAGTTAAGTATCTTTGCCTTTCGTCTAAATCAGATTGTTTACAGGCATACATGTCACCGTAAGATTGTAAAAACCGTTAGATTATAATGTTACTCGCGAAATTGCAAACTGTCGAAAGATTACAATTTAACGCATTATTTTTCGGTAGATTTTAATCTGTTAGGTATATTAACCCGATAGAACCTAAATAATCAATTACCTGATTATTTATGTCGAACCCTAACCTAACCTACAAGAAACAGACATGAAAACGTAAATACAATGAATATTTCAAAAATTTACACTCAGAACATTGAACGGTTCACAGTTTACAATTTCGCGAGGTAGATTATAATCGAACCGTTTTTACAATCTTACGGTGACATACATACACTTTTGTATGGAAGCATGGATTCTTATTTCTACAGCCGCATAGGTATGTGTTCTGTCATATGGAGACTCAAGTAACGGTGTCTTGTCACGGATGGTGTGCAGTCATAACAAACGATAAAACACGCCTCAGCATACATGAGGAAATTGCCTGGCTGACATCTGGTTACAGCTATCTCAACCATTGTTTCACGTCACTTGAAAATATTGCCGATGTGCCGGCAATACTGAGTTGAGTCATTGTGTAACAGGTTTTGCATGACTTTAGCCAGAAAAAAATAATTATAAGAGGTTTTTTAACTCAGTGTACCAAACACTATCAACCTACGTAAAGTATTAAATACCGAATATTAACTATTTGCTTGCTATTAACCGATTATTTTTTAGTAGAATGTCACTTGTCATTGTTGAAACTTGACACTTGTCTTTTCAACTTGAGGTCTTTTAGCGTAAATGTTCAGGTCGTAGAGGTTAAGTATGCATTCCTGGTGAATGGTGATGTGTGTTATATTATGCAAATAAACTTTTTTCTTGCTTCTTTATTTAAACGTACCCTTCCGTTTACTAGTCCTTCAGCGCCCATTTTACCAGTTAAGCCTGACACATGCAGTTCTTTACATTATAGAATGTACACATGTACGCGCGCGTCCACAGTGACGCGGCTGTTCACCCGCCATTGCCCGATGTGTGTGGTTCAGGCTAAATACCTGTATGCAAGAACTCAATCGTATCAGTCAACCCTATTGGTAAACAAAGTAACTTAAATGTTATTTGAACCGTTTACTTGACAATGAGATCCCAGTGCTGGCTAATAAAACGTGCAAATTCAGTAGTAAAAACGTAATTAAACGTTCCTAAAATGCTTACAGCTCATTTTCCATTCTCCACAGAGAGGTGTCGTACACTAGACATACAATAATGTCCGGCAACTTTGAAACCTGACAGGAGAACAAAAGGACCAGCTGTGCTTTTGATCGTTCAGTAAATTATTGTTTACTTAAGTATTTTTATCATAATAATATGAACAAATTTTTATTTTATGTGGGAAGAGCAAAATAGAAATACAAGCAGTGGAAACTAGCATTGTTTATTTCAAAGTTGTTCAAACATAGTATCAACGGTAGGTACCTGTACTTGGCCAGCAATCAGCAAGGTGGGCCAGTCCCTTTTTGGATATTTTCTCCGTAAATCTCGACTGGCGATAATTTGAAATGAATGTTCAAATTTGATGAAGAAAGTATTTTTTTGCTTCTTTATGACCTTCTCAAATGTACCTAATGAGTTAGTTTCCTAATATAGCTGCCATAACTCTAACAGATTAGCCCGCTACAATCTTAGACTGCATCATCACTTACCATCAGGTGAGATCGCAGTCGAGGGCTAATTAGTAGTGAAATAAAAAGTTCTTCCGATATTTGTGTAAGTATCAAGCGTCTAAGGCTAATATCAAACTGTGACCTGTTTTGCGTGTAATTCTGTTATTATAAAAATTCTTGTCTGGTCCAAATAATTAAAATGAAACAAAAATAAGGTGTTCTTTCGTCATACTGCAGTTCTGCATCTCTATTGTCTTTGCGCTATATTAACTCAGTTTCAACGTAAAACAATATGTGTTGATGGAGAAAAGAAAAGCAATGAACGCCAAACAGCAACAAACAAACATAGAAATAGCGATATGAGCTCAACTGGCTGCATATCGGCGCGCAATTTATAAACATTTGAATCGTTGATTGTTCCGCTTCTTAAATGCATGCACGCGTCATTCCATTGTTCCGACCTAAATACAATCATTCTGTTTTTAGATTTCTTAATGTTTCTAGAAATCATATTAACTAATTTTAAAAGGAAACTCGGTTATCCACTTAAATATTTTTTATTTAATTTAGCAATTTGCACAAAACACAGAAGTATCGCCATATTCCTTAGATAAATATGTAATGGCATTACAGATAACCATATACCAGTATTGCTCTCGACTACGCAGAACCATAGAGTACAAAATTATTGCCTCTTTCAGACTGAGTAAGTAACACTTACTTGGTCCAGATAGGTCATAGGTCTTGTAATAACGATTAAAAGGGCCCATAAACAGTTCTAACAGCCTCGTTGGTTAAGTGGTTGGACTGCGGCCGACGAGGTCTCGGGTTCGAGTCCCGGGTCGGGCCATAATTAAGTATTGGGGTTTTCGAACTAGAAATTCTCAGTAATAGCTCGGAGTTAGGAAGTTGGCGGTGTTTCACCCCCGTGCCTCGAAGAGCACGTTAAACCGTCGGTCCCGTTTATTATCACACGTTGGAGCAGCTTGGTGGGTCTAAGCTCTAATTCCCTCTCTCCTATGAGAGTAGAAGCCTGTGCCCAGCAGTGGGACGTTATTGGGCTGTACTTTTTGTCCCGGAAAACCAAGAGTTCTTGTGTGTTTTTAAACAATTAATGACATAAATCGATGCGGATGAAGTTGCAGAGATTACCTAGTCAAAGGTCGATATAGTGTCGGGAAATAATAGTTATTGTCAATATTGTGCTATTGTTATTTAGACAAGATCACAGGATTGCGGTAATCAGAAATACTCACTAAGCTGCTAGATCGCCGCAGGTTCTGAAATTGAATTTTAACCTTTTCATGCTTTGAGTCTTATCGAGACTCATTAATATTCTGGATAGGCTCTCCACATAAATAATAAACAAGCTTCGTTGGATGAAATTGTGAAAACGTGACATTGAATCGGTCTACCGAAATTCCTTTATTTAAAAAAATTTCGCACCTGCCGTTTTTAACCTCCATGCAAAGCGCTATAAAGTTTCATTTCGTGAAGCACAAAAGGTCTCGATATCACTTACCCGTGCTATAGGAAAGTTCGTGACGTGAGAGGCGTTAAACGATGAAACTGCTTGACGACGCGCGACGTTGCAAATTTAGGTCATAGAGCCCTTGAGATTAGGTCGGGAATCCCGAATAAGGCTTATCTTTTATTTTTATTCAAAATACGGCGGCGTCGCAGGGAACGGTGTGAAGTGAGATTTATGTCGCTTGTGAAACAGCCGCGTTTCGCAGGCAAGTGGATGTACTCTGTATGCATGAAGGCGCTCCGGAGTCGCGGGGAATCTTAATTGTGCTCCATTGAGAGATTCCAGCGCAACGCAACTTTATTTTTGAATGGCGCGACTTGTTGCATGCGGTGACCGTGACTTGAGGTATATTTATCAGCCTGCGCTCCTCCGTTTCATCGCGAGTGATGTGAAGTGAGTTGTGACCAAAGCGGAACTCATATCTCTCCACTGTCTTATCGCTTTTGAAGTACAAAACGAAGTCACAAACTACAGTTTTCTGTTTATTCACTTTTAAATAACTAGCGACCGTTATCGGGGCGTATACCTTGTCATATTTACAAAGGGATTCTCTGTCAAAAATTTCCGCTTTCTAAGTCCAAGAGTTTGGGGTTAAGGCGATGTCATAGTCAATCAGTCCGTGAATGCGTGAGTAAAGACTTATTTTTAACCCCCGAATCAAACACCCCTCTTGTGTGTGTCTGAGTATGTGTCTGTGGCATCGTAGCTCCCAAACGGATGAACAGATTTGTATTCGTTTTTTTTATTTATTTGAAAGGTTTACACCACACAATTTACACCAAATTTGCTTATAGTCTGTCGACTGATCGCAGATTCTACATTAAAAAAAAATTGAAAGGTGATTTGAGTGAGAGTGTTCTTGGCTATGAATAAAAAAACATCGGTCCGGCCGTTTAAAGATCGTCATCTCTTTTCTAGTTGATGAAGGGATGTGAGCAACTTCCAAAGGTCTGATCGAACTACACTAGGTCACTTACACCTTGAATATTAGTAGATCCATCCATCCATCAGCCTGTATTCGTCCACTGCTGGACATAGGCGTTTTGGAGAGCGCGCCACCACACACTGTCCTCCTCCTTCCTCATCTACCCGCTACCTTTTTATATAGAATATTAGGTCAAAGAAGAAAATTTCGCAGTTTCATCGCATTGCATTCAGTAGAGTCATACACACTAATTATACTACCCAAGTAGGCGTACGAAATCAAACTGAGCGTAGACATTTCCGTTATATGATTTTCTGAACCAGTTTGTTTAGGTAACCTAGATATTTGCACACTAATACCTAATGAAGCTGAATCGAAGGATGTTGATTCCATCAGCGGAAAGCTCGCATGTTTAATGAACCATTTTACGAGTAGGTATCGCACCTATTTGATTTTCAAATCCCATTTAAAACATGAGTAAATAATATGCGATTGTCTCGTGAGTTAGGGCGAAAATACACTTCTGACAGGCAGGAAAAAACATCTACGCGAAGCTTTCTTCTAGCAGGGGAAACACGTATTATTGTAACAGTGTCTGTACAGCTCTATATAAAAGTGCGCGCGCCAAAATTTTGCCAGCCGGATAATCTTTTTTCGCATGTGTATTTGCGCCTTATGACACTCGACGGTCCCTCGACGCACGACCCGTTTTTCATCGTAAGTGCTGTTCTTATGCGTGTAATTGAATCTTTACTGTATTACGTAAATATTAACGATTAATATCAGTTGGTAATATAGTGTGAATTATCTATCCCATTTAAGGTCTCCTTTCAATTATGGGCTCGACTTAGAAGTTGCTTATTATGAATGTTTGAATAGAAACAGATAAGTCCATTAGTACGGTCACGGACCCCTGTGTTCAGTTCTAAAATTATCTAAGCGTGAACCAAAGTTTGTGTTATTCACTTTCTCTAGGTATTCCTGTCCAAGTGACTTTAGTAACCTAATTATGCTTACTACTTATACTATGAATGGAATCTTGATATATTATGCTGATTATTTTAGGCTCAATATAAAATTTTACTACCAAATTTACCATCTTATTTTTCTAGTTCTCACTTTTACTTTTACTACTAATAAGCAGGGCGAACGCACTACTCTTTTGTAAGAGGCGACAGGCTTCTTGTGCTGCACATAGCACAAGCTCATATTAAATACACAACACGTGACTAGATTAGTCACGCCAAGGCATTCGTCACAACAGATTTAATAGTATCCTTATCGATATTTAATTAGGAAAATTTGAGTCAAGGCGAGAAGAAATTGACGTGAAGGAATTTAATTTTATGCGATCATTGATTTCGCCACGGTTCGCAAACAGGCTTCGGGACAGTTTCATTTGTATCGGGATATTTCTCTGACAGATACCTGTCATCACTAGTAGTTATTTAATTATTATTTATTCGGACGGCTGGATTTATATTTGATGAAATAAAATGTAAATTATTAATTTCGTTCATTAAAATCAAAGTAGATCTTACAAGGCAGCAAAAGTCGTGGGCGGCACATGAAGCGCTTTAAGGAAAATGCGTATTTATTACATACTCGACAGCATCGATCGCTTCGAAGAAATGCTCATCAATAAGCACTCATAACATTTAAGGCGGCTCGATCAATTTGACCAAAACCACAAACGTATCGGTACAATGAAAACAGGAGATATTTCAGACATTGGGTTAATTTCACTGGCCTCGATGCAAGTTCGCCTGCACTGATCTCATTCCCAAGTCCGTCGTTTAACTTTAGCAATTATGCAAATACTTTAGCTGAACCTAAAACATCGACTATGTTTCGTTATTACTTACTCTAATTTTAGGTGTTGTAACTTCTTAGGCTGATTCTAAGCCCTATATTTGACAGACCTCACTACACAATTTAAATGTCAATTAGATCTTATAGGTCTCGCGTATTTGTTTCAGCCTTTAGTTGACAGCAAGCAGAATCAATGCGACAATCCTTTTTCACGGTTTGCAATCAAAAGCCCTTTGGTCTTGCTCTTCTCCGGTCACGTTGGACTTTCGTTCCGTGAATTAGAATGGAAATAGAGAGTGCACCTGTGGTTAGGCATACATAGTATCACTAAAACTTCTTATTTTTATTTCTGTAGATATTGGTCGCTGTGGCCAAATTTCGGCCAAACATAATTATTTATCTGATATCCAACCGACCTCCAATTCGTCTCAACGTCATCCTAAGCCGTGGTCCGAGCCTCACAGGAGACGCCCTAAGAAAGACCTATTCCCCCCGATATCTTCGAGCCCTAGGGCTCATTTCTTGGCGACGCCTGTCGCTCGTCTAATCCCCCGGTGACGCTGTAGCGGCCAGTAGGGCCTACGCAGCAAATACACGATTTTTTTTCATACAATCTGAAAAAAAATCGTGTAGCACTTCTGACGAGCTGGCTTATTTTGGGGAGTCGCAGATTACCGTACTTTCAGTGATTTCCTCATAAAATAATGAAGCAATGACAAATTGACTACAGCTAATTCTGTTTGCAAGTTACCAATCATACACGTAATCTAGCCTCTTTATGATATGATAATCAAGTGCGTATAAGTACTAATTGAATTTAGATGTCAAAGTTCACACGTCTTAAGTTAAATATGCCACTACTTAAGTACGTGCACGAATCGAGTGAAGTAGTATGTACATAAGTATGACATTATATATACGCACGCAACGAAATATTTGTACATTGCGCGGAAAGAATCGGATGATAGTGCGCTGTATAGCTTATTTGGTTGGTAATGGGCCTTTAAGCTGGAGCCACCAGTGGCGATTTCTCTAAGATTGGGTAGGCAGCTTGCGCTGCAATACTAATAATTGTTATGAATAAGTTATTACTAATTATACTAGATCTATTTAAAAGTAATATACTAATATTTTATAACATGAAATACGTATCATTCCCAAAACATACAAGTTTATCAATTAAATGATTGCGCAAATCGATAATTATTATTTAAATTCACGCGCGCTCAGTGTACGCCTTTTTCTTCCTCCGATAAACTTTTGATTGTAGAAAATGGACGTCCTAAAATTTTTGATTTTCCGGGATAAATTAATGTAGCCTATGTCTTGTCCCGCCTATCTCTGTATCGGTTGAAAAGCTGGGGCGTGAAAATGTAGCAGACAGATAGACACACTTTCACATCTAGTTATACTAATTATTATAATAAAACTTTGGATTGGACTAATTATTATAATAAAGGTATGGATTACAACAGTCATAGCAATTCACGTTAAGAAGTTTTCAGTGTTTTTATATTTCAATGTAATTTTAATGTAAAAGTTATTTATATATAATAATAAGTTTATTTTAGCTATATTAACTAATTAAAAACTAAACATTAAAAATATCATCTATGCCGCTGCAATAAGGTAATGTGCCCAGAACACTGGCTGCGTTACCCCGCTGTATAGCCAAACTTATATGTTGACCGAGGTAACTGCCAGCCCACCGGTCACCTGTGGACTCTGCGAGACGAGAAGATAGATCCTTAAAAAAGGATCTAGAATCTTCGCCCCACGACCCCATGGTTAAAATTAACTAATTAATTAATTAATTTTAATGTTATATTTTCTTGTAAAATGAATAAATATAATAATCAATAATATTATATATACTTAGTATTTTTATAAGTACAAAAGTTAACCCTTGACTGCAATGTCACCAGGTGGTGGGAGATGATGTAAGTACTCTAAGATGGTAGCGGGCTTACCTATTAGGGATATGGCAGGTATACCCCTAATCAGTGATATTTTTTATTACTAGCTGATGCCCGCAACTTCGTCCGCGTGGATTGAGGTTTTTTGGTTCCCACTGGAACTCTTTAATTCTCCGGGTAAAAAGTATGTGCTATTCCAGACTATAATCTGGAATATAATCTCTGTGCCAAATATCATCCAGATCCGTTCAGCCGTTGTGGCGTGATTAACAAACATCAATTCATCCATACATCCCTTCATCCATACATCCATCCATGCATTTTTCGCATTTATAATATTTATTAAGTATAGATTTAGGTAAATGTATTTTATCGAGGAAATACCTAACCATCAGCTAGCGCAAACCCAAGATTGACCACCAGAAATCGCCACTGGAAGCCACGTAAGCTTGTTTTGTTCTTATACAATTAACTACGCCCTTGACTGAGTTTTGATCTGGTATTGAGTGACTCGCAGGTGTTTGACAGTGCCCCAGATTTGAGGCGAATTTAAATCTCCAGAAGGTAGCAGCCTGAACGTCCTAACTAATGCGAAATAAGTGTAATTGTTAACCCGGCTGAGCTGTGGGCTCTTATCAGACCAGGGCGCGTTTGTAACCCTCGTAGCTTTAGTTTTAAGATTCCGTTAATTATCACCATCACGTCTTATACTTTGTTAAAGTGACGTTCGGAAGGTGTACTTTGTAGGTTGTAGGTACCTATTTTGAATAAATTTACTTTGAGTTTGAGTTTGTATATCCAGCATTGATCAGGTGGTCTGTCTGTCAAGTCAGGTAATTAACAGTCCAGAGAGTCAAACGGTATGTAAGTAAGAAGTAATAAGCAAAAAATAAAACTCGGTATGCTCGCAAAGTGTGGCCAATCATCATCATTTATATTGTCCAATACATACATACCTGCGCTCGTAGTAACTAGTACATGTGATAATTTATTATTAAACTTTTATAGTCATTTATATAAATAGCACCTGTTATGGCAATACAATATCCGTGATTTTAAATAATAGTCAGCATAAAAGCAGCTTGTAAATCATTACTTCATGGCATTAATGCATTTTCTCATTCCCTGGAAATATGATGTCGGCATCTTTATATGCCGATGGCTGGATAACGGATCGTAAACAAAGGCATTCGAAGGTAAGCGCTAAGGTTGGTTGTTAGCTCTTTTATCACCACTTTTACGAGTCTGCAGGGCACTGAAAGTCTATGCGATTCCATTTCTTTGCAACCGTCTAGCGGTGGTGCCGCTTGATTTATATAAATTATATACAACATGCACTTTTAAATTTGATTGCATTGCTCTTAAATGCTCCCAATAGATGAATTGAAATTGGAAATAACTTCAAAGTAAATAATGAAAAACGCAGAACGAGGGGCGTAAACTACAACATGCAGTGTAAAATTTTATTGCACTGTTCTCATAAAGAGAGTTGAAAACAAGCTCAAATAATTATTATAGTCCGTATCCGTACTAATATTTTAAATGCGATAGTGTGTGTCTGTCTGTCTGCTACGCTTTCACGGCCCAACAGCTCAACCGATTTTGATGAAATTTGGAACAGAGATAGGTTAAGTTCCGGGTAAGGACATAGGCTAAACATCAATCCACGCGGACGTAGTCGCGGGCATCTTCTACATGGTATCAGTTTATTTTAGATTAATAAAGTTACTTACTAATGTATGTTTTGCGACAGGTGATAAACCTGTTAATTTAATATTAAGTCACGAACATCATAGCTTCGAGGTTTATTGCATTCATAAACCAATATAATATGAGAACCAATTAAACGGGCTGTGAGAGGTGACCTCTGAGACGACCTCGGCTTCGAAGGTAAAAATGAGGAGTGCCGTCAACATTGAGTAAGCACAAAAGGATGATGCCATCGAAATTGTTGATTGACGGTTTTCTAAATAACTATTCGGCAAGTTGCAAAATATTTATTTGACATGTAACAAAAGACAGCGATGTTTTCCGCAAACATTGTTTTATTTTTAAAACAATTTGAGCTCTTTAAGTATGTATACTCTATTGATCTCAGCCTTAGACAAAAGAGATAAATCTCTTCTCAAGGGCCGAGTTTTAAGCTCAGTCCTTGTTTGTGATACAGGTACAATATCCCTCACATAATTTTAATTCATGTATACTAAATACATATATGATCATTAGGTAGAATATTCGACAAATATTCTCAAGCTCGTAGGCTGAGAACTTCATCGGGCTTTCCTGCACACGAGACAGATTTATGTCTCGCACATAAACCTGACTTGTTCAAATCATTTTTAACAGTCAAAAAGTTAAAAATCTAAATTAATCTAGTTAAATTGCAATCTTATTCACATTTTTATTAAATGATATTTTTTGTGAATGACTAGATATTGAACTATAGTGTTATATATTTTTGGAATCTACTCATCATTTTCTTGATAATGATTATTTATAGCTTATCTTATTTTCGATTTTTTTTCCAACTTTAGTCTTTAATGCAGGACCCCCACCCCGGATTGTCACCCCATCCATTTTTTAAATTTTACTAGCCTATGTCACCCGCAATAAGCTAGGGATTCTAACGATACCTCATTTATCAAATTCGGTTCGGTATATAAGTTATGGTGGAATATACAAACTCACATACATACATACATGAACCCTGAAAACAATAATAATATACTCCTTTTTTCAAGGCAGTCGTATAAAAAATAGTTTCGTTCCTCTAGCTGCAGCGGTTCAGTTGTTAGTGTGGTTGACCGAACTAGTGCTACTTTTCAGACGCAATAGTCGTGTCGATAGAAAGTACCTGATGCTTTTTGATTTGCGAGCTATCTTTGAACGAATCAGTCCTTTGACAAACGTAACCATACCTTTTAAGCACTAAAATGATCGGGATTTTCTTAAAGAATCACACTAGCATTCGACATATTCAATTATATTAATCTTCTGCCTCGTTGGTCTAGTAGTTAGAATGTTCGACTGCGGCCGACGAGGCCCTGGGTTCGAGTCCCGAGTCGGGCTTTAACAAGTATTGGGTTTTTCTGACAAGAAATTCTCAGTACTAGCCCGGAGTAAGGAAGTTGGCAGTGTTTCACCCCCGTGCCTCGGGAGCACGTAAAGCCGTCGGTCCTGCGCCTGATCTCTCTCCGTTCGTGTCGGATTTTCCGTTCCATCGGGCTATGAGAGTAAAGGACCAGAGATTGACCTGTTGCGCACACACTTGCGCACTATAAATAATATCTCCCGCGCAGATAGCTAATCTCTCTGGAGTTAGGCCGCCGTGGCCGAAATTCGGTCGGGAGGACATTATTATTATGATATATTAATCTTACAAAAGTTACATTCGTGGAAGCATCTACGAGTATATCACATCGGTGGTTAGGCATGCCGACGATATACGCATCAGTTTACAGCTAGACTAGAGGTACGAGTAACCTTGCTGTGCAGGTAACTGTGCAACGCCAGCCGCCCTTTATGAAGCGTTTTGAGCAGACGAGTTTGCCATAGTTACAGCATCGGATTGTAGTGTGTAGTGATACGCGAACTGTAATTAGTCTGCCATTAAACCGCGCAGCCTTGATTTGATTAATGATGGTCGGTTCTGAGCGTCAGATTCGCGACGTCATATGCGATGTGTTTGTAGTTTATATTTTTAATACACTTTTAAGGATACTCTTAAGTTTCTTGCTTGGAAGTTGTCATGCTTCTAGTCTAACAGAAATAACATACATTTTTTAAGATTAGAAAATCGATTTATTAGGTAAATTAGACATATATTTTTTAGATATTAAAGCCCGTATTAATAAACCTATATCAGCTAAAAACGGGTTCTCAAGTATCGGTCAATCTATACTTGTTGACGCTGACATCAGTTATTTGTTTATTATTACTAAGATATATTTGTTGCACACACAGAATATATACAGTATACAAGTACAAAAACAGTATACAGTTAAAAAGCAGTAATAAGACTACATAGAAATGTGCAAAGGCGGTCTTACTAATAGGGGGCCTTAGAATAGTAATAAAAAACACGTAAAAGTTCAGGTTCTCCTAAACTTTGTACTAGGTCTATAGGTGAAGTTTGTATGTATTTCGCCTTTTTCGGTCCTTCACTGAGTCCCTAGAGCTACTGAGATTTTTAAGTTTAAATCGCCATTGAGAATTCGATGAGTGACGTAGAGCCTTCGTAAAAGTTCATTCGTTTGAGTATCTTAAATACAATAAGTGGAATACAGTTGACCGCACTTTGATGTAAAATCTCTGTGCACTTACCTATATTGAAACATAATCGCAAAACTAATCTATTCAATGTTAATATTGATACAAGAACAGCTAATTGCTTTAGTTCGGCTTTGGCGTGTCCTGTGTATATTGATCTCGGTATCCGCAAATATCCACTGACATCTGCAACTTTGACTACAAACATAGTAAACTTCACATATTATGCACATGTGAAGACAGCTTACGTACCTACATCTGCCTTAGCATTCAAGGCAAATTCATCATCACAATATCACTTAACTTACCGCAGGATTTTCCAAGGGCACAGGTCCCTTGAGAAACTTGAGTCCCTTTTAGTTATTGCCTTTAGTCACACAAATTTTCGAATAGTTAATGAATAGACAGTTCGTTGATCTAAATCTGCATAAAATAACTTCTTACAATTTTTCTTTTTCTTTTCAGGTACGTCTACTGAGTACTGGCTGACTATTGGCTGACCAAGACGCAAGCAATACATAATTATCACAACAGTGTAAACTTTGTATAATATAATTTAAATCAAACTGGGCCAATTGTGCAAAATTGATGCAGCTCACTACTCAGAGGTCCTCGTTATTTTTATTTTACCGGCGACACAAATTGAGGGTCTTTTTTATAAGAATATTCCCGTTACTCGGTTTAACAAACTTTCCAAGTGCCTTTATTGAATTTTCTCAAGTTTTGATAGGTTCTCCGTCGATTTCTCCATTGTTGCTTTTTGTTGAAAAGTTAGTTGCTCTAGTAATTTGGTAGCAAATATTTATTGTGCTTACTTTTAATAAACTCGAGTTTTTTTTTGAAAATGAATTTTTCGTGAACGAATTTTTCATAAAGTTATTTTGTACCTACACTTTATAGATTGGTTTTGAGTTTTGACTTCGTATTGCAAAGCACGATTAACACTATAAAAAAATGTATTGTAAAAACGGCCATCTGAATGGTCATTGTTTTCTCTCATAGTAGTCGTTTGTGCTTCTGTGTAAGTCTTGCTTGCTACATAATATATTCCTACATCCTACATAATATATTTAGGTACAAGCATGGGTTAAGTGCTTAGTACTTAATTAATAGATTTCAGCTGCACATACTTAACTGCGATTACTTCATTTCCTTAATCCATACCATTCGAGATTTGAGGTTTAAATCTTCAGAGAAACCTTTGTGCTTTTATCACACAAAAGTTTTTTTCGCAATATTATTTGCGCTAGTTCACATTGTTCGAGCAAGTTTAGCGGGAAATTCAATAAAATAGAAAGTCTCGCACGCACTTAGTAGCGATCTGGATCAATTCCTTTCTGCTATTTTTCTTCTCTCATATTATCTCATTGTATTGTACATGAAGTATTTGAAGCGAAAAATATTTTTAGCCCGGCTTATAGCCAAAGTAAAAACATGATGGTAGCAGGCAGTAGCTGTACGGAATACGAGAATACCATTAGGTTTACTGAATATTTTATTAAATTATGATTCGTGAATGATTTATAATCTTTCGCGAATAAAAGCACTTTTGAATTTAGTGAACATTTTATTAGTGACCTTTTGAATACAGGGGGGTTATATTTTAGCATTAGCTGTCTGTTTAATAAAATATCGTGTACCCCTCTGGTCATGATACCTCACTGAATAAGTGTTTTAAAATCGTGATGAAGAGTCTTGGACAGTTTTTTGGGAAATTAAAACGGCCGTTAGAAATAATTATTAGTAACTAGCATGGCTTTTAAGCAAAAACCTTATGTGTGTTCTGTCACGTACTTGACCAGTTTTTATACGACTGCCTGAAAAAGGAGTATATTTTTTTCAGGGTTCATGTATTGTATGTGACTTTGTATATTCCACCATTACTTGTATACGCCTGAACCGATTTTGATAAATGAGGTATCGTTAGAATCCCTAGCTTATTCCGGGTGACAGGCTAGTAAAATTTAAAAAAAAAATGATCGGGTGACCGTGGTCCCGCATTATTAAATTAGATACTTCTAATCATCATCTAGAAAATGATGAGTAGATTCCAAAAATATCCAATGATTTACAAAAAAATATAATTTAATAAAAATGTGAATAAGATTCTAATTTAACTAGATTAATTTAGATTTTAACTTTTTAGTTCGTTTTTTGGCAGGGCAGTCGTGTTTTTAAATTTCTTTAATTCTGGCTTGTTTATGAGAAGTAGACGACACTTTTAATACTATTTTGTTAAAGATTAATCAACTCTTTTAATCTCGAAATGAAGTGTTCCGAATTATGATCGCTCGAGAGGCAACAGCAACGGTGGCGAATAATAATTTAGTAAGAGCTCGAAAGTTTGTCGCCGTCATGTAATTAAATGCTCACGGCTTAGCAACTGTTACTTTAACTTAGTTAATTGGCGTTTAACTTGTAAGTGATACGTGGTTAGCTAACTGGATTTACACGTACATAATAATTTAATTACTTTGGTTAAGTTTTGGTTTGTCGATTTCACATGTCGATCCTCTTCTCATTGTTCTAAATTATATGAAGTAAAAAGTAGCAGGCCGTCTTTGTCACGTACCTACCAACCGTTTTTAACTTCTAATCTAATTTTATTGCAGTTGTCGTTGAATGCATCATTTAATACATTTTAGAAGCATTTTTAAGTTATTGAGTATTTATATGAATTTAGTATGACAACTGTTAATTTGTACTTTGACGTTTCCTTTATTTTGTTAAAATGTTAATAATAATTGTTTGGGTTTTTTAAATAGAAATAATAAGCAAAAAATATTTCGGTACTTTAAAAAATAACTCAATAAAATGGGTTTGGCTTACGTAAATAAAATATTCATAAAATAATACGCACTTATAATATTATACTTAGTAAACGTCAGGTAGGGTCAATTTGGGAATTTATAAATTCTGAATTTTCCCTGGTATGATCTGTTGGCGAGGCTTCGGCCGTGGCTAGTTACCACCTTATTGGCAAAGACGTGCCGCCAAGCGATTTACTGTACCGGTGCGATTTGATGTAGAAACCGAACAGTGGTATGGGTTTAATATAACTGCCATGTCCCTAACAGGTTAGCTAGCTACCATCTTAGACTGAATCATCTCTTACCATCAGGTTAGATCGTAGTCAAGGGCCAACTTGTGGTGTATAAAAAAACTAATTGAGCCGATGAGATATTTTATTATACGTAGGTAAGTAAGTAAAAAGATGTTATATTTTTTTGAAATTGTTGATGGATCTGCTAATTGCTATTTCTGTAATCTAATCTTTGCCATGATATTGTAATGTGCGTTTAGCTTGCAGACCATCTGCGATGCTATTCTATTTCAAGTAATTTATACATCAATAGTATCCTACCGATACTAATTAAAGTGTATCTATTTCTGGATATGTCATTGTTGGGATGATGTATGGACTCGTCAGTCGCGTCCGGCTTTAAATACATTGTGCCATACGGAAGAGTAGGTAGGTACTTTAACTATTTATTACTTTTGATACATAGAAAACTTTTAATTGTTGTTTGAAAATGTCCATACTGCTTAGTAGTAATTTTATAAATGCGAAAATGTGTCTGTCTGCTTGGCTTTCAAATTCCATCTTTTCAACCGATTTTGATATAATTTGGCACAAAGATATGCTGTATCCTGGTTTATGGGTAAGAACATTTGACTTTTGTATCCTGGAAAATTGAGAAGTTAGCACGGAAATTATAACTTACCCTCGCGGGCCTAGTAACTGACATTATCTAGTCTTTTTTGAGGTAAAATAGAAATCCCATCAAAAACATAAATGTAAAATGAGAGCCAAGTTCAAAATTGTGATATATATGCCTTGGTTGTTGACTTCAGCGACAAAAGAAGTGAGATCTAAATGAGTGCCAAGTTCAATGGTCAGTCCTGCAATTTATTTATCCCATCAAAAACATAAATGTGAAATGAGAGCAAAGTTCAAAATTGTGATATATATGCCATGGTTGTTGACTTCAGCGACAAAAGAAGTGAGGTCTAAATGGGTGCCAAGTTCAATGGTCAGTCCTGAAATTTATTTATAACAACATATAATATTTTATAACAACTTAAAATATCATTTCTTCTTATAACTTAGTATAAAATGTTGAAGACTAAGGCTTTGGCTTGGCTAGTTTCCATATACGAATTATTATTAAGTAGGTACCTAAAAGTACTGTTTCTACCAGCAAGCCAAATTTTCGGAAGAATAAAACAAGAACTTACAGCTTTACAACTTGTGAAGGCTATAATTCGTATATAAAAACTAGCCAAGCCAAAGCCTCAGTCTCATAAGACACCATCACATAAGACGTGATGGTGATAATTAACTACGGTATCTTAAAACTAAAGCTACGAGGGTTCCAAACGTGCCCTGTATGGCTAGCATGCGCACTACGAGTAAAATTATGTCTACCCGTTATCTCTATCTGTCTACCGAAGCTAACATGGTTACTTGTCTCGTTACGTCAACAGTAGAGGTAAAAGTAATATTTCTTATCTGTGGTATTTTTCTCTAGGAACTGCCGCAATATAACCGCAATAATATACCGCATTTTGTGCACGTAGGGTAAGTGAAAGATTTGCCGGCAACGACAAGATCTCTCTCTCTCGTCGCGAGATAATCTCGTTGTGCGCATGCTAAGCACACTGGTCTGAGAAGAGCCCGCAATAAACTCAGCTGTGTTTTTTTTATTATCACCATCTCACAAATATTTGAAATTATATATATGTACTTATAATATAACATTACATAATCAGCCGCTGTAACAATTCATACCCATGCCTTGCTATCATTCAAATAATCCTTTACACTGTAATAGGACTTTTCTATTAGTTTAGTTTACGTTTTACATTAGTAGGTACTTATTATTCGGTGTAAGGTCAATGTGTCACCCACCAGTAATTCTATTGTACGACTCATCGTACAAGATAATTAAAGACGAGAATTCTCAAGAAAAATATATAGTGTACCTAGAGTTACACTGACATTGACAGATTACATCTATGGTCAGACTACCTCTACAGCACATTTCTACATCTCATCAATTTTGATTGCAAAAGTTCAAAATCAAAAGTTTTTAGTGAAACATTGAAAACAAGCACGGTAAACAGTCGATATCACTAAAACCACTATAAACAATGAATACAAATCACAATGACTGACAGCTTGAACTGACGACATCAAATACGTTTCTTCTTCTTTTCTGTCAATGACGTTTCGTTACACAAAATGCATGAATACGAAGGTAAGGTTTTAATGCAACTATATTATTATTCATTATTATTTACATTAAAATAATAATTATGTGTCATTTTCAATAGTTAACAACACAAAATAACGAATTTAAAAAAAGACCTGCAGTATGATTTATGTAATCGGAGTTTTTTTTTATTTAACAACTCTTGTTTTCTTTAGTTGTGCATGCACTATGCGTAGAATGTAATGCAAGTTGCCGCAGGAAGTGGACGACGGAGTTAATACCACCGCTTTAAGCAGTATTGTTTCAAAATAACGGTTGAATGTCACGTACTTTGACGTCCTTAAAATAATGATTATAACACTACAACATGAACGTCAACAATATTAAAATAATACGGCTTTAAGCAATGGTAGTACCTATGCCCCGTGTTAGAGTTTTGATCTATACCTAGGTAGAGCATAAAAATGACGATTTTTGTACGTTTATATCTAAATAACCATTTGAGGTGTGCTTATGAAATTTGGAGCACATATGTATCTCACGGGTCTCAATAAATGCGCCAAATTTGACATGTTTATATGAAATAGTTTTTGAGTTATGAGGGGGTCAAAAGTGGCTCCAAATCGTTCGTGTAATATTACACACGGTGCTGCTCGCCAGTTTTTTTTAACTTTGGCTGGGCACGCTTCCGCGTGTCTTGATAGTAAAAACTTTTTCCATCCATTTAAAGCTGTCAAGGTCTAAATGTGGTACAATGGTAGGTTGTCACCTGGGTAAGGACCTGTGACTTTTTCTCCTAGAAATATAACGAGTTACCATCGGAAATTAAAAAACTTAATCCTCGCGGATAGCTAGATAAAATGGAAATAGTAAAAACTTTTTTCATCTATATTCCATATAAAATTACACGGGAGCGGGAAATTCCCACGTATGATATTTATTGGGTCGGCCCGACTTGTTTGGATTCCATTCGGAGTTCTTAGTCATAAACTCGACGCCGCGACACGAGCCATGAATGTAAGTACATATATAGCTCATGAAAATTCAAATAAAATATTTTGAAAACCTTTATGTCACTTACTATCTAAAGTTATTTATCTAACTCTATTTCTAAACTATTTCTTCATTGTTGAGAGTCGTGACTGTTCCTATAATCACGGCGAGAGTGGGATTTTCTGGGGAGGCTCTTATGTCGCTACGCATACTTACGACTCGACTTATGTATCATATTTGATTCCTGACGTTCCTATAATAATATTAATTACTAGATGATGCCCGCGATTTCGTCCGCGTGGATAAAGATTTTGATACCCGCGGGAACTCTTGAATTTTCCGGGATAAAAAGTAGCCTATGTCCTTTCTCGGGATATAACATATCCCTGTACTAAATTTCATCAAAATCGATTTATCAGATGGGCCGTGAAAGCGTAGCAGACAGACAGACAGACACACTGTCGCATTTATAATATTTAATATGTATGTAAAATATTAGTATGGACGTAGTTCGGAAATAAATTACTATTATGGAGTTTTGTTAAAAACTTTTTGGATAGCCGTTTACCAACACAAGTCCAAAATCTGTTAGCCACGAATTTTTAATTACGTAAATAACTTTTCAAAGTTTAAAGCTGGGGTTCAGTTAAAAGTTTTTCTCTTTTTTTTAGGAACCGTAACTGTCAATTGTGTCAATTAAAATATGTATAACTATTTATGGAGCTACGTCTATGAAATATAAAATGACTGCGTATATGCATGGCATACTTTAATATTTTTTCGCTCTAATCGTATAATCCCTTCATAACATGCATTATGTGACTTATGAGATTTGTTTATTCATGTTTTTTTAATCTCATGAGTTCAAAGCCTACTCCTGTATTTTGGATTAAGTATGGAACTACATATTTTGTAAAGCTCGTAAAGCAGTATTACAAACTTTGACATAAACCGCTTTGCAATCAAATCTGTTCATGTGCTGATCTGGATATCAAAATAGTAGTTCCGTTACGATAATAATGATTTGGGCGTTTAAGCGTAATGGAGTAATAACAATCTTAAATGGGGTGACACACTGTGCTTATGAAATCATAGATTTGATTGATTAGGTAGTCGGGTCTACTTATAAACATAAGTTGTTCACTATTATTTTCGTTAAGGTGCTCAGTAAAATCAAAAATTTACACAGTTGAAATTTAAAGGAACCATGCATTCACCCAGCAGTACTATCCCTTTCCAGAAAGCTATTAATACCTTTCTGAAAAAAGAGAGAGAAAGCAGTTACTGAAAAGAGAAAAATGCTGATTTTCTTGCCGACTCGTATAAGTAGAACCTGCTTTTGATTTTTATATTTAAAACACATCCGATTAATTGATACAGCCTTAAGACAGAAGGCATTAAGCCTTCGAAAACCAATTTCTGCTCATCCACGGATTGGGTTTGTCCTACTTGTTGAGATTGTCAATTTGAATACCGAACTTTTCCATTTAACTTTCGGATACCCAACTTCAGAACATTCTTTCATAGAGTTTGCGATGTCGGAGCTTGCTTTTAAAAATGGAATTTTCGTGGTAATTTTATTTCGACCGCGGTGCCGTAAGGTGCGACAGTGTTCTTCTTGTAACAGTTTTATTTGTTCAAAAACATAGTACTCTTGGAATTTCTCGCTTTGTACGTAAACCAAATCTGCGTAATACTAGCTATTTCGCGATGATTTTGATATTTTATTTCTTATCTTACTTCTTACTCATACTATAAATGCGAAAGTTTGGATTGATGTGTGGATGTTTGTTACTCAATCACGCCCCAACGGCTGAACGGATCTGGCTGAAATTTGGCACAGAGATAGATTATAGTCTGGAATAGCATATAGGCATAATATCTACGTACGGTAGGTATGTAAGTAACTATCTAGTATCTACTAATAATTAGTAAGAGAGATAATTCTTATTTCTCTAACTATAAATTTATCATCGGTTGCATCTGTCGTGTTTTGTCGGAATATGCCCTACTAGTTTCGAAGCCAGTTCGAACTGGCTGATGAATAAGGACCCCAGACGGGTTCGAAACTAGTCGGGCATCTTCCTACAAAACACGTGAGTTACAACCGGTTTATAGTTTTAACTAGCGAATGCCCGCGATTTCGTCTGCGTGGTTTGAGGTGTTTTGGTTCCCGCGGGAAATCTTTATTTTTCCGGGATAAAAAGTAGCCTATGTGCTATTCCAGAGTATAATCTATCTCCGTGCCAAATTTCAGCCAGACCCGTTTAGCCGTTGGGGCGTGATTGAGTAACAAACATCTCTACATCCATACATCCATTAAAACTTTCGCATTTATTATATTAGTAAGATGAATATCACTCGCTAACGCTCAAATCTCTCTACCTACCTACCTACTAATTATATCGACTACTAAAATAAGACATTCAAAAATACTGGCTTTAAATACTTAAGAGGACGTTAGACTTTAACTTCTATTAGACGAGACAATGTTTAATAGCTTCCTTTTCATATTCTGCAAGAGAATAAATATTTAATTCGGTTGAACGCATCGCACTAACGGCCGATTACTCAGTGTCGGAGATATTGCAAACTTTAAGCGCTGTGATACACTTCACACTGATATGATGATGTATTTAAAATATAACGATAAATATATGTCACCGTAAAATTGCAAAAACCGTTAGATTGTAATATAACTAGCGAAATTGTAAACTTTCGACAGATTACAATTTAACACATTATTTTTCGGTAGATTGTAATCTGTTAGGTAAATAAACCCGATAAAACCTAAGTGCTTATTACACTACCTGATTATTTATGTCGAACCCTAACCTAACCTACAAGAAAGAGACAAGAAAATTTAAATACAATGAATATTTAAAAAATGTCACTCAGAACTTTGAACTGTTCACCTGTCGACAGTTTACAATTTAACTAGTTGGATTACAATCTAGCGGTTTTTGCAATCTTACGGTGACATATATACTACGTTTTATGATTGTCGTGGATTTAGGATTTTTCCGAATATATTCGGGTATTGAATCCCGTGGGAATAACTAGCATCCTATGTTATTTTGCAGGTTGCTTCAACTATATCTATGTCTGGTGGGAGGATTCGGCCGTGACTAGTTACCACCCTACTGGCAAAGACATGTCGCCAAGCGATTTTATAGTTCCGGTACGATGCCGTGTAGAAACCGATTAGGGGCATTGGTTTAATATTACTGCCTTGCCCCTAACAGGGGCCATGCCTGCTATATCAGCTTAGACTGCATAATCACTTACCTTCAGGTGAGATCGCAGTCAAGGGTTTGGATAAAAAAAATGCAAAATATTAAATCGATCCGTTGTTCGATTCAACGTGATTGAACGACAAACCAACAAATAATTGCACTTTCATTTCGTTAATATCAGTTTATCTGCGTTATTATCAAATTTATGCTTTCTATTTACTTTTAAATAGTTAACTACTCATAGCCACCTAAGTATTTCATATTATATGTTTTCAAGAATAGTAATTGCAGATTTTGAACACGACTTGGCTTATGATTCACTTTTCGTAATTCAAGATTTCAGCACATTTGAAATACATCGCAATCACCTGAAGAGAATTCCTCACGTCATTTGTCAAGCCATTATAATGTTTATCTTTTTGTTATGTTTAGTATAATATGATTCTCTGAGGGAAGACAGGGCTCAAAGCTAGTAACGTAGTCTAATTAAGCAAGCGAGGGTGCTGCCGAAGCGGGTAAACTTTGCACAAAAGCTGTTAGTGAGGCGCAACAACTTGATACAAGAAAAGTTACTGTAAATTTGTTTCAAGATCTGTCTTACACAGGGTGAATTGGGAAATGTGTGCTCGGTTTGTTGTCTCTAGTCTATGTTCATTTCCTTTTTTGGTTTTACCTATGAACGACGTGTTTTTCACGCGCAGAGGACACGAACTTGTTAACAGAAGCGTCGCTATAAATGAGCCGGCTCGCATGATATGAGGATTAACTACTGATTCACTTATTTTATTTATTCCAATACAAGTTAGCTCTTGACTGCGATCACCTGATGGTAAGTGACGATGCAGGCTAACTTGTTAGGGCTATGTTAGTTATATTAAACATGGGTTTAATATTACTACCATACCCCTAACAGGTTAGCCTCCGAAACCGATGGTTAGAAACCGACTAGGGGTATGGACCCCTAGTCGGTTTCTACACGGCATCGTACTGGAACGCTAAATCGCTTGGCGGTACGTCTTTGCCGGTAGTGTGGAAACAAGCCACGGCCGAAGCCTCGCACCAGGCCAGACTAGGGAAAATTCAAAAAATTATAAATTTCTAAATTGACCCTGCCGGGGATCGAGCCCGGGACCTCCGCACGTTAAGACAACAGCGCTGCGCCACGGAGGTCGTCAAAACTTAAAACGGGATTTGTTGTTTCAAGCATTTTACTCTTGACTTTTATGAACAGTTAAGTGAATTACTATTATTTGCGTAAAATACCTGCTTAATTTTCCCTTGACTGCTGATGTTATCTGGATTTTACCCTTCTTTGGCTACCTACCCCGGAAAAGCCAAAACCCGTTTTCATGATTTGTGATTCCATTACTCGTTCACATGGTTAGTAGCATATCTATATCAGGGGTTTAAATACCATTCGGTTACCGCTAATCTTACTGACAATAAAAAGTCAAGTGGGTGGGTTGCAGTAAGTCAATGTTATATGTTTTTTTATTTATTTACAAACCCCTCGGTGCAATTGGTTTTTTTTTGCTTTTATTGACGTTTAAAATTAACCGAACAGTAATGTAACATTTAAGCGTCTGATATGAAACGGGCAGACGCGTTCTGCAGTGGAGACCGCGTACCGGTAATCGCTGTGTGGGACAACCTCCAGCCCGCTGGACCGACGACCTTAAAAAGTTAGCGGGAAGTGGATGGATGAGGAAAGCGGAGGACCGTGTGTGGTGGCGCGCTCTCCAAACGGCCTATGTCCAGCAGTGGACGAATGCAGGCTTGATGGATGGATGGATGGATATGTAACGGGATCCTTGGATCCAACCTACCCTAGTTCATAATAAGTGGTGTGTAAAAATTAAATTTCACACGCGTCATATGATTTTAGAGATTTTCACATAAAATAGGTAGAATATTGTTTGCGAAGTGGTTAAGCAAAACATATTCTAATAAGATTATTAGTGTAATTTAGCACACATTTATCCTTTTATACTCCTCGACCAACCTACTCATCTTCTTAGATTCATCTTTAAACACATCTATATGTAAAGTAATTATTGTGGAGTTACTTAACAAGCGTCGCGGTAAGTGACCCGACTTCGTACTAAGAGGATTATTACTACTAGCTTCATTTAAAACAAGCTTACATTCTACCTTTTAATACTAACTATACTGCAATGTGGCGTTACTTACTTAAAAAAAGTGAATTTACCTTCTACGTATATTATTTACGTTTTTGATTCTAGACTATACTAAGAGGATTAGTATTACTCGCTTCATTTAAAACAAACTTAAATCCTACCTTTTAATACTAACTATACTGCCATGTAGCGTTACTCACTCTAAAAAAAGTTAATTTACCTTCTAACTATATTATTTACGTTTTTGATTCTATAAGACTACGAAATATGTTATATAAGTATAGGATAAAGCTACTTAATTCTGAACAATTGCGATTTCTTTTGGTTTAAATTTCTGATTTTTTGCCTTGTAGGTAATGTGAGAGTGTCTCGAGTAGTTTTGTTGGATTAATGTGTTTCGATACTACAGTGAGAATATAAATTGTTTAATGAAGATTAAAAGTAAGTGTAAAATATTGCCGCAAAAGGCCATGCGTCCTTTGACTTGATGAGGCATAAATGCTAACTATAAATATATTTTTTTAATAGACGCAGCAAACGCAATATGATGTTACGGAACCAGAGAAAAAGCCCAAGCTTTGCCGGTTTAGAAGGACTTTGGCGATCTAAACACAATTAGTAGGGTATGAGACACCTGCCATGAGCGTACAGTCTAAACCATCAGGGCCTCTACGCACTGCTTCCGACCCGTATCCGAGACAATTCAAATCTAGAAAACTCGGATCGAATATGGATGTCGAATTTACTCTGCGTCAGTTTCGATCGGATTCGGATCGGACGCAGTGCGCAAGTGTTCATGCAAGTAATATTGTGGTTAATTCGGTTCATGAACAATGTTCCGATTTGGAGATTTCTCGGTTTCGGAAAACGAAATTCGGATCTAGTGCGCAACTAGGTATGAGACCTACAAATAGTACAACGGCTACTTCGGATAGAGAATTCTTGGATTCGGATAGGATTCAGATCGAATGCAGTGCGGAAAGAGCCTTAGGAGCTCTGGGAATTTGAGCTTTTTAATCCAAGGAAAGCCAGAGCAGGTCAGCAAGTAAAATATTATACAAGAGAAGTATCTGTTAAAATGATAGACTGTAGAACTCATTTTCGTTGGATGGACTAAGTTTATATTTCAAATTTTAATATCAGAAAGTCAAAGTACCGCATAAATAGCATTGCACTTTTCCTAGTGATACTTCGAATATGCTGCACGTAATGGTCTATTACTATAAAATCTAGACATGATTTAAGTGAGACCGTAACGCATGCTATGTGAAAACTTTATAGTCTAAATAACCTAACTGAAACGGTAATTTGCGTAATGCTGGAGGATGTTCATCGATGTTTACGACTTGGCATCGTTTGGACATTACACGTTCCAAGATGGTTGCAAGCTATGTTATTGTAATATCTGATGCACCCAATAATGTGTTATTTGTTTGAATTATTTCTATTTTACTCGTATACATTTGCAGCTTTTCGAAATGACGTGATTTTTTTGTTTGTTTGTAATCTTATTCAACATTTTATTGTTTTAACTAGTAACAGAAGAAAGCAAAAGAATTTTCCATTTTTTTTATTACTTAAGTACATATTTTCTGGCAATGCAAAGATTATAGTTACTCAATATATATGTCACCGTAAGATTGTCAAAACCGTTAGATTATAATCTAACTCGCGAAATTGCAAACTGTCGAAAGATAGTGAGTCAGATAATTCCCACGGAATATTAAAAAACCGAAAACCACGCAGACAAAGACCATGCAAATAACCTAAGTATCTATCATCAAGTCCCAATAGTGACTGTTAAAAACTGTTTTATTGTAGTTCAATTACCACTAATTACACATAGCTAAAAGCGTTCGTCTATCAGAAAGAATTAAAAAAACATCAGGCACATGTTTCCCTATCCTTATTGGAATGCGACCAAGTTCGACGTGATTTTATTAGTGTTCCCGATTTTGATTACAGTCTGTTACCAATTAAATTCGGCTCGGAGTTGGCTTCCGATCAAAGATCGAAAACCGACGAAAAAAAAACTGTTTGTGACAAACATCCGTCAGTAAGCACTTAACTCATTTTTACGACTCTTCTCAAGCCCCATCAAATATTGTGGTACTCGTAAGTGCTGTTCGCGCCTTTGATTAGAAACATTTGGGAATCAGTTCTATTCTTATCGCGATTGTTTACTTTTCCTTTTTAACGACATCTTAGATGTTCTTGCAATCTTTGCAAAAATTACTTTGTGTATGTCTTAAAGGAAACATGCGGTATGGTTTATTGCATTCGCCATGTTGGCATATGAAATATGTTTATACATGTATGTATGAATGAATTATTTTTAAACAACCAGAAACTGCGACTACATCAAAGTGGATTCAAGCTTATTGAAATTATTGAGGTAATACCTAGTCACAACCGTATACAAGAATTAACTGCCATTGCCGAGCCGTTCTAAAATAAATCTTCTGAACAACAATTAACACCTATAAAGTTTGTTAATTGCCATTTGAATTATTAATTATTGCCATTATTGTTAAGTCTAGTTATTTCGAGAGTGTTTAGGAAATTCTCAAGATGTTTGGCATAGGTTGGTGGTCATCAGTTGTTAGAAATGCACTATTTATATGTATGTACACAACGCATGCGGAAAATTATCGCATTTTTCATTGTATAAGCAGATGATGACATGACAGTAATATTGCTTTGAAATATAATAGAGTAGGAAGATGATGCCCGCGAACCCGTAAGCGTGGATTTATGAACTTCAATTTTCCGAGATAAAAAGCCTGTCCTACCCTGGGATGCATCATGCAATCTTCATTCCGAATTTCATCGAAATCGGCTTAATAGACGAGCAATGAAAGCGTAGAATCTTGAAAGCGTGCTCACATGAACACAGCTAAAGTTGTGGGAATACATAAGCTAGTTCATTATAACCGTCTAAAATTTATTATTGTATTTATTTTTAGCTGTTTGTAGGTTTCAACGGGTATGTTATTATTGTCGTGTAAAAAATCTTGAGCATTTTCAACTCAGCTAGATAAAATTAATCCGAGCAGCTGCCGCGTGCCATCTTTGTGACGTTTTTGGTGCACGGTAAGCCACAATTTTGTTAAAAAGGAGATATGCTGTGACAAATGGGCCCAGTCTCAACAAATGGCTCATTTAAAATGTGTCATTCAAAAGCGAACTTTGTGTTGGTCAATGACTTCTGTTACATACATCTAGATATTATTTCGTAAACTAGTTTTTTAAGTATTGAATATAATACTAATACGTCTTTTCGCTCTTGTCTATTTCTAGTTTGTTAAGATCATGAGGAATCATTCCTTGTCTTACGATGAACTTAATTTTATCTATTACACGAAATTCGGATTCTCGAATTCCTACTAATATTTTAATGCACAAGTGTATTTTTTCCATCTGTCTTTTTACCCAGATTTGGTATTTGATAACTTGCATCCCAGAGACTTTCATACTATTAGGTTACTTTCATTGATTTATGGAGCTCAAGCGAATTAAAAGTATTTAAGTAGATATATATTTTAAATGGTTTTATTGTTATTTTAAAAGATTTTCTGCTAAATATAAAATACCTACTCTAGTACTAGTGAATAAATATTTATCGTATAAAATTACGATTAATACTGGTTTTAGTTGAAAAGATAGATGATAAAAGAACTTTGACTGAAATCGTAGTATCTACTGCGTGATTCATAAGAATAAAGGTGGAAGGAAGCACAATCAGGTCGTTCAGTGACGCGAACGCGGCGTATTCAGCCGTCTAATTGGGCGAAAATTACTTCGCAAGTGCTACTTGGGCGGTGCTAGGCTGCCACAATTTCCTTTTTATACGACTGCCTGAAAAAAGGAGTATATTGTTTTCAAGGTTCATGTATGTATGTATGTATGTACGTGGGTTTGTATATTCCACCATAACTTCTATACGCCTGAACCGATTTTGATAATTGAGGTATCGTAAGAATCCCTAGGCTATTCCGGCTGACATAGGCTAGTAAAATTTAAAAAAAAATTGATGGGGTGACCATGGTCCCGCATTAAAGACTAAAGTAGAAAAAAAATTTCGAAAATAAAATTAACTATATAATCATCATCTAGAAAATGATGAGATTCCAAAAATATCCAGTGATTCACAAAAAAATATAATTTAATAAAAATGTGAATAAGATCTAATTTAACTAGATTAATTTAGATTTTAAACTTTTAGTTCGTTTTTTGGCATGGCAGTTGTGTTTTTAAATTTTTTTAATTATGGACTGCTTCGCACCTTATGTACCCAAGACGATTTCTGCGAAGTGTTACTTTGATTGGGAAAATCTATGTTTTAACGATTTGAACAAATGTTATGTTAGTTCCAACCTAGACCATTGCTTCACTAAACATGATAATAAAATAGAGAATGAATTTAAATATTTATTTTCGCGTTGCTATTTCGATTTTGATTTTATTATTATTATTTTGTATTATTTTATAATTTTATGACATTCATATACCTTTAGAATAATGTAAGAAAATATTTAGTAAGATTTAATTTGTATACGTCATTACCAATAATTTTTTTTGAATGAATTTAATGATTAAGTACTACGGTAGGTACCTAACATAAATATAATATTTGAATTGAATTGAATTGATTTTCGTCGAGCGCAAGCCTAACTCTTAAAAATGTTCATCTTTCAGAGTCAATACTATCATAAAAGGTATCTCCTTAGACTTTACTAGTACTGACCACGCCGTAGCTCAACTTGAATATTTAAGTAGCTAAAATTTTCTTAAATCCTCAAGGTTTTCCGTTTTTGAGAAAACAGGAACATGCAATCTTTAGTTTCTAGATTTCGGTTAGAGATTTAACTTAATATTATTTCAGTCAGTCAGCTTCTTCTTTTTATATTAAAGATGGTAAGATGTAACAGTTAATTCCTATTTTTGTTACTTTATATTTACTTTAAATTACAAAATTATATACTTTTTTTTATCCACTACAAGTAAGCCCTTGACTACGATATCGCCTGATAGTAAGTGATGATGCAGTCGCGGTAGCGGGCTAACCTGTTAGGGGCATGGCAGTTATATTAAATCCATACCTATTCGGTTTCTACACGGCATTGTACCGGAACGCTAAATCGCTTGGCGGTCAAAGTCTCCCACCAGGCCAGACCAGGGAAAATTCAGAAATTATAAATTCCCAAATTGACTCTGCCGGGGATCGAACCCGGGATCCCGCACGTTAAGACATCACGTTAAGCTATACACTGCGCCACGGAGGTCGTCAAATGTTACATACGCAAAGTATTATTTCACAAATCAATTGATCTTTGATCTACCTAATTATTTTCTGTGTTATTTATACTAATAATGAAAAAATAATAATCGAGACTTTCAATTTTTTCACGATCATGATTTATTTTTAATATGAACGTACATAAATACTTGTAGAGGCGTGATAAAATAATTGGTTGTCGTCTAGAAACGAATCGAAAGAGCGTTACCACAACAGATAGGTAGGCGGATAAGGGGAAAAATAACATTAAAATAGCTCGTAGCACATTAATCAAGATTTAGAAATAGGCGAATGTTTTGTACGCGTGGTGAGAACACGTCATTATTCTGTCTTTTTTAGGGTTGCCAATTGCCATATTTAGGAAAAGATTAGAGACAGAAAATGCAGAATACAAAAGAAATTTCAAATTACACAAATATTTTTACAAGAGTATTTCAATTACGGAAGTTTAAAACAGCAAATGATAAACAGATTATAAGGTATTTGAATCCTAGTTGGAACATGAAACATGATTCATTGCAACCATAAGCATGGTTCTGGTTCCGGCAAAGATTTTTGTCATAAATCAACGTATTAAATGTTGTTAAATAAAATACAGATTGTCTTTTACCTAACAAAGATTTAGGCTGATATTACGTAGTGTGTAAATGAATTTGAGGCTTTATTTTGAAAGATCGTCTTCAAAATTTGAATTTTCTTTATTTTTAAACAAACTGTACTTGAGCACTTATAGGAGAAGAAAAATACAGTTCAGAGATATTATATCGGCAGAATTTTTAAATATGAGATATATTTAAAAAATATTTATATTTAATAATAATACATAATTAATGATATAATATTACTTAATTAAGTATAAGGAGTTAGTTAATGTTTACTCGATCTGGATCGATTTCGGTATTTAATGCGTTGTTTTTCGAAATAATTCCGTATCTTATTCCTTTCTCAGAAAGGCAGCATCTTCACGATTAATATGAAAAACGTCTCTACTTAGCTCTTTACCTACAGATATTTTTTGAAGGGTAGATACTCGTATTTTCACTCGTAGTTTTTTTTAAATCACAAGATAGGCTTGGCTTCCAAACCTTATCAAAAATGTGAACCAAAACGTTTGGTACGACTATAAGATCGATAGTAAATCAAATACATAAAACCTGCAGCAATCGTTAGTTATTCAGAAATATGACTTTTTCAATGCCAGATCGTTCCTACTTACTTACTTCTTTTTCTACGATTTCCTGTTTATTCCTGCATAAGTAAATCGAGAGGGCTACGATTCGAGAGGAGTGGAAAAAAAACAAGGCGTAACGGATCGGTAAATGTCGAGTCTTCCTGATTTTAATGAGATCGCCAATAAGATGAGGGTCCACTTTTTGTAATTAATTATGGAAAATGTTTATGTAGGTATTAATTTTATATTTTTGAGTTTGAACTTTCTTTAATGATATTTGTATTTTCAATGAGTTAAGCATGGGAATGAATTGTTCCAGCGGCTAATTAATCTAATTGATAATTATAGATCTAATTAAGTTACGATGTTTTGTGAGGCGATGATAGTAAAAAAAAACACGGCTGATTTTGTTATGGGCTCTTCTCAGACCACGGCGCGTTTGGTACCCTCGTAGCTTTAGTTTTAAAATACCGTCGTTAATTATCACCATCACGTCTTATGCTTTGTATACTTAACGTTCCAAAACGGTACCAAATTTTCACTTTAATTCTGAAGCGAAACTTCTATAGAATCGTGATTTGAAAATTCGATGAAACGGATGTTGTCGCTATGGTACAAGTGGCGCCACCGGACGAACGTGCATACAAAGCGTTCCATTTTTGTAAGTTTCTGTTTGATTGTTTAAATGTAGCAGTAGAAAGTCTGATTTGTTAATTCTTCTTTAAGTTTTATTATAATCCGCCTCTGGTTGATAAAACGAAAAAGAGACAAGCATATTTATAAAAGCCTGCGAGAGAATGAGGTAGAATACAAGTTACATTTATCTCATTATTTTGTAGGCTACTTTCCTGAAGGTCCACTTCTGCCGTGTGTGAATTGCACACAACACACACATTCTTTAATTTTTTTTTGTATTCTTTGATTGAATTAAGTAGATAATATTAGAGTATGGGTGCTTAGTTCTCACCTAATGAATAACGCTCGTTTAAGTGTGGGTAGTCAGACTTTCGTATTTAAGCATGTATTAATTTATTATGATAGTATTTTCTCATATTATGATCTCATTACCACTGAGTAAATATAAATAGAATTAAAAAAAACACTGAATTTTTCCTTTGTTTATGTACAAATTATTTAACTTTACTTCTATATTTAACCTATTTAAAATTTAAACAGTGTAAGCGGGGGAAAATTTTAAATAGGTTAAATATAGAAGAGATTGAAAATGATTGCTTAAATTATCTTTTTGTGCTTAGTGATTCTAAGCCAAGCTGTTAATTGCGGGAATAGAGCAACTATTTTCTTGAACTGTACACTTACATTAATTACCATAATATCCTTTTCAATTCGGAAAGCTCGTAACTAAAATACTGTGTAGGTGCCCCGCTATCGAACTATACTTTATTATATCTCATGATAGTGCTGTTCTCGATAGAAGCCGATTAATTATAGTAATATTGCCTACTCACGGTCACGGATCGTCAACCAAACAAGCGTGAGGACACCGAGCGTGTACCTAACTACTTAGGTACCTAACTTGGATGGTATAGTTATATCCAGACTTGCCTGAACTCAACGCTTTTAAAGTTATCGGTACATTTTGGCTCTGCTCTATCGTGTTTGTGACCCCACAACTGGAAGAATCGCATGTCTTCCGCTCACCATAATGTTGTCAAATGAACTGGCAACTTTGTAGGCTAAGGTTGTCTAAAATAAATAAATGAAAGCGCCACGAACGTATTTAGGCTCATGTGCAAAGTAACGGCCCGATCTGTTGGCAAAATTCATAGTTACTAATATTATAAATGCGAAGAATCTAGTAGACAAACTGACAGACAGACTGATAGTCTGTCAGTTTGTCTACTAGATTCTGTATGTAATTTAATTTACGAGACCGACTGCTTTTTAAGAAAAATGGAGTAAAAAAGATATATTGAGTAGCTACTAGCATGGAAGTTTGTTCTTTATCTAACGATATACTCAAAAAAGTATCTCACTACCTATTTTGTGTCTTCATTTTCTTTTCTAGATATCCACTGTAGGTGTACTCGCCTAAGAGCTACAAAACTATTGACAGCCCTGTTACAGTGTGTACAAATTGTTTGCGCTAATATAGCCGTTATTGTTCCGCAGTAAACACGAAAATTGTGTGGAGTATTTATACCGAAACAACGTCGTAAGGCTGACAGCCGCTACTGCATGGGCGCGAAATTAAATTGGCCTAAATTGACTTATATTAAATTAAGGCATTCGGTTTTGTACGGGCTCTGCGTTGTAGCGGTTGAGGTTGCAAGTTGAAATCTCTTAAATCCATATTAGGTTTCACAAAGTTGGCGTGTTTCAGTACCTATTTGGGGTTTTATTTAGTTTGAAGGAAAATATTCAGACATTTTCTTGCGTAGGTACCTAGTTGAGATTGGCCGCCGTTGAGATGAGAGCAATAAAATCATGGATACCATCTTTTTCTTCTTAATAGTAAACGCATTGGCAGTCCACGCAATAAAGTCAGGGACTTACGAGTACTTCAGTACTTTAAATTCGAAAGGTCGTGGATTCAAACTCAACCGGTGGCATTATCTTCTAAAATTCTAAATTAATATAGTTAGTTACAATTTTTTTTATTCAAATAAACTCTTACAAGTACCTTCTTTTGAATTTTCCTGCCCAAATAGGTAAGACTATAGTGGAACATAGTTGGAGAAAGGTAGACGTGACGCTATGTTTAACATAGTTATAAATTCTTGATTCAAGAAAATTCGAAATTTTTATATAATAATATATGGCTTCCTTTTGACCTATTTGTGTAGATTTTAGTTGGTGTAAACCTAACATCAACATGTATAGGGATTATATTTTATACAGTTTGTAACACACTTCCGTAATTCACGCATTAGCGGTAACAAGTGTATTAATAATAAACAAACCTGTTACCCAAGCAATACCATTTTCATTATTTATTAATGTAATGACCGCTTAGAGGATATTGTCCTACAACAAGCGGGCGCACCTCCAGAGGTGCGGGATTTATTTATCTTCTCTTACTTTTATTACTTACACAGATCTTGTTATAGTCATTAAGAGGGTCTCTGCTTTTTTTCTTCTAAATGTGCACATAGAAAAAGTTCATTTGTTTGTGTTAGTAACTATTTTTCGTGTAGGTAGATATTTGTTAATTAAGCTGAGTTTGTTTGAAGCACGTACCTAATGTGGTTCACATCGACTAAAGACAGCTTATATAATTACAGAGGCGCGCTGCTTGAATCTATGCTACGAACATGCTACTTACGGCATGCTAAGTTCCATTTCTGTTCGTTTTAGCCTCCTGAGCATGCAATGGGAGACGGACGATGAAGAAAAAAAAGGTCAATCATTGAGTAATAACGATTAAAATGGGTCCAGTTTTATCCTGCGATATAGAGAGAGACAGAGCGCATCTTCCTGATTTTATCTATGCAATTTTAATAAAACTAGCTGATGCCCACGACTTCGTCCGTATGGATTGAGGATTTTTGGTTCCCGCGGGAACTCTTTAATTTTCCGGGTTAAAAAGTAACATTTGTCTAATTCCAGACTATTTATCTCTGTGCCAATTCATCCAGGTCCGTCCAACCGGTTTGGCATTACTGAGTAACAAACATCCATCCATTCACACATACATCTATCTATCCAAATTTTCGCATTTATAATATTAGTATAGATTTACGTTAATGTTGATAGATCGTTCTTAGACTAAAATTCTGTTAAAGTAGGTCCTTAATCTAGCAAGTAAATTGGCAGAGTCCATATATTACTATCACTATTTAGATAGAGTTGGAGGATGAATGTTAGCCTGTCACCCGTCATGGGCGTCTCCCATTTAGTGCGTTGCTACTTGTTGTCATTTAATAGTTACAGTTATTTGCCAAGTGATTGTTCCTTTGTTGTCTCGCGTCTGTTTTGATTAATTACTCGAATCTTAGTGTTTAACAAATGGTAGTACCTATAGGTATTAATGAAACTTAACGTTGTTAATTTTGGGTAGCAATCGAGTTCATCGCATGGGCTTGGCCCCCGATTGTAAGTTTACCGGTGAAAACTGACCACTTTAGAATTTTTAGATCTTGCACGTACATTGGTACACTTTTAAACGGAGAATTTTCAAGAATTCCAACGAAACAATACTGAGGCGAGACGAATCATCGAATAATAAAATGTTTTTTTTCATGATATTTCATTGAATAAGCACAATATTTTAGCAATTTTCCATCCACAATGCACTTCGTGATACTATTCGTGGTTCATACAAATATTTGGACTGCATCAACATCTGAAACGTTAATATAACTAAGAGTAATAATCCTGAAAAGATTTGTACTGCTTCCGTTTCTCCGTTGAATTATTTTTCATTGTTGGTATACGGCTGGCCGGCGCCCAACTTTGCTTTTACGATTATCCCCATTTTAGTTTCCTCGATATATAAACGTTGGTGTTACGCTTTGATAAATAGGAGCGTATGGATCAAGTCGTCACTATCATCTGATTTATCAAATTTCGGTACAAAACCGATGTCGGAACAACTCAGCTTTTTATATATTTTTATCGGTGTAGGTTTTACGCCCACAATAACTCTTATGAAATCGGGACTCTCATTTTGGAACTCATTTTCGTATCGACTTAAATACTTACTGGTTTAGTGGTAAGTACCTACTTACCGACTTATCTCAAGTCAACCCATCGCCGGCAAGAAAAAATATTTGCTCAGTTAACTGCCTTAAATAAATTATTAATCAACACCGTACTGCCTCGTTGGTCTAGCGGTTAGCGTAGTCGACTGCGGATCTCGAGGTCTTGGGTTCGATTCCCGGTCGGGCATAAAGATTGTTAGGTATTGGGTTTTTCAATTATGAAATTCTCAGTGCCAGCCCGGAGTTGGAAGTTGGCGGTGTTTCACCCCCGTGCCTCGGAGAGCACGTTAAACCGTCGGTCCCGGTTATTATCACTAACATGATAATAGTCGTTAAATCCCGCCAACCCGCATTGGAGCAGCGTGGTGGGTCTAAGCTCCTAATTCCCTCTCTCCTTTGAGATTGGAGGCCTGTGCCCAGCAGTGGGACGTTAATAGGCTGTAGTGATGACCGTATCTTTTTGAGAGTCAAAAGATACCTATTGTCAAAACTGCGGCAGAAAGGTCACCAAAAAATGATAAAAGACATCCCAACTTCACTATTCATAATGCGAACAAAAGTAGAGCTCATGCAATTCGTTGACGATGCTGACGACCATAAAAAAGAGCAGTGTATTTTGTTAATTGCACAGAAATCTATTTAAAATCATTCTAATGTATTATTCTTAATTTATCTCTGTATATCACTGGCTATGAAGACAAGAATTTTAGTGTAATATTGTGTTAACTACTCTTCATGACTTTTTTTATGTGTACTCTCGATGGTTAACAATCATCAAGTGTACTTTAAGTTGCTACTTTTTTATGCATTACAAGTTAGCCCTGGACTGCGATCTCACCTGATGGTAATTGATGGTGCAGTCTAAGATGGTAGGGGGTAACCCATACCCCTCTATCCAGTTTCTACATGGCGGCACGTTTTTGCGGGTAGGGTGGTAACTGCGGGAATCGAACCCATGACCTCCGCACGTTAAGACATCAGCGCTCAACACTAGGCCACGGAGGTCGTCAAAATAATGCTCACCGGCTTCGAACTTTATGCACGCAAATGCGCTACCAATACACTAATCTGGCTTCACCTTATATTTAAATATATAAAATATTAACTGCTTATTTCATTACAATAATAAACTCATCAATGTTGAAATAGTAGCGTTACGACGTGCATAGATAAATCATAGCTGGGGAATCTTGATCAACGCGTTGCTGTTTGCTAAGGCGTAACGTCAATCGTTTATATCGAGGAAACTATAAAATGGGGATAATCGTAAAAGCAAAGTTGGGCGCTGGCCAACCATACTGACAATGAAAAATAATTTGACGGGGAACGGAACTGGATCAAAACTTTTCGGGTTTATTGCTTCTACATGGTTATATTTACCAATGAGATGTCATAAGCATCTCTATTAGAGAGTTATCATACACGTATTTAACGTCTAAATGCAGGAAAAGAAGATGAAGACACGTATTTAACTGTAGTGTAGACCTGACTGGAGAACAAAAATACCATTTACAAAATACCTCATTGCTTAAAACATAAACGTAGATTTTATATTAATTTTTCGTACATATGAACAAGGCTTACACGAGCAAGGTAAGCATCAATTACGGTTATACGTGTTTATGAAACCCTGTACTTAGGTTAGACTGTAGAGCAAAGGTCTTGTCTCCGCTTGAAGACTTGGATCATGGCCAACAGTCGCAAGTTGATGTCAAAACAAGCGATTATGGAGTTCCTCTCTAAAACCAGTGGCTTGCAAATAACCGCTTAATTGCTGATAAACGTTTTATGCTTGAAAGTTGAAACGATTTCGGTACATTGTGGATTGTACTCACTGAGCACTTACGAAAATAGTAACTGATGCTCGCGAAGCCTAGATGTGTTTCTGAATTGGCATCTCTTTGATTTTGCGGCATAAAACCTATCTTATTTTCATCTCCTCGTCTCTGGAAAGAGCTCTAGAAAGATCTCTAGAGTCTAAAGGGTTTGAATATGTTGGCCTACCGATCTGCCATTTTTAACGTTAAAAGTTTCGAAAAAAACGGCCACTCGTAAAACCTGTATTAGTCAATAGCAGTCATAAAAGAAGTAGGTAAGTATAATATGAGACAAAATTTTCTAAAGCGTCAGGTTTCTGAGATTACTTGCGCATTTATAACATTTAAAATGGATTAACTATATCCGAGACTTGGTGTTTTTTAATCTCGCAGGAGCTCTGATTTCGGGGATAAAAACTAGACTTTGACGTACGTCACAAGGATGCAACCTAACCACAGAATAATATAATAGTACTGACGTACAGAAGTCTCACTCCTTTGATGTTGACTACTTGCCGACGTTTTAATAGCCTACATAATTATTATTAAAAAGATAAATCACGCACGCAAGCTAAATTATACTTTATCGCCGCGCGCGAGTGTCCGTATTGCTTTGCATCTTTTCCCTTTCCTACGTCACGGACGACATTGCGAGCTTGTCTAGGGCTGTCAGCAAACAGTACAACCATACAGTAGGTTTTTCGAATTGGTAAGTAAAGTACCTACTCTGACTATAATCGACTGTGTTTACTGTGTGTCGCTACACAGTGAGTTCTTCACTACGCACGCAACTTGCAAGGTCATTCGTCGCGGCGAAGCAGTGCGGCGAAACATAATATTTCGCTCGGAGAGGTAGGTACACTTCGATCACGGAAATATATAAATATATATTCCGTGCCCTTACTCTAAATCGGTAAGGTGTAATAAGAATTAGGGAGTAAGGGCCTAACTAGGGCGAGCGTATTCCCTGCGACTCGTTTGTACTTCCTACAGCTCGTGCCTCGATTCAAAAAAATTACTTGAAAAGAGGCTCATTTAAGTTTGACATGAATTGTACCTGTTCCGTGATAGAAGTACTATTGACTACTTATGGTTGCAGCGACTTTTTGCCATTATAATTCTAAAGATCGATAGACCATTATATATACATGAGTTTAAATGTCTACAACTATTTATCCTACAAATAATTAATATGCTAAACACTTAACTTAAACTATTAAACAAATATTTTCAAAAAACTATTTACGAAAACAGCGTTAAATTCACTAGCACGTCGCTCGCTTATAACGCGCCAGCCCCGACTGCGTAAGCATTCCGGGAATGAGCGCGATCGTCGGTATTTTCGTCGCGCAAGTACCAAGAGTGACACAGGCCTGACCTAACACTGAAATTTTCATCAAAACTGCAGTTAAACTGATGAGCCTTGCAAGGTAAATAAACCGAAACTTTTGTATTTATAATACTTATAAATATGGATGTAATTATGACGTAGTTATTTATTAATATAACTTTGCTCATTTTCATTTGGTTGAGAACGGGTTCAGAGGGCGAGAGATTGTGAATTTCATTTGTCGTGCGCTGTCTCATACCTTCGGAGTGTCATGATAAGAAAAGGTCGACAAATATGTATTTCGAAAAAATGCTGCTAGGTCTATTAAAAATAATTAGGCTAAAGCAAATTCAAAATCGGAGGAAAGGTAAAAACTACCACTCCCTAATTGTAACAAATGAAATTTAAAAAAATCTTCAGGATCCAGTTTTATAACGAAATGTAGATACCTACTGCACTAAATTTTAATACTGGACTGTTAAATTTTCATTGTTCGGAAAGCTAAAAATGGTAGGTATTTTAGTCGGCGAAGAGACCCATTGTACTTTAAATTGTTCCGCCGAAACCACACATTTGACACGGCCGTCTGTCTCTATTACAGTTTTGACCCCTTTTCATCTTAAAAATGTATATTTTTGCGCTCCATTTCAAATTTTCATCTAGATTCGAGATTTTTCATTGCAGGTCAGGTTTTCTCGTATCTATGAAATTCTTCGTTGAGCTTTTTGATATTTTTTATTATGTTTTACACCGACAAGTATTTTCGGGTAGATGCTAAATAAACTCTAAAGTAAGTGCTTAATTCACCGTTCTGATTTTTCATGATCATGTTTTTTAAATTTGTATTGTGTTTTATATATAATTTCGTCATAACTAATCAGTGGAGTAATTATATGGGCTTTAAATAGGCAACAGATCTTCTTATCGACTACAAGTTAGGCCTTGACTGCGCTCTCATCTAATGGTAAGTGATGATGCAGTCTAAGATGGTAGCGGCCTAACTTGTTAGGGGTATGGCAGTTATATTAAACCCATGCCCCTAATCGGTTTCTACACGGCACCGTACCGGAACGCTAAATCGCTTGTCGGCACGTCTTTGCGGGTAGGGTAGTAACTAGCCACGGCCGAAGCCTCCCACCAGGATGAACACACTTTCGCATTTATAATTTTACTAGTACAGACATAGGTACTTGTGTACGTGTGTAATTATCACAAAGTTATCGTTACTTTAAAAAGCACGTACCATGAAGATTCACCTCAAGGCTCTAGCCGTAAATGTATAGGCAATGTATTAGGAAGTGACGACAGGAAACCTTCGGAACGCCCAGTCTGTACGTTCAATGAACTTGACTCACTCCGTATTCACCTTGAGCCCGTTTACAATGGCCAGTGCTTGAACGGGCAAATATAACCAAGTCAACATGATTGATGTATTTTTGTATGAATAGTGAATACTAAAGATACAAAGAGTGTTTAATCACTTTAAACTGCGTGGGTTTCTTTTTTTGATTGGATTTTCGGGTAGTAAATAAACTAGTTGTACCTATGTTCAGTGTTTACTCCAGATTACCTATCTAGCCGCATCACATGTTAGGTTGTAGGTACCTACCTACCTTATGCGGTTAATTACTTGGTATCAAAATCTGTTACGCCATGAAGTAGAGTAGAAGGTAAACAAAAGGCACATAAGTAGAGACTAGAACTTTTAGAGTAGGCAAGGAATTCATTTAACGGATGCAAGGAATATACCTAGCGTAGAAAGGAGCAAAACCGCGCGCAGTCGCTACTATTAAATATTTCCCAAGACCTTGCTATATTTAAATGAAAATCGATACCAAGTTATAAATGTAGGTGGCCATAATTGTCACCGCGGAGTGCCAGAACAGTAAAGTGTAGAAATTTACTACGTTGCGAATGAAACTGGAAACTAATATTAGTTTGAGAGGGTTGTCGTCGCCTCTGTTTGTATTTATGGTGTGACATGTTTGTATTCCTTTGCACTATGCCATAGACGTTAGTTACGAGTATTAACTTGCTGAAACATATTATTATATGAGGGTTACAGCATCGATTATTGCGGCTTATTATTATGTACTAGGTCGTACCAAATAATGGTAGTTTTTAACCATTGTCAATGATCCAACTCTGTTTCACTATCGGTATCAGTAGTTGGTGTCCTCTCAGAATGAGCTATAGCCCGAGTACTCTGGCCAAGTACCGATTGGAAGACCTCACAAAACTTTGAACACATTACGAAGAACACTCCTAGGCATACCGGTTTCCTCAAGATCTCTTCCCTCTCTCTTATAGCAAGTGAAGTCTAAGAAAATTAAGACGTGTGTGATCTTATAGTTACTAACATTTTATTAGCAGATAGGCTCGGATCTCTCTCTTTAGGTGAACGGTATAGGTGAAATATATATTTGGTTAGGTTAAGCTTATATCAAGACCTACGGTAGACGTGCCTTGTGGTTGCCAATTCATGGGAACGCGATAGCCAACCAACTTTATCATAGTATTTTCGGCATCCACAACAGTTCTACCATCTGTACCCATTCATCACGGAGTTTAATACGCCGTCAAAAACAAACTAAGCCGTTATAACACATAGTTCAAATGCGATCTCGTTTGCAAACGGGATCTGTGCTTGACGTCACTGTTAGAGTTGCATTATTTATGGGCGTTTCGTAGGTATTTAGGACGGGAGCATGACGTGCGCAGGGATTCAGGCATTACTTGTAATTTAACGAGCAGCTGGTATTGTTAAATGTATTGTATTTGAGTTATATTTAACATACCGTGTGCGAATATGAATTTGTGTGTATTTCTTTCTAACTGTAGCAATGAAGAAGAAGGTCGACGTTATTGTTACCATTTTACATGCGTACTGACACAATGACTCGTCGCCGCTCTATTATATTTATATAGGTACCTTTTTTTATTTAAAAAGTGTCTTGGCAATTGTCAAGCAAAAAGTTAACAATACTAGATACGATGTCCGTGACTTAGTCCGCGAGGATAAAGTTCCGGCGGGAACTCTTTGATTTTCCGGGAGCAGCTTATGTCCGTTTCCGGAATGCAAAATCTCTGTGACAAATTTCGACAAAATCGTTTGGAGACAGTCACACCCTTGTATCATACCTACTCGTTTCTTTATTTAGATAGGTACTAGATGGTGACCGCGACTTCGTCCGCGTGGACTAAGTTTTTTCGATTCCCGCGGGAATTCCGTAATTTTCCGGGATAAATGTAGGCTTGGTCCTACCCCGGGATAGGTACTAGCTATCCCTGTACCCAATTTCAGCAAAATCGCTTTAACAGATGGTCCATGAAAGCGTAGCAGACAGACAAACAGACGGACAAACGGATACAGTTCATCATAAGTCACGCCGCCTGCGGACTTGCACCACCTGGATCCTGCGGCTCCTTGCGATTCGCTTGATTTAGTCCATCCACCTAATTACTTAATAATACCGTGTTTACTAGTGCGGAGTCACCTACCGGTTTGGGATCCAGACTATCGGTTTTTCATACTTACCCCGCCCATTACCGCTTTATCTTCGCAACCCGTCAAATTGGGAACAACCTAGTTCTAAGGTATAAATACGTTGAAGCAGTTAAATTGCGATACATAGTAGTGCCAAAGGAACAATAAATTGTCAATCTCGTTTCGCCCCATGTGCGGTAAGGGCCAACCCACACGCAACTCCAAGAATCTGCGACCAGTGATTTTGCAAAGACTAGGACTTTTTATGTAAGTCAGTGGACACTCGGGCATGCCTAATTCAAATGCAACCTAATTTGGTGTTAGCCCGAGTGTAAAATGTATTTGAATGTGTGCGGAACGATCGCGTGGCTTCCGACAGTTATTGTCCGTGTTCCGTAAATGTGCAGGCTTAAAAGTTCAATCGTAGCTTTTCTTTCATCCTCCGATAAGTGGTCAAATGCCAATGTTTAAAGTATCGTATGAGCTTTGACAATCTGGGTGAAAACATTCTGGCTTGTGTTCTGGACAGTATCATATAAATGTGCTGCCACGGAAATTTTGCGTGGAATTGCTGTCCTTCCCGAAATTTATATTCATGTTTCAAATCATCAAATTTATTTCTTCGCCTTTAAACGAATGTTGGAGTAAGCACCTAGTCCGACGTAGGTACTTACTTTTTTAAGGGTTAAAGTTTGGCCTTAATTAACGTTTTTGTAGCTCCTTAACTTAAGCCTACTCTAGGAGGAGAGTTATAATACAAACGAAATAGGTCTCTGCCCACGAAACTATGTAAATCTTACTATGAAAATTATGTAATTCTTACTCAGTTAGTAACATTTAAGAGTGTAAATTATTCTCGATTTATTTACTCGGGTCATATAGTGACTGATCCGACTCAGTTGAAAACTTACCTTAAATTTGATATAAACCAGCTTATAGTTTATAAAAGGCTGAATCTAGTTCTCGTGTATTAAACTTTATTTCTCGTGTTTTTCCATTTTCAGACCACAGTTTGAGCTTAAATATTCCAGACGTAAAGTAAAAAGAGGTCTGTTATAATATTATTGCTTTCTTTCATGTCGAGAGTTCACTGGAAACTTTTTGCGTCAAGGCGTAGATCGCGTTTTTTTTTCTATATAGATATTTCTAAATTGTCTGAATGGAAATGTTATTTCATACACCTACTCGGAGTATATGAAAACGAATATTCATGACTGGTTTTTGGTATCGATCTACAGTTGCCAACGTACGATAAAATACTATACGTTGAAAATAAAAATATTATGGCAAAGAAGGATATTATGCTTGATCTTATTTGATTGCATTTCTAGTGCATCTGTGCCCCTGAGGCACTCAAGGAATAATTCAAATACGAGCGAATACCGATTTATATGCGGTTGTGCGTTTTCTGTCAGTCAGTGAGTGAGTAAGTAACGGTACTGTTTTAGTAGGTATTTTATATCGATATAGTTAAGCGGCGATAGCCTATAGGCGATGGCATTAGTCGATCGGTAAGCACCACAGCACAGTTGAATATTACTTATCAGTTATCAGAAGAAAAACATCGTGAGGAAACCTGCATACCTGAGAGATCTCCATAATGTTCTCAAAGGTGTGTGAAGTCTACCGATCCACTGTCTGTTGTGGCTGGTGGACTATGGCAAAACCTTTATCATTCACAGAGGAGATTTGTGCTCAGTAGTGGGCTGGCAATGGGTTGAATTTATGATGGATGATGAGATCGATATTCGATGCAGAGTTCAGTAATTTACTGAAAAAATATTGCTGGCCACGGCATAGGGCTGTGTTCTTATTAATGTTCCATATCCTTATGGCGTACCTTACAAATGGACACAGCTATCTTACGTTCTTCTTCTTATCTTACGTTATCACCCCGATATCTTACGTCAACCCCTAGGTATATCTTACGTCTCCCGGACGTGGTCTTAACCCACTGCTTCGGAGGCGTATGGACTAATCTAGTCCAACTGACCTCCCATTCGTCCCAACGTCATCCTTAGCCGAGGTCCGAGCCTCATAGGGGGCGCCCTTAGGAAGACGTTGCCCCCCCCAATGTCATCGAGCCCTAGGGCTCTTTTCTCGGCGACGCCTAGCGCTCGTAGCATACAGCTCGCAGCCTATGCAGCATACTCAATCCGAAAAAGAAAGGGCGGATTGCGAACGGGCTACATTACTGTATGCAGCAGACATTATTTACTATGCCGACACGCAAGCTTGGGTTGTTCGGCGGTATAGCTGAATGCTGAATAAACCTCGTAAAAAACATTTAAAAACAATTTTGTGTGTCAGCTCCGACGCACGACTGGAGTTTACTCTTTACGAACGTTTTTTATAAAATATATAGATTAGTAAATGAGGATAAATGAACGCATTTTAATTTTTTATATCACCGAAAGCATGCTTGATACATTTATTTAAAATAATTATATTATAATATATATTCATCAAAATACATTGCATAGTCATAGAAACATAAACAAGTGTTAACATAATAACATAAAGTAAATAACGTAAAGGAGAAAGTTTGATTTTATTCCCGATAAATTTTCCTACCCTGGGCTTATGTATGAAAATTGATTTTAAAGGAACTCCAATATTTTCATTTTCATTTTCACAGTTATTTCAACATTTGGCACTATCAAATAATTATAAAGATACAGGAGGATGATCGTGACTTTTTGTACAATAGCGTTATAAAAAATATGAATATAAAATAAATGGATAACAGATGAGATTGATTTATTTATATGGTACATATATGACAGAAACCGTGATAAAAAAGTGCTCGCATGTATTTTTAGCAATGCGTTTAATCTATCGTGATAGCCTGTCACCACCAGATTTGCAAGTTAGTCGTTTGCACAATAAAATTATGTAAAAAGTATTTTTTTTATAAACTTCGACTCTATAGTTACTATGCCATATTTTTATCTAATATTATTGCATGCTCGTAGTACTAATTAAGAAAATATATCTATCGATTAAGAACAATATTTACACATGATGATATAACCTATATGAAAATGAGTGGATAGAATATGTGCTAAGGCTAACATATCCTCTAAGCATCCAGGAATTTTCGGTGGAAATATTGCCTATTGAACTGTTATTCCATTGACCTCCTAACTAAACCATGTACAACTTAGGAACCAGAAGCGTTGCTTAAAGGCATGTTTATTACGCGGTTCTTAATAATTTATATAATAATATGAGATAAGGCGTTTTCATATCAGATTTTCCTTAAAAAATATATATATAAATAGGATATAACAAAATAGGAACCCTTATCGGGCGACTAAGTCCATCCGTCTAGTCACTAGTTACGAGTCTTTGTAACTGTTTAAGTCACAAAGTCTCTAACTAGCAAAGTTTTTTTTAGGAATCAGCAATAAATAAAACTTAACAAACAAGCTTAGTTTTACGGTCCCAAGTAAGACGGTAGAATAATTTGAAAAAAAACTATTTCATTGTTTCTTTTAAAAGGATTGTATTTACATTAAAACATACATTACTCCATGGCACTACTCTAAAGCGTGCGTTCCTGCGCTCACAACTCACCAGCAGCCTTAGACGAATAAATAGTCTTTGACGACCGCCGTGGCGCAGTGTTGAGCGCTGCTGCCTTAACGTGCGGAGGTCCCGGGTTCGATCCCCGGCAGGGTTTGGAAATGTATAATTTCTAACTTTTCCCTGGTCTGGCCTGGTAGGAGGGTGCGGCCGTGGCTAGTTACCACTCAAGCGATTTAGCGTTCCGGTACGATGCCATGTAGAAACCGAATCGGGTTATGGGTTTAATATAACTGCCATGACCCTAACAGGTTAGCCCGCTACCACCAGACTGCTTCATCACTTACCATCAGATGAGATCGTGTCAAGGGCTAACTTGTAGTGGATAAAAAGAAATACTAAGTATATTCGTAATAGCAGCCCTGCTTCGCGCTTCAGATTGACGTGCTACATTATCCTTCTTATGCAAATAGATCACGCGTACATGCGCGTTCAGTGTAACATCCTGTACGTAGATTCAATCGCGCCGCGCTTCTATAACGCGTCGTATTTCATCGGACTTTACTACTCTCCATTTATGCTAATTACAAAAGCAAGGAACACGTTAGAGGTTTTTTAATTTCTAAATTACGAACAAAACCTTGGTCGGGCTTTTGTTGCACAAGCTGTAAGCGTAGCATACATTTTCTATGACGTAAGGACAATGTGTGGAGATTACAGACCTATTTTTAAATGCGCTGCAAAAGTACTGATTTGTTACTGTTATCCGACAACGGGAGGATCCTTGTAATAAAAAGTAAATAAGGCCTCCGAGGTCTTAATTTTTTTAGTTGGTTAACGTCACAGTATGGCTTTTGCTGTTACACACAATCTTAAGAGATTGTACCTACCTATTATAGAATTGGCATCAATAATAGGTAAGCGTAGAGGTAAAATTCGGACCAAACAAGTTAAGTCTCTCAATTAACTTTAATAACTAGATTACTAGGTAGATTTAACTAACTTTTCTTAAAACGGCATCAAATCTATTCAGCAGGACATTTTCCCGTACCTAATTAATAATTATATTGGCGTTATAATTTGGCAAAATAATGACAAGTTTCATTAGAGTTTTGGTATACGCCCGTTTTTAGTAGGAAAATATTGGGCACCGGCTAAGTAAACGCAGAGGAAAAATTATAATCTAAACGAGGAACGTCGGTACTTACTTACAGTCGGAAATAAAAAGTAGGTGTAAATATTTGATGGCGACGGCTCTCGCAGCCGGACGTTGCCGGCTAGAATATTAATTACAACCAGTCGGTGAGCTTTTAGCGTGTGCTTAACATAAGGCTTGGACAGATGACATTGCAAGACGACAATATGTCCGATTGGTACAAGGTAGTTATGGACTAAGAACTATTGTTTATTTTGGACATGGAATCAGGAATCTGCAAATCTTCTGTGAGGGCAACCAACGTGTGCATCAGAATGACTGCCCCAAGTGATTGATCAGCGTATTTCGCCAGGATAACCGGGATAATAAGTAGCCTATTTCACTCTGCAGGTCCTCAACTTGTACCACGCGGACGAAGTCGCGGGTATCAGCTAGTTTCTAATTGTTTTGCTGACAAGAACTTATGATGTCATTAATGTATTTGTAACTATTCAGTAGGTATTCCCATCCCGTGGAATGCTCCATGCTTATAAAGTTATGCCGTGTTAATTGGGTCTTAACTCTTATCGCATGATTTTGGTAGTAAGTACCTAAATGTTACTGGACTGAGTTCTCACTGTTTCCCTGGAGCACAACGTAAATAGTAAAGTTATTTTTAATGCACTAATAAAATTTTACTTTTTACCGTACTAATGTCAGTTTCTTTTATTTTGAGGTATTTTAAGTAGCTGAAAAGTCATGCAATAAAATGTATATATATAAGGTAAAAAATAAATTAATTAAAGAGTATCAAATTAAAATAATCTACATTAGTTCCATCATTGATAGCTGGCGCTTGGATCGCTATCCAAGGGTTCGTATCATGGTTCTAGTCTAGGCACCCATGACACGACAACTCGTATGCTTTGCAAGTTCCTATAAATTCTCGTAGATGGCGTTAGCAGTAATTTGAAATGGTTATATTTTTCGAAATAATTATGGTGGATAAATCAAACGATGATTTTAAAGTGGCAGCGGTTATTTAACTATATTTTGGCGACACATAAGTAAATTATACAGTGCAATATTATTTATTTTAAACCTTTAGATTAGATGATGCCCTTGTGACTAAATCCGCATGGATTTGGGTTAATTTTCGAGGATTAAGAGGCCGGTGATCGCCGCTCGCAATTTCTATTCAACCCGCAAATATAATTTTGCCGGATATTGCTATCTCTATTTGGCTTATGACACATGATCGCGTGCAAACGCGATAGCAATATGAGCGTACAGAATTTGTTATACGTTTAGTTTTGTTCCGTAAATACCAAAAATGATGAATGATAACTTGTTGTGTTTTTCACTTCGTGTTGTTATTCGGGTACTTGACAATATAGGCTATGCTCCTGGTCAATTAGTACGTAACATATCGTCGGTTTTAATATGATACAAATAAGGAGAAAACATGTCATTCATGTCGTAAAATCAAGCAAAACGCTATGTGCTTACATTTAATTTTGGGAAAATATTTTGAAAACATAATAATCCAGGGGCCTAGATAAATACAAGTTCAATCTTAATAATCGCATAATCTGGTGGAAATATTCTTGAATTACGAATCATTTTGGTATTACGTTTGTATGGGCAATTCACCCTCCGCTGGCACCTTAAATGTAGCCTATGCCACCCTCCAGATCGTGTGTTAGAAGGACAAACAAAGAAATAAATACACTTTCGCATTTATAACATTTTTATAATTCATCGGTATTCTGTTATCATTGCACTAGAAAAAAAAACTAGTAATATAAAAAGTTAAAGGTAACTTTTTGCAGAAAATATGTCTATTTCTGCATTAAAATTCACATGGCATCACGCGCATTCCAAATAAAAATTCACACACAGATTTCGCAGTCCCCGAGAGAATCGGAGCATTGAAAATGTTTTTTTTTAGTTTAATCAAAGATAATACAAAAAATTACGAAAAAGCACTTCTCGCCTGCATCCGCATGTTTTAACACCATTAACATGACGATCGGTCAATAATCATAGAAGCTACATCAATTTTTTATATTCGGAAATACCCGTTTTTCTACAATTCCTAACCTAAAGGGACCATCTACAGGTCACAATTATTAACCTACTATTAACGTTTTTTAGTAGCTAAACTAATACCTTAGAACCTTATTTTAAAAAAAATCTTAAGTCGGTTTTTTCCCCAAATATTTATACAATTTAGTAAACAAACACCGCCAAAATACGTGACTTTTTTTACATGTTTCAAAATTCCAAAAAAAAGTTACCAGCCGATTTTCGAAATTCAATCGCTCCCACGTGTCTCGATAAATTCCTCAACTCTTGGTACTATTCCCATCTCGATCCTCCCAAAATCCTTAGAGAAAAATACGTCTTAAGCGATTTGCATCTGATAACCATTTTCAATGGTAAAACTATTTTGCATGCAAAATACAAGTAGTTCCTATAAATTCTGTTCTCTCCTACCATGATAAACATTCGTATAACATACAGCTTAAACATGTACATATTGCTGGCTCAAGCAAAAGAGAATCTGGCACTCTGAGAATAGAAGCTGCCTGTACTCTTGACTTGCCTGCTTTTACTTACCTACTTTCACAACTTAGATGACCAGGGCTTAGTGGCGAACGTGGTCTTTGATGCCCGGATGGTCTCGTGGAGTTTGATGCCCGGCAGGGTCATTTATAATTTCTAAATTTTCTCTGGTCTGGTCTCGTGGGAGGCTTCGACCGTAGCTATTTATCACCTTACCGACACAGACGTGCAGCCAAACGATTTAGCGTTCCGATATTATGATTCCGTGTAGAATTATTCCCGCTACCATATTATACTGCATCGCCACTTAGGTAAGTAACTACCACTAGGAGAGATCGCAAACAAGGGCTAAATTGTGATACCTACCTGGGTCGATCAACTGGACATTTTCTATTGAGCGACATAAGTAATGTTCACAGAGCGATACCACAGAATACTTACTACTTATTAGCAAATAGCAATATACTCTCCCATCCTCTCTAGATGTACATTATTATGTTAATGTTGGTAATTATTTATTAAAATGCAGTAAGACCCAATTTCGCTTGCCCTCGCAACGTCACCTGCAAAAGCAATTTCATGTCTGATTAATTTCATCAAAGGTTAATTAAAGCGCATAAAGTTATTAATTTCGTTCCTTTAAACATTTGGAGATTATGCAATTCTTTGACATCTTTTTATTTTTGGAGTTTTTTATTTGAAAGCAGACCATTTTAATTTGTAGAAAAATATAAAAAACCTAACTAATGATATTCAATTAATTACGTTGCTCAATGAAAGTTTTGACAATCGTCCTTTTGAAAATACTAGTAATATTAAGCAGATAAAATTTGTTGCAATTACAGTTATTAAGTACTTAGGTATTGTAATATATAGAATACCTACAAATGTGTAAAGTTTTTCAAGAATGTTATAGAGTTATTATGAAGTAAACTAGGCATGTGCATTCGTGGTAACTTGCCATTTAGTTATTTACTAGCTGATCCCCGCGACTTCGTCCGCGTGGAATAAGTTTTTCAATTACCACGAATTTTCATTTTCCGGGATAAAAAATAGCCTATGTCCTCAACTATTCCTATTACCCTTGCAAAAAATCATGTCGATCCGTTGTTGAAAAACCAACAAACCAACAAAAAACACACATTCGTATTTATAATAATAAATAAAGTAGGTACAAATAAGTATATTATGATGACGAAGAGAAGAGTCATTTTTGTTAGCTTCATAAATATTGATTTCCAGCCTGCTGCTGGCCTGACATACTTCAGAGGGTGGGTGGTGGATAGATAACATGGTGACGCGATCAAGGCCTAATAGACCTGGTCTATGACAGCAGTGGATGCAAACAGGCAGACGATGCTTACGAAGTCAGATAACCTAACTATTATTAATTTAATCTATGCGTTACGTTTTTTTACTGTATTTGTTTGAGTAACCTAAACTTGCCCATTTCCTAATAATGTGCCACCAACATAGATATCAAATCACTATGTTGGCACATTACCTTGTACGGGAGCAGGTGATATGGCTCGACCGTAACAAAGGATGATCATCCTCCGAGCGGGTGTTGTGCTTGGGGACCACTGGTCCGACCGTTCATCGTTGGAGGTCGTATATATAGCGTAATTCAGAGAACGCTTCGTAATCGTGAGTTGGGCTCTTCGTGGTCGAGTAAATCGTACTAGTAATGCCATCTATTGGATTATGTGCGGACTGCGAAGACCGCCACATCACTCCCCTTCGAGTCTGGAGGGCGTCAGCATTCAGTTGAGCGGCGTTGCAAGCATCTAGAGAAGTGGCGTCGATGAACATTCAGGTAAGCGCTGCGTCGGGAAATACTCAGTGAAGCGGCGTCGTGCAACAACCAGGGTAGTGGCGTTGTAGGCTCATACTACTCTGAGGCTGTGTGACCCACTTGTGCGGCTGGTACTGGCGTCGATGGGCTGTGTACTGATATATGCTGTTGCGTATCGACTGTGCTGGCCGCTGGGCGTGTGGCTCTGTGAGCGGCTGTGCCGGAACATCGGTTGGCGTTGCTGCTTCGTGTTGCTGTGCTGCGTTGGTTGCTGTGCTGCGTTGGTTGCTGTGCTGCGTTGAGTTTTGTCGTGCTGCGTTGGGCTGCTGTGCTGCGTTGTGTCCCGCTGTGCGTACTGATGATGCTGTCCTCGCTGCAATGACTGCAGGGTTTATATTGTGATGTACGATGTTGCTCAAGTCTGACGAGTGAGGGCGTGACGTCGGCTTGATGTGCGTCGGCAGGGGCTGTGACGTCACGTCGTCTTGTTTTTTGATCGTCGGCGGCGGCTTGGAGATCACGTCGGGGTCACCAATGTACGGGAGCAGGTGATATGGCTCGACCGTAATAAAGGATGATCATCCTCCGAGCGGGTGTTGTGCTTGGGGACCACTGGTCCGACCGTTCATCGTTGGAGGTCGTATATATAGCGTAATTCAGAGAACGCTTCGTAATCGTGAGTTGGGCTCTTCGTGGTCGAGTGAATCGTACTAGTAATGCCATCTATTGGATTATGTGCGGACTGCGAAGACCGCCACAACCTAAATAACCTATCTTCGAATATATAATGATCGTATGAACTCTTCGGATATAGGTAAGACAACGGCAATTAATTCCATGACGCTCAACTCGAGGCATGTTTTAATTAAAGAACAAAATTAATATTATGCAATTTTATTAACTCTTGGGATGCTCTTGAGGTGACATTAATCAGACGAGAAATTGCTTTTGCAGGTGACTTTGGGAAAAAGCGTTCAAAATTTAACCTCAGCTTATTTTTATACAGCTGACAGTGGAGTGGATTTGTCTCTGAGCATAGTTATTAGATAAGATTTTTTTTAATTCCACTACAAGTTGGCCTTTGACTGCGATCTCATCTGAGGGTAAGTGACGATGCAGTCGATTGTAGCGGGCTAGCCTTTTAGGGGTATGGCAGTTGTATTGAAACCTATAGTCCCTATTCTAACCTAAGTCGGTTTCTACACGGCATCGTTCAAGAACGCTAAATCGCTTGGCGGTACGTCTTTGCCGGTAGGGTGGTAACTAGCCACGGATAAAGCCTCCCACCAGACCAGACTAGCGAAAATTCAGAAATTATAAATTCCCAAATTGACTTCAATTGAGAGTCAATTTTTTCATATTAACTTCAAGGAAACTTTTTTCATAATATGCAGGCATGAGGCAACCAATGGTTGACTGACAAAATATTCGTGTGGCGAAATAGTTACCCCTACCGTCGTGCTTTTCTTTGTACGACCCAATAGATCGACAGGACACTGGACAGGCGGGATCGACCTATTCAGGCCAGAAGGTCAGAGTTCTTTTTAGATGACATCTAATGTACGAAACTAAATGTCTCTCGAAAGCTTGTATTGCCACTGACAAAATGTGACCAAGCCATTACAAGTTATTTATTAATTATTATTATTAATCTTATAAAATTACCATAAATTTGTGTTAGAAACAGTGCCATAAAAACCACAGTCGGTTTTACTGTGCACCAGTATAGTTTTATGAATCTACCAAACTCCATCCAGGTATTTCAGACAGCATCATGCTTCAGTACAATTAAGATCACAGTCAAAAGCTAGGTATCATCATCATATTTCATCATTACTTAGGTACTATCAGGAGATCGCAGTCAGGGAACTTATCAACGGAGTAAATTAAAGTTACAGACTGCAGCCGTTTATTCCATTTAAATCGTCCAATCGCTTGGAAATGGTTAAGAGGGCGGTAAAGAAATCTCCTTTGGGGGCATTAAAATATGTAGGGGCAAAAATAACGGATGGTCTAGCGTCGACGTAACCATCAGTAATATAGACCCAGCTCGCAAAAGAGGACCCCAGAGCCCTTAGCGATGTTAGTTTAGGGACGTGTAACTTGTTTGCCTGAAATATTGTTATTTGCCTATCATTTTTGTAACAAATCTGCGGATAATCGGGCCTTGTTTGCAAATAAAAGTAGCACTTCAAATAGAACTGAAGTATGGTCCCACTTCTGTCGTCTGTATTTTTAGGAATTTATTTGTGAAAGGCAAAAAATGTGCATAAAAATTAACAAAGGTATTGAAGCGCATTGAAGAGTAAACCTTTTCCGGAGACCATCAGTGTCAGTGTTTAATGTGTGTACTGCGTGTTACTCGTATGTATGTACATTTTGATTTATCTGATCCTATCGTTGGGCTCTATATATTCTAATATTCTATACTCCAAGGCAGGTGGAATTCCTTCCATAGACACTAAATCAATTTGTTCCATTTATTTTGAAGCTGAAAAAAAAAATTCAATTCGGTTTAGAAACCACGGAGATATGCAGTAACAAACGTTTAAAAAAACGAGTCGAATTGAGAACCTCCTCCTGTTTTTGAAGTCGGTTAGAAAGCATTCGTTGGTTTTGCCATCTGCCCTAGAAATGGACTCTATTAGATATGCGGTACAACTACCAACTAAATAAACGCTAGTGAATATGTCACCGTAAGATTGTAAAAACCGTTAGATTATAATCTAACTCACGAAATTCTAAACTGTCGAAAGATTGTAAACTGTTCAATGTTATGAGTGTCAATTTTTGAAATATTCATTTTATTTACGTTTTCTTGTCTCTTTCTTGTAGGTTAGGTTAGGGTTCGACATAAATAATCAAGTGGTGCCCGGCCGCAGGCCGGGCACTTAGGTTTTATCGGGTTTAAATACCTATCAGATTACAATCTACCGGAAAATAATGCGTTAAATTCTAATCTTTCGACAGTTTAGAATTTCGCGAGTTAGATTATAATCTAACGGTTTTTACATTCTTAAGGTGAAACATATACATCAAGTAGGTGTAGGTAAAGTGAAGCGATGATAGCTTCGTATAGTAGTAGCCTGAAAAGTGGTTAAGTCACCCGCACCCAACCTCCTGTGGGGTCGCGGGTTCAATCCGCGGGCACGCAGTTCCAACTTAACGATGGTAGTGTGTTTATAAAATGAAATATGACTTGCTTCAAACGGAAAAATAAAATCGATTTAAACAATTAAAGCGATTTTTTACACTTAAGGGTGAACTGTATGCTAAATGGTGTCATCATCACAGTAAACAAGAGCCGGGTACGTCCTCGTGGATTCAGCTATCTATAAAGCCGCTTGGGCATAAGTCAGCCATCCACTTACCTACCAGCTTGAACCAATATCGCCGAACAAACGCAATCGGTAATGCATATAATACGCACATAGAACCACACCACCCTCAAGTGAATTCGAATCACTTATCACTAGTGTTTGATAATACACGTAAATGGATTGCGGTTTATGCTTCGACGATCTGCGTCGGGAAGCATCATGTGTAGTGGTTTCAATGTGTAATTTAATGTAAGTACGTATATTATAGTATCTGATAATTGATATTATATGGTCGTATTGGTGTATAGAGTTATACATTTTATATATGAGCCATTATTGCGAATTGAATTATACTTAGTGGATGTTATACGAAAATGATCTGCGAATCTTGTCGTCCTTGTTAACTTATACTCGTACACTAGGTGCCCTAGGTGGTTAAATGTATATTTAAGGTTGTTATTTTCAGGAGATGTACGGAAGCATATCGGCTGAGAGTTCAGTAGCCATAACATAATTCTGATATTTTAGTGATCCGCCCAACTAAGCCTTCGCTGTCTTCTAATGTCTGTCTGTCTAACACAGCCCATACAGTTTATGTTATTATAGAACTGCTTGATTTTTTTTACAGAATTCATGTTAGTTACATAAGTAACTACAACATTTACTATAAAACATTTGTAGAACTACAACATTTGTCGCAGTAATATAATGAACGATCAAAATAATGTATTTAAATATTACAAATTATATTTCGAATAGTAGTTAATAATTAATACTAGTTTGAATTGTTGAACTTTTATTTCATTAATTTATTAATAGAAGCCACAGAAATCTACCTCTCTAATACGAAATAACATCCACACTTCCATACTAATATTATAAATGCGAAAGTCTGTCTGTCTGCTACGCTTTCACGGTCCACCTGTTCAACCGATTTTGATGAAATTTGGTGCAGTGATAGGTTGTATCCCGGGAAATTGAGCAGTTCCCGCGGGAATTGTGAAAAAAACTTAATCCACGCGGACGAAGTCGCGGGCATCATCTAGTCTATTATTAAGACCTGTAATCAAGGCTTCGATTTGTCCAAGAATCAAGGTTATCAGATTGGAACTCAGTGTCACAACTAAGCCGGCCCCACACTTTACTAATCGGCTTAGCTCGAAGCTTGTTTGTTGATTGATTTATCGGCCTCACTTTAAAGTGGAGGGTGATCCAACGCCATCACAAATACAATTTGATTTATACAAAAAATAGATTATTAATGATATCTAGATGCGTATGGGACGCGTTAAGGACGAGTGGCCTAGCTGTGACAATGCATATCCGTCGTTTGCGATTTTTGAGCAACGTTGACCCAAGTCGGTAACTGGAAGTGTGACCGAATTTTGACGTTCAAATTTGGCCTTTTCGTTTCCTCCCGTCAATCCCGGTTATTATCACTAACATCTGATAATGTTCGTTACAAATACCTAAGAGTTTAAAGACGTTTAAAGTCGAGTCGTATGCAGAAGGACGTGAGAACCCACCCATTATTATCCCAAGAAAACTTATACCATTATTCGATTGATGGAAAGGGATCACGACCCTCAGTAATGAGGTATACGACGCAGGGAGAGAGAGATATGCGTATAAATTACGGTACAATATTTTTGTTACGGATTTTTATAAACCGTAAATAACTAAACTAAATTAAAGACATAGTAATCGTCGTTGATTGCGTCGTAAGTCGTAACTGCACCTATTTATTGTTTTATTGTAGATCTTGCCTTTGCCATATTGTATTCATTCATTGACGATCTAGTTGCTCTTTCTCTAAAAATGTTTGAAATTCGCCATATACCACCCCTAGCCTTCCCACAATCCACACTTGACAAATCGTCTCGAGTCGGCGCCCGCTTATTGAATGATTGATTTATTCGCCTCACTCCTTAAGTACCTGGTCGAGCCAACGCCAACAGGTGAACTATTTGATTTACTAACTCCTAATGCTTCTATATCACTCGATCCTAATTCCTTTCCCTCTTCAAAATGACGTGACGCGGGCACCTGTCTAAATATGTATGCGGATTTGCCCCGTTGAGACATTTAATGTTATCGGGCCTGTGTGGGTAAGGGATTGAGGCTATGATGATTGATTTTAAAACCTTTGTTTGGTGCTGAATGAGGGAAAGGGAGGATTAGAGCGGATATAAAGGTATAGCTACGTTGGTTTCTTTCCCGTTTGTTTTGTAACTGTAAGTTAAATGTCAAATGACTAATGGAAGTTTTATAAAATTAAGTTCAGACGTAATACAACTAAATCTAGATAGATAAGAGACACAATTTAGAATACATACTTAATATTACTACGGATTATAAAATAAGGAAAACCTATGGGTCGTGTTAACCGATGCCCAAAGACATAATGGAAACGCCAAATGCGCTGCCGACTTTGAAACTTTGTTCACCCGTCTTTTGAATAACCCCATATTATCGCGGCTTTGTGGAACACCACAGAAGGAAGTTGATTCCGCATTTTGCACGTACGCGGAAGAAATAATCGGGCAAAACGGGAAGTCAAGGCGAACCAAGCTTCCATGGGATGAAGTTTGTTCTTGCGGTGAGTATACAATATTAAAATTGGGAAGTTTTGCTTAGATGTTATCTGCTCGTGTTAATGTAGTAATGTAAACTAACTGCCACATTCATGCCTGTTGATTTACCAGCGACATACAGTTTTTGAGCTTTAATGATTGAAAGAGGAAGGATTTGTTACTTATATTGTGTTAATTACCTCGATGATATCTTCTACGGATTTGGTTGTGACTTGTGATTAAGATTTCTTGTTTTGAAATTCAGGAAATGGAATGGAATGGAAAGCTAACTGTAAATTTATTTCAGCTTAGAAATTAAACATAATAAATAATAATGATCTGCTATGGAATGATCCATTGTTCAAAGTCATTATAAATGTAAATTAATCTCTAGTTTATACAGTCTGTATATGTAGTAGGTATTTTAAGATAATAATTATCATCTGAAGGTATTTATATAGTTAAACTTCCTTTAAAGGAAGTTTGTAATAATTGGCAATTAAACGTTATATCCGCAACAGGGTTGCCGTAATCGCTTCAGCACATGGCTTCATCATTACATGTTTACCTACTATGAGGGCGCAGATATTAGACAAGACAATATAAGTATTACCACCAAGTCCTATTAAAGTTTAGCACCATGGAAATGAGAATTCGCATATAGCATTCAATATTTCTATGCTTAATACTATAGATAAGCTATTTCTAGATTTCTAACATCTGGGAGACGAAAATAGGCTACTTTTTTTTATCACGAATTGTTAATCAAAGAATTCTCACGAAAATTAGTAAAAGTAAAATTCAATGGAAGGAATTGATGTATGCTTAATTAATTCGAAAATATAATGGTGTGTAAATTTGTTGGTATGTTACATGTTTGCACCTCAACTGATCAAAAGATTTGAATGAAAAACATAAAGTAGTTACGAAGCTCTAATGCTTTAACTTACCTGGAGGAGGACATTGAATCCGGCAAAACTATAGTGCTATATTGTGTGGTGCTAGTGTCTCTTGAAAAATTAAAATATCAAAGCTTTCGGTGGTCTTGACTAAAGTCTGCACCGCCTTTAAACTTCCTTAAGAATTTATTCGGAGGCGCTCGCTTATTCAATATAATGAAATGAAATTTATTTATAGTGTAAGTAATATTTATGCGTTGCCGCTCTCCGGGGCAAGTAAGAAGCTCTCTGGGAAAAGATCGTGACTCATAAACTATGATTTTTCTCTATGAATATTATGGCAGTCGAGTGCTTCAGACAGCCGTCTGGGTATGAGGGGGACGTAAATTGTCGTTTATCAAAATATGAGTAGGTCTTTAGTGTGTTGTTCCACGTAAGTAAATCATTTCATTTTTGGAGTTTACCTCCTTTAGAATCGATATTCATATACAGCCCTTGGTTATTGTGATATGGGATGAGAACGGATAAAGGCGTGGACATACACAACGTGTTGCGGCAACGTTTTTAATAATACAAGAATCTATAAACAAAGATCAGAGGTCCAATTATAAGCTCGTAATAAAATTAAAGGCGAGTAAAATAAAACTTTCTTAGCTACGTTTTTAACTTTATGTTTCCATGGTAACTTTTTTACTTTGCTAAAAGTAGGGCCTTAAATACTCAAAATATTCAAGTAAGTATCTAAGATTAGAATATTTTTTATTTCTTAAAGGTCCTTTTTATCATACCTGTAAAATTATCCCTAATAAGGCTGCTCAGGAAAATTTATAACGCATATTTTTCCATTTCAAGTTCCTTGTTAACAAGCGATGTCAGAACATTCGCTATACCATAATCTCGTAATCTTTATTAAGCGGTGGCGTGATGTTTGTACCGAATATTCGCTAAGCCCAGGCTTTCTGTTTGTGTTCAATACGAAACGTTTGGACGCTAGGTGAATACTTCTTATGAGGGGGCAGGGGACATCTGCATGAATAAGGCGGTCACGTTTAAACACAACTTGTATTGTCTAGGGATACCGCTTTGCACGGTCGAGTTTGGTGGATCAAGTTTACCGAGCGTATTTTTTAAATATTGTGGTAGTTTATTTTTTCTGATTGACTTTAAGCCTATGCTACCCATTTTTGTGGGACGCTTTGGTCGCTAAGTAAATACTGTTTGTGAAGGGGCAGGGGACATCTGCATGAATAAGGCGGACACGTTCAAACGCATCTTGTATTGTTAAAGATCGCTTTGCTCGGTCGAATGTAGAGAATCAAGTTTCCCGAGCGTATTTTTAAATATTTAACTTTTCTGTTTAATAAGGGAGGGACGCTTTAACGCTAGGTAAATATTTTTATGAGGGGCAGGGGACATCTGTATTGATAAAGCGGTCATGGTAAAACGCAACTTGCATTGCCTACGAATTTTGATATTTCATTAGCTAGTTTCTTTCATAAACAAAAGAGCTTACGGTTACTATAAAATTCAGCATGTATATGTAGGTACTAAACTATTATTTTTGATTGCTATTTTCTAAAATGGTGAAATGTGCGTGCTAAAGTTACCTGTTTATTGTGATTAAATTTACTGTGCTTAATACCGGTTTTTTGATTTTATGCACTACTATGTAATGTTCGCTTCAATCAGCACTATTAATCAGCTTTTTCGATGTTTACGGTAGGCGGTTCGCCAATACAGTCGGCCCCGATCAACGATGTGTTACGCCCACTAACTTGACGTCAATAATACTCAATAGCGAGCCAAATTAATTGTTTTTATTTATATCGGTTATATTCTAAATAACTCTTCTCTACTAAAATATTTAATCAAACATTGCTCTTCAAAAATAAAGAATATAAATTATTATTGGGGCGTTTACCACTGTTATCATATAAAATGATGATTCCATTCGAGTATACTTACGAGAACGTTACGAATTTGGTTGGAGATAAAAAGAAAATAATCGCCACTTTATAGTCAAAAGTACATATTTAAAAGTAATAATTAAATTTTTTTTATTTTCATATGATGGACTGTATTGGTCTTTTCTCAGAATTATAGTCCATCACACTGACCAAGTAGATTGGCATGCTTGAAAGACCAGTTTGAGAACATTATGAAGAAATTATTTCGCTAAAGTGATATTTAATTGCTTAAAACCACGGCTGAAATAGCACGTAGAAAGTAAGCTTATTCAGAATTGACGAAATTCGCCTTTTCTGCTTATCGATACAAAGAATCTTTGAATAGTCAAGAACACTCGCTAAAGTGAATTGTGCAAAGATTGCGCTCGTGTCCACAAATTTCTATTTCCAGGGCGGCCATAGTAACAGAAAACGCCGCGGCTAATCGTCCACCCGTTACGCGCCCCCTCTGTAGTATTGTAGTGTGTAGTATTTATTTATCGATAAGTAATACTATTTGGTATTTCACAACTAATCAAATCAGCAACTCTTTATAACACAAAACAAAGGCTTAACGTCATGCATCCGCTTATTAAAACAAGGTTAATTTATTAGTTCAGTATACATATAAGAAGCTCAGCCACCTTTATAGGTAGCTGAGCTTCTTATACATGACATATTATACACATAGCAGTATTACATTCTAAGTGTGTAAGCAATATGTCAGACCTTTATGTCTCTAGGAAAGCCTGTTCCGATTTCCAGTCCAGACCTCATCATTGCTTTGCACTAAGCATTATTGTCGTCAAGCGCAACCCTATTTTCTCTCTCGACTCTAGTTACTCGGCCGTTTTAAGACTAAATTGAAAAATGAATAAAAATCTTATAGAAATCTAATTGCACATTTAAAAAAATTAAGAAATGTTCATCGATAAAAGTTCTTGCACATCTCGAAACGTCTTGATGTGTCTGGAAAATAACGTTTTCTTTTAGTGGTTTGTCCTACGCTTTGCTACCTGCGCTTCCTTGCATTAGACCGTTTACAAAGGCAACTAGGAACAAATCTATTTTAAGGTAAGTTCATTCCTTGGATGCGTGTGTGGGTTTTCGATCGGGACATCGTGCCATTTTTATTTAGGTCCTACGCTTTGCTACTTGCTCTTCCAGTTTACACAGACAACTAAGTTTATTTTTTGGTGTGGCTTTTGAATATTCAGGACACTTTTTAATCATTTATGTATATGTAGATTAAACTAAGAGCGACCGGTCGCGTCTTCTCTCCCGTGGGAATTTTGAAAAATTCGGCCTTATTCCTTACCTATTATATATTATAACTATCAGTCTGTCTGTATTTTTGACTGCCTTTTTGGTTCAGCGGTCATGGGTGGGGCCATAATTGAGTGGCAATTGGCCGCAGACTGCCTCGTTGGTCTAGTGGTTATCATGTTCGACTGCGGCTGACGAGGTCCTGGGTTCGAATCCCAGGTCGGGCCATAATTAAGTGTTGGGTTTTTCTGATTAGAAATTCTCCGTACTAGCCCGGAGTTAGGAAGTTGGCGGTGTTTCACCCCCGTGCCTCGGAGAGCACGTTAAGCCGTCGGTCCCGGTTATTATCACTAACATGATAATAGTCGTTAAAGCCCGCCAACCCGCATTGGAGCAGCGTGGTGGGTCTAAGCTCTAATTCCCTCTCTCCTGTGAGAGTGGAGGCCTGTGCCCAGCAGTGGGACGTTAATAGGCTGTAGTGGTGGCCGCAGTGGCTGAAATTCAGTCAGGAGGACATTACCTATAATTTAAAGGAAACCTCCGTTAAAAATTTCAGCTTTTTAGGTCCATGGGTGTGGACTGACCATGGACGAGTCAGTCAGTCAGGACTTTTCTTTTTATAGTATAAAAGATCTTAGATGAAATCAGTCCCATAATAGCTCTACCTTTACCGGTTTTATTTGCTATATATTAACATTTATTTGAATTGATATTATGAACTCCACAATCCTGATGCAGAGGCAGTCTATCTGCCCACGAATGTGAAACTTGTAAAACTACTTTTATTTGATAAGCAAGTTATTTGATTTATGTTATAAACTAGCTTTTTCCCGTGGCTTCGCTCACGTTGGGTTAGATTTTCATTTTACCCCCTGAGGAAAATGTGATTGACTGACTGCAGACTTTTATATATTAAAGACTAGATGATTCCCGCGACTTCGTCCGCGTGGATTAAGGTTTTTAGATTCTCGCGGGAGTTCTTTAATTTTCCGGGAAAGTAATTGCATCAAAATCAAAAAGGTTGAACAAATGAGCCGTGAAAGCGTAGCAGATAGACAGACAGACACACTTTCGGATTTATAATATTAGTATGGATTGTAAATGTGTAACTGCACATTAAGTTTATTAGTTTTCGAAATACGCTTCAAAACTACTCCAACTTAGAAGTTGTTCCTCTACAGAACTTAACATAGACTCGTAGCTACGAAGCGAACCCATTGCTTTATACGACTTGATTCATATCTTGAAACGACCACGGCTGGAGGCACCTGCTCCCAGCTAAATAATCATTTGTCAGACTAGGATGTAAGTTAAAAAGGATTGCTAATATCTCAAATGGGCTCTGTTCCGTGTTTTGTTTACGACCACGGCGAGATTTGTGTGACTTGGGGTTTTTGGGAAGTTTGTTATGCTAGCATACTCGTGGTTGTTGTTAATCTTTTCCTGCTCTATCTTTGTTTGATCACTATTATGCATGTGCAATTTTTTCTTTTATGGAATATGGCGTTTCAACTTGGTTTTATTACTCAATACTCAATATCATTTATTCAATATAGGTACACTGTAGGTACACTTATTGACGTTAAAAATTACTTATAAAACATGATGGTGATAATTGGTTACGGTATCTTAAAATTATAGTGTCAGTAAATATTTTCTTTTGCCAGTCTTTTTATACTGCCTGAAAAAAGGAGTATACCTATTGTTTTCAGGGTTCATGTATGTATGTATGTATGTGAGTTTGTATATCCCATCATAACTTCTATACGCCTGAACCGATTTTGATAAATGAGGTATCGTTAAAATCTCTAGCTTATTCCGGGTGACATACACTAGTAAAATTTAAAAAACAATTGAATGGGGTGGTCATGGTCCCGCATTAAAGACTAAAGTTGAAAAAAATATTCGAAAATAAAATTAACTATATATATTTAATCATCATCTAGAAAACGATGAGTAGATTCCAAAAATATATAACACTAGTTCAATATCCAGTGATTCACAAAAAAATATCATTTAATAAAAATGTGAATAAGATTCTAATTTAACTAGATTAATTTAGATTTTTAACTTTTTAGTTCGTTTTTTGGCATCATTTAATTTTTTCAATTATGACTTGTTGTAATTCTGGGTCCTAACTCCCGGCGAGATCCTACCACAGGACGGGTTTTTCGCTTATGTTGGTGGACATTCCTCCGATATTATATTCCACCAGCTGATGGCAGCGACTTCGCCCGCGTTGTTTAAGTTTTTTATTATTCCCGCGGGAACTCCTTAATTTTCCAGGATAAAAAGTGTCCTGTGTCACTCTCCAGGTCCTCAACTATACTCATGCCAAAAATCACGTCGATCCGTTGCTTCGTTGTGGCGTGATTGAGTAACAAACATCCATCCATGCATCCTGCATCCATCCAAACTTTCGCATTTATAATATTAGTATAGATTTATGTATTACCCAAAAGCAGTCCATTAAAACCTTGACCCGAATATAACGTGGCAAAATAACTATGGCAGTAATAAACCTTATATAATAATAAACATTCTCATTCATATTATTTATATGCAAATCAATATCGTTTCGTATTTTCGCGATAATTCATATCTCCATTTATGCCAAAATTGGATGCACTAGATTTATACAATGCCTATCTACCACTCTGGAGAGATTTCTGTGATTTCCTAGTTCGCTTAATTGGCACGGATCGAGCCTGACTCTCACACCGACATATATGTTTATTCTTGTTTAATGTTTATTTTTCGAATTTGAGCTAGATATTAATAATTAATAGAAGTTTTATAAAAATGCTAGCTGATGCCCGCGACTCTGTCCGCGTGGATTGAGGTGTTTTAGGGGTATGAAAAATAGATAGTAGCCGATTCTCAGACCTACTGAATATGCATATAAAATTTCATAAAAATCGGTCTAGCCGTTTCGGAGGAGTATGGTAACTAACATTGTGATACGAGAATTTTATATATAAGAAGAAGAAAGATGTTAATACCCAGTACAATTTTAAATGTATTGCCTCTTAATTTAATTATGTTGTTCATAGAGCTTTAACCTAAGTATTTTATTTATTACAGAATAAACTGTAAACACAGTTTACAGCGGACCTCTACCTTTCTGCGTGCAGTATCGTTATATTAGCCATACCTTTACCTTTGAAACCTTGGCTATATTTTTTACCTTACCTCTTTTACTTAATGTTGAACCAATATAATTTTAAACATGATAAAATATTCTTTTTTATAGTGGATGATATGTGTTTACATAAGGAATAAATACCGTCATAAGGAGGTAAATACTTATTACTAATGGGAAAGCGACATCAACATAATAAATTATTCAAACATTCGATGCTAAGTTGGGCCCCGAAGCTTCCGGTTGTTACCTCAAACACGTAACAGTAATGCCATTAGGTTTCCCAGTCACAACATGACTAGTTTAATTAACTTTAACTAAGATATTGGATGCCTAATAGCCTATAACCTATTTGGGTAGCTATCTAATTGATATATTTAATTGATATTGCCGGTCAGAGAGGTGTTATATTATGTTTTAAACTTGTAGAGCCTAAGTCTAGGTCATGTCCTGCGAAAGGGCCTTAATCTTTCGTGGTCACGTAAGGATTTAGGCATTGTATGAGCGACAAATACGACGACGCGACCACCACGACCTAAGTTACCACGCGACGCGACAGTATCAACAGTAGCTGACCCTACGTTATCTCGTAGATAAGTCCGTCATTTTCCATGGTGTCGTAACTACCGTGTGCGTCAAGTCCCTTTTGTCGCTCACCTAAACAGATCAGTAACTTGGCATTGTTCTTCTACTCTTTCTGTCAATGAGGATAGTAGAGTTGAACTTGGATGATGAAATAGGATACTTTTTATCCCGGAAGAGTTCCCCGGGCCTTATAAAAACTAAAGCCATGCGGACGAAGTCGCCAGCGTCATCTATAGGGCTCTTAACTCAATAAATAATCTATTCCAGTACTGCCTATATGGGTATCTTATTGACGTAGCAGGAAATCAATAGAAATGTGCAAGTAGTAGTAGGTAATAAGTGTTATCCTAGCAACGTCCTAAGAACTTGGACTACGATTACACACGTCGATTACAACAGGACCTTATGTAAAGGATAGATATTAATTTTCGCCTGTAATTATCTCCTGTATCATAATAAACTGAAATAATTGTGTCAATAACTGTGTATTTTAGATTTATCGCCGTCTTATGGATAAGATTTTAAGACAAAGATTTAACATGTCGTTAATTGAAAAAAAAATGCGGAAAGGTACGTAGTAGGTCTATACGACGGTATATGACCTAAGACTTAAACTGTCGACTTTTCTTCAATGATATTTTAGTTTTAAGGGTTAGGTGAATAGGTAGGTACTATTGAAGATCATCTAAATCAATACATTGGTTTCCGAGAAAATAGCGAACAAACAATTAAAGCACAGATATGGTCACCGTAAGATAGTAAAAACTAAATTAATTAAAATTAATTAATTTAAAAATAGCCTGGACCGGATTTTGATAGGCAAAACCAATTTTAGGCGTATTTATCTACTATTAAATAAAAATAAAAAGTAGGTTTCACCTGTAAACAGATCGGTGAAGGTCGTGGTATATCCGGATAACAACTATTACTAATATTAAAAATGTAAAAGTTTGGATGAATGGATGGATGTTTGTTACTCAATCAGAATGGCTGCACGGATCTGGATGTTTGACACAGATATAGATTATAATCTAATAACACATAGGCTACTTTTTAACCCGAAAAATTTAAGATTTCCCGCGGGAACTCTTTAATCCTCAATCCACGCGGTTAATTTGTATTCTCAATGTTTTAAATGGATATGGAAATGGATATCTCTATTCTATCACTGACCTGGATGAATATAAACCTTCCGTGCTGTGAAGGCATTAAAGCTTAGTTTACAGTTATCGCTAGGATCTAATGGGTATCGTTGACAAGGTAGGCCAGTCATATGCGGCACACATGAAAGCAATCGATTTTATGGAAATCTTGTGTATGATATTTCATTTAGATTAATATATAGCTACCATAGTAAAATTCATGACTATCGACTTTTCCACTTAAATAAATGGCGTCTCTATATTATTTACCTACATATTAGATGATGCCCGCGACTTCGTCCGCGTGGATTAAGTTTTTGATTCCCGCGGGCACTCCTTGACTTTCCAGCATATAATGTAGCCTATGCCCTTCCTCAGGATACAACCTATTCCTGTACCAAATATCATCAAAATCGGATGAACGGTTGGGCCGTGAAAGCGTAGCAGACAGACAGACAGACACTTTCGCATTTATAATATAAGTAAGGAAGTATGAAAATATGGATTAGGTAATCCGTTAGGCCGATCATGTGTTCAGCCTGGTATTCATCTGTATTCAATAGAAAACTGCTTGTCTCGAAACTTGACAGTTGAATGTTTTTACCCTAGGCTTGTTTTTCTGTTACGTAGTATTACAGAAAGGATTTTAAAATACTAAATTTGAATAAATATTATTTAAAGTTGTGCCTGTCTACGTTATAAAGAATAACAAAAACTTAACATTTTGCTTATAAATGCTTGATTCAACATAATATTAGTTATATAGTTAAGTACTTTATATTATAAATTGTTATATTTTTAACATAGTTTTTATCGTGAATTTCTCGCACATTTAGTTTTTATCGGTAAAAGCTCAATGCATCATTCTCGATGTATGTAAAGTATTTCAAATAAAACTAAAACATGACGGTGTAAGGCGAGGATCGAACCCTATTGTGATCGATGCGCCGTAAAAGGTATTATTCGATGTTTTCGATAGCTCTTACTCCCTTTCATGTCAGAAAGGTATTCCAATGGCGGACAAGCCTTTGTTTCAGCTTGTTCCTTTGCTAATGACAGGTAAATGAGAGGAAGAAATTTTAGAATGCAAAATAAAGTTTCTCTCCAGGCGCGCCTCTGGTAATTTATTCATGCAATAGATTAAATTCTGTGATTTATTCGATGGTATGGTTTACGAGATGAGTTTGTTTTTCCTGAATCAATACTTCAGTGTGTACGATAAACTAATAAAACTAGTTATAGCATATCATATATAGCATATCACAACACGCATTAGCTTTGGTTCCATGTAGTTATGCCTAAAAAAACTCGCGGATAACCTGAATAATAGCTGGTTATCATCATCATGATTTTAAACCACCGCCGCCGGCTCAATAATGCTAAGCTTGAGTCGCCTTCAAGACTGAGATAGGTTTTTGACTGTAGTCTGCCACGTTGGCCGTGTGTGGATTGGCAGTAACACACTTTTCAGAACGTTATGAGAAACTCTATGGCATGCAAGTTTCCTCACGATGTTTTCCTTCGCCGTTACCGCAAGGGATATTTGATTGCTTAAAACTAACTATTCAATATTTAAAATGTAAATATTAAAGTAATTAGGTACGGTTGAGCCTTGATACGTTGGCAGAGTCCCACCTACCGGGCTCGTGCCTTAAGGTGGGTGCAAATACTCAGCCATTACTAAGGACTACGTTTTTGCGGCGCTTGCTTTTGAGACTCTGCGCCCATGGTCATTGGACACGAAGAGTTTTATAAATGTCGTGTCCCAAAAACTGATCCACACCTCTGGTGACCAAAGAGCTGGCGCTTATTTAGCCCAACGGCTTAGCCTTGCCATTCAACGAGGTAATAGCGCAAGTGTTTTGGGCACCATGCCCATTAACGATCACTTGGACGTTTTGTAAATATAATTAGTTTTTAATGTATTTCTTGGTTTCAATTAAAATTATATGTATGATGTCAAAAATAAAATAAAATAGAACAAGGTTCGGTTATAAGACTAATTTTAATTTTCATTTCATATAAAGTTCTGTTTATAAATCTAAAAAAGTATCCTATCGATATATGTGTTTATCAAAATGTAATCTCGATATTAAAAGTTCCATTACCTACGTACATTCTTAATAATAAATGTGGATACATTCTAAGTAGCGCTATCCGTGGCGTTATACCGGTTAACGTGTTCATACATGTACTCGTAAAGATATAAGGCACTTTCCGAAACCCCTATTTAACTGGGAGATATTTTCTCCCAGCGTACACCTGCCACACGAAGTGTTTAAGTAAACAAAAGAACAATTTGCTAGGCCTCGAGTAAATCGCGCGAAGAGACGCCACCACACGTCCCGATCAACAGGTCGCCGATTTATCCTACCCGGAGTGAAGACTTGCTAATGGAAAAAATGTCACGCTACCCCCGATTTTTTAAGAAATTGAATAGATGAGTTATGAAGTTGGAAGATTATCGCTGGAGATGGGAATTTGTCAGTTCATTAATTTTGTATGATTTAATGGGGGTAAGTTTGGATTCGTGCGATTTGTCTTTTAACTTTTAGTGCCGTGTCCTCGTGATTTACCGAATGATTTATGACAAGATTATTGAGCTTTTGGATGAAAACCTAAGCTTAGAATTGAATATTGTCTTTCGACTTTACCTACTACTGATATTTTTATGTTGACATGATCAAGAAAGAACCCCAAACGGGTTCAAAAATAGACTAACATATTCCGTTAATTGACGCGAGTTTAGGCATTGATAGTAATTGCTTGGTTTCAATAAGCAAGTAGTTATCATCTCAAGTTCTTAGACCCAGTAGTTTGAAATGTATTTATATATCATACTAATATTATAAATGCGAAAGTGTGCTTGTTTGTTGATTTATTGGTTTGTCCTTCAATCACGCCGCAGCGGAGCAATGGATCGACGTGATTTTTGGCATGGGTATAGCTGAGGACCTGGAGAGTGACATAGGCTACTCTTTGTCCGCAAAAATTAAGATGTCGCGGGCATCAGCTAGTACTTTCATATAAATTGAATCTTTTATTTATTAAAGTAGGACATTTCTACGTCACTTGTGATAAGTTGGGACTCTATCACCGGTTCGGAAAACAGATTCTACTGAGAAGAGCTGACAATAGACTTAGTAGAACTTAGCCTATCCGTTTATACGACGTGTAAGATATACTAAAAATACTACTAGTAATAAAATAGTACTAGATGATGGTTTATTTAGAATTAGGATTTATTGATTCCCGCGGGAACTCTTTAATTTTCGGGGATAAAAAGTAGCCTATGCCCTTTCCCGGGATACAACCTGTACTAAATTTCATCATAATCTGTTGGGTTGAACAGTCGGGCCGTGAAAGCGTAGCAGACAGACCGACAGACACACTTTCGCATTTATAATATTATTATTATGGATTAAGTAATATTATAACTTAGAATATTTGACACTGTAGATATAACCATCGTCTTTATATCCTTTGAGTTCGGTCCCAACTCTTCATAACAAGTTAGTGGAATACGTGCCTAACGAAAAATAAGGGCAATCTCCCTCGTCCCCTAATTCACTACTTGAAGCTAGTGTCTTGGCTTTATTTAGGCTTAACTTCATTTTAATTCAAGTATTTTCAAGTAATTAGTCTGTCTGTCGTCTATTTTAATAAGCTGAAGTGGTCAAGGCCTAATGATGACTTTGGTTAAAACAAATGAAATCTCATTTTCTCGACAAGACTTGTATTTTCTCTCCAAGGATTTAGATTAGGTATACTTAACTCGCTTCCACGTACATTAAGATTATTATGAAAATCGGCTGGGACCTTCCTGTTTTCCCGGATCTTAATTTTTTTTGTCGTAAGGAGTTAAGGTTACGTTTAGCGGTTAATTCGTCCAATGTGTAGAAAAACAAACGAACAGACACAAACGTTCGCTTCCTTAGGTAGGTATATTACATCAGAAGTTAGTTATGTATGAATGGCGCTGCTTTATTGGATTGCAATGAAGCGAGTTAATTATGTATTCGGGATAAACATATTCTAAGCCCGTACGCAAATGTATCGGTTCAAATAAACAATTTCCATTTACTAATTAATTATTTACAGCCGCACAAAATACATTATTGAACGTAACGATTAATACAATTAATTTGGTTAATAGTCAGGCATTTTATTCGCTTGGGCAAACACAAATTAAATTGTACTCAAAAATCATGTGATTACATATGGGGAACGACCCAATAATAGTATAGATTAGAGGTGTTAACATATAGACGCAAATGTATCGGTTCAAATAAACAATTTCCATTTACTAATTAATTATTAACAGCCGCACAAAAGACATTATTGAACGTAACGATTAATACAATTAATTTGGTTAATAGTCATGCATTTTATTCGCTTGGGCAAACACAAATTAAATTGTACTCAAAAATCATGTGATTACATTTGGGGAACGACCCAAAAATAGTATAGATTAGAGGTGTTAACATATAGCTAAACGGTTAAACGGTTAACGGTTAACGGCTGTAAACGGTAGTAAAAAAACAATGCTTTTTTTAATAGGAGTAAAGATCGTTTACTACCGTTAACCGCGAACCGTATAACAAACGATAGAAAAAAAACAATGTTTTTTTTCACTCGTTAGTGCACAGAAGTAAAAATTGTCTACTAATATTTTCAACCATTAGCCGTTAACCGTTTAACCGTTTAGCGATATGCTAACACCTCTAGTAAAGATCACTACTTACCCACAATAAGCGTTAATAATCGGCTTACAGCCTCTGTAATTACATAGAGTCTGAAGCGTCTACATAATGTTAATTCTTGGTAGGTACTTGCGTCATTAGTACATACACTGCGAATGGGAATTGTAATCAATCGGACGGACAATAGGGATTGCAGGTGTATAGCGACGTGGACAATGCGGAGGGACAATGACGTCACGAATGTGTCCTCCATTACTGAATCAAGGAACTCGCCACACAAGACGAATGAATGTTAATGGTCGCTACAGTCACAACAAACGGAATAGTATTAATCTGAGCTAGGGTATACAAATCACGGCCTCTGCTGGTTTGAGGGGCTCGCATACCCTTATTGTATGTATCGATCGCATGGTATGTCCCTTGTTATATGATATCACGTAAAGCCGTTGCGGTCGTTCCTGCGCCTGATCTCTCATCGATCGTGTCGGATTTTCCGTCCCATCAGGCTGTGAGAGTAAGGGAATACAGAGTGCACTTGTGTTTGCGCACACACTTGTGCACTATAATTTCTCCCTCGCAGATGGTTTATCTCAGTGGAAATTTGCCGCCGTGGCTGAAATTCTGTCGGGAGGAGGACATTTATTCCCACGGGAGCGAAGTCGCCAGTTGAAGACCGGCCGTCGCTTACAAAACATAACAAGAGGTGATAAGTACGTTACTATTGCTATTTCGATTAATACTCTTGAGCTTGACCAAAACCGTGCCTGATGGACGTCTTGCTTGGCGCATTCTTTCCTGGCTAACGCATTTTTACTCTTGACTTAAAAGCAAAATTTTTACATGTCAGAAAATGCAGATGCCCAAAAGCCGTTCCGCACATATGTGGTTCGTATCAGAGAAGTTTAAAATTCAGCACATGAACAAAAACGTTATGCTTTACAATTTGGAATTTTCTTGCTCTGTAGACAAATGTTTCATCCTTAAATAAGGGAGTTGTAGGGCTGTTTATATTTTCCAACCCGTCCCTTGCAATGAGCTCCAAGAGAAACGTCAAACGATGCCAATAATAAGAAGAATAAAGCATTTTTATACAATTTCCTTATTCTCTGCAATCGTTTCAATTACATAGCAACGATATAGGATGCGTATCCCCTGAACTCTGAAACAAACTCCCAATTATACTATAAGGCAATAAGCATGATGACAGTAACCAAGAATCAATGAAATTATGAATTTATCTAATGAAATAGGATTCATGGATTATAAAAAACATATTTATTTTTCTATTTCGAGTGAGCTTGCTACTTACTTATTTTGATAAAAAAAACTATAAAATACAGCAATCCGCCATAATGGATTAAACACCAAGAAGCGAATGACGTCACAATTGTTTGTTTTCGAGCTTTGACAATCACACTATTGTTTACTGCACACTGCACAGAGTACATTGGTAATAAAAACAATAGTGACTTCACAAACGGCGCCATGACAGCGGCGAGCGTTTTGGCGTGAATTTTAAAATTTAAATTTCAAATGCCAATTTTATCTACAAAACCTTATTTTTCTGCTGAAATAATTAATAATAATTGATGTATTTTTATACGACGGCCTGAAAAAAGGAGTATATTGTTTTCAGGGTTCATGTATGTATGTATGTATGTAATAAGATTGACCTTTGATTGATTGATTGATGATTATCTTATACGAAAATAGTAGATTCCAAAAATATATAACACTAGTTCAATATCACAAAAAAATATAATTTAATAAAAATGTGAATAAAATTCTAATTTAACTAGATTAATTTAGATTTTTTACTTTTTATACGACTGCCTGTAAAAAGGGGTATATTGTTTTCAGGGTTCATGTTCCTATGTACTCGTATGTATGTATGTGAGTTTGTATATTCCACCATAACTTCTATACGCCTGAACCGATTTTGATAAATGAGGTATCATTAGAATCCCTAGCTTATTCCGGGTGACATAGTCTAGTAGAATTTAAAAAAAATTGATATGGTGACCATGGTCCCGCATTAAAGATTAAAGTTGAAATTTTTATTTCGAAAATAAGATTAACTATATTATCATCATCTAGAAAATAATGAGTAGATTCCAAAAATATATAACACTATAGTTCAATTCCAGTGATTCAAAAAAAAAAATATCATTTAATAAAAATGTGAATAAGATTCTATATAACTGATTAATTCAGATTTTTTACTTTTTATTTCGTTTTATTGCCGTGCAGTCGTCTTTTTTTTTTTTTTTAATTATGACTTGTTTCGAAATAGTTAATAGATACTTCCGAACATAATCTGACCATTTTTCAAAATCACTCATTATGCCTATTGTTATACTTTACAAGTTTACTGCTTTATACGCCTACGTTACAGGCATTAAAGTACAAAAAATGTGTTGCCTTCATAATTCTTCGAAATTAAAAACTGACTTAGCTCAAACCACTAGTCTAAAAAGTGTAAAACTTAATCATTACTTATAATTATTACTCATATCATACTAAATATTATAAATGCTACAGTCTGTCTGCTACGCTTTCACAGCGCATCTTTCAACCGATTTTCATAAAAGGAGATCGGGTAGATTAGGCTCATATTGATTTTGCTGGCCAACATATATATATAAACACATTTTTAGACAGGACTCGACCTTTTAAATATTCTTAACTGTTATCTTGCAGGAGTAAACTAAAATATAAACTAAGTAACTATGATGCCAGCCCTGAAGTGTTTAGTCTGACCATATGCGTTTGAAGGCGCAATTACAACGATTTAATGATCTAATCCGGATGCATTCCGATTGTATTAAACGCTATTAGTTAAGCCAGATAATCTTATAATGGAAGATAATTAAAGATTTGTTCAAAGAATTAGATGTCGCTTGTTTCTTTAGTTTCGTTACGTTTCGAGACCCATGGCCGGTCAATAAAAAAAACCAAACCAGACGGACTGAGAAAACGCCGAAATTATTAATTTCCTAAAAGACCCTGCTAGGATTGAACCCGGCACTTCCCACTTGTAAGATGAGCGATCACCACAGCGCCAGGGAAGTTTTCAAGATCTTTAGTAGCAGGAGAAACTTCAGATTTAGAAAGATGTCGGTACTGCAACTTTGCTACACCTTCAGAAATAATGTAAAAACTGCATCTGATCTCTTTTTAGTCGTGGCAGACTTTCCAAGTAAACTATGAAAGTGAAGGAATATAGATAGACTGTTGCATATTTTCTTTGCAACCCTTAGCGTGCCGTTTGTTTGTAGCTTCCACTCTGTGCGGAATACATATACCTATACTTATTACAATCTACGACGACATCTGATGACTAGTTGTGGTTTCGTTTCTGTGATCGGGCATCAAGTTTCAATAACCTTATTGCATAATCAGCTGCATATACTTATTAGCTTTACAAGCAGCTACGTTCAAACGTCACTGTTACCCAATTTGGTTATTATAATGTGTACCTACTTGGTGTTTACTTCGCAAGTCTACCTACTACAGCCACCTTTTTGCATGATTTTTTTTCATAAAGCTTTATAACCCGTTCTAGTACGGGTTGGTGAAGTCCGCTTTCGGACCCGGATGCAAGTATTATTATTTGAATAAAAATCCTTTTAACTAACTTAATACAAGTTACAGGTACAGCATAGGTTAGGTACAGCATTCTAAGTTTCCTTAAAGTACAACTTGCAGTTACTGCAATTGTCCCGACGAAAACCAATTCTCCAAAGCTTTCTTACTATAGTATAATTACTTTGCTTTAAGATTTTTTATGGATACCTATATAATACGTGTAGGCAACGTAATGGATAACTTACCTTTAATATAAAATGTAGATCATGTACGAGCTTACCTAAATCAAATCTTAGTATAAATAAGTACCTTACAGAGTATTATGTACTAATTTGCATAGTAAATAGTTAAATTGCGTTAGAACTATTAGATAATATGAGTCTATATTATATGCAAATTCATTGCTTTGGAAGTAAAGTAATGCCTTGGCTAAATAGGTTGAAGTCGAATTGAAGCTTCAATCGTAGTTCAGAGTGGTTCTTCGAGACAGACAGAGAATCGCTTCGACATAATTCCCAATAACAATGACTTTAAAACTGAGACTTCATGTTTATTAGTACGTTAGTCGAAAATGATCTTTACGCGAAAGGAAACAGTAGCAGAATCATTATCTGAGGAACGTTAAATCACGCCATTCGCTAGTCACGTCTCACTAGCGCAGTGATATCTAAATAATGCAAAATATAAACAATGTAGTAGGTACTTATCTATACTTATTACGAGCGACGCTAAAATATGAATTTGGAAAAATTATAGAACAACGAAACTTACATTGATTTAAGTTTTTAGTATAAACTAAACTTTGCTGTATTTGTAGAGCATACTAGTTTATTGTCATGAAACATACCTGCTTGAACTTAAGTCACAGACAAAATTACTCCAAATCGTCCTTCTAAAAGCTGACCCAAGGAAAATCCTTGTTTTTTCACGTCTACGATGTTCAAAAAAGAGTATTTTTATTTGCTCGACTTTTTACACGTTTCCCGTAGATTTAAACAAAGGGACCGGAAAACTTCATCCCTTATCTGAACGAACTAACTTTCGCTTAAATAATTCCCAATAGCCACGAAATAAAATGACGGGCTACAGTTTGACAGCTTTAGTAAGTATCGACCAAAAAACTATAACCGGGATGAGTGACTCTTGTATCTCCCATAAAATAAAATTTGCGGGATCTATACCTGGGGCACACCTACAAACAATGTTACCGAAATTCAATCTCGCAAAATAGAAAATATTTTTACGGTCAATGAATATGAAAATGTGGATATGACGGGGTATTACAATGGGGTTATGGTGTCTTAACGCTAAAGTTTAGTGTTCCCTCTGTAACACTGTATCATGAAATATTATTTTTCTTTCCTACTACAATGATGTTACTTTAGGCTGTTTTATATTGCAACATTCTGTGTTGAAAATTTTACTTCACTGCGATTATGCAGTTAAAGTGAATTAGCAATAATATGCTGATTATCGTGATAAGCCTGCCTAAGATAAACAATTTAGTTTAACAGCTGGAATCACCTAAAGATTTAACCGATTATTCATCTTGTATACTTGATGAACTTAGTCCCTCTTAAAACAAAATAACTAAATTTATGTATCTGTCACCCTAAGATTGTAAAAACCGTTAGTTTATAATCTAACTCGCGAAATTGTAAACTGTCGAAAGATTGTAAACTGTTCAATGTTCTGAGTGTCAATTTTTGAAATATTCATTTTATTTACGTTTTCTTGTCTCTTTCTAGTGGGTTAGGTTAGGGTTCGACATAAACAATCAAGTAGGTTTAGGTTTTATCGATTTTAAATACATATCAGATTACAATCTACCGGAAAATAATGCGTTAAATTCTAATCTTTCGACAGTTTAGAATTTCGCGAGTTAGATTATAATCTTACGGTGACATATCCATATCTTATATATAAAATTCTCGTGTCACAATGTTAGTTACCATACTCCACCGAAACGGCTGAACCATTTTTATGAAATTTTATATGCATATTAGTAGGTCTGAGAATCGGCTATCTATTTTTCATACCCTCAAAACACCTCAATCCACGCGGACGGAGTCGCGGACATTAGCTAGTCTTTTAAACAAAAATTCTCGTGTCACAATGTTAGTTTCCATATTCCTCCGAAACGGCTTGTCCGATTTTTATGAAATTTTATATATGCATTTTCAGGTCTGAGAATCGGCTAGTATCTATTTTTCATACCCCTAAAAACCTCAATCCACGCGGGCATCAGCAAGTATTTTTATATCACTAGATATCAGTGAAACTTTTAGAAGGTTTGAAATTCAATACCAGACTTATGAAGAACTTATGATTCTTTTATTAGGCAAATATCACAAATCCAACAATAAGTGAGACAGCGTAATATTTCTGCACTCCGATCGGATCTTCAGGTAATTATACTCTTAAGAAAGACCACATGTTTCGATGTTCAATTCAGGTATTACGTGCCATTGTTGCTTGGTTCTTTACAGGAAAATTTAAAATCGATTCCCCTGCGCTTTCTTGAGAAACCAATCCCCTCGCACAATGCTCGCGTCTACAATAGCTGCGATGACTGGTATCACTACAGCGCGCTTAAGGCCTCTTACGGGAGGGATTACGCTATTTACACCATATCACACGAAATTCGCGTACCTAAAAATATGTATTCGATTACGCGAATTGAATACCATTTGTATTTATAGAGTGCAGACTAAGGGCCGACTAAGGAGTCGAGCCGAGTATTTTTTATCAGCTAACTATAACTATGTGGGTAAGACCTACAGAGCTCAGAGAAAAAATCTAAACTGGTTCATAACAAGTTTAGATTTTTTTTTCACTGAAGACCTGGAGCGCGACATACGCTATTTCAATTCCAGAAAACAGACTTCCTCCGGTAATTTTAATATCTAAATCCACCCGTTAGGAGTCTCGGGCATCATCTAATAAATTAGACAATAAAATAAATGGCACAGTTAAGCGAGACTTGAATTTCGGCATGAAAACCTTAAAATTATCATGTACATATTTAATTGCCAATCAAACAACTGCCAGGATAAAAGGAAAGTACTAATTACTTCGGTGTATTTATTCAAGCCGTCACGGTTGCCTGTCTTCCAGCAAAGGATTTAACAAGGGTAAATATTTTAAATTGATACCGCGGAGTTTTCGTCACGGATCATTTCAACAGACCCCAAGCTACATTGTCTCTTAATGATATTAAAATCCAACAGACCTATAAGGACGGGTTTAATGGTTTCAAAACAAGCAGAATCTGCGACTTTATTCACGGATAATAGATTTTGCGACTTGAAATAAATGGCAATATTATTAGTGATTAAACGAACTTAGGTACCTGTAAGTGAAATTCTATCATAATTATATGAGTATTCATTCGAAGATATAATTAACTAGATGATGCCCGTGACTTCGTCCGCGTGGATTTAAGTTTTTTGATTCCCGCGGGAGCTCTTTAATTTTCCGGAAAAGTAGCCTATGTCCTTCCCCGGGATACAAACTATCCCTATACCAAATTTCATCAAACTCGGTTGAACAGATGGCACGTGAAAGCGTAGCAAACAGACAGACAGAAACACTTTCGCATTTATAATATTAGTATGGATTAAACATAGTGGTCTCTCAACCTACTACTAACAATTGCATGCATTATTTTAACCGCTTGGGGTAAAAGTCACCAAAAATGTAATCATTTTTTGAATGAATATGTCCTAATATCATGTACGATGTTGTATGTAACACAGTTATGTAAAAAATACAGGCGATGTTACAGTTATATACATCAACTAAAGTGAGGGCTTAAAAGTAGAACTACTTACTTACACCTACACCTGCTACATAGCAGATAACCTTGGAAAAAAACCCCTGTTGAACCCTTGTCGGTCTTGATTCTTACTTCTTACTATAATATTATAAATGCGAAAGTTTGGATGGATGTGTGGATGTTTGTTACCCAATCACGGCCCACCGGCTGCACGGATCTGGCTGAAATTTGGCACAGACATAGATTGTAGCCTGAAATACTTTTTATCCCGGAAAATTAAAGAGTTCCCGCGGGAACGAAAAAACCTCAAACCACACAGACGAAGTCGCGGGCATTCGCTAGTCTATCATACACGAAACTGTCTGTCTGCTACGCTTTAACGGCCCATCTTTTTAACTGATTTTGATGAAATTTGGTACTAGGTTATAGCCGAGATAGGTTGGATCCCGGGAAAGGGCATAGGCTACTGCTTATCCCGTCCGTCCACGTCCACGCGGACGAAGCCGCGGGCATTATCTAGTTCCTTAATAAAATGGACCGAGCTACAGTTCGTTCTTTTGTATTTTTCTGCACTTTATAATTTTCTTAGTCCTTGTTTTTGAGTCAAAGAGTGTTTAGACTTATTGTTTTTGGTTTTACAAATAATCGGCATTAGATTTTGATTGTCTTTGTGATTTGAAGTCTGTTGGTTCTACTAATTGATATTCGAATATTTATTGGTTATACACTAGGTAATTAATACGTATTAATTTTATTTTTTATTTTTTTTATTTTAATTAATACGATTGAAATATATTTTAAGAGTACCTAATTCTATAATATAAAAATTTACTTGTGGTTCGCTACGAACTAAGACCTCTCCTGCGATGATATTTTTAATATCTCCAAAGGAACAATAATTATTGATGAACGATACGTGATTCTCGGAGTAAAATCACTTTTGTAAACAAGTTAAAAAGATTTAGTTATGTTACAAAAGCAAATTGAGTATGAGAATATTGCGGACAATATTTCATTAATTTGATATTATATTTGTATAGTTATAATATTAAATTTGTTTGTATTTTTATGTGTAATGTGTAATTTTCGTGATATATTTTTCTTGTTTTCATATTATTTAGTTGAGTTTTAGATATTTTATGTTTTAGATTTTTTTCTTTTCGTACAGCAAATGTGTTAATATTATGAGTACTTGCTGCTTACTTGTTACTACTTATAAACTTTACTTTTGTTTTATTATATTCATATTTTTTTGTTACTGTGGCGTCACCCGGCCTCGTTGGTCTAGTGGTTAGCATATTCGACTGCGGCCGACGAGGTCCCGGGTTCGAGTCCTGGGTCGGGCCATAATTAAGTATTGGGTTTTTCTCGTGCCTCGGAGAGCACGGTAAGCCGTCGGTCCCGATTATTATCACTAACATGATAATAGTCGTTAAAGCTCGCCAACAGGAGCAGCGTGGTGGGTCAAAGGTCTAATACCCTCTCTCCTATGAGAGTTGAGGCTAGTGCCCAGCTGTGGGACGTTAATGGGCTGTAGTGGTGGTGGTGGTGTCACCCGGGTCACAGCCGAAAACCAGCGCCCTGCTTTGTATGCAATTGGTGTCACAGACAAAATTTTTACATCTGTAATCCGTGTTTTGTCTGCGACACCGTTGTCGAATACCGTTTTCTTTCTTTCTTTATGAAAACGAACGAAGTTTACATAAAAAATATAGACTGAAATATCTACTTACTACAATTCACCTGAATACAATCTTGAACTGCCTACTTTGTAAAATTCTATACCTGTAGACTTATCAGTATAATTTATGAAGTTCGCAAAAGTAAATGTAACAGTAAAGTTACTAATTAGCATAATGCCCGTAATTCGGATATTATTCATAAAACCTACTATTAGATCTCGTAATAACTTTCAGCGAACTCTAAACATTCCGAATTTCCACATAGCTAAGGGGTTCAAACGAAGCGGAGCGTAGACTTCGGGAGCGTGAAGCCGTAACCGAATTACAGACGTAGAGAAAATGGATGCGCCGGAATGATCATGAATCTTGAATGAATGACTTAGTTTTTACAAGTAGGTAGCGTTGACCTACTCGTAAGAACTAAGTCCAGATTCCACACTTTATTTTGGGCTTTATGTCCTACTTAAAACATTGAGTTACTAAATGATGAGCTTGAGCTAATTTAACTATAAAAAGTACTCAGTTAGGCATTAACTTTAGTTATTTAAAAGGGCTTGTGTTAAACTACTTACCAAATAGAGTAAAAAGTTATATCCAAGAAAATACATTGTTAACTCATAATGTGTCGGTAAATGTGCACCAAAATTTGTCACCCTATTATGGGAAATTATAACCAAACATTTTACATCTTATTATCCTGTAAAAATAGTAATGACTCCAAAATAAGTAGGTAATCATTAAGAACTAACCACATTTTGTTAATGAACGCAACCTTCACCATGATTTTACTTGTCTCTGTCATAATGTGTTGTAGTCTGTAGTCTATGGTAAGGTGTAAAAAATGGCTGTCCGCGTATAAGTTGAAAAAGAAGTAATTTTGTTGTAATAAAATATATGTGTATTAGAGAAAAAGGCGGAATAAAACAAGTGTTTGGAATTTGCCTTTTTATTTAAAAACTATTAACACATTTTAACCTTTAAAATTATTTTGGTAAGAAAGCTCAGGGTCTCAAAGTATTTTTTGGTGGTTGTTTTATGTATTTTATTCATTGTTTTATAGATCCTTTTGGGTCTCAACGGAATTTGACATCTCAAAAAGTATATCTAAGGTTAAAAGACGCATAATTTAAGTTTTTTTTAAATGGAGTATTACGTCAATCTGTTGCTCCGTTGCGGTGTGATTGAAGGAATAACCAACAAGCAAACTTATTTTCGCATTTATAAGTAACATCAAGCAAGGCTTTTTTCTAGTTAAACTCTAATTAATATACTTAATTAAGTACAGTACTTCAGCGGTACGTTAATTGTGTACCTACGCAAAAGTTAGCTAAATATTTTTAACAATTCCAGTGTCTCTACTCTCTAGCTTTCACCGAAGAGTTGTTACAAATCAAACCTTAAAAACTTTTCCGAAGATTCCCGATAAAACGACCGAGTCGAATAACTTTCCGACTGTACTTATTTGTACTTTGTTTGTATAACGGCGCGGATTTCCTTTGTGAATTTGTCGTATCTATTTCGAGTGAATTATGTTGCTTTATGGGTTTTTGATGATTTTATTATTGCAAAGGTTAGATGGCAATCTATCTATCTTATAAATTTATGTATTTACATGCCCGCGGCAGTACCTAGATGAAGCAATATATCTTATTTTTATTTTAATCTCACGTAACTTCTTTTTTTTGTGTTCCTTCCTTTTTTCCCCCGACATGGCGATCGGAGACTGTACTAGGTCGGTATTCTGAATGGCTTTTTTCTCTGGCCTTTCTCTTTGCTCTGAATGAATCGGTGCTGCTACGCTTAAGTGCAGTGCATCGTAGACAGGACTTGCAGAGAACAAGAGAGAAGAGACTATGTTACAGATAAGTTACTTACTTGCGTGACCGCGTAGTTTACGTTTTTTGCGCAAGTTGGTGCAAGCGCAGTTTACACAGTCGACACAATTATCGACAAAATTTATGTTTGTCGTGCCTAAGAGCAAAACAAACATAAATCTCTGTTAAATCATGGTTCGCCATTCGTCAACCCTTAATTCTTATAGAGCAGAAGGCGAGGTGGAGGCGAGCAATAAAATCTGTAAACTGTGAAATGATACGCTCGCTTAACCCCGACACCGCTTTGGTGATACGTAAAATAATGAAATGGTGTAATTTTGCCTGTTCGCCTGAGGGATTCTTAGCAATGGGATAATATACCTGGGGGCTATAATCATTTTTGTAGACCAAAATATCATGTCGAAATACTATGAATTTTTCATGGGTAATGTTTAGGGTGTGTGTAGGTACTATTTAAGCGAAAAAGATCATATTTATAGGGATATCTAAATATATTATGTAAATACTAATAATCACTTGTACCAACTGCAAGGCACACATAAGTACCTAACTTTTCACACAAACTTTCCTCATCATACCGATTGTTTATAAATGGCTTACGTTTTTTGTTCCAGGTAATAACACAGTGGGAATAGAGAGTGATTTTAAAAAAGTCAATTGAAAAGTTAAGGTTTGTTGTATAATCCCTGTTATGATGACAACTAAGAAACTTTTTATTTTTATTAAACTTTTTATTAAACTTAAAAACGCACTTCTAGTATGGAAGTTGTATGAAATTCACCATTGTGACGTCATAAAATTTCAACGCACTTTTTTTCTTTAATCTATATAATATTTTAAAATGCTTATCATACCTAAAACTAACCCAGGATGTGAATTTTAGGTCTTTTGGAAGACCCTCTATTAAATAAAAAAAAATATCAGTAAAAAATAATTTTATTGATATAGGCATCATCCCTATTGTATTTTTCTGCGATTTCTAGAAAGTTATTTTGTAGATAGAACTTTTTCATACAACTTATCACATATCTGTCACATTAGCGGTAAACTTCCATAGTTATGGGTGGTTCTGGCGTGACAATTTAAATGCTTGGCAGTGCGCCAAAGCCCGCAGTCAGTGACTAGCCTTATATACCCAACTGTTGCGTGCTATGATAGGAAAAATCGGTCATGTGAGAGTGGAGCTCACATATCAACGGTTCCAAATAAAATGAAACTTGATTTTTATTTCCGCTGTCTTTTGAAATACATCATCCGTATGAATTATCTTTTAGAGCGAAAAGGCTGACTGGTTTTAGTTATTTTGTGTCTACACTACTAGACCTACCGTAAGAGTTGGAATCTGTCAAAGTATCTGTAGTCACCACAAGGACAAAAACTTGACAGTAGGTATTGACAGCTTTTGCAATAGAGGAGAGTGCGAAAGTTACATGTTAGTACCTAGATATAGTACCTACTATTATTGGAAAATGGCAATGTGGGTAACTAAAACTTTTTACTAAGCCCTGCACCCAGGTTTGCTGGCTGCGCTTTGACACTTTCATTGCATTAATCATCATAACGTCATTTCGTCCTGTCGCGTAAGTACTTTTATGCAGTTCTGTACAAACGTAAGTTGCGCAGACTTGTTGTCCTCAGTATGTTTATGCTTTTATAACTTCTCGTGTTTAAGTTGAATCTCAATACTTCGTAAAAGTTATTGTACTATTTTTATAGACAATTTTACTAGAGAATCCTAAAGTTACACGGTAACAAATCGCAGGGAGGCCGTCGTGAAGAGTTTGGCGACGCGCCAGAACCCGTTGTCATCGTTGCGCCCTTTGTGGCCAACTGTTGCATGATCTAAAGGAAATCAACGGAACCGTCAGCGTTGCCAGCATGTGGTTGACGTCCAATCTGCTCTCATGAACCTTTTTTGCTCGACGTTTCTGATTCGAACCGCTAAGGTGTGGAACAGCCTCCCAGCGCACGTGTTGCCTGCCGCGTATTCTTTAAGTACCTTCAAGGCAAGAGTGAATAAGAATCGTTTAGGCAAGCGTGTTCCAACCTAGTCCTAATCATTGATTTGCACTAAGCGTGATTGTCGTCAAGCGCAAGCCTATGTCGCAAAAAATAAATAAAACCTCAGTCGAACCTGTCTATATGATGCCCGCGACTTTGATTGCGTGGATTAAGGTTAGAAAAATCCTGTTCCGGGATAAAAAGTAGGCTAGTCAAAAATCACGCCGATCTGTTATTTTTTACGACATGATTGGAGGACTGACCAAAAAAAAACACACTTCCGCATTTATAATATTAAGCACGCCCGATGGTGTTTGTGTATTAAGTACCTACGGGTCATGCGACTAAGTATGACGATACTTAGTTGCATGACCCGTAGGTACTTAGTAGAGTATTATGTGGAAGTATTAATTATAAGTATTCAGAAGCCCATCGCATTGTTATACCAAGTATTCCTCCTAGGTGGGCCATTATGTTACTCATGCTTAGTTTCTTGCCGGCTCTTCTGAGTAGAATCATCTTTCCGAACCGGTGGTAGAGTCTTAACGTATCATAAGTGACACAAGTTGTCCTACATGAAATAAAACGTTTAAATCATTCAATCATTCATTCATGGAAGGGGTTCGATCTTCAGAAAAAAGATATAATGCGCAAAGAGAGCGAATACCGTAAGTATTAGATATAATAGGATAACTAATAGGATCTACGACAAGGCTACGCATCGTGTAGGGCGTAGAGCGCGAACCGACATTCGTAGCAGTATTCAGTTATAATAAAATTACTATAGAAATTTAGTGGTCCCTAATAATTTTAGTCGATTCTAAATTAAAGTACTACCTTCTAATACATTTATTGAAAGTATTAGTATATTAATTAAAGTAAAATTTAGTTTGTAGAGATCACCACTTCCAATTGTCTGATTAATTAACTTATCAAGTTATATCGAAGACAACAAAATACTTTGGTTTAGAACTTCCAAGACTAGCAGAACTTCATGTGATTCCCAAGAGGTCTAGCTGGATTAAAGACACAAGCTTGCTAACCTGACAAAACCGGCTTGGATTAAATTAACTTGTCACCTTGTCCATTTCCATTTTTCCACTCGAATGTACCTACGTAAGAAAGAAATTTAAAAGGAATTTAAGTTGAAAATACACGCTTTTTCGTAACGATGTAATAAAAAGAAAAAAAAAAACACTTTTTATACACTTTTACTGTTGTAATTTTTGGCTTGATATAAAAAGCGTTGTAGCCTTTTCGCGCTGAAATGAATCGTTTTATAGTTCTTAAAAACATGACAACCTTTCAAATTATATTATGCAAACGCTGAAAACGTTTTACGTTTTTTTTTCTGGGTAACTTAAAGAGAGGAGTGAAGATAATGGAGAAGTAGTATAGATGATGGCAGCATCTGATATTCTGAAACGACAAAACGAAACTAGCTAAACCTAGTGTCAAAAATATTCGTTATGAAATCTGTGATGTGTCAAATTTACTTTATCTAGTAAGAGACCTTTACAAGCGGTGCATAACATTCCTTACCTGGTACTGAAGAGGACTAAGTAAAAGTCATGTTTAGCAGACCAACCAGATTATTGATGATACATGACGTTCACGTCATCTCACTTCACTCTGGTTGCTCAGAGCAAGTAAAATATTATTTGATGTACTTATAGTACGCGCGCGAGTTGAATGCAGTCGGAGCCCGATGTGACACATACCTAAGCTCTGCATTCAACTCGCGTGAGAACCATACATGAAATGACTTTAAAATGTTACCTGAAATATGCACACACGTCTCAGAAGCGCTTCTTTCCGCTTCAATGGATAGCAAACTGAAGCCGTGCGAGTCTTTATTTTACGAATCGCTTCCCAGCCAACTGACAACTGTTGCTTGTAGTCATGTGGAAAACTTGCACATGGCGTTAAATTCGTAGCGGTTGTTCAACGTATCGGTTGTTCTACGTAGCCTAGCTAGCTAAGTAAGTAACTAAGAAGTTTGACGACCCGCCTGGCGCAGTGTTGAGCGCTGTTGTCTTAACGTGCGGAGGTCCCGGGTTCGATCCCCGGCAGTGTCAATTTATAATTTCAGAATTTTCCCTAGCCTGTCCTGGTGGGAGGCTGCGGCCGTGCCTAATAGAGAGAGAGGACTATTAGGGGTATGGGTTTAATATAACTGCCATGCTCCTAACAGGTTAGCTCGCTAACAGGTGAGATGAGATCGCAGTCAAGGGCTAACTTGTACATAATAAAAAAAAGTACTTAATGTTATAAATAGCAGGTATGATTGTGTGTATGGCGATTATTTTCGTGTATAATAATATGTATTTGTAAGTATGTCGACATAAAATTATTAAATTAATCAATTAATATTAATCTATTAATTACTTAAGACACTTAAGTATGTAACGCATTTGTAGGCTTACTTAACAGTAGCTAGCTCCTGGCTTCAGTGTTGTAGAATTTTTAATTGAAAATTACTATTTATTTCTCCACAGCTAAAATTTTTATGAAACGAAAGTAAGAGTTCGGATTTTCCATAATATTTCCTTCAAAGATGCTTTGCGTTTTAAAAACGGCGTCACAAAATGTAAAGCATAAAGTAAGTGCTCGTTTAAATAAAGCAGTTCAACTTTAAACCCACTTGGATTGTAGAAAATAGTTTGAAAGCGTTCACAGAAAGGCATTAAATTGATAAAACTTTTAGATTGAATGTTCACGGGCGCAAGAAGGTTTCACTTATGATTGCATGAAAGTCAACAGGTAGCGTTGGCCTAAAGCCAGCCTTGCTGCACTAGGAGTAGCAAATTGAAGAATCGGGTTATATCGGCTATTAAGTACTACGAATCCGTCCGTTTGAATAATGTACCTATACCTGTACATAACTCGCAAATTAACATATTTTCTGTCGAGCACAGGTGGTTACGTTGTTCAATAGGATCGACTTAGCAATTGCTATTATGACAGTTAAAACTTTTAAAAGTTGAGTACTATCTGCACGATTCACTGGTGAAGAGGTTGCTTACTTATTGCCTTTTAAGTTTTTTTTTTAATCCACCACAAGTTAGCCCTTGACTGCGATCTCACCTGAGATTTTAATACTTTGAGGCCCAGCCAACAAAATTTAAAGCTACACAGCCGTCAATTGTTCCGTGTTGTACACAATGCAATACAATAGGTATTTATGTTTGCATATTTAAAGCATTTATTTACACCCAATGATATCCTAACTAATAAGTATTGTAATTACTTAACGTGAGTTTGTGTTGGCTGTTTGTTAGTTACGCTTTCACGACTCATTTTTTTTAGCCGATTTTGATGTGTACAGAGATAGTTATCTGTCCCGGGTAAGGTTATATTAGGCTTCTTCTTTTTCCCCGGAAAATTTAGGAGTTCCCGCGGGAATTAAAAAACAACGACGAAAACGCAGTCGCGTTTCGCGTCATCCGCTAGTTGTAGACCCAACAACATTGCAGTACAGTGGCTCATGGCTGTACAATTACCACTGCAGCCCATTGAAGTCCCACTGCTGGGCACAAGCCTCCACTCTCGTAAGAGAGAGGGAATTAGAGCTTAGACCCACCACGCTGCTCCAATGCGAGTTGGCGGGCTTTAACGACTATTATTATCAAGTTAGTGATAATAACCGGGAGCGACGGCTTAACGTGCTCTCCGAGGCACGGGGGTGGTACACCGCCAACTACCTAACTCCGGGCTGGCACTTCATAACTGAAAAATTCAATACCTAACAATTTTTATGCCCGACCGGGAATTGAATCCAGGACCTAGTCGACTATGCTAACCGCTAGACCAACGCGGCAGTCACACAGTCACAGTACAATTAAACATAATATATTTATGAAGTTTTAATTATGCTCGATTCGGATGACTGATACAGTCGGTTCGCAGCATGTGGTGCATTCAATGGAAATAAACCCCCATTTCACCCGATGAAAGATAACAGGGATGTAAAAATATTTGCAGAATATGCTGCAAAATGGAGGCTGAAATATTTCATTTAAAAGTAGATCCCTGACGACAATGTAGGTTTTTATTTTTAAGGCACCTGTTCCAGATCTGATGATGCAGATGAAACAAGATATGTGAGAGTAATATTTTAGTGCACCATTTTTACAGTGTTAAGTATTTAAAGTGTATTGGGTACGGGGTAGGTGCATGTCGTGTCAAAAATAAGGAAGGACCTCAATTCTTCGCCTCTCAACTATATGTATAGTTTCAGCACATTATTCAAGCTAATCGTAACAGATCAAATTGTAGCACGATGTTACTGCAAGATAATTCAAAATACCAGAACATACACCGAATCTCGTAGACTCGGTCCTACTCTATCACTTAACATGCCTACACCTGTGCTCGCCAGCCAATATGTTAATTTGCACGCTCTGTCGTATTTCAGGCATGGTACAGGCATTACATTATTGAAACGGTCGGATTCCTAGAACTTAATAGCCGATATAACCTAATACTTCAATTTGCTACTCCCGGTTCTAGGAAGCTGGCTGCACGCCAACGCCACCTGTTGAATTTCATACTATCATAATAAGTGAAACCATCTTGCACTCAAGTACACGCAATCCAAAAATTTAATCAATTTAATGCATTTCTGTGAACGCCTTTAAACTATTTTCTGCACTGCAAGTAGTAAAACCTACTTAGTATAGTTGAAGTGTTTTATTCAAATGAACAGTTACCATTCGCTTTGATATCGTGAAAATCAAGTTAATTTGCATGCTTTATAAACATACTTACTTAATTGAAAATTAGTTTATTTTATTTTCTAGAAGTGCCTGTATTTATTAATTTTCATATTTTTTTAAAGAAATATTCCAATTTTTCCAGTAACGATGTCACCGAATAAGTTTTCTTTTTCCAACGGCACAGTTTAACCTAAAAGCACCGGGTGGCGATAACCAACGATATTCCACTTGGTATAATTTGAAAGATTCTAATTAAGGTGTGCAGCTGTTTCGCTTTTTTAATTTCGCCGTCAAACTGCGTCGTCAGATGACGAGAAAGATGGCAGACTCTTTACAACGTCTAACTTACGACGTACCTTATCTTCTGATAAACATTTTCTTTTAATATCTACAGAACACGACACGGTTAAGATTAAATTTATTATCGCTCGCAATATCCGTAACCGTAACGTTGTTTAAATTATTTCATTTTGGATCAGGAACTTCACGATTATTTTATAACTATTGAACGTTTTTTTGTGTAGTCTGTTATATTTTTTAACGCTGTAGGGGTCTTTAAGTTAAGCAGAGAGGTTTAAAAATGTCTCAAGAGAATACGTAGCCTTATGGATATTATGGTTATAGGTTATAAAACCTTAAACTAATATTGCAGAAACTTATTTCAGAAGAAGAAAACATGATTCAAATATGGAATGAATTCCCTGCGATTAAGAAAAAAAACGATGTCGAACGAATGCCGAAGACGAGGTTCTAAAAGGATGCGTGCGCTGCTGGCAGGGGCTGCTTCCTTGAAATCCGTCGTTGCGTACCGTTCTTGTGTGATTTTATTTTCTCGCTGTATTATTTTTATTGTCATGTTAATAAATGAGCCAGGAGAGCTTTTTGGTCTTTCTTCTTCAAGTATCCTCTAGAAATTTGCAAGACTAAATTATCTACTTACATGTAGGACTAGTTGGCTCGTCATCCGGCGACCGGCGAAAGGGAATAAAAATAAAATATGATCTTGTTTTAAAATAAGTTGCGTTATTTAAAATCGACACAGAGATGGATGTAACGTGGAACACAGTAAATAAATATTAAACTTGTATTTCCATTTGATATTTAAATTTAAAATATTGACATAGCTCCCATTGCGCGCATTCGATTACCGGTTTTCAATTCGTTTTAACACAGCCAAAGCTTGGCCCGAGGGCTTGCAGGAAAACATACAGTTCATAATTTACGAGGTTCGTGAGCGGAAACAATGTCCCGTACAAAATGGATAATGAAAACAATACAATTTCACATCAGAAATTTAATCGATTAAGTACGAAGTTACGAATGCAATCTCGTCGGAGCGATGGATGGAACGTATGAGTACCTACATACTCGTATTAATGATTTTCGATGGCCCAACAATAATTTGAGTGTCCGTAATTCCCTTCTTTCTACCATGTACGACAAAAGTTTGTACAGTAGTGACACCACTACCGTGGCTCTCCAACTCTACCACAGGCTGCATCATCAATTGCCAGCGGGTCTGATTGCAACCAAGCGTCCCGTACCTACCTTTAAATGAAATTTGGTTGAATTAATGTCAGCGAGGTGAGCTGAAATAAAAGCAAAGTAAGTACTTTTACTTACTTTTCTGGCTGTATACTTGATACTTTCCTTGGAAGTTCAAAAATGTTATCAATCAATCAGCCTGTTTGCGTTCACCGCTTGACATAGGTATTCCCCTACCACACAGGGTCCTACGTCCACTTTATCTACCCAGTTTTCTCCACCATTGTAAGGTCTTTGGCCCAGCGGGCTATCCGACTCAATTTATTTATGTGAAAATTGTACTACTAAAATTAATAAGAATAAAACCCAGCTTAAATTCCAAGAATACAAAAGATCAAAGAAGATTTATGGGTGTCGGAGTAAGTAGGTATAAATATATATTCTGAGACTTCAAAGCTCCAATATTCCCAAAAAGTGGATAGCTTTAGAGTTATTTTAAAAGACCCATATCTTGTTAATTAAATCAGCACAGTGGGGTGCCTCCAGGCGGGTTGTTCGCTTCTTGGCCCATCTTTACAACGCTGCTGAAATTCAGGCACAAATGAGCCTTAATTTAAAGTTTACTGAAAATAGCTGCTTTTATTTTGACATGATATTCCTATTAAAACTGAGTATTACCCGTTACTTGGTCTGCGTAGAATTTGGGTTTGTAAAAATTTGAAAGCCAAAAATAACGGTTAACTCTTTACAGTTTTAGGCTAGGTTCCGATTAGGGGTATGGATTTAATATATGATCTTGCCAATACCTCTTCCTGGTAAGCCCGCTATCATTTAAGACTACCTATGTCATCTCAAGCCATTTTGGTGAGATCGCTAACTGTAATAAAATAAAAAAAGGTATTACAAAAACGGATAACTGCTAAAAATATTAACTGTTAATCAGAAAAAAACATTACCATTACATCACATTATATTTTTTTTCTGAGACGAGACCCGTGCTCAGTAATGACTGAGTACCGCTGGCAAAGTACCGTTAGGCAGATCTCACAAATGTTTCAGAATATCGGGAGAATTCCCAGGGATTCCTCAAGTTGTTTTCCTTCACCGTTTAAATAAGTGATAATATTTTGAATCCTTCAAACACAAAATATACGGCCTTAACCACTGCCTGCTCTATCATTCACAATTACACATACCAACTCAACTCAATTCAATTTATTTAAAATATGTAGGACATACAGATGTATCTTATGTTACGTCATGTTTTTTACTCTACCACCGGAAAGCAGATTCTGCTGAGAAAAGCCGGCAAGAAACTCAGCAGTTGCTCTTTTTTTAAACAGGATATCTTAGGTCTTATCCTGTTTAAAAAAAGAGCAATACGTAGGTATATACATTAAAATACAGTAGTCATCTAATTATATACGCCTGATGATATACCTACGATATCCCTAACTTATAAACCAAACACACTGTAAGGGTCTTTGGGATAAGTAAATTGTATGAGGTAATCCTCAAAAGAGATAGAATAAAGAATATCGTAACAAAGAGTGATAACTGAATTAAAATCCTTTGTTCGGTCCTCTAGCAATGCTAATAACGTATAGGCCTTTGATAGATCACGTGCTTAGATCTACGGTTATAGTTAAGGGCAGCTTACATTACACTATAATATATAAATAATAAAGTTGACCCGCTCCGGATTCGCACGGGTTGTGTAACCTGATCTAACCTTGTGTTCTACTGCACTTACCTCTATGTTTTATGTTTCGTGAAAATATAAAACATAAATCTTTATAATCTGTTTACATATGAAATAAAAATATGTATTATGTTATATCTCAGGCATCTTCTAGGCAAGCGAGCTCCACCTATGCTGCATCGCAACTTGTAAGCAAGTCTGATTGCAGCCAAGCGCTAGCCTATAATATATTTTAAAAAAAATATCCCAGAGTACCTATTTATATAACAGTTTTGCATTTATTATAAATTACTTGACGCCTCAACTACTTCCACATTATGAAAGACACTAAGCTTAAACACAACGGAGTAGATATGTGAAATGATTTCTGGGGAAAATAAGAGTCCTACAGAAGATTTTGAAAACCTAAAACATGTAGTCTTTAGGCAAACGCCGATATAATAAAATCCACTGCGTAGCTTTTTGTAAGATATTATAATTAGTTATTCGTATTTTTTTAAAATAAACATGAAAATCTCAATGTAACCCTGGCCTAAAGTTACGTATGGCATCTTTATCTTGAGGATTCCTTAACATTATAAAGAACCTTTTAGGGATTTCGGAAAATCTATTTGTATTTCCCTTTTCTATTTGTGTATTGTAAGCTGACCGTATTGATATGGTTTCGCTGAAGGGTATGGTCATTATTTTATTCATAGTACTTAGATAATAATACGTATTAACGATATTAAAAACAAACGATTTTGCGATAAGGCCGCCAATTGTATTGATATTCATTTGTACTTAATGTTTTAGATGTTTGTGTGTTATTTTGGTGAACAATCTAAACTAATATTATAAATGCGAAAGATTAGATCTACGAGTATGTATGTATGGATGGATGGATGGATGTTTGTTACTCAATCAAGCCAGAACAGCTGAACGGACCTGGATGAAATTTGGCACAGAGATAGATTATAGTCTGGAATAACAGATAGCCATACTTTTTATCCCGGAAAATTAAAGAGTTCCCGCGGGAGTCAAAAAATCCTCGATCCACGCGGAAGAAGTCGCGGGCATCAGCTAGTAAAGTATATTTCATTCACTAATTCAAACTTGTTATGTACTACTATAAGTATATTTCTGGATTAAGTAAGATGTATTAAGTAGTTGTAACTTTATCTTTGCCTGTGAAAGTAATGATAAAATATAAAAAAATATGAAAAACCATTGTTACACATACACTACTTATCTACTTATTGTGGTAATAATATAATAATACGCCATTGGTAAATTTTACATTTGCGTTCCATAATAATATTTATAATTGGTCGGGACAAAGGCGTAAAAAGCGGGACTGTTTGCCGACCCGCATGCCGCCGCCACAGGCCTCCCTGCCGTTTGTTTAAGTTTACAATTAACACTAAATTTTAATTAATATCCCCCGTTTCATGGTTCTTGTTCGCTGTTGAATATTCGCCATCAATTAATATAATTGCAGTCTGTGTGTAACGTGTGGTGGCCAGGTAACAAAAAATCAACAGTTCATTTTGTAAGTACATATTATATAGATTTTTTTGCACTACAAGTTAGTCCTTGATTGCGCGATTTCACATGGGGCAGTTAGTGGTCTGGTAATGCAGATTATAGCAGCATAACCTGTTACGACTATAACTGTTATAATAAACGCATGCCCCTATAGTTATTTGTGTTATATGGGGCCAAAGAAAATTTTTGTTCCCCGAGGGCGCTATTTTGAATTCAGAGCGAAGTGAAGGACTCTAAAGTAGAATCCTGAGCGTAGCGAGGAATTTGGCCCGAGTGACACACACTATATTTCATCATTACGTATGGGAAAAAGCTAGGAGTATCAACGTACTATGTATGGACATTACCTAACGTATACGTTTAAGTACCAATCAGAAGCACGAACGCAGACCAATCAGAACAGAGAAATGAAAAGTCCCATGGGCCTAAAAATTATATTTTGCTCCCGCTATCCTCTGAAGCCAATATTCGTTTTTCGAATAGGTATGATGAAAATTTATTTTACGATCAGTTTCATAAAAGTCTTGCTTGCGCACTGTCATAGCGGGAGAGGGTAACATTGTCTCACCACAATGGTAAAGTCCGTCAAACTTACCTGACCTGGTGGCTAAAATTGGAACTTATTCCTATGCCTGTTAAGTTTTTTTTGTGTCTTCTAAGCGTAATGAGCCCGTAACCTGTAGGTTATGGGTCCATTACCTAGCTAGGTCCTGCCTTGTAAGTCCAGGCTCTAGCCGTTTTAATCCAGGCTTCAAGGCATTCACCGGGGATCAATGTTGCTCCCCCCCAAAAAAAATTAGATTAAAAAAATGTTGCCCCGCGCCCCACCCGTGTAAGGAGGCTCGGTCTCGAAACCTGTACCCCCGCTTGGCCCTCACGGGTCAAACGGAGTAGACCTACAACACAAGTTCTTGTTTTTATTTTATTTTCAATAGATACTAGCCACGGTGTCACATAAGTTTGTCGGACTATACGTGGACCTAAACATCGTTAACATAAGCATACACCAACAAAACCTTGACAATGTCCCATGTATGTGCAATTCTGACATTATGGTGATAATGTCGGCGTCCCTCGCGCTAGACTAAGTATGCTAGAGCGGCAAGGAACTCAACCGTATCTACACTAATTCGAAACGTAAATTAATAAACAAATGGCAAAAATCTGAGCCGAGCCGAAATAAATTTAAAATCAAAACTTCAACGTTTGCCCAGTGAATGTTGACACGGCCACATTACATTACAGAAATTAGAGCCCCCGGGATGAACAATAGTGGAAAAGGGCTATATTTTGTGCGGGTAAATTAAATGGACATATTACAGTTAGTACGAACCGCCCGAGGCAAAACCGGCACAAAGGTCCGGAGTTTTGTTCTATTATTGAAAAGGGGTGATCAAAGCCGAACGATACGTTTTCATATACAGACCTTTTTCTATTCCAGTTTGTACAGGTGTTTTTAGAGTTCCTATTCCGGTGCAATGTAAAGTTATTACGTCGCTGTACGGCCATTCGCCGGTCACTACCGCTATAAAAATGGGTTTTAAAATCATGAAAATGCCATTGTTTGTCTGTTATTCCGTTTTTACCGTTGATAATTTTTTTATTCGCTGGGGAAATGTATTTACGCATCCTGCCTAAGGCAGGTATGTACTCGCTGGTTATGCTCGAATATCTAAATACTGGTAAAAATGAGGAAAGTCAAGTTCGTAGACGGTTGTTGACCTGACTTCAAAAATAAGTCGTCGTCGTCGTAGTCTCAACCTATAAGACATCCACAGCTGGACGAAGGTCTCCTGCATGGATCGCCACAGAGCACGGTCTTGTGCTGCTTGTTTCCAGCGGCTTCCAGCGTTAGATCGTCCGTCCACTTAGGGGAGATCGTCCAACGCTGCGCTTCCCGGTGCGAGGCCGAGCACTTTGGGGTCCCAACGCCTATCGATTCTTCGAACTACTACAAAGATTAGTACATACCTTGTATTCCATAAACATGCTACTTTCTTAGCCTGAGCGATTAGCTCGGCGTTGGCGACCAACCTCGAGACTAAAGTTGAATTCGATTTGGTTCAGCCCTTCGAGTTGTATAATTAAATAGGTACCTATGTTAAAATTATTATGAGTTTTGCAGACACTTTTTTTAAAAAGGCTGCCATTTACGAAGTATGATTGTCAAGTTTTGGCAAATAGCATAACTACGGAACCCTACCTTATGCTTGTTCTGACACGCACTTGACCAGTTTTGTTAGTGAGTTCGTCATAAGACCACCTTAGTTTTCTCATCATTTATAAGTTGCTATGAAACAAAAGGAATGTAATGCAATAATTCGATAGATTCTATGTTAAGTACTTATATCACGGATGAAATAAGTAATAGTAAAAAAAACAAAGCTGAAGTAAAGAAGCCCAGCCAAGAATCTCCTCCTTTTTGGAAGTCGGTTTATAAAGTCATCCTTTGTTATATTATGTAAGTAGATCATAGAAGTAGATGTATACCTTAAGATGTATTTGTGCACAAGTAAGGGTTGAATCGCCAGGGGAATGATTCTGATATTTGGTCACTTTTGGTATCGGAAACCTGTCAAAATGTCAGATGGGTTTGTCAAATAAAGTTTTATTGTGTTAAGTTATTGGCTGGAAATATCGGCCCTTAAATGTTGAAACAAAGAAATAAAATTATCGTTAAACCTAGGTAACTTTTTCGCTTCTACCATTTATTTATTTAAATAATTTTTAAACTCTAATTAAAAAAATAGGAAATTAAAATTATGAGATACTTTAAAATCAAAATTAAATACAAAACATCAAAAAAAACCTCAAAACCGCTGCAATGAGGCGAAAGTGCCCAGAACGCTGGCTGCGTTACCCCTCTGAATAGCCTAACATATTATAAGCGCCGAGGAATAAGTCAGTTAGTAACTTTAGTTATAATCCATTACTAAGGTCCGTATCAATAAACCGACATCCAGCTAAGAACAGGTTCTCAACTATAGGTCAATCTATGCTTAAGACCGATACTTGAGAACCTGTGTGCTAACACATGTGTGATGTCGGTTTATTACTAGTCACGGCCTCAAATCGAACATTTCTTGATGCTCTTGCAGCTTCAAATGACGTTCGATATTTCAGAGGAGGAAATGTAGCGTATACCTACTCTCCTTACATGTGCTTCACGGGCTTTTCGCATACTGAATATCAGGTGAATGCATTAAGCATTCGGGTTCGTAAAGGGTATTCTGATACAGGCCCACTGCTAACATTTACACTACATGCCCTCCAGCTCTATGGCCCGATGAGAAGGATGAGATAATATTGCGTATCGGGGTAAATACTTAGGGAAGAGACAACCTCTGCACCTGAGGGGAACGACGTTTATTTCTGTCGCGTAGGGTATTACCGCGCTCCATATAAAAACCAACAACTTGATTATGGTTTTAGATATACATTTTAAATATACATAATTCCCGGATAAACTCACGTGTTACGTCAGAAATGCCCGCCTAGTTTCGAAAGTTAGATAAACGTTAAAATTAAATTTTGTATGGTCTTTTAAATAAATATGGCAGTTTAAATTTTCTGCGAGAATTGTCGTCTATTACATACGCTACAGACGCCATGTATGGTACCTATAACGTAAATATGATGCTTGGGATTTTAAATCTTGGGAAAACTTTGATTTCTCGGGAAAATAAGTAGCCTATTTTACTATCCAGGTTTTCAACTAGGTTGGTGTGGTTGAAGGGCAAACCACTGACAACCAACCACTAACACTTTCACATAATTCATAAAGGTAGTTCATAGGTAAATTAATTAATAATACTGTATTAAAAATTATAATTTGTAACGGAATTTTATAAATCAATCCATCAAACAATAAAGCGTGCAAATTCCCAAAGAAAACGCAAATAAACCAAAACTCTTCGAAGTTCCTACTCAATAACGTTAAAAATGAGCTCTCAAATAGAAACAAAATTGTTTTTCCGCCCAACAACATCGGCCCGATACATCGCCAAAATGAAAAGTTTCCCCATCAACCACTGACACATCGATTGGCGTTTACATCTTTGTGAAAGAAATTGGTATATATCACGCAAAGGAACATAGACCTTAAGTCGAGGTTCTACGCTCTCTAAACCAGAACTTCGTCCCCACCGAGCCAATATTTTCGAACTGCCATCATGCTATTGGTAAGTAATCCATCATTTATTGAGGTAACAAAGATATACGATATAGTCGCATCAAAAGCGTTTCGCCAGTGTTCTACCAAAGCAAGCCTCTTCCTGAGTGTATCAAACTGAATAGATTCTGATGATATTGAGCTGTAAGGGGAGGAACGGGTGATCCGTATGGCTATGTTATATTCACATTCAGAATGGGAGTAATTGCTTTCATTGACATGCCGAGCCCCTAAGCTGCGCGGAGAATGCCTTAATAATTATTAATCGAACATAACCGTTGATGGAAATCAGTTTATTGAAACCATCCGGTATTCTTCATTTACTACCCTTATTGAAAACCCGTCAAAAGCATCAAAAAATATGTCCAAATCACATGTAGACAGAAAAGGCACAGTTTAAATGAAGTACTACAAGCTAATTAATTGCATTGCTAAGCTGTCTGTGTCAAGGTAAATTTCATTGAACAATACCTATTCTTCTGTAACACTAACATACTTCATTACTGAAACTCTTGATATAGTTTACCGATTGAGGTTATCGTATTAATTCAAAAATTTGAGTGGAGATCCAATAAACTAATCATACGAGTAACTCAGAGATGAAATTTACTAATTTAAATTATAATTTTTAAATTTCTTGGAACAATTTTGCGTTGATATTTTTTAAATTCCTTGGAGTAATTTAGCGTAGCGTTAAGGCATCACGTCATATTTTGTAAAAAAGCGCCATGTCTGGCATATAAAACTTTGGTTTTCACTAAGGGAATTCTATATTTTTGCTAGTTGCAAATTTTATGAGCGGCCGTTTAAATTGGTTATACAAAGTAGCACTTTGAACTGCGTTCCTGTTAAATTACGTCCCAAGTAATTTATACTTACTTCGAAATTTACAGTTTCAGTAATGAGACTTTACTATTAAAAACTTTGAACAATAAAATTTTCGTTAATTGAAACTAAATTCAGTGGTATTCAATAAGATCTAGAATCCATTTTGATTTCGGTTGTTAAAAAACTGATTATCTTACTAATATTATAAATGCGAAAGTTTGGATGGATGTATGGATGTTTGTTACTCAATAACGCCCCAACGGCTGAACGGATCTGGCTGAAATTTGGCACAGAGTAAATTATAGTCTGGAATAGCACATAGGCTACTTTTTATTCCGGAAAATTAAAGAGTTCCCGCGGGAACCAAACCTTGATCCACGCAGACAAAGTCGCGGGCATTACCTAGTTATTTATAATATCGTAAAAAGCGATCCTCAAAAAATGCACTTTGAAATGTCTAACAAACTACTATGTATGTAATTTTTCGAGGTAGTGTTTCGTATATCAAGATATTTAGTTTGCCAGAATCACCTCAGTTAGCTCAGCTGTTGGTCTCTAGAGGCAAAGTAAATTGAGTATTGCTGGCCCAGAAGGTTAGTACATAGTAACATGAACAAACTTAGAACTGCGTGCTGATTGAAATGTATCACGTATCATAACTTCAATAGAAAATACAACTAGGTAGAAATATAATATAGCACGAATGTCGCTATTGTATATGAGGATGCTTTCTATAATTGGATTCGAAATGATATTTCATTTTGAAGCTTTCATGTCGTTTGCCTTTACAGTCAACATATTAAAGTCAAAGTATATCCAATCAAGTATCTGTAAGGCTAAGCCCGCACTGCAAAAATCGATTTTTATTCTAGGGATTTATGTTCCGCGTACGGATTTCACCAACCACGCACTGCAAAAGCAGTGAGTGTCATACAACTCCATTCTCCAAAAAAACACGGTTTTTTTCGTAGTGCGGATCTAGCCTTATATTCATGGAATTCGTTTGAAATACGTCATATTAGGTGATAGGTCTCTTCGTTCGTGATCGTATCGTATAATAATGGAACTGAGTTGACTGATTCTTCTACGGTTTGCTGCGACTTTTTGGTTCATGTAGATCCCTGTCTTTTGATACATCCCGCAGTAAGAAGTTCTGGTTAACATCAATGTCAGATCGGTAATTGAGTTTTCAAAAGCACTTTTAATAAGTTTATTTAAATAAAAAAATATGAGTTTGAGTTTGAATAGGTTGAATCCATACAGACAACTGCATTATTAGTGAAAATAACTTGTGGTGACAGATTCAAAAATCTCAATATCGTTCGTTTTACTGTTACTAATATTCGGTAAAATACAGGCGAATAACGCGCAGGTTACGGAAAGGTCCACTGTTAGATCACTCGTGCTGATTCCGTCAAAGAACTTGTAATTATGGAAGCGATTAGAATTATAACATACACACATACGTAAACAATTACCTTCAATTTCATCGAACCTTTAGGTTCAGAAGAAGATAGGAAATATCTTTATGACTAAAGCGACTAATACGGCATGATAGTTAAGAGCGCATACCCGCAAATGGGAGACGTCTTGCTGACTGAAACACACACACACCCCTCGAGTCTTCTATGAACATGCAACAACGCTAGTGCGCTTAATTAGTTGATGTGAACATAATTCATATGAAAGCTTTCGTGTAGCTCTAGAAACGCAGGTTGGGGTAAAGGTATAACTGACACTTGATGTAACTGAAGTTTAGTAATGCTGCCTAACCCTGAAACATACAGTACTGTAGTAGCTGTACTGTTTTAGTTCTGGACGGGTACGCGTTCACCCACTATCGTGTTCATCTAGATCTGAAACTGAAGGGTTATTAAATGCACATCTTTTTTTGAAAAATTAATCGCAGGAACGATTACTATCGATAACAATTATTTTTTTTCAAAATTTTTTGTCTTTCTATGTCTGTAACGGTATCACGTTGAAACTATAGGACTGGTTAAATGCAACTTCGCGAGATTTTTATTATATTGCTTCCCTTCTAATAATATTATAAATGCGTAAGTGTCTGTCTGCTTTTACGGTCCATCTGTTTTACCGATATTGACGAAATTTGGTACAGACATTGGAAGGAAATATAATTTTTATCTCGGAAACTCTAAGACTTCCTAGTTCACACGGACTTTGTCAAAATCCTAAATTCATGTTTCAAATAACCTAGAAGCGTTGTGGCCGTCCCTCGTTAGTACATGTATCTCTTCAGATACTGTAATAGGTATTTCCTACTAGTGTTGGCGACTTAAGGTACTAGAATATAATGTAGGTAAAACGTGCAACTAAGATAGTTAGCCTAATTTGCTAGTGAGAAAGACTTGGAACAATGTATATTAAAGATGGACACCCGTTGGGTAGTGCCGGACTCTTACCGGCTAAAACCCCTGCTGCCTCCTTGTTGTCCGTGTACCCGCCTTGCGGCCTACAACACGGCTACACTCTTGCCTTTTCACCCAATTTTTTCTCTGCGTCTTTCCTCTTCTTCTTTCTCCTTTATAATTATCTCTACATAATTTGCGACAGCAATCCAGTTTACCTACTTTTCTAGCATTTTCAGAATTATGTTCTCTACCGTTAGGCTTCCTATTCGTTTCTCTATTTCTTCCTTCTCCTTTTCCAATTTTGCACAGACAACGGTGTGCAATGCATCATCAATTTCGCCACAATACATGCATCCCGCGTCTTGTTTCAAGGGCTAGTAAATGGATAGGTGTTAGGTTTGCCAGTATTAGTGCTGCGTCTGTAGATACAGTTTTGTAAGCAGAACATACTCGGAGTGCCAGCACGCGTTGTGCTTTTAAGACTCGTCGTTTGTGCAGTGCACATTTCATTGCCGGTTCTTCGCTCACTTAGAGTAACGCAAGGCCCAAAGACTTGGAAAGACGAAGGAAGTTCAGTGAAGTTGAGTCGTGGTCGCAGTTGCTATTTTGTATCAACTTTTAAACTCAAGATTGATTATGATTTGCTTTGAAATACGGTGAAAATGATGGCGCTTGCATCACAACACCTTGTCGATATAAAAGTCGTGAGAAAGTTTTGTCGTACTTATTATGCATCTGCTCAGGGCCTTCGTTAGTTTAAGTAGGAAATAACTTACTGTAAACTGAAACTGGACAGCTGTATTCGCTTGGTAACAATTTCTACTTGGATTACGGCCCCGATCGACTGAAACCTTATATCTTTTCCAAACAACAAATAAATGAAAGCCTTTAGAACTCCGGAAGAAACCATATCTGTTAATTTTAAACGCAATGTAATCTTAATCGAGATTGTACTGTTATTATAGAAGGCCTCTAGGCAACATTTTGAGAATTAAGTTACCTTTATCTCTTGTGCCAACTGAAATATCTAGTTTGCCTGAGTATACTTGGCCTGGGGGTAAATGCTGGTGTATCCAAACACAATATTGTCGTCATAAGCCGAGTGAACGCAGCCAGTTTCTAGTTTGTCTGCCGCTAAACTTAGTACCTATGTAGAACGGTTCAACCAAATTATCTTAATGAGGCCGGGGATTTGCTTGTTCTGAACTATTCATTTACACAACTAGACGGATAAGTTGTCATAATAACAAGATAATATTATTATTCCACTTCTATTGATAATTGTCTGTTTGAATGTAACATGTACTTGAATTAGCTAGCTAGCTTTTTTAGCTGGAGCTCTTTAAATTCCGGGATAAAATTAAGCATATTACTTATTTAATTCAAGGTATAAGGTAACTCCATTCCAAATATCAGCCAAATCGACAGTTTATTCATTGTCGCGTGAGGTAACAGACATGCAAACACAAGCATAAAAATATTCAATCATTTAGTTAAAATATTAGTATGGCAATGTATCTCCAACAAGTATCTACTGCAAAACATCTTTGCAGTCTTTATCTACATAATTATATTCATGTTGATGAGCGAAAACTCAAGTACGGACAAAAGTTTTCTGTCTGGCGGACGAAAACTCCATATATATAGGCACAGAAGGCGACAGGACAACATGTCATAACGATTTCACACTGTTCTTAGAATTTCCTCAAATTACTGATCCACGTGTATAGTTCGACAAACTTATCTGACCCGGCGACAGCGTCGCTAGTACCTATGTGAAAAATAAAATAAAAATAAAATTTAAACAGGCATAAAAATTACTTCCAACATTGAACACTGGGTCAAATAAGTTTGAGGAACTTTACTTGTGCATTTGGACGCGTGACGTCTTGCGTGTTGTTTCCGTCGCGTTTCCGTTGTGTTTCTTTAAGAATGAGAACAGTTGCCTGCATGCCCCTTATACATAGGAAGTTAGATTATGAGAATCATACTTTGTGTGTATGGGGCGAGGTCCGAGCGCGCAAGGTAGACCTCTTAAGTCACTGCTAAAACGGTCTGTAACTTATTTTTCAATAGGCAATCAGTTTTAATGGATTTTGCGGAACCAATTCCCAAAGGGGTAGAAAAGGTAAATAAAGGTTAAATCAAATTTAACGCTACAAGATTTTGGCCGACCATTGTTACCTGTGCAGAAAGGAACTCAACCCAGCAGAGTCGCGCCTCTATTAAAAAGTATTGAAACGGAAAAACCACACTTAAATATCACATCCATACTAATCCATATACTTAATATTATAAATGCGAAAGTGTCTGTCTGTCTGCTACGCTTTCACGGCCCACCTGTTCAACCAATCTTGATGATTTTTTAATGTTATTTTGTAAAGTTTTGCACAATAATAACACTCTTCGTACACTGCCCGAACGCACTCATGTTGAGAACGAGTCGAGACAGTGATGTGCAGGTCATAGAAACATAAAAGCACTGCTTACCCTAGCAGAAGTATCTCAATGCCGTCCCATGTATCTATGTTCCATTTGCACACTCCGGTCGGGAAATAATATAACCCTATCCTGCGCGGGACTTGTAAGACAGCGCGCGGGACTTACTCATTGCTGGGACAGCTGGCCGGGATCCAGATGATCGTACATTACTTATACGTAGGTAGGTATACTTATACATACCTTTAATACCTACATTATTAATAAAATAACAACCCTATAGAAAGAATTGTTTTAATTTAAGTGGCTTATTCTATTAAGGATCTCTCCGAGCCCGCAATATAACTTTTTAAATTAATGCATGATGAAAACACTCCGAGGGCAAACAGAAATTGGGTTATTATAACGAAGAACACAATAAAGTGGAAGTTGATTTAGCGCTTTCTCCTTATAGAAAAAGTTGCTAGTATACCCACGGATAACAATTTGATACGAAATGTATATTTTCTTATACCTGCGTCATTTGTTTATGTTACTTGCCATGCTATTTTTAGTTGCGACATTTGAATAAATTAGAGAAGACAGATTGTGCAAAACAAAAATAAGTACCTATTTGCGATATATATTTTCTTTTCTTTTACATTTCTCAGACCCTATATATAATACCATTTCACTATATAATCTACACCACACTTTAAAATAATACGTTTTACTAACTATTTTATAATTTAAAAGTACTTTGTATTTTTTTGTTGCCTAATTATATAACAGAATATATTTTTTTATTAAAAATAACTTTTTAAAGTGATTAAGAATCACTTCTGCGAAGTTCATTCCTCAATGCCTGACCACCGCTTAGGAATGACATTCCTACCGAGATCAAGAATCTAGACCTGCCCTTGCTACGAGAAGAGACATCAACAGATCTCGCTCCCTATATAATAACTTAATAAATAGTTTTTAGCAAAATTTTTTTTGTTATTTTTACTTCGGTTTAAAGACACCGTACACTTACTCACATCTGTAGTTAAATACATTTAGGTAAAGATATTATGGAACCTCACTGCGGTCGGGGTGAAGTAGTTAAGCGACACCATAGATTATAATTCATTAAAGTAATTAATGGATTTCAGTGACTTAATGATACAACTTTCTCACATGTTCATAGTTAGGAGGGTACACTCCAGGGGACGCAGGAGCTCGGTCACTCCCTGCAGGCGATTCGATATGGAAACTTTAAATAGCCTACTTATTTGCGATATACAGTGGTTTTACACTTACAGAGAGGTGCAGGGATTTTTATAGCTATTAAAACCCAGCTTTATTTAATTGCTACTGTTGCGACGACGACGAGCGTGCAACGCGACCATTGCTGCTCTTCCGTGTATTGTTACATTTACACCAATTTCAACCTATTCTGAAGTGAACAAAAGTGACTTTGTGTTGTTTTAAATAGCTCGGTTCCCCTAAATTCTGCAGATATGTATTACAACTTAGGTTTGCGTTCGACAATTTATTTTCACCGAACAAATCTGTTCGTAGATACGGAAGCTTTTACAAATAAAAAAACACTAGTGAATGAACAAAATTATACGGCTCTATAATGTTATGGGGTTGTTAATCGATAACCGAGCTGGCCAAATCATATCTTACTGATGTAAAATGAATATTCATCCACGCGCAAGCATTATTCATACATGGATGCAGGCTGATCGAATTTCCACGAAAAATATTCGCTGTTAATTTTTCTATAAAGAGGAAGTAATTAAAAAAAAAATATTACACGAATTCGTAAAATTCGCAAAACATGTATTTGAACCGCACAGATAAATAAGTACTTATGTAAATACTTTTATAATAAACGATTCTCTAATAATTAATTAACCGGGGAACAATTGGCTTTCTATAATATTGACGGTTTTAAATTATTTTACCGTTCTTCGCCGGAGTTGAATAGACTGATATTAATTAATTAACTATTGGGTTATTCAATATAGGATATTTATTACAACGTTACTTAATCAAAAATGTCGTATTTCGCATAGTTTTCAAGCCGTAGTTATAAATTAGTTTTGTTTTGTTTGAATTAAATTGATTATAATATAATAATATTTTATATCCTTCATCGCAATACGATGGTTCACTATCTGTAGAAGAAAATTTACAATAGCCTATAACTAATGGAATGGCTTTCTATAATTTTGACGGTTTTAAATTATTTTACCGTTCTTCGCCGGAGTTGAATAGACCGATATTAATTAATTAACTATTGGGTTATTCAATATAGGATATATTACAATGTTACTTAATCAAAAATGTCGTATTTCGCATAGTTTTCAAGCCATAGTTATAAATTAGTTTTGTTTTGTTTGAATTAAATTGATTATAATATTTTATATCCTTCATCGCAATACGATGGTTCACTACCTGTAGAAGAAAATTTACAATAGCCTATAACTAATGGAATGGAAATACTCTAAATTAGGACCACTGCTAGACTTATAACCTACCTACACTTAACCTAAATCGGTTTTCCGATCACCGATCAGAAAACAGATTTAGACCAACGTTGTTCTAATAATGGTAATAATTTATTTCTGAAACTTGAAAACATTGAGCGATAAGGGGAAGAAATGGATTTTAATTTAAGAATAAATGTTACCTTTGAAAACATTTTGTTTAAATCAAACGGAGAGAGATTTTTTCAACTAAATATATATCTTAAGCTTTCTAAACAACTCTAAGTTGGCGACATTCTATAGAATCAAACTTGTTCAAAGTAAGTTGCCGATTAAGTTGCAAGCATTGCAGTTGCATGGCAAATTGCTAGTTGCGAGTTGCTGTAAACAGACTGACCGTAAGTCCCATTGTAAGTCAGCTCAGCCATCGCAACTCTAGTTTGTTGTCTCAATAACTTTGCGTAATTACTAGGTGCAATACATGTACATTAATTCAATTAATATTGCTGTAGTAAGTTAACACTTACTAGTTAATAAGTACTTTTCGAGTGTCTACAGATAATTAAAAGGATAAGCTGTTAATATATCAGAAATAATTATATTTACATAATAATGTTTGATAAAGAATCAAACAAATAAATTATGTAAATAATATGACGTGATATCAAATCAAATATGATCATATATGATCAGCGGCCAGCGCGTGGCAGGAAATGTGTATGTGACTAATGTTTTTTTTTCATATCTACCCTTTGTAGTACGAAAAGCCTTAGAATGATCTGAGCGAAAAACAGTGACAATGTCCATGGTCTGTGGAAAATGACAATGACATTTATAAAGAACACCACAGACTATAAACAGATACCTTAGCTATGAAGGTAGGAATTTAGTACCGTAAAATGAATGATACACACTGAAGTATTATAAGTTAAATAAAGTAATTTTTATTTTGATTATATTTTTTAATTTTATTAGGTGTAAGTGCTTGTAAGCGATGGTCCTCCGTGACGTCTCGGCCCTTGGGTCCCTCCTGAAAATCAGCTTTTTGTCGTATGTTAGGTACGTGTAATACCTATCTCTCATGCTGTGGCCCATTGACCGCACGTATTATAAGTTTAATTTGTATAAGTTTATTTATACTAAGTATAATGAATTGTAATGTTGGTCAATAAACTTTTATTTATTTATTTAAATAGGAAAAGTTAAATCAGCACATTCATTTTTACAGTGAATTAGTGCTGTAGCACATTCAGTGCGATTGGCAAAAACGCTTGCTCGCAGCTTTGTATCGAAAAAGGTATGATCGTAAAAGAGCTGATATTGTGTCGTGCTGATTATGCTCGGGTTATAGATATATAACTAAACAAAAACGTTTACCTTACGGGAATAAAAAAAATATTAGTAAAAAAACTACATTTAGATAGGTTATAACTAGGTACTGCTTTATTCGTTCACTGGGTACTAGTAAATAAGAAGCGAAACCTATTTCGGTGTTTAATCTACTCGATTCTGATTCAATATCGATATCGAGCCAGTGTACAGCGGTCGATTAGATTTGTTTGCGTCGATAAATGGCACTTACGAACCGAGTCTGGCGCTTGTTAAACTATTTACCCGCCACGAGATGTTGCATATCGGTTTGCTTTACATGCAAATTGCTATTCGCGAACCACAATTTTCGTTTTTATAATATAACTACTTATGCAACTATTTTTAGTGATTTCAACATCTTTCATCAATATTAATTGGTATCATAACTCACTACTAGTATTAGTTAATTGAAAAGCTTTTTGATTTGATTATTTTCCAATTTCCAATCAATTCTTCACACATTAGTCCAAAATCCTGGAACTTTTTAGAAACATAATAAGTCGTAAATAAAAAATAAATATTGGAAGAAAAAGTTTCGTCTCAGTTATTGAAAAGTTAAGGCCAAACCAACTTCGCACAAAGAAAGTGAAACAAATAACTTGGTTGCAGGTTTTTAGACTTTATTTTATGCGCGACCTAGTTACTCCAACTCTATTCGAACTACTTACTATATTAGATTTAAAGTTGCGATAAGTAGGTAATTTTGTACTTTGAAATGAGCGATTTTTTAAGAGTCAGTTAATCTTGAAGGACCAGGGGGTGTCGTATTACTGTGTAGGTAAGATCGAAGATTAATGTTCCAAACTAGTGGCCTGCACAGTATTCGGAGCCAGGGTAGGTTAGGTCTACCTAACCAATGTTAGGTAGATACCTATATTCATAACGAATAATGAGCATGGAGCTTTTTTAACTAGGGTAAGCAATGCTTTTGTCTCTATGTCATGCACGCCACTGTTCAAAACGGAAGACAAATGCATATATGCATTTTTCCTACGGGAGTATGTTTGTTGGGAGTGAGTTTCGTTGACAACGTAACCAGGGTGTGGGGCGAGCGTGAGGAAAGAAACGAGCAGGCTTCAAAGATGAATGGAACGACATCTTTGGATATAGGCATCGTTCTCATAATAAAGTTCTTTAACCATAGCACAATAATATATTTCATTAATGTGTTCAAAACAATTCGTCGTATTTAAATATACGTGCAAATAAAACATCACGGCGTCAGGCTGTCCGTTTGTTCGACGCTTAAATTTGTCACAACCCAGGTAATACCCTGATCTCACGCGATGCCTGCATTCACACCTATATATTATTCATAACGTTTTCGACGAACGGACCGGCCCATACGGAATATTAGAGCACATCTACAGAGTTTATCCGGGGCTTTTCAAATTCATCGCTAACTAAATTGTTTTCGATATTTTCGATTCTATAATTCTATTAGTTTATATTAAGCTGTTGCTGAGTTTATGTAGCTTAAGTATTAAGCTTTAGCTGAACCATTACCATTCAAGAAGCGCAATAAAATTCGATATTGCCTAAATAATCGTGATCATTTGCGAGCAATAACCGTATAACTCGATCTGTATGTAAGCTTTCAAACATGCCAAGGCTGTTGTAACTAATGCACCTAATATTATTGTTATAAACATAGTTAAATACATACATGTACATGGTTTTCGATCTTTAAGTATCTATGAACTCCTTTGTTATTAAGTTCGAATTAAACGTTTGACAAACCTAAATGATTAACTACAATTTTCTTACACAATTTCACTACTGAATACTTGCTGATAGTTGAGCTGTGGGTTTGTTGTATAATGTACAGTCATACATATTGCTAGCAACTATACTCCCAGTAAATAAATAGCTTTACTGCATCCAACGTTGAAGTTTGCTTGACACCCAGGTCATAGGGCTTTGTTAATTATAATCTACTTCTGTCTGTGTTTACTTTTTTCCAATTTTTGTATTTGTAATTTCACTTGTGGTGATACAAATAAAATGTATAATAATAATAATGATTTGATAGTATGAATTGTGTTTAAAGTTATTAAACTATGTTAAGCTTATTTTAGGCTGTGTTTAAAATTCAAAAATTTAGTCTTCGATATAGAATAGGTAATAAAGTTCTACATCAATGAATGCAGTGAATAAATTCTTTTCATTTTAGTTTCATAAAAACATGTATATAAAATAATTTTATACAATTGACATTGGTACTCTTTTGCGAAGTTTAAATATTTTTATTTATGTTTGTTTTTATAGCTCGGTATTCTCAGAACAGGCAACATATGTATATTTTTATACGACTGCCTGAAAGAAGGAGTATATTGTTTTCAGAGTTCATGTATGTATGTATGTATGTATGTATGTATGTGAGTTTGTATATTCCACCATAACTTCTATACCCCTGAACCGATTTTGATAAATAAGGTATCGTTAGAATCCCTAGCTTATTCCGGGTGACATAGGCTAGTAAAATTTTTAAAAAAATGATGGGTTGACCATGGTCCCGCATTAAAGACTAAAGTTGAAAAAAATATTCGAAGATAAGATTAACTATATAATCATCATCTAGAAAATGATGAGTAGATTCCAAAAATATATGACACTATAGTCCAATATCCAGTGATTCACAAAAAAATATCATTTAATAAAAATATAAATATGATTCCAAAGGCTATATTATATGCAAATCGCTTCTTATGGTGCAGGCTATCTAATATAGCAGGGCAGTCGTATTTTTTTAATTCATTAAATTATTAAGTGTTGTTACAGAATAAAATTTTATTACATTCCAACAACTTGTATGTTTGTTTAAAAATTCGTAGAAATCAGTCTACAATAGGATTGCAAAATTCTATTTCAGTAACTCTCAACGGTATATGCAAAGAGCCCACCGTTCGGGCAAACTACAAAAGCTCGTGAAAAATGTATACTAGATTTAAGTACCTATGTGCGAAATTCAGACAGCCCTCCGGTAATACAACGAATTTTAAAATAACTGTAGAAGATACTTCCATGTGATTATATACTATTGATGTAGATTTAGATGGCTATCTAAGGTAACTAAGTTATTCTAAACACTCTTTTGATTTAAAATAACATTTTATAGTCGGTACGAAAGGTAAGTAATTTTGTTTTTACAAGTTTTTGAGTCACAGTAGTTTTCTTAAACTTTTTGTAGTCCTGCAGTCGAATCCTTATGCTAAAACACTTTTTCGCAACTTTTGCTCTGCGTATGAGAATCCGCACTTGGCCAGTCTATGCAAAAACGTGCTTAGTAGTGAAATGATAATGGATTGAAGTGATGACAATGACGATGAAGAGTTTTATAGATAACTAGTCGGCTGTTGTAGTTGAGGGCACGTGTACAGATATACTTAACTACTCATGACGCTACCATGATATACAACTACCTGCATGAGGTAATAAATATAAGCTTATGACATCATATTAGGTATACCTAATATTAGTTCTGCAAAATGAATTTTCATTCTCAATAGAATTGCAGTTTGTTTGTCCGGATATCACAGAGGAACTGATGACCCTATTGTATTGTTTTCACTGTTTAAAAGTTTTAGTTTTCAGTTAGTTCGGCAAAAGTAGAGCAATGCGTCATTTACTCGTGGATAAAGCTTGTAAAGGGTAGTTCATCCTTTTTTAATGGTTAAAATGTTCTAGAACTTCAACCTGACTGCGGAAATAATATTGTAAAATTGTTTTTCTGTCGCTTGGTATATTTTGAAATTGTACGAATTTTTCTACGTTATATAATATACTTACGTTGTGCTTTACCGCGATTAGTCGCTCCAGTCTATACGCTGCCTCAGTCGTCGGCTTATGCTATATTGATAGTAACCTTTGCTGCCTGTTTTAGAGAACCATATTTTATAGGTATAAGGTTTTTACACGGAGTTTCGGTTGCACCTAGAATTATGGCTTTCACAACATAGAATATAATTTCCCTTGGATCTACAGTTTACCTCGGTGTTAACTAAACTTTCGTAGCTAAGCTTGAACTTAGCGGTCACACAGGCAAACAAATTTTGTCACAGTTGGTAACTCGGAGGCAGTTGCCCTGTAGCCCAAGCATAAGCAGTGCGACTCATCTCTCTCGCGGCTTTAGTAAATGTTTGCATAATGAAAAGGCTTGTCGCACTGAGTGTGCTTGGACTGGGAACTCGTGTCACAGATGCAATTTTACATAGTGAACTTATCCGATACTGTTGTAAAAATACGAGTTATTTTCCGATAAAAAATCCACGTGCGTAGTATCAATTTAAATTCGTTTGAAACAGTTGTTTTTTTAATGATGTGATTGATATCGGTCGCGGACTGTGAACTGAAAAAAGAAAATAAATCATTTGTTCGATGTACTTGCGTATACTCTCTACTTTGTTTTATAAACATAAAAAAAATATATTTTATTTGTAAAATACCGAGGTCAAGCGGAGCGAAGCTTAATATTATCTCTTGCGGTTTTTTCAACTCTGTGTCCACAGTCTGTATCGATGAATTAGCCGCAAGAAAGCTTGTCGAGCTTAAAAGATTTGTCGCGATGATTGCGCTGGCTTGCTGGTGGTGAAGAGTTTCATTGAATGCATCAAAGTTTAATGATCGTGCTTTGTTATTATGTTTCTTGTTTGGTTATTATAGGTATACCTGATATTGTTTTTCTAGAATAGACAATGTAAATAAAAGCGTGTCCGACCGCTATATATCACCTTTTTATATTTTATCGTTGGACATGCTATTAATACCATGTGATTTGTGAAGGTGATACTGTTTTGATATCAGATGTATGTGCTTCAAGTGAATAGCATGAATTTCATGCTGTTCATTTGTATAGTTAGCAGTTTTTTTAAATGTTTAAATGTGATACAATTTACAGGTACAACATAATAATTAATTACATTTAAAAAAAATATCTAAAAAAGAAAGATTACCTTGAACTACTTAAATTCTAGTAAAAACTCACTAAAGGCAGAGCTTTGATGATCATGACTTGTATTTCCTTTGTGGGGTCGAGTGTACGCTTTTATAATATGGTTCCCAAAGAATTTCTGGATTTGCCATTACATAGATTTAAAGACTGTGTTAAACAGCATTGGTTAAGTCGAGGTTATTACACTATCGATGATTTTATCAATGACAAAATTGCATGGAAGCAACCGGCCTCGCATCCAGTGACCTACAAGTCAGTGTAATACTTGTAACGTATGTGTTGTGTTGTCTACGTATTGTAACCTTTTCTTTTCTATGAAAAGAGCAACTGCTGAGTTTCTTGCCGGCTCTTCTCAGTAGAACCGGTTTTAGAGTCAAAACATGACGTACCATAAGATACACCTGTATGTCCTACATGTTTTAAATAAATTGAATTGAATTGAATTAACAATTTTCATAACATCTAACGAGATTTTTTCTTAGTTTAAACCGTTCTTTACTCAAGAACTATGTCACATGTAGGTACATCTTTAGTAGTATCTTCATAAGTTATCCGTTGCCCTAGATGAGCGATGAAAGCAATGTGACATGATAAGACTCCATAGGAAAAACATGATCCGGAGGCTACAATTACACACAAAACGAACTTACTTTCCGAACCGGTGGTAGTGTCTTAACGTTTCATAAGTGGCACAAGTTGTCCTACATAAATTAATCATTTACCAAATCTTCAATAATTGTTGCAGGTTGGCGCAGCTATGATGTCCTGTCCTCTGCCCCTGCCGCTACTGCCGGCCCTACATCCACAGCCTGCTCTGGCTTCTGACTTCCCTATCCACATTGGAATAAAGGTGAGAACAGCTAAACTGTCGAAATAACAACAATAGCAAAACCGTAAAAGAACACTTGTTGAGTCGAGCCTACTATACCTACAATTGGCGAATTTCTTAATGACAAAGTTGTATGGAAGCAACCGGTTTTGGGTCCAGCTCCCCACAGGATAGAATAATAACTCACACTAGTGAATTTAATTTATATACTTACCTAGGAATTGTAATATCTTGTTTCAAAAAAAAATGAGCAACTGCTTAGTTTTTTAGCAGCAGAGAGCAGATTCTGCTGAGAAGAGCCGGCGCTTTTCTCAGCAGAATCTGCTTTCAGAACCGGTGGTAGAGTCAAAACATGACGTAACAAAAGAGACACCTATGTCCTACATGTTTTAAATAAATTGAATTAATAATTTTCATAACATCTAACCAGATTTTTTCTTAGTGTAGACCGCTCTTTACTCAAGAGCTTTGTCACATGTAGGTACATCTTTAGTAGTATCTTTATTAGTTATCCGTTGCCCTAGATGAGCGATGAAAGCAATGTGACATGATAAGACTCCATAGGAAAGACATGATACGGAGGCGACCACAGGAGGCGACAATCACTCACAAAACGAACAACGTAGCCCACGTGAAGTGTCAACTATTGTTTGAATGTCGCGCCGCGTCTTATGGAGTTGCGTTGTCGCGTTTTGCTTACATAGGACTAATTCAGTAAATTCTGTCTTTTGCCTGCATTCCGCATTTTTAGGGTTCCGTACCTCAAAAGGCTAAAACGGAACCCTTATAGGATCACTTTGTTGTCCGTCCGTCTGTCTGTCAAGACCCTTCTTCTCAGGAACGTATCAAGCTGAAATTCATATCAAATACTCAGGTCTACTGTCCCTTGGAACTGTGAAAAAATCAAACTTCTAAGCTGTTGAATTAGCAAGTTGGTATGTGACCTCTAATCCCTTCCTATAATTGTCTTTTGACAGTGGTACGGACAATAATCTATGTACATAGCTATGGAAAGCTGCGAGTTTGTGTTGCCAAGGATGACAAGACGACGCTGGTATATTGGTATATGGTGGTATGAGTATGGGCTGGTATATGATCATGTTTATTATTAACCTGGGATATAGTTAAGTCTAGGAAATTCGTAAGGAACATATGTCGGCTTATAGGAACGATCAACCACAAAGGTGCCACTTCGCTAAACATCTTTTGGACAGTGGACATGAGGTGGGCAATAGCCATTCATATAAAATCCTAAGTACATAAATGTAGTAAGGGATAGCAATTAGAAATAATTAAACACAATAATAAAGGATTTGAGTTGCTAAACAAACAAATTAACGTATCAAATTCACCGTTACTCAATTTATACAGGAACAGAGGGAAAGGGGGCGGGGCTTCAGTCATGCCAAAAAGGTATAAAAGCCGAAACTTTCGATACGATCTTCTTAAAATCTTCTTTACAATCGTGCATTGTCGATTCAACATCTCCTGAAGATTCTCCGGTGTCGAAGTGAAACGTGCGTTGAGAATAATTTGGAAGATTTATGTGGTGTGGTGAATATTGCAAGATACACAGTACTGGCAAGGGAATCAAAACCTACAGAGTACTTCCCGTGAACTCAGAATCTTGAAATTTGGTACGAAGCGACGTCTTATAGCACAGTCCGACTCGCACTTGGCCGATCTTTTCTTGCATGAGTAAATTTATATTGTTGTCTCAATGAAAAAAATGCTCCATGCGGTCCGGTCCGCTTTGACATCATAAACCCGCTTCCTTCAATATCTGTCCAGCTTTTCCTTTAATGAATATGAACTTCCATCGGCTCCAAGCTATTGGGACATGTAAAGTAGGTACGTATTGTTAAAAGTGAGTGCCAGTTTTCGAGGATATTCCGCAAATGAATTTTATTGCGTATCACTTCATCACCACACTTTCTCCGAACTGAATGTGTCACCAGCTTTACACCACTTATATATAAAAATAAAATAACCTATTATAATTTTATTTTAAACTCCACTAGAAATTGCTTTAAATATTATTTTCACGTTCATTTTCGGTGAATGTTTTGATGGGAACATGAAATACAATTTAAAAAAAAAACTTCTAACGTTAGTTTCTCGCAGTACAAGTTACATAACTAACTTGACATCAATCTGAAAAACTTTGTTGCTGCCATTCAGGTACTTTCAATATGTTGCTATAATTTTAGTTATTGTTTTTTGCGCAGTTCATTATTTTTTCTACTAAAGGTACAGTTTTGTTTTTACAAAAATAATGTCCCCCCGACCGAATTTCGCCCATGGCGGCCTATCTCCAGAAAGGTTAACCATCTGCGCGGGAGATTTTTTATAGTGCACAAGTGTGTGCGCATACACAGGTGCACTCTCTGTTCCTTTACTCTCATAGCTTGATGGGATGGAAAATCCGACAGAGGTCAGGCGCAGGACCGACGGCTTAACGTGCTCTCCGAGGGGTGAACCACTGGGCTAGTACTGAGAATTTATTTCAAGAAAAATCCAATACTTGTTATGGCTCGACCCGGGACTGGAACCCGGGACTTCGTCGGCCGCAGTCGAACATGCTAACCACTATTTACTAGACCAACGAGGCAGTTCGTTTATAAACATATAACTTATTGGAAACATGCCTAGTAGATTATCAGTGTTTCAAAACTCTGGGCCTGAAGCAATTTGCGTAGAACTTTGGTTTGGCTGTTTGTGTATGTGTTGTAGTCCAAAGTAGTCCAAAGCTTAACTGCGGGCATATCGCGATTAGCCGAGGCAAGTGTAAAAATGCCCGGTTTGCTTTTATTTCGAAATTTCCGCTTTGAAGTTTGAACTAAGTATAACGCATTATTGATACGTGATATTCATTGAATTTTTGTAGGTTTTACTATATATTGTGTGAAACTTCGTTAGAATCGTTGTGATTTGAAAATTCAATGAAACAAAAAATTTAACGAAAAAGCTACACCAAAAAGAGACAAACATATATGAGATTTAGCCTGCGAGAGAATGAGATAGAAAACTAATTATATTAATGTCTTAAATTAGTGCTCTATTCACGCTGTTGTCAGCTGATTGCATGATAGACAAGACGTATTTTCAAAAAAAAACTGAGGTTTTCATTGTAAAAAGCTACCACCATGCCGCAGGTCTTACTAAATTTTTGTTGTACGTTGTAGGTAGGTTGTAGGTTGTTGTAGGTTGTACAAAAAATCTGAAGCTCAGTATTTAATAAATATTCTTTCATTACATTTATCTATAAAATAGCTGATTCTCGCGACTTGTCCGCGTGCTTTAAGTTTTTTAATTCTCGCGGGAACTCCTTCATTTTCCGGGATAAAAGTAGCTTATGTCACTCTCCAGGTCCTCAACTATACCATGCCAAAAATCACGTCGATCCGTTGCTCCGATACGGCGTGATTGAAAGGCAACAAACAAACACACTTTCAAATTTATAATATTAGTATGATATGGGCTTACATTACTTTTTTATTTCCTTTAACATTTACTGTTTTGAGTCGTCGCCTTAGGTAAGTCGGGAAAAAATAAATATCTAATCCGGCCGCCTCCTTGACGAGTTTTAGACAACTTAAATTGCGAATGTATCAAAGCCAAATAATATAAAGTAAGCGAAGAGTATAAGGTAACTTCGCAACAAACTTTGATGTTAAGCTATACACACACAGACGTCCTGAAAAAATAATATAAATTAGTAAAGTTGGTAAGGCCGTCAAAAAAGTATTTCTATTTTATTATATTAGTAAGAGACGGCACCATTTTTGATATTCCAAAATTAATATTTTTACGAAGGTTCGTTGTTTTCACGGTATCATCTTTTGTAACGTTTCAATCCCAAAATTAAATTTGACTGCATATTACTACTGATGTGATGTGAATAGTAGCTACGTAAGCTACTAATTTTTTACTTAATATTGTATTTCGTAAGATTGCTTAACTTACTGATGTTCGCGACTTCGTCCGCGTGTAATAATCTTTTTGAGTCCCATGGGAACTACTGAATTTTCCGGGATAAAAGTATCCTATGTCACTCTCCAGGCCCTCAAATATACCTATGCAAAAAATCACGCCAATCCATCGATTTGTTGTGGCGTGATTGAAGGACAAACCAATTAACCAATAAACAAACACACTTACACAACTATTTATATTTCATTATATTACATTGACGTTCAGCATATAATACTTAATATATAATATAATATTTTTTACCTAGTTATTATTACTAACTTGATTGATTTATTTATTTTATGTTACTTAGATATTCAATTAAGGCTAATTTTGATTTTTTCCTTTTCTTCTTCTTTTCTTGGTTTTTGGCTTTCAGTAGTGCCAAACTAACTCTAAACTTAAATGACAGCTTAATATATAGCTGTCCCTTTCATAATACTTCCTGCGGGTAGGTCTAGCAAAATATTTAGAACTGTCACTTTAGTTTAAAGATTGTTAAATAATGTATGGAGTAGTCATGTTTGAGACTAAAAACTTTATATAAAAGAAAATAAGTTTTTTTTAAAAGCATAAAGTTCAGTGATTTAGGGATACCATTTCGTTTATTTTAATATGCGGACTGGATCTCGTTTACACAATTCAACCGCGTGGGGTCATCAAAAATCTATTAAACTGCAACTTTTACGGTCGTTCGAAGCATGGTTTCATCACAAAAACGGGATGAGTGCACGCCTCGATGCATAAGTTTACTCATTAAAGGCCAATTTCCTAAAACGTCAAGAGAGCAAAATATGAAAAATTTGCCGTTGCAAGTTCGCCCGTTTTAAAGAGCAACTTTATGAAGTGTACTCGAATAACGGCTCGAGAGCAGTTCCGAAGTTATGCTTCTTATTTCAAACGTACTTTTTTTCTACGGTGTGTGTCAACCTAATTTGGCCGGCTGATTCAATTTTCAACGGAAGGCCATATTTCAGTAGTCGCGGACGAGATTTCAATTCATTCATAATATTTGAATAAATAAATATGCATGAAAGCAATTTATAGACCCCGCTAGGGTCGGCGGCTGGGCCGCACAATTTCGTAGGCTCATTAGTAGCCTGCTACGGTGCTACGCTCGCTACGAAACTATATTGTAGCCTTTGCATCTTCCATTGTTTGGTGACAGCTCTGATTGTTCTAAGGGCGAAAACACATTTCACTAAAGATCGTCGTAAAGTAAACACGTTTTGTCCAGTCATAGTAGTCTGTGTAGCTCCATATAAAAGTGTCCCTACTACGAGTATGTTTGCGCCTCGTGGTAGAATTTCGCTAAATTCTTATTTACAAAAAATATGGCTTATTTGGTTACACATAATAGACATTTTTCGCCAATCTCTATAAGCCAGGAATTCATTAAAGAAAAACATTTTTGTCATCATAATGCTGCGTAAACATCACTAACAAGAAGCGACGTCGTGGACAAAAAACAACCAAATATTAGTTGCGGTGCGACCTTATAAAGGGCATTATCTTTCACAATAACCGTCGCGCGTCGCAACCTGACGTAATACCTGATGTTTTCATTATGACGATCCATCCATCATTTCCCTTGCACCATACAATAATATGAGACAAGCGTAAAATGGTCGAAACGCTCCGTCTACAACATCTCGATGCAAATAACGAAATGCGATTCGTAACCTACGAAAAATCGCTCAAAGCTGTCTTAAACATATTATGTGTGATGTTCATTGAAAAATATATCTTATATGGTTCCACTATCTTCAAAGTGTAAAGTAAAGTAAACATGCATCTTCAAGATATTGTCAAAACTAATCACATGTTCTATTATCGCATCAATACCCTTTTTGTATTATCTTCATAGCACTTTGTTGTATTACAGCCACGTACGAGAGCTTTATTTTTCCATACTCCTTACCTATATCGCTAATAAAAGTTTTCTAATAAAGGTCCCGACAGCAAAGTTTTTGTTTTCGCTTATTACCTACAGGTGACAATTGATAGCGATAGGTCTTTTTAACGGGCTTGGAGAAACAAAAGTTTCTGTGTTCCGAAACTCCGGGCACCGCTGGAGCCCACTGGACATTAAGTTCGGTTTAAGTTATTGCATATTACTATACTTTGGCGCACTTTGAAGTTATGATAGGTGTTTTTTCGTATGAAATAACGATTAACTCGCCATAACAAATAATAATATATCTACTTGAAGATGCCGTCCACCGTCCGTCCGTAATTGCGAGTCGAATCGAATCGCAATAATTCGCCACCTATATTATTTACTATTTACTATGAAGCTTGGTCGCGGCGCGGCGTGCTGAGCTGCACCGAGTCCAGTCGATTCGATGGGATTCGGTTGTAGTCGACTTCGGGCTTAATGAGTCTTATTACCTGACAAACAAGGAGGCTCTTCTTCTTCCGCAAAATTTCAGCTTCATAGGTCCAAGGGTTTGGCGTTGATGAGTCAGTCAGCGAGTGAGTGTTTTGTTTCATAACATGTTCGGTAGAGCTAAAATAAAGTCTTACCTCCAATCAAGGACAGAAGTAAAAGCTTTTCCCAATTTTAATTATTGCTAGGTAATCCCACGGTGAATTTTTAATAGTACCTAACCTCATGCCTTTTACCTTTTAACTGCTAAAGTATTCATTGTGTTTTAACAAAAAAAAAAATAGCGACTGCTGTACGTACCTAACAGGTTGGCGGATTAAACTTAATCCAGTATTTCCTGAAAAAATTCACTGACCATCACTTGTTTTCTTCCCCTGCTATTGTATATTTTTTACTTTGCTTACAAATTAAAGTGTAAATGAGGTTTTTCAACCGCTTTTTATAGTCTCTGGTTTTGTGATGACTTGGCCTAACTACACTACATACGGCATTTGTTATATTATATTTTACCACATAAATCTTCGCTACTACGTGGTAGTTGGGAATAAAAGTTTTGTTTATATCGGCTACAAGTTAGCCCTTGACAACCATATCACTTAAGTGATGATGCAATGCAATACAATACAAACACAATGCAATGCTTAGATGGTAGCGGGCTAACCTGTGAGGAGTATGACAGTTACATTAATCACATAACCCTAACTGGTTTCCACACGGTATCGTATCGGTACGTTTAATGGCTTGGCGGCATGTCTTCACCGGTAGGGTGGAAGCTACGGCGGAAGCCTCCCAACAGACCGGGCTTGAAAAAATTCAGGAACTATATTGCCAAACTGACTCTGCCGGGAATCGAACTCGGGACCTCCCCCTCTCAACTCCCATTATTTTTACCTTGAAGAATATATTTTTAATTTAAAGTAAATGTAAAGTAGCTTAAAAAGTTTTAAAAGGCTTAAAGCGTAAATGCCAATTTTGGACTTTCATGTAACCTTCCAACCCCCATTTCACCCCCTCTGGGATGAATTTTCTGAAAACCGTTTCTGAACCATAGAAGGAACCTAAATTCCAAATTCCAGGTTAGTATGTTTTATAGATTCTGAGATATCGTGATTAGTCAGTGAATAAGTGGTATTCCCCTTTTAAATAATAAAAAAATTGGCAGTCACAGGAACTGAAAACAGAAGTGAAAACGAATATATTTAGACGAGCATGTCGCTGTTCGCGAGCATGTCGGTCACGCGAGTCTACATTTTTACCCCCTATCAAAAAGTGCTCAACACGGCTAAAGAAGTCTTTGCTTCAATGGACAGGGCGACATGCACCTGATTTGACGTCACGATTCAAATCAGTGGTATAAACATATTTTGCTTCATAATGTACGTACTTACTTGTATCGAAGTATATCCATGCGAAGTAGGATTTAAGCTAGTAGTCTGTTTGTAGCTATTGTAATATTCTCTCCTAGCTTATGAAAACTACCACTCGTATTAGTTCAACGTGTCCCTTAGTAGAAATACGTGCCTTCGCAGTGAAGGTGGGCTGTTGGTTTAGGTCTTAAGTTTATTAACATTTTACTGCTGTTTAAATAAGCTATAATATGCATGAGCACTTGCCACAGAATATATACAATATATAGGTATAGAATTGTAAAGGAACCCGAGCTTTTCGCTGTGCTCTTTGACTAAGTTATTCAGACATTAGTATTAAATATTAGTTATTAAGTCAGACATTTACCCATTTCCAAAAAACGCAAACACACTCGTTACTCACTTATATACAGCCACACACACTAGAGAGACAGGAAAAATAGGCCTTCCTCTCCACACACGTGACTGTAAACGTAAACATTATATTTTTTGTCTAAAAGTAGCATGTGACATTACGATGTTCTTGCTAACATTTCAAAGTATTGTGTACCAACGGCTGTAGTGTGTTACTTTGGCGTAAATTAAGTTTCATTTTAGTGCTGTCGGTGCTAGAGAGAATTATGTGTAAATCGGAATAAGTAGGTATAGAAGCATTTAATTGTCGCCGCACCAATGGGCAGTTCCATCATTGCCCGTTGCTGAAAAGGTAGTCTTATTTGAATAGCCTTACAATTTAATTTATGATGCTTTGGGTGCTGAAGAGTAGAGATAAGTTAGGTATTTATTTTATGACAAAATTTATCTACATTACTAGTTTAGTATCGTATAGCTTATTTTATGATTATGCTCGCATAGGTACTTAAATATTCTACGTTTTATCTTCGATTTAATCCACTCAGCGCACCTCGTTTTCTTAAGCTCCCTAACTTCAATATTTACCACCACATCCGCTAAGAGATTTTTAATTTTTAATGTGCGCCGACGCCGTTAAACTTCTTACGGGTAAATCTGCCTGCCTGAAATTGTCGCAGCATTGTGTGCGCTGAATTTATAATGTTATATGTGAGTTAATACTTTATAACCACGCGTGGAAAATGGGAACATGGACTCCGTTTTAGGAACGTTGCTAAGTGGTATTGGGAAGTAAATACCTAATATCTGTTTTACTAAGATATCGGCTGAAAAATCTTTTACAAACGATTGTTTGGGATAAGAAGTTCTAATATTCAAATACCAGATTCGCTCGGTTGGAATTTCTAAAATCCTTTTGTAGTCGGGGGTAGTCTTTATAGAAACCATATCTAATGAAAGATCCGACAACCGCCTGATATGTCAGTCAGTCGATTCATTCGACATCGATTCATGTTTCATGTACATAACTGCCATTAGTCTAGGCAACGGGACGGTTTGTTGTATGAAGACCCTCGCATTAAAGCCTCAGTCATTGAAACTTGGCAGGTTTGTAGTATGGCATGAACCAAAAAATATCCAAAAAAATATCCATGCGGAAATTAGGTATTTATACTTAAAACTACTACTTTTATGACTGAATATTTTCTTGAATTCTTTTTAAAATATTAATAGGTAGTATATTTATACTCAAAACAGACTAACCTAAACTGCGTTTAGGTTTGGTAAGAATTAATATCCAATAAAAAAAAATTACTGCGACAAACGGGTATAGCATAAAAAACCTTACTTTCTTTCTGAATTTTTATTGGATATTATATACGTTTAACTCACGATACTTTATCATACTGTAAAGTTTCTTCGCCTCAGGAATTATTGTTGGAGTCCACTATCTTTATTGCCTAGACTACATACCCTACTGGTTAGCTTCCTATCATCTTGGACCGCTGCTATCATCACTTACCACCGGGTGAGCTCACAGTCAAGGGCTAAGATGTGGGAGCATAAAAAAACATTGTTACTTTTATGATTGTAAGGCCAATTTTTAATAATGACTCATTAATAAGCCACTTACCTCTTATTAAAGAGCGTTGTCATTTCGCCCAAAATTACATGTACCTGTAAGAAATAAAAAGTTGGCCAAGTAATTCTTAAGTTCACGGATGATCTATTACGCGAGGTACAAAAATTTCCCAGGTAGGTATGCTCGTATTGTGCAAAAGTTCCGTAATTAGGACGCCGAAATGGGTATCTTCCCCTTACCTGCTCTTTTGTGACAAATTTTCCTTAATAACAGTTTTTTCTTTCACGGGTTTCTCGCGGCATTTATTCTTCATTGTTTTATATTCTTAAATATTGTTTTAATTATTGCAAATAAGGTAAAATCTAATTAAATATGCTCTAATAAATGAACTTTTATAGCGCAAAACTTGTAGCATCACGGTACTCAGCATCACATTAATAAAACGAGATATTATCATACCTAAGAAAAGCAATAAACTAATTTTCTCTCCAAAATTATTCAAGATAAAGTTCTACAACCCGAACATTTCCGATATAGAGACTTACCGGAAACAAATCCAATCAACAACTTGTCAGAAGTTAATAGAAAATGCTCTTCAATTAAAAATCTGTAACGAGTTCGATTACATCCGAAAATACTCAGCAATCCATAATGTTGCACGAATTATCCGTTCCTGTAGCGTTACTTAACTTCTTTAAAGGAATATCCGATCAAACGTCAGCGTAAACTAATTCCACTGAGCAAACTCGAAACTCGCTTTAAAAAAGAAAAAGGTAATACCGATATCTACATCGGAGCCAACTAAATTGGTTACCTATTACACTGTCGATTTAACCTAGCCTAACTGAGCTTAAGTTACTAAGGCTTGAGAGAGGTATCCTTCAGTTTTTCATAAAATATGTTCCGCTTTTCTAATTAATTAATGTATCAATGACCTAACGTAATGTAAATGTCACTTGCATCAAATAAAGTGGTAAACGCTTCACTATAATGAATTTCAAATGAATTGGGCTTTCACATTGATTTGTACACATTCACTGACTTATTTCCGATATATATTTAGTCGTGTTCTTAAACGAATTTGTCATATTGACTCTTCAATGCTAACTGAATATTGGAATAGGTTTACCGATATTATTATTTCCATCAGTTCATATTATATCTTAAAGAAAATCATCAAGTTCTGCACAGCTTAGATTATTGGTTTAGAAAATTCTAAGGATAAGACTTGAGGTTCTACATACCGTAAGTTAACTTTTCAATTAATTTTCAGGGCCCGCTATTATCCTGAACAACGCACGAAGAGAATAAAATAGACTTAAAGTTTAAATAAGTGAATTAAATAACGCTTGGCGTAAAGTGCCGGTTTGGCGTCGCACCTAGTGGCCGACCGTCCCATTACGTGAAATGGTCAAGGTAATCAAAAATCTCTATGAATTATTCACACCTCTTACGCCACGCTAACCCTTCCCTGTTTTGGGCTTTTTGTAAATATATTTTCTAAATCACTCATCCACTCGCTCGCGGTCCGTTTCGCAATGTACTTACAGTATGAATTTTCGATTAGAATTTCAAATTGGAATTTGGTCGCACTTTTCCACTCACTCCTTTAGGCTTCGCATTGGTTTAACATTTCGTTGATTTTGATGGTTTTCGTAATTTGCACTGGATTTTACTAATTATAACAAACGTGGTATAGTTACTTATGTTTCATTCAATAAAAACTAAGGCATTAAAAAATCATGCGAGTATTGGTCATCTGTTTAAAACATGTAATCATCGTAACCTTATGATTGTTTTTGCTAAATTGTAACTAATTGCTGTAGTGTTCATTGTTTTGTATAAGGTTACTTACTTGTTTTATATTGTGTGTGTTTTTATGTAGCTGTGTAGTTTAATGTCACTTAATATAATAACTAAGCACTACTGGTGTTTGTTATTACTTAATTAAATTTCCTACTTACTAAAAAAATGGTATGTTTTTGATTTATTGTTGTTCTTTGTGATGTCATGTTTCCTCTTGCACTTTATCTGTGATATGAATACGGAACTACAATTGGTGTTATCTCGAACATCGAACTGTTCCTTACCATTGAAATACCAGCTGATTACTTTTTTTCCCCACTACAAGTTGGCCCTTGACTGCGATCTCACCTGATGGTAAGTGATGATGCAGTCTAAGATGGTAGCGGGCTAACCTGTTAGGGGTATGGCACTTATATTAAAACCCACCAGGGGGGTTACTGCCACTGTATAAAGCACTATTATTTTGATATTGTTTCGCCAAAACCTACCATGACGTGCCCAAAAGTAAGCTTATTAGAACATTGTTTCCTAAGCAATTTTGTGACGTCATTAAGCAAATCATTCACTCAATTCGTACCATCAAGTGTTTTTTGAGAGCTAGCATTATTGTTTTACGTAGGATTTGCGTCAAATTTAGCAATCATAAGAAAGTTACTTTCTTGCGACGGATCAAAAACGGATTGACTTTATAAACAAATAAATAGAAAATTGTGAGGTTTTCCAAGTGAATATTCTACTGGATTAAACTAAGTTAATGAGATATAACTTTATAAAAGTGAGTTATTTAATTTTCCACATGGTATTAAATTGAAAAATCAGGCACGCCTGGGTGAAGGGGAGTATGCTTGGAGTATTCCTACATGCTCAAATCAGGCCTCCAGATACCTAATTTAATACCAATTTCGAAGAACCGACGGACGTTTGGTTCGCAAGGTGCTTGAATGGCGGCCTCACAATGGAAAGCGCCCCACTAGGTGGACAGACGATCTCAAGTGTGTAGCTGGAAGCCGCTGCAAGCAAGCAGCACAAGACCGTGCCCTGTGGAGATCTATGCAGGAGACAGCAGTTCAGCAGTGGACGTTTCTCGGTTGAGACGACGACGACAAATAAGAAAGGTTTGCGATGACTGCTATCTCACCTGATGATAAGCGATGATGCAGTCTAAGATAGTAGGGGCACAACAGTTATTAGTAACTAGCTCATGTCCGCGACTTCGTCCACGTGATGAAGGTTTTTTGGTTCTCGCAGGAACTCTTTAATTTTCCAGGTTAAAAAGTAGCCTTTGTATTATTCCAGACTATAATCTGTCTCTGTTCCAAATTTCATCAAGATCCGTTCAGCCGTTCTTGCGCGATTGAGTAATATAATTTAGTTGAATAGTATAATGCGCATTTATAATATTAGTATAAAAGTATTGAAGAATTAAAATAATTCAAATGGCCAAGAAATGTATGTAAAAATAGATATATTTATTATATAACAGTTATCTTTAAATTCACAATAATTAATTCAGTCATATTTGGCATAACATAAACTGATATAAACTATAATTTAAAATTTCAGGTGACTAAGGATATTGAGAAAAAACAATGATTCCAGTATTGGATGCAGCACTAGACTGGCCGGAGGCACATTACACGAATTTGCATGTTTGCACGCGAAATATGCCCCTATCGGAATGCCCTTATTCAACAACTCCGGGCAAGATGGCATGCATTTATTGTTCTGAAAATAAACATAATACTCAATTCTATTTCATAACAAACATTTAGGTATTATAGATTGTTTAATTCATATCAAACTTATTTCCTTATAAATAAAAGTAAGAAAATCAAAAAAGCTTATTATTTTTTATCATTATTAATAATGTTGAAGGTTATGTAAATGATAAAACCACTTGGGTTTGACTTGCTCCAGCTATGCTTAGTTGTGCAGTTACTAAATAAAAAAAAAATATTTTTTCAAACGAGCAATCGCCGAGTTTCTTGCTGGCTCTTCTAAGAAGAAATAGCATAATAAGGCAGTGTTAGATTCAATCAACGATTCAAAAGCACTTGTAAAAGTTTATCTCAATAAAAACGTTTGTATTTTCAACATTGTATTATTGTTTATTTTTCTTTGACATCTGCTGCAAAATAACACAAACCACTTGAAATGCACTGCTGCATCACAAAATTTGTTGGATCATCGCGCGTAGCGCCACAACTTTACCAGTATTTTTTGTTTTATCCAAGAAAGCAAGAAACGCACAATAATTATACTTACTCGAGACCCGACATATTATTCATAAAAGTTACAAAATAATCAACTTCCCACTATTATTTATTTACGTGCCTTGCTTGACAATTGACATTTAAAACAACCGTTTCGTTTTACATATCGATTAGGAAACATAGAGCGAACAAACAATTATTATTTGGTTTCAAATTATTACATAATATTAATAAACTTTTTGTTAATTATTGCACTTTATAAAGGTATATAGGTATGTTGATACATTTTTTATTAAATATTATAACTTTGTAAAGTAATAATATTTAATAAAAAATGTATCAACACTGTTATTTTATGCATGAAATGAAACGTGATACAGACGAGATAGTGCAAAAAAATTTATATAGCTACATCTCGCTTACTCTGAAAGTAAGGAATAGACAATGTTAGAGTATCATTCGTTCTGTCCATCATGTAGGCAAGAGTAGAACCATAATACTTTTGTGCGGTCATGGTAGCTTTCTCAGTAAGATTACTTACACATTGAAACAAGATGTTCCTGTATCATAATGGTTTTCTAAATGTTGATAGTAACCGCCCTGGTCGGTTTCAGTCGGTACGTCCTTAACTATAGGATTAGCCACAGCTGAAAGCTCTCACCAGACCAGGGCGGTTACTATCAACATTTAGAAAACTATTATGATACAGGAACATCTTGTTTCAATGTGTAAGTAATCTTACTGAGAAAGCTACCATGACCGCACAAAAGTATAATGGTTCTACTCTTGCCTACATGATGGACAGAACGAATGATACTCTAAAATTGTCTATTCCTTACTTTCAGAGTAAGCGAGATGTGGCTATATAATTTTTTTGAGCACTATCTCGTCTGCATCACGTTTCATTTCATGCATAACAGTGTTGATACATTTTTTATTAAATATTATAACTTTACAACGTTTTAATTAACAAAAAGTTTAATAATATTATGTAATAATTTGAACCAAATAATAATTGTTTGTTTGCTCTATGTTTCCTTATCGCTATGTAAACCGAAACGGTTATTTTAAATGTCAATTGTCAAGCAAGGCACGTAAATAAATAATACTTTTTTTTAACTTTTTTGAATAATATGTCGGGCCTCGAGTAAGTATAATTATTGTGGCGCTACGCGCGATGATCAAACAGGATTTGTGATGAAGCAGTTCACTTAATGCAGTGCATTTCAAGTGGTTTGTGTAGGTTTGCAGCAGATGTCGAAGAAAAATAAACAATAATATAATGTTCAAAATACAAACGATTTTATTGAGATAAACTTTTACAAGTGTTTTTGAATCGTTGATTGAATCTAACACTATCTTATTATGATATTACTTCTAAGAAGAGCCAGCAAGAAGCTCGGCGATTGCTCTGTTGAAAAAATAATAAATTTTAATTTAGTAACTGCAAAACTTAGCATAGCTGGAGCAAGTCAAACCCAAGTGCTTTTATCATTTACATAACCTTCAACAGTATTAATAATGATAAAAAATAATAAGCTTTTTGATTTTCTTACTTTTATTTATATGGAAACAAGTTTCATATGAATTAAACAATCTATAATACCTAAATGTTTGTTATGAAATTGAATTGAGTATAATAAATGCTGCCTACATACAAATCCGTATAATGTGCCTCAGGCCAGTCTAGTGCTGCATCCAATATTGGAATCATTATTTTTTCCTCAATGGATATCCTTAGTCACCTAAATTTTAAATTATATTTTAAATGAGTTTTTGTTATGCCAAATATGACTGAATTAATTATTGTGAATTTAAAGATAACTGTTATATAATAAATATATCCATTTTTAAATACATTACTTTGCCATTTGAATTATTTTAAGTCTTCAATACTTTTAGACCTACTAATATTATAAATGCGAAAGTTTAGATGGATCGATGGCTGGATGTTTGTTACTCAATCGCGCTAGAAAGGCTGAACGGATCTTGATGAAATTTGAAACAGAGATAGATTATAGTCTGGAATAACACAAAGGCTACTTTTTATCCTGGAAAATTAAAGAGTTACTACGAGAACCAAAAACCTTCATCCACGCGGACGAAGTCGCGGGCATGAGCTAGTTACTAATAACTGTTGTACCCCTACTATCTTAGACTGCATCATAGCTTCTCATCAGGTGAGATTGTAGTCATCGCAAACCTTTCGTATTCGTCGTCGTCGTCTCAACCGAGAAACGTCTACTCCTGGACTGCTGTCTCCTGCATGGATCTCCACAGGGCACGGTCTTGTGTCGCTCTCTTCCAGCGGCTCCCAGCTACACACTTGAGATCGTTTGTCCACCTAGTGGGGCGCTTTCCATTGTGAGGCCGCCATTCAAGCACCTTGCGAACCAAACGTCCGTCGGTTCTTCGAAATTAGTATTAAATTAGGTATCTGGAGGCTCCTCATTTCTGATTTGAGTATGTAGGAATATTCCAAACACACTCCCCTTCGCCCAGGGGTGCCTGATTTTTCAATTTAATACCATTTGGAAAATTAAATAACTCACTTTCATAAAGTTAAATTTCATTAACTTAATTTAATCCAGGAGAATATTCACTTGGAAAACCTCACAATTTCCTATTTATTTGTTTATAAAGTCAATCCGTTGTTGATCCGTCGCAAGAAAGTAACTTTTTTATGATTGCTAAATTTGACGTAAATCCTACGTAAAACAATAATGCTAGGTCTCAAAAAACACTTGATGGTACGAATTGAGTGAATGATTTGCTTAATGACGTCACAAAATTGCTTAGGAAACAATGTTTTAATAAGCTTACTTTTGGGCACGTCATGATAGGTTTTGGCGAAAAAATATCAAAATAATAGTGCTTTAAGCAGTGGCAGTAGCCCCCCAGAGCTGAGATAATTCAAAAATTATGAATTCATAAAATTGACCCTGCCTGGAATCGTACCCGGGACCTCCCACGTGAAGACAATAGCGCTCAAAACTGCGCCAGGGAGGTCGTCAACAAGTAATTTAATTTTGCGTAGACTGATTCAACGTGCCTTCCAATTAACAAAATATTGATGGACTTAGGGCGTCATATTCCCACCAATCAATAAACAATATCAAAATTCAATTACAGAAGCTAGCTGTAAGTACGTTAATTGCTATATAATCGAATTACATTAAAATGATACCTAGGTTATGTAGAAGAGAATATATTAGTAGGTATATTCATATGACCACATCATAGGGCGTACATAATTTTGAAAACTGAAAATGACCGCGAAATTATTTTAAAGCTGTACATGATAATTATTTGCATTAATTTCGAGTCTTTGTTAGCGGTGAATTTGAATCAGTGGAAAAGTATGATTTTCAACAACATTAATATATGGGCGTTGAAATACTAATTTATAGTATTCATAAGGATTGTATGAGCATATCTAGTTACGTAACAGTAAACACTAAATATAGGGTTATTATGAAATGATATTATTATACTCGTACCTAATTAGTTTCTGCGTAAATTGTTTGTTTATTCACTTAGTAGGTACAGCTACTTACTTTGATTCATATTTTAAACTAGATTTTAAGCGTGACTGTTTTAAAAAGCATTTAAAATACTTTTAAATAAAAATATTAAAAATATAATCGTCCAAATGATTCCCGCGATTTCGTCTGCAGTTTGTCATAATTAAAGTTGGAACCTACAAGCAATATTTTTTATACGACTGTCTGAAAAAAGGAGTATATTGTTTTCAGGGTTCATGTATGTATGTATGTATGTATGTAGGTATGTATGTATGTATGTATGTATGTATGTATGTGAGTTTGTATATTCCACCATAACTTCTATACGCCTGAACCGATTTTGATAAATGAGGTATCGTTAGAATACCTAGCTTATGCCGGGTGACATAGGCTAATAAATTCTTAAAAAAATTGATGTGGTGACCATGGTCCCGGATTAAAGACCAAAATAAAAAAAAAAAATTCGAAAATAAGTTTAACTACATAATCATCATCTAGAAAATGATGAGTAGATTCCAAAAATATATAACACTATAGTTCAATATTTAGTGATTCATAAAAAAATATCATATAATAAAAAATGTGAATAAGATTCCAAAGGATATATATGCAAATCGCTTCTTATGGAGGTAAACTCCAAAAATAATGAGGCAGGGCAGTCGTATTTTTAATTCGTTAATTCATTTATCATTGTTGTATTCCCGATTTAAAGTTAGTATATTCATTTTGTGCTACATAAAGACCTTGTTATTTAAACGCATAGGTATTTGCACAACCGTGTTTGAAAAAACCAGCATCCGATATCGTTATCTGGAGTTTTCATAGCGGTTTTCAGACTTAGCACTGTTTCATTCAACATTTTGACATCTATGCAAAGGCATCGATCAATATATGAAAACCGGCATGAAATGTGAAAATTCAATTCATGCGAAACATAAATAAAATTGTGAAATAACGTAGAAAACCATATTTTACCTGACCAAACTCGAAAATTGGAAAGCGTTGGGTATAAAAGTTTTTGTGCATGCACCTTCACCATTGCGTTTTGTTCTCTTGAAAAATCCTCCCGGACGAAGTCACGGGTGGATTTAGATTTTCGAAATGTCTCGTTGGAACTCTTTGGCTTTCCGGGATAATAAGTAGGTAGCCTATGTCCTTGTTCGGGATGCAACCTATCTGTTGATTTTTTGTGTCGGATCTCTGTGTAAATTAAAATGAGGAACCTATAGTATATACAAATTACTGCTATTGAATGATTTAGAGTAATTGCTAAGAGATCTGGAGTCGCATGGAAAGCTATTAAAAAATCATCCATGCTATTTATTATTATAAATGTGAAAATGTGTCTGTCTGTTGCATTTTCAGTGCTCACCCGTGTAATCGATTTCGACAGAATTTGGTACAGAGATTGTATCATCTTGGAGAGGCACTAAGACGATTTTTTATCCCGAGAAATCAATGAGTGCGTACTGCGTACTTATTAATTACTAATAATAATTTTATAAATAATTTTATTTAATTAATAATAATAATAATTGAAGACGCCGATGAAGTCGCGCGAAGCCATCAGCTGACTTACTAATATTATAAAATATAAGAATGGATATTCACATGTTAGTTACTCCTTCACAATTACTGAACTGATTTCGCTGAAATTTGGAATGACAATAGCATATAAGCTGAATTAACACATTTTATCCCGGAAAATTAAAGAGTTCCCGCGGTAATCATAAAAACTTAACCCACGCGAACAAAGTCGCAGGCATCATCTAAATAGTCTAATAATAAAATTATTTGCTCGAATAAATCAAACGTTGAGATGATTCACGAACACGGATACGTTATCAGGCATACCTATCGACCCAACAAACAGATTATACTCCTCTCGCCATCCCGTTACCTTTCGACTTCTTCCAGCCCGTATCACTTTCCGCGAGCGCGTTCTTTATCCAATTATCCGAAGATAAATCTCACCTGTGACTGCAGAGGAAATAGCGGATGGAAACGTTGTATTCGGGAATAATACCCGTCTAAGGATTTGCGCGAATTCGTTTGCTTTGTTACTTTTCGATTATATTGCTTCGTCTTCATTTGGATCGTCTGATGGATCGTAATAATGGAATGTAATTATTTTGTTCAACAGAAAAACTCCTTTGAATTTTTAATATATATTACTGAAATTTTCTATTTAAATTATGCACAGCTTGAAGCCGAAATACTACGTTTAATTTTTTATATGTATTATTCACTATTCTTAAAATATTTTGAGGCATTTTAGGAAAAATTTTAAAAAGAAAAAAGAATGTTACAATATGTAGCTAATAATACACAATACCTACATAAGAATTACACTGACTTGTGGGCTGCTGAATGCGAAGATAATTTCTTCGATGCAACTTTGTCAATAAGAAAATCATAGTTTAATTGCCTTGGCTTATGACGGTTTCTAGTATATTGTGTGTTGTCATTTATTTGCTGATAATATTTAATTTTTTGCCTGACAAAGACTACATTATTGTAAATGTATTGCGAAGGCCCTGTAAGTAAGTATACCAATCTCTTTAAATTTTTCGCGGAGAGATTCGCGTGATCCGAGTTTATAAATAGAACGGATGACCCTTTTCTGCAGTATAAAGATTGTTTTGATATCAGCCGCTCTGCCTCATAGCAAGATACCGTATGACATAACACGGTGGAAGTAGAAAAAGTAGACAAGCTAAGTTTTCGCGCTAGTGTCTATATGAGCGCCCCATCGGAACTCATTTTCCAAGGTCATCCCCAGAAAAACTGCGGAGTTCTCCAATTTTATTGTTTCTCCATAAATCATTATTGTTTTATCTATATTCTTTAAGTTATCTAAAACAAACTACCTAGTATTAGTTATTACACTAGTAAGTATAATAATTGTAAGAAAAAAAAATATTTATTCGCTCTAAGAAAGGTATACACCAATAATAATAGAAAAAAGCTAGAAGTTGAAAGTCGCCTCCGGTAAAGACGTCTATTAATAACCTGATAAAAATAAAATTCTGTTTCCGATGAGGTTTCCGATACAATTAATGTCAAACAGAGTGATCGGGGCAAGCTAACTAGTCGCTGGTACAAAATATTGCTGATTCGAATAAAAAACCGATTGCTATCTCACTTTGATGTTGTCGGAGGAAATGGGATCTGCATCCGATCCGCGAGAAAAAGGGAATAATCTTCTCGATTTTAGAGTTCCGTGATACCTAAAACCCTTTCACTTGCACTGTATGATCGCAGAATACTAAGTACGGTGTGGAACTAAGTCACACGATTTTATTTATTTTTAGTGTATATTATTTCATGAAATTAAATATTTAGTCTTCGCCATCAACCGATAAACGTCCACAGCTGGACATCTTTCTTTTTATTTTATAGCGCTTGGCTGCAATCAGAATTGTATGCAATTGGTGATGCAGCCTATTAACTCCTTATTTGGACACCTTTATTAAAAGTTTAATAGTATATTTCATTTCTCATTATCAGCTGTCTATATTATAAATATTATATATAGGTATGTAAGTCGATTACATGATAATAATAGACAGCTAATAATGATAATTTTCTCAAACATGCATGGAAATATTGTCATTATTTTCGAAAAAAGAACACGCGAAGTATCGAATTTTCGGACAAAGAAAATCAAATCCATTGCAGGAGCGTTTTTTGAATTTGGAACATTACAACGCTCCTGCAATGTTGTATGAAACGGCGTGCTGGGGTTATTAAATACTCTTTGATCGGATCTCTTTTGTCATTCTTGGCATACCAGTCTCTTTGCTTAGTACAAATTGGTGGCTGTATAGCCATAAATGCGTTTGCCTGTTGGCACAGATGATAAAAAAAAAATTGGCGGCAAAGCTGAAAATTCGTCTTGATTTGTTATTTACATACTTAGTAAATATAAATTTAATAATAAGTAAAATTAGTTCCAACGGTTCAGAGAGTGAAATGGAGATTGATTGTACTCCAACAGATTTAAGATCAGAAGCCAAATTGGCAATGGAAAACCTGCTTCCAGCGAAGTCCAAAGAAAAATACATGAAAATATATGAAAATTTTATGAGTTGGAAAAACGAAAAACAGTATTTTTGGCGTATTTTAATGAGATTGCTAAAACTAAAAAGCCATCTACATTATGGGCAATTTATTCCATGCTGAAATGTACAGTTCATGTTAAAAACGGCATTAACTTGAAAAGTTATGGGAACTTAACTACTTTTCTTAAAAGACAATCGACCGGATTCAAAAGCAAGAAATCGAAAAGTTTTACTGGCGAAAACATAAAGCAGCTTTTAATTAAAGCCCCAGATGCGACAATATTTAGCGACAAAGGTAAATTAAATTTAATGTATAACATAAAAAGTATGTTTTATTTCCCTGCATTCTTTTGAGAAAAGCACTATATATGCCTCGGCGGAAATGGCAATTGCCTGTCTCGTATTATTAGTGAAGTCCTCGCCTACGGCTCGCCTAAACTCATACTCGACCTGCAATTGCCTATTTCCCAGCCTTTGCAATAATGTACTATTACATTTACGTCGCGCAACCGGCTTAGAAGAACCCTTTTTTTCATACTGAGTAATATTTTAACGCCATTTCTTAAAGGTCGTGATTGGTGCCAGAAAGGATGGCGTGATATCAACTGAAGGGCCTGGTGTCGACTTCTGACCGTTTGAAGTGCCGGTCTAATTTACCGAATCGCGGAAGCATATGAAAAATCGATTCGCCTCACTGAAAACAGTTTGTTAAGGTGTCACTGGACTTTTGTTAAGTCACGATATTTATATAAAATATGTATTGAGGATCACGATTTGGCGCATTTTTTTTAAAAACAGTATTACAGCCCGTCAAACTTATCTGACTCGGTAACAGCACCGCTAGTATAAATGAAAAAAAACAGGCAATTGTGTTCCAATTTTGGCCACCGGGCCAGATAAGTTTGACGGAGTATACGCTATAATCACCAAGACAACTAGATGGATCTTGCAAGACGTTGCATAGTAATGAGACACCATTATCTGTGTATAACTATAAAAATCTATAAAATAAAAGCCTATTTATTTTTATAGCTGTTATTATTTTATTTGACAAGTTATTAGTAGGTAGGTACGAGTCGTCGTGTGTCTAGGAGTCTAGTTGGTAAGAAGAGAACATGCAAAACGTGTTTAGTTATCGTAATATTTTCAGTTGCCCTTTATTTACCTACCTATTTCATACGTTTTTTGACAGAGTCGTTAATTAGACCATTTATTCACGCATAGTACCAATGGCTCTGATTGCACCCATGTCGACGGTGCCCAAACGAAAACAAGTAAATTCAATTGACTTTTAATGATGCAAATTTTTCGAATTCCATTACGAGTCAGTACGTGGCAATGCGTTAATCAAAGGCGTTTAATTTCCATAATCAACAGGTCAGAAAGGGGCTTACAATATGTTTTTATGTGGAGTTATTGAAATGTTAAAAATAACGATCACATTTTTTAAAATAATTTTTCGATAATTAAAAACCACTAAAACTAAAGCGTAAACATTTGTAGTTCATGTGGGCCTACTGGAAGGTAATAATTAATGTGCAGGATAGAGGTAAATAGAAAAACCAGTTGGAGCTACTCCAAGCAAACATCTGTGAAGATGGTTGCTAGGCTAACTTGATAGACACTACAGAAAATCACAGCTCACAGCTGAAAATCAGCGCCTTGCTATGTATCCGTGACCCGTGTTGACCATACAATGCAGATCATAACGCTGAACTGTTCACCCATTCTGGGTGGTATAACTGTGTTGAATAAACTTTTTTGCTTTCTTTCTTTGCTGGCTCGTATACTCTGCCTCGTTGGTCTAGTGGTCAGCACGTACTGCTACTGCGGCCGACGAGGTCCCGGGTTCGAGTCCCGGGCCGGGCCGTAATTAAATAGTGGGTTTTTCTGACTATAAATTTTGAGAACTAGCCCGGAGTTTCGAAGTTGGTGGTGTATCACCCCCGTGCCTCGAAGAGCACGCTGAGCCATCGGCTTTTATCACTAACATGATAATAGTCGTTAAAGTTCGCCAACTCGCGTTGGAGTAGCGTGGTGGGTCTAAGCTCTAATTCCCTCTCTTCTGTCCAATTTTCTTCAAATCCTCAATCCTGACACTAAAAACTTAAAAATAAAAATTATTTCCATAAAACCGACTTCCAAAGCCACTGTAAAGTAAAAAATAATTTTGATTTATACACACTATGTTGAAGTCGAGTGGGTATAACAAAGATAAGCAAAGTTAACGCATCAGGCTCGCCAAATGGCACACCTTACAACAGGTAAGATGACAAATCAATCAAATCAGCAACTTTTTATCAAACTTAAAAACGCACTTCTAGTATGGAAGTTGTATGAAATTCACCATTGTGACGTCATAAAATGTCAACACACTTTTTTTCTTTAATCTATATTTTTATACGACTGCCTGAAAAAAGGAGTATATTGTTTTCAGGGTTCATGTATGTATGCATGTATGTAAGTATGTATGTATGTATGTATGTATGTGAGTTTGTATATTCCATTATAACTTCTATACGCCTGAACCGATTTTGATAAATGAGGTATCGTTAGAATCCCTAGCTTATTCCGGGTGACATAGGCTAGTAAAATTTAAAAAAATATTGATGGGGTGACCAATGGTCCCGCATTAAAGACTAAAGTTGAAAAAAAAGATTAACTATATAATCATCATCTAGAAAATGATGAGTAGATTCCAAAAATATATAACACTATAGTTCAATATCCAGTGATTCACAAACAAATATCATTAAGGTAATAAAAATGTGAATAAAATTCCAAAGGCTATACATATACTCGTTTGCAAATCGCTTCTTAAGGAGGTAAACTCCGAAAATAATATAGCAGGGCAGTCGTATTTTTTAATTCGTTAGATTAATTTCACTTGTTAATTGGTTATGATACCTAAAACTAACCGAGGATGTGAATTTTAAGTCTTTTGAAAGACCCTTTATTTGATAATCGGTTATATATATATTTTTTTGATATAGGCATCATTCCTATTTATAATATCTGGAAGTCAAGAACAATCTTTTCCGTTTACAACATTGTATTAAAATGCAACATTTCGAAATATCGCATCTTGTGATACAGCTATAAATAACGATAAACATACAGCGGCTTTGATTACACACGGCAGCAAATATTATATTTTGCCGTGAGCGCGAGAATTCAGATCTGTGATGGTATTTACGTTACGTCATCGAAAACGTAAATCTATAGTAAACAAGAACAAGTCATGCCTTGAGTATATTTAAAGTTACATATTATATAGAATTTTCAGAGCACAGTGAATCATAGGAAGAACAAGGTCTAAAATTATATAATTTTTCGTTAGGTTTATACCGAAGAACTTCGACTATTATGCGTTATTAATTTATATTATGTAACTAAACTAATAATAACTACTAATAAAACTAATAAAGCCTTTAATTCCAAATGACTTAAATGAATACAAATTACGGTCTTTTTAGAAACAAACATTATTACATCATTATTACAAATTTACAATAACATTAATTTTAAAAGTTAAACAGTTTATGAATAAATTTTTTTTTTTTTTTTAATTATATAGGCCAGCGCTTGGCTGCAATCAGACTTGCTTAAAGTGGTGATGCAGCCTAAGGTGGAGCGCGCTTTCCTAGAAGATGCCTATTCACTCTTGATTTTGTAAGGAATCTCCCTCGGCAATGAAACGGCTGATTCAATTCTTCAACAATGTATTCACTTTATAACAATAAAACCCAAATCACAGCTAGGCTAATTTTTCCCAATTCCACCATTCCCGCCCTTCATGACATATCTCCCTCCTTTTTCAGCTGACGCGTGCCACAGACTGCCGAACCCTCTTGTTTTTTTTTAAACAAAACCAGGACCCGGGTTCTAAATTGTTAATTTTATATTCAATCAATAATCAAACAAATAGCAAATAACTCGAAACCTAACATTCGACCATCCTGACCTCGTGCATGTCCCCATGCACGCAGTCAGTCGGTCTCCACAACCTAACATTCGGCCGGTAAAGCTGCTTGCACGCATCATTTACAAAGATTCTACAATCATTACAATAACAAGTTACAAATTCACATTTAATGGCATAATATTATCTTCTCTGTACATTATTATTTCAATACTCAGTTTACTTATTATATGTAGGAAATACTTTTGTAGTACCTATTTTTAGAAATCTAAACATAATATGTAATAGCTCACACAGCATTACACAAAACCTTTTACTGATATACGTTTTGTTATAACTACTTCCTTCATAACTATACATAACTTCACTCAATTTCAACTACATATATATATATATAACTATACATAACTTCATATAAATACAACCAAATTTTTGGGAAATAACTATAGATAGAATGTGCAACTGGAAAGAACACGTATTACAGTTATGTACAAGAATTAATAAAATATTTGTGCTATCTAGATTAAGAAAAACTGTTTCTCTAGAGGCACCATTAACTGCCTATTATAGATACGTTTCCTCACTATTGAGGTATGGTATAAACATATAGGCAACTCAAGCGAAATGGTTGCAGCATTTAGAACCCAAATAAAATGTATAAGAATTTTATGCAATGCTTACTATCTTCAAACTTGCAAACCGTAACTCAAATCTAAAAAGATCTTACAACTTTCGTTCTTATACGTTTATGAATCTGCATTATTTGTTGTTTTTTTTTTTTTTTTTCAAAGAACATATTCACAACTATACACAAGCAAACGATACAAAATAACATTTCGTTCCCTCATCAAAGACTCTTTAGTATTTGTAGTTTATTATTTTAGTAATATTAATTCTTCAATTTATAAATAAGAATAATTATGTTAATTTAATATTTGGACGTCGGTAACGATTAAATCTTGTCTGTACCATATATTACCAAATAAATATTTACTTTGTAACACAAACTACACATTAATCGTGGTCGCAACCGTCAGCCGTATCGCGTCAGAATCATATTATGTGCATTTGTAACAACTAATTCCCTTTAACACAAACGACACTTTAATCCTGGTCGCAACAGTCAGCCGTATTGCGTCAGAATCATATGTGCATTTGTAATAACTAATTCCCTTTAACACAAACGACACTTTAATCCTGGTCGCAACAGTCAGCCGTATTGCGTCAGAATCATAAGTGCATTTGTAATAACTAATTCCCTTTAACACAAACGACACACTAATCCTGGTCGCAACAGTCAGCCGTATCGCGTCAGAATCATAGGTGCATTTGTAATAACTAATTCCCTTTAACACAAACGACACATTAATCCTGGTCGCAACAGTCAGCCGTATTGCGTCAGAATCATATGTGCATTTGTAACAACTAATTCCCTTTAACACAAACGACACTTTAATCCTGGTCGCAACAGTCAGCCGTATTGCGTCAGAATCATAAGTGCATTTGTAATAACTAATTCCCTTTAACACAAACGACACACTAATCCTGGTCGCAACAGTCAGCCGTATCGCGTCAGAATCATAGGTGCATTTGTTATAACTAATTCCCTTTAACACAAACGACACATTAATCCTGGTCGCAACAGTCAGCCGTATTGCGTCAGAATCATATGTGCATTTGTAATAACCAATTCCCTTTAACACAAACGACACATTAATCCTGGTTGCAACAGTCAGCCGTATTGCGCCAGAATCTTATGTGCATTTGTAATAACTACTACCTTCTCTCGTTTATTTGCAAGAAACATTGTACTCCGTACCATTAATATGACAAACTAATTAGAACAACCACGTTATGTCATTGCCGACGTGCAAATTTTAAAAGTGACTACCTAGTCACATCAGACATATTTTCGAATAAATACGCTTATCTCGTTTAATATACGGGGTACAGGCATGGCAACGAGAAAAATTTAAAGATTATGAATAGAGCTCCGCCTATACATAATACTACATAAACGCCTTATGTCTTCTCGCGATAATATGCAACTTCTTGTTTCATCCATCTTTCAATATGCGTCCACTGCGAGAGCTGTCATACCTCTTCATCCGCTTTCCACCGCCTTCTCCAGGTCAACGGTCCAGCGAGCTTGAGGTCGTCTTACACTGCGCTCATCACGCGCGGTCTCCACTCTCCACTGCAGAATACGTCTGCCCCATTGTAACTGTGACAGATATGCAATTTATTAAAATATTTTCAAATAATATGTGTATACGATGCAACCCTAATCAGTACTAGGGTATATAATACTCCAATCGATGAATATGTACACTATAATTGCCCATGGATTAATAATTGTCATGTTCGTCTAGCCCAGCAGTGCGATTGCGTAACTTTTGCATCAATCATTGTTACTGTAAGTTTATCTTTATTTCTAATGAAATGACAGTTTTTTCCCATTTGTGCCACCAAGCAAGTGTGTATCAATGACATTTATTATATATATGACCATGGTGCGAGGAGCAAAATAAAAACTCCCTTCGACAATACCTAATGATAGAAAAGGAAAGCAAATCTGATATAACTTTATCAACCTGTCAAAACAATGCATTACAATTGATCACGCCAAAATTAGCACGTCAGATTTTTAAACAATTTGTGCACAATCGTTTACATTTTAAAAATAAAACCGACTGGTTTAAAATTGGTTGGTTAATCAGTGAGAGGATGTGGTGCTGATAATATGAATAAACCTAGAATTAATAAAGATTTCAGAGGTAAATTTCTCATAAATACATCACAGCTATCACCTGTTTATTTTTGGTGAAGTCTTTGATATATTCGGATAAACTTAAGGAATAGGTGATTTCAGTCATATTGTAGTATTTCATAATTTACATGGGTAAACGTCATGGTTTTGAATTTCCAAACTTTGGTGGAAAAATCTCACCTAATCTTATCTCATCATTATCATTCACATAATATAAGCTTGACTCAAATAACAAATTTATAAATTTATCGACAAAGTTATTGATATATTTTGGATGTATATAAGATATAATAATGAAAATAAATAGTAGATTTGCGTTATACATCTCTTGTGAAAAATGAAGAAATAAAGTGAAGTTAATTAATAGTGAATTATTTGAAGTGAAATTTATAGTGAATTAATAGTGATTTTAGTGAGTTATTATTGTAAAATTAAGTGTTGTGAAGAATAATTAGTATTGTGTTTATAAGTCATTAATAATTAATTGCGATTAATTTTGAAATTACTTAGTTTTGATACCACCCCAACAGTGCAGGAAAAACGCTTGTAACGATACCTTCAGATAACGTTCCATAATTGCTTTTCGGAATTTATTTTTTCTGAAGGTGCTCATTGCTCAATCTTTAACAACATCTAATACTTGACAAATGGTCAAAACTGATGATTTGTCTAACAGATTCCCCAAGATCCAAATAATCAGAAAATCCGATTTACTGTAAGAGAACCTCTACCATTCAAGCAAGCATGCATTTATCCATAATTCCAATTTTAAGAAATGTCACTTTGTTCAGAAGAATCCGCCTTATGGCGTTTTACGGTTCCCTTGTCGACTGGTGTGGGTGGATGTGATACCTACCCTGAACTTGAATGTATCTCCCCAATCACTTTTCTGATGGTAAAATCTTTGACTTTGATTTATTTCTTTAAAATTTGTCAAGTCATTGTGAAGTGAAGGAGTAATACACATCCAAATATGTTTGTATATATTTACAAACAAACATATATCCAAACTTTGACATTTATAGTATTACTTAGTATAATTTATTTTGGAACATGAATAGGGACAATCCAGGGATGTTAATATTTTGTCAAGGTTGGCTTGAATAGTTATAGATCATTTAACGTTGAAGTGAAATAGTTTCGTGTAGGAAACTCGCCCTCCAAATAATTAAACCTCTTTTCTTTAATATAGGATAAGATTATCAAAGAAATATTATAATTTTGGTAACACTCTTATTAGAGATTAATAAAGAAATTCGGAATATATTCCATCACTCTCGTTAGTTCTTGCATGTATAATAATAATCATTAGAAAGTGCACACATTGTCAAGACAAATTTCGTCACGCGTTTTCAAGCTGCCAGTGGGTCTTTTATGATAGCGAATAAAATATAATGACTCCATGATGTGCATTAAACAAGGACTACATTCTTGAACAATATTAAGTTCAATCAAACTTAACCTTGATATTATGATAACTTTAGCCAAAAATACTGAGCAAGTATTGGATACTCATTCATTTTAGACCTCATTGATTCCCCATAGAAATTATAGGCCCAAAACCCATGACAGCTACAGCACAGAGAGGCACGGTAGGATCACCTGTGGTTGAGAAAAGTAGAAATCTGCTAAGGTGCAATGTCGACATTTATAGAGTGACAGTTTTGTATCGAAAATTCTGCCAGTTACCCTCCGTATTGTCCCGAAAATTCTGCCAGTTAACCTCCGTATTGTCCCAGCCCCGTAACCCAGCAGCGCCGGTCCTTCCAGACTCTCCACCGAACGATTGGCAGGAACTCATTTTGAATATTGAGACCCTCATAAAGTATACTTAGCTAAACTCTCCTCTCTCGTCCCCGGCTGCACCACTCCCTTTTCCTTTGACGCAGTCCCGGCATCACATCGCTATGGCTACGCCGAAATGATGACTGCATCCGCGACAGCTGGTCTCGACCAGCGCAACCTCAGCTGCATATGTAACCGCGCATAGCTGACTCTCGATCAGGACCAGCACCCAGTCAGCCGGACGCGGCCAACCGCTGCCGCGGTGCCTGGCTCTCGCATGGCATGCTCCAAAGCTCGTGGGAACAGAAGAAAATACGTATGTTAATTATAGGCATAATTAACATTTGAAAAGAATACAAAGAAAACATAAACTCAACAATATTTCAATAAATTTCTTTTAAACCAAAAATAATGAAATTCATCCCTCTATGACAAACTCAATGAATTATAAGCATAATCTCATAGTCTTAACATATTTTTTTTCCAAATCCAGGCCTCAATCAAATCTAATCCCATGGCAAAATATGTATGTGCCATTACCTGTGATTAAACTATATTTTGTTGAGTGGCGAAACATGAGCTAAACCATAAATGTAGGATTGGCAAAATGCGGAACTATGACAGCTGGAGAATAACTGTAGGAAAGTCATTTGACTGCAGTGGGTATCATTTCTAGTTCCTAATATGAAATACTGCATACTCTAAGCTCTTTGTGTTGCCTATCACTAATGTAACTAATTATTATTACATAAATTAAGTGATATTCTTAGAAAATAACTCCAGCCACTATTAACCCTTAAGGGATTCTTTGAGGTTGACAAATTCTCATCCGATTAAACCATCAGTGCAAAATAGTTATCTTGACATATATGACATACCTACCTGATACCTACTTGACATAATTTTATTTGGTGCATTGTTGATATTTGAATGCTGTATCATATGTATGCTTGTATTTTAATGACTTGAATGTGATATAATTGTTTTATGTTTTAATTTAATCTACATGTAATAATTAAGAATTAAGGTAATTTAATATAATTGTATTTAATTTTTTTTTGTGATTTGTTTAATTGCTGTTCTTGCTTTGACCTTCTTCTTCTTCTCTCTGGGCTTTTCCGCACTTATGCATATTGCTTTGCCCTAACAGGGCTTGAAATCCAAAATAAATGAATATGAATGATTACAAACTTAGTCACTTTGCACCTCTATAATTTGACACAACAAAGACTCAAATATCTTTGTGTGTATCGCAATCTAAATAAATTTTTGTTGCACATTTCCTAAAATTCTATTAATTAAAAGTCACGAATCCCATAATAAAGTACATGTCACTTATCATTCATTTATCTCCTATTTTTATTTTAATAAAGATATAAAAGCGCATTGGAATCAAATTGTATCTTGGTAGATTCGATTTATTTGAATCCATATAAACTAGGAATGACTACCCACCATCACCAAAAGAATTTATGCTCTATCCAATTATTTATTTTGCTCATAGTTTACTTTTGGCAACTCGAGTTGATGATATCCACATATTACCGAATCTACTGATTTTAACAATTGACTTTATATATGAAGAAGTATTAATTGATTTGACATGTTTTATTTTTGCTCAACATTTTGTAAGGGTATAATTTTGAATGGGTACTTTAGCAAGCATAATTATTATAAAGTTAGTTTTAAAATAATATTATGTCCTCGGTCTAAGCAGGCTTTACTAGATCATTGTTAAAAACGTCCTCATAAAATAGGTAGTACATTTTCCTTTTGTTGAACATAATATGGACACCACTTAACATCATCATTACTATTCAAGTAGGTATATCTAAGTACGAAAGTTTCGCCAACCTTATTTCTTTCATACCCTGTGCTGCATTCACCATTTGCATCATCGAATCTTACGATTGAATGACAACAGTAACATGAAGCTAGCAATATCATAGTAGTTTACAGATATATTTTTAATAAATCCACTCAAAACTTGTTTCAACACTCACAAATAACTCAAGAAAATCATGCGAGGAAAATAAACATATAGCTGATCATGATAGATGAAAAATAGCAATTTAGGATGGTGTATAAATAATACATAATATAAAAATTAAGGCGTGTACTTGCCACTTCTGAAGTGTAAGGAATCTCCCTCGGCAATGAAACGGCTGATTCAATTCTTCAACAATGTATTCACTTTATAACAATAAAACCCAAATCACAGCTAGGCTAATTTTTCCCAATTCCACCATTCCCGCCCTTCATGACATATCTCCCTCCTTTTTCAGCTGACGCGTGCCACAGACTGCCGAACCCTCTTGTTTTTTTTTAAACAAAACCAGGACCCGGGTTCTAAATTGTTAATTTTATATTCAATCAATAATCAAACAAATAGCAAATAACTCGAAACCTAACAATTTGAAGGTACCTATATTAAAAGAGGTGGGGAAAACGGAAGCCGGAAGGGCATTCCATATCCTAGCGGTTCTAATTAGAAACGAGGAAGCAAATCGCAAATAATGAAAATGTCAGTTTTTATGAATTAATAATTATAAGTATTTTTATTTGTGGCATGTCATAAATGTTATTGTATGTCAAAATGATTTATGTCAGTATGTTTTTAATGTTTGTTACATTTCGTCATTGGAATGCCCAGTTTTAGGCATAGGCCTCCTCCATCCTTTTCCATACATTTCTGTCCTTCGCCAGCCTGGTCCAGGTATTTCCTGCTGCCTCAGTGATTATCGTCACGCCAGCGATCCGCGGCCGGCCTCGGGGCCGGCGCGTGTCTCGTGGGTACCAATGAAGATTTTTTTTCAGTCCAACGCCCATCAGTCGCTTTTGCTATGCCATCGCCATTTATGGAGGCATGCTAGTTTTGCCGCGTCAATAATTTTAGTCTTCTTTCGTATTAATTCTTGACTGTCTTTAATTTTTAGGCCTAGCATACTCCTTTCCATGGCTCTCTGAGCAACCTGTATTTTAGATATTATTTCCTTAGTTAGTGGCCACACCTGACATCCGTATAGCAGTGTTGGCGTAACAACTGAGTTTAGAGCAACCTTCTTCATTTTAATATCTATGTGCGATTTAAATATTATGTATTTTTAGACCCAATATGCTGCCCACGCTTTCTTAATTCTTTTTTCCACTTCCTCTGCATAGTGTCCTTTAAACGATATAAACTAAGGGACTAATTAATTATTGATAGATGTCCCTTTTATAATGTAAGGATATTTTCCTGTCAATTTAGTTAAGAGACTAACTGATGCCCGTGACTTCGTCCGCGTGGTTTAATGTTTTTATTATTCCCGCTGAAATTCCTTGATTTTCTGCGATAAAAAGCGCTTATTTCATCCAGATCGGTTCAGACGCTCTATAGCGTGATTGAGTAATAACATTAGTCCATCTAAATTTTCACATTGTACACTTTCTCAACAGATTTAGTTCCAAGATATGACATTAATTTATATATTTTCGGAATTAATATGTACCTATAGTTTTATAAACAGACCACCGATTTTCATACCAAGCGGGCTTGATCCGACCTTCGCAAACATTTAAGGACGACCCAACAGCACTTATTAATGATTAATTATTCATCATGTAATCAGGACTGGGCGGTGGATTAACGTGCTCTATTAGGTACGGAGATAAATTAATGTCCTAACTTTGTAATACCACAGTCAATCAATTACCGTCTTGGTTCAATCATGCTTAAAAAAAGGTTGGTCCTTTTATGAAGAAAGTTTTAAAATCCACAAATTTCACATACACTCAAAAGTCTATTGTTTTAAAAAGAAACTAAAAGAAGGTGATACATCTATTTTATTTGTAAATGTTGCGGAGAAGTCATAATTTGTTTGTTCCTTAAATATTCCAAAAATAAAAGAAATATAAGATAAACAAGTCGTAATTAAAAATAATTAAAAAACACGAATGCCCTGCCAAAAAACGAACTAAAAAGTTAAAAATCTAAATTAATCCATTTAAATTAGAATATTATTCACATTTTTATGAAATGATATTTTGTTGTGAAACTCTGGATATTGAACTATAGTGTTATATATTTTTGGAATCTACTCATCATTTTCTAGATGATGATTATATAGCTAATATTATTTTCGAACATTTTTTTTCAACTTTAGTCTTTAATGCGGAACCACCCCATAATTTTTTTTTAAATTTTACTGGCCTATGTCACCCGGAATAAGCTAGGGATTCTAACGATACCTCATTTATCAAAATCGGTTCAGGCGTATAGAAGTTATTGGGGAATATACAAACTCACATACATAAATACATACATGAACCCTGAAAACAATATACTCCTTTTTTCAGGCAGTCGTATAATAAAAGAGTGACAGATGGAGTGGCATTGGTACATTTCAAGTTGAATCTTTATTGCAGTATCGATATTCCGTCCCTCGGCGTGAAGTTATTATGCAACTCGGGACGCGTGCGCGGCGCCGGTTTCGGGTGACTAAGTGATATATGGGCACTGAGGAACCCTAATCCTTCAGAGCGGAACAGACTTTCACGCGCGGCGAGCCTTCAAGACTGCTGACTTGTCAAGCTAATGAGCTATAGCCCTCCTCTGAGGAATCCTATGGAATGTTAGTAATGACCTAGAGTTATTTATAGTACACAAAAATACTGCTATCGCAAAATTACACGCGTCAAGCTCGAAACTAGTGCTGGGAGCGAGCTGGATATGGAGCGAAGATCCGGGGTGGCGTACAGCCGTCGTTTCTTCAGACCCCTATTCCTCGGAGCTCGTGCGCGGACTGTAAATGCGTATTTTAGAATTGCCACGGCTTTTGTTACCTTTACCCACAGTCCTAATCATTTTGGAGGAGAGCCGATAATCGACGAGCTGCGTACTTTAGACAAAAAATAGTATTTTTGGTGAAATAGTACTTGATCCTCCTGAACTTCCCTCAACTTTATTAATCCAGTGGAAGTAGAATCATACTTCATATTGAATGCGACGAAAAAAGTCTTTAATTGGCTGGCGATTTGCTCATGCGCTAGGTATGTCCCCTAGTGAATAGGTAGGTACAGACTTACAGACAACATCAACATACCTATAGATTTTAAAGAAGATATAAGATTTATTTCAGCGATAAGTAATTTAGATTTAACCTAAGCATAGGTAATAAGTAATTATTAGAAGATATTTACACAAGCTGTGTTCGTCAGAAATTTGGAGATGTACATCGCAAATCGCAATCAAAGGGCCGTATAAAAGGCTTAACTAAATTAATTTAGCTGATGATCTCTATGCAAAATTGAATTACGGCTTTGGAGGATTCCAAATTAGTTTGACCTGGACAATAGTTGTCATAGTGAGACGATTGTTCAAATATTTGTAGATTTAGTCAAGATGTCGTCGTAAACCGAAGATACTGTCCCGGTATTGTCTCGAAGAGATTAGTTTCCTCACAATGCTGCCCTGTCATCGTTATACGGATTAATTTTGGGTGATAGGGTCGTGGGCATTAGGATGTTATTGTTTATATTTTATTATTTCTATTTCAATCAAATACTTACTGATCTTAATAAAATGTGAAACCTGCATCATAGGAAACTAACTTTTATTCGTGTTTACGTCAACTCATGGTCGATTTTTGAGCTGTTTATTTTGTCGTGAAACTATAATGGCTTAACATTTATACATAAATATTTCAGCATTTCCTTCCGAGCACTCAGCTTTTCAAATTAACTTAGAATGTGGATCTGACAAACCTCCTTCCCTTTCTCTATAATGACTAGTTTACCATAGGTACACGTCCAGTCGTGTGTAGTCTGTCTTCGTAAAGCTAACGCTTTTAAGAAGCGTGAAGTCACGGTTTTAAAACAAACAAATATGAAATAGTCAGAATAGACACTATCATAACAGCGTCAATCCAAAATTCAGCAAACATTCAACCCGCCTGCAGCACCGGCCCGCATCACCGCAAGTTTCACGTTGATTAAAGATAGCTATATCAGTTTCGACCTTTCATTAGAACTGGCACAAAGGCAAGCGCAATTACATCGGTGACATCTGGTGGCCTTATCGTGAAAGGGCTGCATCTTAGGCCATACAATTTAGACTATCTCCAACTATGTCGGTTTGTTATCTAGTTGAACTGGCTTGTTACACCTTTGAGGGGAGTGTTTTGATGTTTGTTTACAGCTGTTCTTCCCAGCTTACAGTTCCGTAGTAAAACAAGCTGTGCGTATAGTTTTATCCAGATGTTTTTTTGTATGTCTGTATGTCACAGCTATTTTAAAAATAAACTATATGAGATGTAGTTAAAAACAGTTATAGAAATACTTTTTTTAATGGTGATAATGATACCACATATATACACCAAGACATATTTAAATATACCTGCAAATTCTGGAAAAAGCTTCCATCTGCTGTGTTTCCCCAAACTTATAATATGGGACGTAGTAATAGTTAATATTCTGTGTTATGGAGCTATTCAAGGGTTTCTCTGGTTCTGCAAATGACCATGGACGGCGTGACATACATGCACGTTTGCTTGCTATTCATACAAAAGTAGCTTCTTACGATTTACTGAAAGTACTTTCTGATCAAGTCAAATAATCATTAAATGATTCTGTTAGAATTATGAGGCTTCAAAATACTTTCAAATAAGAAAAGTTACACCATCTGTAAGTATTTACTTTAAGAGTGACATACATAAATGTATAAGCTGTCTCTCAAAGTAATTTTACTCCTTAGATGAATCTGATTTAAATTATTTCTATAATAACCCGAGGATAAGCTTTAAAGTCTGAACAACCCGATGAATTATTTAAAGAGGAATTCGTTCGAACCAATTCTACAACCTTTCTCTTTATCCTGCTTTGTTATGGAAATATAAAGACGAAATATATTTGATTAACCGTATACCTTTTTCACTTACAACTACAATAATATCAAGTCAATAGGCACAATAAAACTTAAAGCTTATCTAACTCAATTAGTGTACAATTACAAGTTATGTCCATGTTTAAAAATGCTAAGAATACTGTTTGTATTGCCAGGCTGATTTGGCGTAAGAATTTAACCGCCACTGTCTTCAGGATAGACGGAAAAATGTCATATTTAGATAGGAAATGGGGCTGATTCTGTTGTACACAATCTCTAAACTAAACTAAAATAACAGCATTAAAAATTTTGCTAACTTTTTCATAATATCCCCTGCGGAAATGGACGGAACTAGATTTAAAGCTGTCATTTTAGTTAAGTTTAGAGATTGCATTATACAGAATTGGCCTCAATTTCTAAAGAAGAATTCCTACAATTTCTAACGACTAACAATATTATATTATAGTCTTGCCTGTCACCTGTTTCATATTAACAGCTTTGATTTTAATATTTAAAGTACAGTCAAATCAGGTTTGCAAGCTGACAAAGGACAAATCGTAAAATGTTATATTTGCACCCGAAACACTGTCGCTGTAATACAGTTGACACGAACAATGAAGGAGACATATTTGCTTTTATTGCGTCTTTCGGTTTGTTATGATACGGAACCGTGTGACACCTCAGATTTTAGAAAATCATATCTTGTGTTATTACTGATTACACCGCTTTCTACGATTGGCAACTTGATATCACTGACTTTAGGCACTGCACAAACGGAGATACTTTTGTGTTGTGTGTCTGCACATTCCACCATTTATTTCTTGATTTTCATACAATCAATATGAAATCGACCAACAACAGCGCAAACGTAGACCCTGTTTGTGTCCAGTTTTTTCCATTTGACACTCCTATCTAAAGTGTGACAACCACGGTTCTGTGTGACGGTATCCCATGTCGGTAACAAAGTGTTTACTTTGCGCTGCGCTTTAAACTCGCTAAACATCTTTTGAGCGACTCAGTCCAAAAAAAACTTAAATACAAAGTTCTGAAATCCTTAGGAAATAGTAAGTAACAAAGTATTATCCTTTTGATATATTAATCAAGATTATTTTTTCTGTTTACAGGTAAGCAGCGAGGTATTGGGTTATATGAGGTAATATTGTATACGCACTAACTTTACAAATTAATCATATAGGTATAGACGTGTCAAGTCGTATTAAACTTATAGAAGATCAATTAATTAGACTAGTAATCAATTAGATTAATAAACTTGTATCGGTCTCTATTTTCTCCTGTATACATATATGGTCGAGGTATCTACATACATGAATCCATGGTCGAGATCACAAATGTATTGACTACAGGCATACAATTAGCACTCAGCAAATTACTATCTATACAGAAACAGCAAACTATCAAAACAATGCTGAATTAACAATAAAACAAAACTGATGCTGTTTAATGCATAATTATTAAATCGAAACTATGGCATTAAATTCCCGTTATTCAGAATTCAGCTCAATAAATAATTAACTGATTTTAGTTTCCGCTTAATCGGCTTTTTAGAAAACTCATTTGACTGGCAAATTGTTTTGCTTGTATTACGAATGTGTTGCTTACGTTACTGGCGTTTGCGTTTTTACGTAATAGTTTTAGAAACGTACTAAGTATGTTGATTTTTTTAAAAATAATATAGGTAAAACAAAACTCAAACTCTATAAATAATTTATTTCATGTAAGACATAAATTTGTTTTGCCGGTACAGGCAAAACAAATCAATTGTAGATATACAAAATTTGCAACAAAAACGGTAAATCCGTAATCCCCCTGCAAATAAAACAATACTAAAAATAAAAAGCTTCATTAAATTTGAATAAATACTAGATGATGCCCGCGACTTAAGTTTTTTAATTCCCACGAGAACTCCTTTATTTTCCGTATAAAAACTAGCCTATGTCACTCCCCAGGTCCTTTACTATACCCATGCAAAAAATCACGTCGATCCGTTGCTCTGTTGCGGCGTGATTGAAGGACAACCAACAAACAAACACACTTTCGCATTTATAATGTTAGTATGCTTATTTTCTGAGAAATACACTTGGACCACACAATTGATATGATTCACTCTTACCCGTGGATAATTGGCTAAAATATATGGTAAAATATTCGTAAGCACCAATTCACCATATTTACATGCAGCAGCTCCGGTCACGGTTGTTAGATAATGCTGGATAATTAATCTCTTCGCTGCATTTAATATTGAATTATTGTTAGTATAACTAGCCGATGCCCGCGACTAGTTCCGCGTGGTTTAAGTTTTTTTGTTGATTCCCGCGGGAACTTCTTAATTTTCCGGGATAAAAAGTAGCCTATGTCACTCTCCAGGTACTCAACTATACCCATGCCAAAAATCACGTCGATCCGTTACTCCTTAGAGGCGTTTTTTCGCGTTTATAATATTAGTATGATTATGATACTTAATTATGCCTTATTGGAGAATGATATTATTTATTTACAAATATATACGCTGACTACAAAAGTATTTGAAAATTTTGTATGCTAGTTCCAACGAACACGAAAGCATTATACCTACTTTATTACCAGCAGCACAACATAAAATAAGTAGGTATCAGAAGATGTTCAGATTAGGAACAGATTTTTGGTTTTCTTTATAAGTTCTATTTGCTTACTTTTTATCGTCACTCTTTGTTTACAAAAAAAGCAGTATAAAATGAGACGATTAATAAAGTAAGTAGGTACCTTATGCATCGCGTATTCATGCATAATATGAACGACATCATACGACGTCACCCGCCACGCGCCCGACCCGCGCCCGCGTTCTGTGATGTCATCCATATAAATACAAGGAATTCAACCCGCCGCGCACCCGACCCGGACCGCGCCCGACCCGCGCCCGCGTTCTGTGATGTCATCCATATAAATACAAGGAATTCAACCCGCCGCGCACCCGACCCGGCCCGCGCCCGACCCGCGCCCGCGTTCTGTGATGTCATCCATATAAATACAAGGAATTCAACCCGCCGCGCACCCGACCCGGCCCGCGCCCGACCCGCGCCCGCGTTCTGTGATGTCATCCATATAAATACAAGGAATTCAACCCGCCGCGCACCCGACCCGGCCCGCGCCCGACCCGCGCCCGCGTTCTGTGATGTCATCCATATAAATACAAGGAATTCAACCCGCCGCGCACCCGACCCTGACCGCGCCCGACCCGCGCCCGCGTTCTGTGATGTCATCCATATAAATACAAGGAATTCAACCCGCCGCGCACCCGACCCGGACCGCGCCCGACCCGCGCCCGCGTTCTGTGATGTCATCCATATAAATACAAGAAATTCAACCCGCCGCGCACCCGACCCGGGCCGCGCCCGACCCGCGCCCGCGTTCTGTGATGTCATCCATATAAATACAAGGAATTCAACCCGCCGCGCACCCGACCCGGCCCGCGCCCGACCCGCGCCCGCGTTCTGTGATGTCATCCATATAAATACAAGGAATTCAACCCGCCGCGCACCCGACCCGGCCCGCGCCCGACCCGCGCCCGCGTTCTGTGATGTCATCCATATAAATACAAGGAATTCAACCCGCCGCGCACCCGACCCGGCCCGCGCCCGACCCGCGCCCGCGTTCTGTGATGTCATCCATATAAATACAAGGAATTCAACCCGCCGCGCACCCGACCCGGACCGCGCCCGACCCGCGCCCGCGTTCTGTGATGTCATCCATATAAATACAAGGAATTCAACCCGCCGCGCACCCGACCCGGCCCGCGCCCGACCCGCGCCCGCGTTCTGTGATGTCATCCATATAAATACAAGGAATTCAACCCGCCGCGCACCCGACCCGGACCGCGCCCGACCCGCGCCCGCGTTCTGTGATGTCATCCATGTAAATACAAGGAATTCAACCCGCCGCGCACCCGACCCGGACCGCGCCCGACCCGCGCCCGCGTTCTGTGATGTCATCCATATAAATACAAGGAATTCAACCCGCCGCGCACCCGAATCTAAATCTAAATCTAAATCTAAATCGCGGGCATGATCTAGTCAAAAATAACTACTTCAAAAAGTTACATAATCACGTCGGTTGAAAACATCATTACAAAAATCTTGAAGATGAAGCGAAAACGTCATTAGTTTATAGCCATAAGGCATCCACTATATGAAATATTTTCATGCGATGGAGCCCTAAGATAATTATCACACGACAAGAAGCTACGTACTAACGAGATACATTAGTTAATGAGACAGAATGTTTACTAGTACGGGTGAATCTCGGCAAATTGAGATGAAAAACATTATTTCGAAGTGTGTTACGAAAACCACTAATGGGGAAGCGAACACTACACGTAATTAAAATTATTTTGGCCCTTCGAAATTGGATATCGATTTCAAAATTTATAATATTGAATTAAGTACTTACTTGTTTTATTCAAATCGTTTATTCTAACCTAGCTTTTGCCCGCGACTTCGTCCATGTGGACTATGCATACAAACACCTAATTTACCTCCTTAGGGGTTGAATTTCCAAAAATCGTTTTTTAGCGGATGTCATATACATAGCTATCTGCTTGCCAAATTTGAGCTCGATTCGTTCAGCGGTTTGAGCTTTACTCAGTCAGTCAGTCAGTCAGTCAGTCACCTTTTCCTTTTATATATTTAGTAGACTAGCTGATGCCAGCGACTTCGTATGCGTGGATTGAGGTTTTTGGTATCCGCGGGAATTCTTTAATTTTCCTGTAGAAATATGTGGCCTTTGTGTTATTCCAGACTATAGTCTATCTCTGTGCCAAATTTCATCCAGATCCGTCCAGGTGTGACTGAGTAACAAACGTCCATCCATCCAAACTTTATAATATTATTATATAGATTACGAAATAATCTAACTAAAAAAGAATACAACCTCCTCCAATGTGATATGAACCTATAAGTTCACTGCATGTAAAAATATAATATAATGTAGTAAGAATTGTATGGTGTAAAATTAAAGAGTTCATGCTGCAATCAAAAAACCTCAATCCATGCGGAAGAAGTCGCGGGTAAACAGCTGGGTAGTAAATAAAGTAAAAAGTAAAAGACAAACTGAAAAAAGACACCCACAAAATAGCCGTTGAACTTTGATTTGCTAAAAATCTGGATTAATTAAATGGGAAAATTCTCAACTAACAGTTAACAAAACGGGCGCGTGTCCCGATCCAATTTGCGCTATAATTATGGTGTCATCGGAGAAGGATTTAATTAAAGACCTTTTTAGAGGCCTCCAAGGTAATTGCTGTTCAATGACTCTCTGTAGTCCGAGAGTCGACTTGTTTTTACCTACTTGGCGATAATGTTCGAGCGTCTTTATTAGAGACTGCTCAGTTTTCTCTCGTTGTTTTAAGCCAAGGCGGGCTTCATTGTTCCTAGAATGTTTCTAATCAAAATCACTTTAATTCAATAATGTATTTTAATTAAGATTTTGTTTAAATATATATATTCTTAGCTTTCTTCATAGGCCAGCGCTTCATTTTTTAATAGTAATATTTCTTTTTAATAAGATTACGTATTGTGGTCAATTAAAAACTTTTTAGTAGATCTTCATTCGGTGTTCAATTTCATAGGGCTTGTAATCCACATTTCGGTGTGGCGTACCTCGTCATCACACTGAATATTGCCCACCATTTGTGCGCGTCTATTATTATTTAGGAGTTATCGTAGGTAAAATGTGTGGTGAACTACCTTAACTTGAATATGTAAAGTAACGATAATAATTAATAATATGATAACCAAAACTTTGTGTAAGATTTTTCGCATTTCAGGGACCATTGTAAAAGGGACAGCGATAAAATTAGACATGTCATTTATTTTAGTAAACTAAAACTTAATCTAAAACTTCGAGATTTCAGGGTACAATATGATAGCCGTATTGTATTTTAAGAATAATATAGATAATAGCAACAGCAAATCTGGTACCGACAGGCGACAAGATCGTAAATATAACGTAATTTTAATCGAATTTTAATATCATTAGTCATTTACCGCTGTGCATAACACTTCACTACACTTTGATGGATGGTCATCCATGTGACAAATTTTATAGAGCCCTCAGGTTATTAGTTTCAATAGGTACACAATGCGACCTCGTACATTTACGTTAGACAATAGTTGCACGCAAATTTGACGATTAGGACAAAAGCGTTTAGTTATAGAATAGCGTGGACAAATTTGCAGCTAAGGCTGGCATGTTTATCATGGGAGCTGTGCATGAATTATGAACCTATGGTTAGCTTAAATTTATAACGCTATTTGTAAATGTTTGTGTGTCTTTTGGGATGGTTAAAACAAATTGTGTAAATAGTTTTATGAGCATAGGTACTTCGATCTATTTTGATACTAGATGATGTCCACGACTTTGTCTGAGAGGATTAAGGTATTTTGAAAATACTAAGGTAACTCTTTGATTTTCTGGAAATAAGTGGCATATGTTCCTTGGGAGGCAAATCGTCAAAATGGGTTTCAAATGGGCCATCGCGTTGAAAAGTACCAACAGCTGCAGCCAGACTGATAGATGTAAACTTTCGCATTTATAATATTAGTATGGACTAGCAGGTAATTGCAGACATGTCTGCATGAAAGGGAACGCAAATATTATTTGTGAGGAGAGAATAAAGTTATCTTTATCTGAGAGTCAGAAAATCAGGAAAAAATATGATCATGTTAAAAGGAAGAAACATTATCCGTGCCTCGTATAGAAAGTTAATAGACCTACCTACTCCTATTTACGTGTAATGGAGAATAGATTATTTATTCGTTAGATATTAATTAAATAAGGAGTTATTAGTACGATACGTAGCGTCTTAAATATTATAAGAAGTTAGATATATTTAACAGATACGTGATAAATAAATTACTGTAACCTTTCGTGAGTTTGAAATGAAAAATTCCATATATCCAAAGGGTAAATGTGCGAATATATTTAATTAAAAACGATTATTCCGGTAGATTTCCGTTTTATCGACATTTTATGGGATATAGTAAATAAAACTTCATTCGAGTTTTGTGTACCGAAAAGCGACTGGATAGTTTAAAGCTTAACCACATGCGAGTTGGGACCATTGCGTTCGATAAAAACTAATTGGGTTATTGAAAATCCAATTTAAAATTTGATATCCTTATTGTGTTACAATTAAAGCTAATTATTGGGAAACTATTAATTAATACGCCCGATTAAATACGAATTGTAATCAAAATTATGGAGGATTGTGCTTTTTGCTCAGGGAAACCGATCGGAATTGTAGAAGTTTGTTTTATTAAAATCGTAATATACATTTGCAGATGATGTGCCACTTACGTGAGAGTTTACATTTCGCAAGAACTCACGTAAGCGACTAACTGAAGTAAAAATTACAAGTGTGATTGCGGCCCAATGCTATCTTGTGCTATTATAATATCCCTCTAATAACTTCCAAATAGGTATGTTTGAACAGTAGGCAGTGAGTTATAAGTTATTGTTTTTAACTATTAAGTACCTGCATTGTAATAAGTAAATCCTTTACTTAATGGACGTACTTTTGTCAAGATAAAAGTGGTTGTTCTTGTTAGATTAATAAAGTAGGACCACCAACCCAGCCGTCTAACAAACTATGTTATTAAGTATCATGTGGACACGATCGATTCTCGCAAAGATTTTCTTTTTATTTATTTTTCGGTTAAAATCATTGCCACATATTCCCTACATTTGTTTAAATGTTCTCATTTATTAGGTAAATGTAATTTAATTTTCTAGGAGATAAATATTTTAGTATAGGCAGATTTAAGGATACTTGAGGCTTTGTAGCTCATAAAATATGATGACATACCTGATATAAAAAATATCGTTCATTGAGCGGCCTGGCCAATCGCCTAAAGTTTTTGTGAACTCTGTTTAAACGGGCTATCGGTAGCTATATTTTTATATAACTTTTTACATAATAGAAGCCTTTGTATTATATATTCATCAAATTTTAATTAAAATCGCTTTAATTAATGCCCGTTTACATCGCGACTGTTCGAAAATTAATAATTATTTTTAAGTGTCTGCAGAGTAAATATAATAAAATATTCTGTACGGTATTAAAGGTAATGCGAAAACAATTTATTATATTAATATGCGAATACTTTATTATCATATTACTTTTTAGAATTTCACCGGATTCAGGTTTGATTAAAATATTTTGCTGAATGTCTTGTTGGCCGACAGAGATGTTATTTCGAGGAAACTTTAATAAACCGCCGGAAATGTTAAGACCTTAGACAATCTTATGGTACAGATAAAATAAAATTTATGTTTCCGAGCCGTTAAATCCGAAACGGTAATAATTTAAACCAGTCTGATTCGACACTCAATTTGAATTCTCGATGGTATGTGCGCGATCTTACGATTCGCTGAATTGTCTCTCCTATTGGTTTCATCCCTAATTTAACTTTTAAGGAAACGGATTGAAGTCACCAAAGCAGAAAGCTGTATGGAACCGAACGGGAGCCGATTGATAGGCCCTATTTCGTCGGAGTGCCTCATTACTTTGCTGTGAAACCACGTTATTTCGGCGGTAGCAAACACGACGCTGTGCAATTTAAGATTTTATATTATTTTAGGGCAACCTCCGTTTGTACGAGAGTTGTATAAACGGAGGCCTGAAAACACTTGTTGTACGCAAAAGAATGCACTTACAAGTTACACCAACTCCAATTAATTGTAGCTTGGGGTGGTAAAGTATATCTATCTAAAAAAATATTTCGATTTCTACACATTATTGAACTCGGGCGAGTATAACAAAGACAGGAAAAGTTGACGCGTTAGGCTCGCCCGACTTCAACATAGTGTGTAGAAATCAAAATTATTTTTTACTTTACAGTGGCTTTGGAAGTCGGTTTTTTGGAAAGAATTTTTATTTTGAACTTATTAGTGTACCCTTAATCTTCTAAGGCTTAAGAGCGCAGTACTCTGCAGCATCAGAGTTGAGGGGTTAGGACTTGGGTTTAAGTATGAAGTCGTTGATTGAGACCTACAATATGGATTCACCATAAAAAATCATAAATCGCTATTTTTCAGGAGTTCTGTACCGTGCAGCATCAGGGTTGAGGAGTTGGGACTCAGAGTTGAATCGTATACACATGACTTGATACCTACTATATGAATTCACCATCAAAATTTCTCAAATTCATCATCAAAACTCCCTAGTTTTGAGTCGTAGGTACACCTACATCATCAAGATTAAGGATTTGGAGTCCGAATTTTTGATGGGACCAACTCACGAGCTTCCTCTAACCACTGAAAAAAGAAATATTTTCAAATCAGTTTAAAAACCACACAAAAAAAATACTCGCCGAATTGAGAACCTCCTCCTTTATTGGAAGTCGGTTAAAAATGAATGGAATTTTATTTAGGTACTCATTTTACTTTGAAAATTATGATTAAATGAAAATGACTGAAAAAATGAACTTACCGGAAGTTAATTTATATACCTACTAGATGATGCCCGCGACTTCGTCCTCTTGGGTTAAATTTTTGATTCCCGCGGGAACTCTTGAATATTCCGGGATAAAAAGCCCCGGGATACAACCTACCCCTGTACCAGGTATCCTTGTACCTGACAGTACGGGTGATATAAAGGTCGTGCTCAGCTTTCTCGCGCTCAGCTGGAGGAGTGTAGAAGTACGCTTGTATCGAACATGTAGTAGAACATGTAGTCTTGTCTCGACCAAGTATCACAGTGGGGCTGTGGACAAAATATTGTGCACTTCAACCCCACCAAGACACAATTATGCGCGTTTTCGGCAAAAAATACCCCCTTTACAACCTCTATTCTCTTCCAGAACACCCTGACTCCATCTAACAGCATTGGGATCCTCGGTGTTAGTACATCGAACAAAGTCCAGTTCCGCGAGCATCTGGAAGGTAAAGCCAAACTAGCCTCCAAAAAGCTCCGCGTGCTCAACAGAGCGAAAATATACTTTGCGCCTAAGCACAGGCTTCTGCTGTATAAAACGTAAGTTCGGCCCCATATGGAGTTACTGCTCTCACCTCTGGGCCGGAGCACCCCAGTGCCAGCTCCTTCCATTTGACGGATACAAAGGCGTGCAGTTCAACTCGTAGACAATCCCAAAATTACTTGCACGCTTGAGTCCCTAGAGCACTGAAGAGACTATTTAGTTCACTTTGTGTGTTCTATCGTCTCTACAATGGAGAGTGAGGAGTTATTCAATCTAATACCACCTTCCGTGTTCTCCAGTCGCACCCTACGTCGCAGAAATAAATTTCATCCTCACCACCTGCATGCCTGGTCCACCCGTTATTCCAGGTCATTTCTGCCACGTACCCACAAATTGTGAAACCAGCTTCCATCTTCTGTGTTCCCTCTTGATTATAATATGGGGCTCTTCTAAGGGCGGATAAACAAATATCTCAAAATCCAGCAACGCATTGGCGATTCCTCTCGTGCTGCAAATGTTCATGGGCGGCGGTAATCACTTACCATCAGGTGACCCGCCTGCTCGTTTGCTCGCTATACATATAAAAAAATCTAATTTAAACAAAATCGGTTGAACGGATGAGCCGTGAAAGCAGACAGACAGACAGACACACTTTCGCATTTATATTATTAGTATAGAAGTTAGTAAGATATGAACAAGAAGGTAAGATTGGCAAGCATAATTTGCCTCGTTCCATTGCAATTGGTGCTGTTGAAGTGTTCTGCTTTTGGTAAGCTGTATGGTGGAGATGCCCAGATGACCTACCTTTATTTGATACCTAGTCATGTGATCCAGAGTTTATTGAAACATAATAAACGACTTTTCAAATCGTATAATAACATCAGCTTATTTCCAATTTGATGTAGTTACTTTAACTGTTTTATTGAGAACACATATACCACTCCCAGTTGGAACTCGGTAAGAGTACGTAATCACAAAATTTCTTTTTCAAACGTTCGAGGTTTTTGAGGGAAAAAAACCTCCCGTAGCCAATTTTGCATAATAACTTATTCTAACATGGCGAACACGGATCTAATTGGATTTCATGTTTTGTCTGCTTTATTTGTGTTCCGGCACAAAATATGAAACAGGGTTCGTAGAGTCGTTTTTGGATACGACATTAAAAAAATGTTGAATTGAGTCAAACACAAGTACAAGGTAGGTACTTATGAATTATCAAGAATTAATCATCTAAAAGGGTATGTTGCAACTATTGCCTGCCCATGTCAGTGCAGATTTACTTACATTGCCCTTTTCACTCCGCTTCTTTCGAGTCTGGACGAGGTTAGTCTTTTAATAAAAGTGCCATTAATTCTTAATATTGTAAAAACAAACATAACTGGTTCTACCATTCTCTGCTTAACATTTGTTTTTTTTTATTTGTTTGGTAAATGGTTCTATAAAAATACGAAGTACTCACATTAAAACAAAAATCCTATATATTTTTAATTTTATTGTTCAAATTTTGTACTTTTGCGTACCTAGTCTACGTTTCAAAATGTACAACTATTTAAATTAACTAACTATAATAAATGATACATTGGTAATCATAGCGTAACTTTTTCAGTTACTTTTAATTCAAATGAAATACATTTTAGCTTAGCCAGCTAAAAATACTTTGTAGCAAACATTTATAAAATTCTAGGATATATCCTTTATCCAACCGTATCATACGAGTATATAGACAGACAGCAAACCACTGTCAAACGTTGCCTTAACAAATATTTTCGAGATATAACTACTCGTGGAACACAGGAATATTTAATGTTGCGTTCCGTTTAAAAAAAGCCCTGCTTTATGGAAATTTTAAATAAGTAAGTAGACAGACACTCCGCGGGATTCATTGCAAAAGTCAATTTACAGTACCTCCGGTTGCAACTTTTTACCTCAGAGAACTCCTGTTTGATTTATGTATTTTATAGAGTGTTTAATATTTACCAACGTTTATTTACCGTCCGTACGTAGGTATATTCCAAATAGGTATATGTGTGTTCTTCCCATCTGATATTTGTACTATATAATCACTTTGCTTTTCATTACATTTTTCAGTGAAAACCTTTTAAATTTTGAGAGATGTAGGTTATTATAATTTGAAACATTAACTATGTTTTAATACCTAATCAATGAGTTTCGAAAGTAACGTAAAAAATAATAAAAATATTCATTATTCAAGAAATTTACAGCCGCTATAGCAATAATATTTTATTGCTATAGCGGCTGTAAATTTCTTCAAATCCCCAAAAACCCAAAAAAATTTGTCGTAAGTAGCATTTTAGTAAAGAAGTTTGCGAAACGTATTTAAGTTTTATACGTTTGTTTTAATAGTAGATATCTTTCCACAAACATAAAGGAGCTTACTATTAACTGCTATTAACTTATTGAGCGCTGGAGTAACTTATAAACTAAACTTTCATAGTTTTCATCACGATCCTTATTAACCCCAACCTATATACATATAACACTTTGGTTAATTTTTAATTGATATAGGAAGTTGCTACCTGCAAACCTGATACAGGTAAGGTTGGAAGTTCAAAACCGTAAACTTTACTTTGTTTATGTAACTTCAGTTTCCGGAACCAGGCAAGTTTGGGAACATTGTGGCTTTAATGATCTAATATGAACAAACGTCGGGGGTATTAGTTAATGATTCAAAGCAGATAATATAGCGTCATTAATAAATCAAGGGCGCCTATAGTAAGAGTTGTTATTAAAATGTAATGTTATGTAATTAGTTGTGGGGATAATTCAATGAAAGGGAAGGTAAGGAATTAGATGCTCGCTGTGATTGAATCAAGTCGAGAGCTCAGAACTGACCTAATGATAGCATAATATTGTAGAATTATGAACTCTATTTGATTTGAGAACTGGATTATATTTTAATTGCTTTTAGATTCAACTAGCGAATGCCCGCGACTTCGTCTGCATGGTTTGAGGTTTTTGGTTTCCGCGGGAACTCTTTAATTTTCCGGGATAAAAATTTGCCTATGTGCTATTCCAGACTATAATCTATCTCCGTAAAATTTCAGCCATTTCCGTTCAGCCGTTGGGGCGTGATTGAGTAACAAACATCCATACATCCATCCAAACTTTCGCATTTATAATATTAGTAAGATATACAATGTGACCATTTAATCGTTTAACAAAATCGGCAATTGTAATTATTAAAAACATAATTAAAATACCCGAATATATTTTGGCCTGGGTACCTATTTGGATTTAGCCAATGTGTTAGATAATAACCAATGTGTTGGCCCTATTTGGCCAATGTGTTGGATAATCTTCAATAAAAATTACAAATAATAACCGAGTAATTTTCATTCTGAATTTATGATATTAAAATCCAAAAAGACGACAATGTAAGCAGTTTGCAGTAGACAAGTGTCAGATTTATTGACGTATTCACAGTCGACTAAGCCCATTTCTACGTAGCTCTACTTGTTTCATACTGGAACTGGCATACCTGCGTACTTACTTGGTTCTTCGACGAATGTCACAACCAATAAAAGTAGTTTATAATTGGGAACAAGAGCAGTAGAAGAATTGCAGCAAAATTGGGGAATTCTGTTTCTCGGCGAGCAAAGCCAGCGATAACGGAGTGATATAGATTCCCCAACACCTACACTACTCGTTTACTCGGGTTCTTCTACGGATCTCCTACTTTCTGATTTGATCACATACAGATACTTCAAGCATAGCCTTCTCCATCGCAAGTTCAGTGGTCCTGAGCTTTCATAACAGATCTATAGTAAGCGACCATTTTTAGAATTCATAACATAATACTATATAATTTATATATAACTAGATAATGTCCGTGTGGTCTAAGTTTTTACGATTCCCGCGGAACTCCTTAATTTTCCGGGATAAAAAGTAGCCTAAGTCCTTTACCGGGATACAACCCATCCATGTACCAAATTTCGTCAAAATCGGTTCAACAGGTGGGCCGTGAAAGCTTAGCAGACAGACAGACACACTTTCGCATTTATAATATTAGTATGGATATGGATCAACTAAATTAATAGGCGAGTGTATATTTTTGAATATAATCGAATGTGCGTATGAAAATAATTCATTCGCTTCCAGTATTTGTACTTCGGTGAAGAGTAAGTCGTCATTTATTGGCTGACGCGGTGCCGCTCGGATAATCCTACTACGTCAGCCTCGTGACCTCTTTAATCCTTCTTCCCTTTTCGGCGAAACCGAAGCCCCACCATACTTTGTTGAGATTATAGATTTGTTCCTAAAGGTTTAACTGCGTATTTTAAAGTAAGATCTTTTACGATTTTGTGAATACTTTATATGTTAGCGCGGGTTGAGGCAAAAAACGAAAACTGATGAAATAAAATCTTTCAACTACAGGAATGCAAATCACAGTGCAACAAAACAGTTTTAAACTATAATAAGTTTAAGCATCTTTTATTCTATACATTTGGTATTACCTAATATATAATCTTAAAGAAGTGAACACTATTTGTCTAACCTGCGTCTGAGTTTCTTGCGACTGAAATAAGGCTGGATTATAATATATTTATGCATATTGTCGATTAAGGCATATCGACGCGAAAAATATGTTTGTTGGTCCTTTTCAACGCGGATGAAGTCGCGGATATCATCCATACTTCGATATTATAAATGCGAAAGTGTGTCTGTCTGTGTCTGCCTGTCCTACGCTTTCATGGCCCACCTGTGCAACCGATTTTGATGAAATTTGGTACAGGGATAGGTTGTATCCCGGGGAAGGACATAGCTGGCTTCTTTTTATCCCGCAAAATTAAGGAGTTCCCGCGGGAATCGAAAGACTTAGTCAACGCAGACGAAGTCGCGGGTATTAAATTATATTGAGGGTAGAGCTTGAATTTAACAAGTAGCTATCTATTACTATGCAGAAATTATAATACTATGTACTTAGTTGTGTATACCTTTATAAGTTTTTAAACAAAAATGTAGGTAGGAAACTGATTTTATAGAGTCCCTTCCTATTTAAAATCCTATTTAAAAGCACAACTTTTTAGGCAAAAGAATAAAACTCTATACTAGAAATTTAGCATTATGGTATTATATTCAAAAGTAAATAATTAACCTATTTCAAAGCAAAAGTAGTAACGTAAAAGAAATTAAACGAAATACAAAATTTAACTTTTTATATTATTGAAAGTTTCAAAGCATCAGTTCAAAATGAATACAAAATATTTACACAATTTAGATTATATTTTCACACAGAAATTAGTACAAATATACCAATAAATACAACAATTAAATATAAAGAGTTACAGCAAGAATACTTATCTTTACTCTAGGTGGCTCGTAGACAAAAACTCCCTTATCTCATAAGAACAGTGGGTTTTATAGGTTAAGATTCCCCCCATATACCCACACCTCTTTCCTATTCCAAGTTTATTTTGTTTATAACAAACTGATAATCTAAGAATCAAAAGGAAGTATCAATTGATATACATAAATTCTTAATTACAGTAAATCATTACTCAAAATACAGTAATGATTAATCATTTATCACAATAATAATTATCAAATAGTTCTCCACATTTAAAACAGAATTATAATTTAATTAAGTAACTATTTTACAATATCTCTTAAAACGCTATGATAGTCAATTGACCTATTTCTAAATTACATTATTTATTTGAAGCTTAACTATCAACACTTTCTTTTGCTAAATTAGTTATTATTTATTTCAATAATGTCTACACTTTCTTTTATGAATAAATAAATATTTAGTTTCACAAATATAGCCTAAGGATCATTACCAACATATCAAGTGAGAATACAAGTGTTACCACACTTTAATATCAAATAATGTTTACCTAATACAAAATTCAGTGTTTACCCACTGAAATATTTAATTATTCCTCATGATCACAAAATAGAGTTCTTTTATTTTCCAATAATCTATCACGGCCAGACTGACCGTGCTTCGTTCTCGAAGCATAACGAAAAAAAAAACTAAACAAATTTCCTAGTGTCTGACCGTGCTTCGTTCTCGAAGCATAACGAGAAAAAGAAATTTCCTAGTGTAGACATGTCTGTGGCAACATTCTACACCACTCTTCAAAAAAAAATATGTGTGTGAACACCAAAATCACCACACAACTCCAAAAACATCAAACTTTTTTCCACACAGGACACGGCCTCCACTATGAAAATTTAATGTCCTTCAACCCCAGTGGTTTTAAAGCAATACCCAATAAATAATAATAATGAACTATTATCATTAATGATTGGGCGTTAAAGAACCATGTATACTCTTTAAGATTCCTTGCAGCTGCTCGGCGTTAAGATTCGTTGTTTCTCGATGTCCAAGCCCTGTGTGATACACAAAACACTATTACAATTGTCATAAATAAGTTCCATCCCACTTCTGATATTAAATTATATTGAGGGTAGAGCTTGAATTTAACAAGTAGCTATCTATTACTATGCAGAAATTATAATACTATGTACTTAGTTGTGTATACCTTTATAAGTTTTTAAACAAAAATGTAGGTAGGAAACTGATTTTATAGACTCCCTTCCTATTTAAAATCCTATTTAAAAGCACAACTTTTTAGGCAAAAGAATAAAACTGTATACTAGTAATTTAGCATTATGGTATTATATTCAAAAGTAAATAATTAACCTATTTCAAAGCAAAAGTAGTAACGTAAAAGAAATTAAACGAAATACAAAATTTAACTTTTTATATTATTGAAAGTTTCAAAGCATCAGTTCAAAATGAATACAAAATATTTACACAATTTAGATTATATTTTCACACAGAAATTAGTACAAATATACCAATAAATACAACAATTAAATATAAAGAGTTACAGCAAGAATACTTATCTTTACTCTAGGTGGCTCGTAGACAAAAACTCCCTTATCTCATAAGAACAGTGGGTTTTATAGGTTAAGATTCCCCCCATATACCCACACCTCTTTCCTATTCCAAGTTTGACAACGTAACAGCATTTTGTTTATAACAAACTGATAATCTAAGAATCAAAAGGAAGTATCAATTGATATACATAAATTCTTAATTACAGTAAATCATTACTCAAAATACAGTAATGATTAATCATTTATCACAATAATAATTATCAAATAGTTCTCCACATTTAAAACAGAATTATAATTTAATTAAGTAACTATTTTACAATATCTCTTAAAACGCTATGATAGTCAATTGACCTATTTCTAAATTACATTATTTATTTGAAGCTTAACTATCAACACTTTCTTTTGCTAAATTAGTTATTATTTATTTCAATAATGTCTACACTTTCTTTTATGAATAAATAAATATTTAGTTTCACAAATATAGCCTAAGGATCATTACCAACATATCAAGTGAGAATACAAGTGTTACCACACTTTAATATCAAATAATGTTTACCTAATACAAAATTCAGTGTTTACCCACTGAAATATTTAATTATTCCTCATGATCACAAAATAGAGTTCTTTTATTTTCCAATAATCTATCACGGGCATCAACTAGTCTAGTCTCTTATATGAATATATTTTTCAACTTTATCCACTTGTGAACGATTTAAAATATTAAAGTTCCAATTAAGGTGGGGTTGTTTAGAAACATAACCAATATAAATACCCTATTCGGTAATTAAAGCTACAAAACACACAATAAATCTTTATGAAGTTCATACCTATAATAAATAATCGGCGATTTAATTAACCCATCCAAGTGTATCGGATTACAATATTTCCTTCTATATGTCACCGTAAAATTATAAAAACCGTTAGATTATAATCAAACGGTTTCTATCTCGCGAGATTGTAAACTGTCGAAAGATGAGAACCGTTCAATGTTCTGAGTATTAATTTTTGAAATATTTATTGTATTTACGTTTTCTTGTCTCTTTCTTGCACAGTTCGCGCACGAGTTGAATGCGGAGTAGAGCAGAGTATGTGTCACCACACATTTACTCTGCATTCGACTCGCGCGCGAGCTATAGTTTAGGTTAGGGTTTGATATAAATATATAGTAATATCTATCAGGTAATATACCTAATAGATTACAATTTACCGAAAAATAATGCGTTAAATTGTAAGCAGTATGTTACGGTTCATAATCTGTCGACAGTTTACAATCTAACTAGATAAAAAGCGTTAGATCACAATCTAACGGGTTTTTACAATTTTACGGTGACATATCAAATACTCAGCAGCGAATGGACTAACTTGTGAACTAATAAAAGCGATCAATAGGTCTTTTCATCAAATTAATAAGGCCACTTAAGCAACAACTAGTAACTTGAGTCCGGAGTTGTAATACTTACCAGTTACCATATACGAGGGCGATTCTCGGGTGTCCTCGAGTTATGGCGAGAAACTTGTAAGCCGCTTAACAGTGTGCTCCTCTCATGTTAATATTAACAAAATTACTCGACCGGCCAACTTCTGTACGGGAGTAGTTATTTGAATAATTGATTTCTGAATGCACCTGGTTGTGCATACAGAATTAATATTTTCAAGTTCTTACGTGGTAGTGTATAGGTATAACGTGTCATTATATTTCTTAATAGTAAATAAAATCGTTGTAGGGCCATTCATAATGGCCATAATGTTCGAAGATGTGTAAAGTCTGTCATTATCACTAGGACAGCGCGGTAGACTATGGACTAATCCCTTCCCTTTCTGATAGGAAACTCGTGCTAGAAGGGTTACGATGATTTGGGTGAAGGGTTACGGGAAGTCGAAGTGTTATATTGATGAAAAACTTTGAGTTTATATAGTTAATATTAAACTTTATTATATTACTTTTGATAACTGTGCATTATGTAGATTTTATGTTTTTGATTAAATAAATGAAATGAACGTTTATCAACTATTCGATAGAAATAATCAGCTTTACCTGAATATGAGTCATATGTGCAGTTCAAGATCCAAGATCTAAGTTTGCCTTTTGTATTCACCTACACTATTTTTATTTGTCAATGGGCGCGGTAAAGTAAGAGGTACTAAGTGGTTCCTGTTAATCAAAGTGCTTCTGATACCTCAAACTTCGTAGAAATGATATAGTAAACTCAACAAAATTACCCGTTTAACCAATTTCTGTTCGTAGTTGTTTGAATAATTGCCACGGATCTCCGAGCTCAGGCAATTTGGCAAACATTTGCAATCCGCAATCAAAGGTTCAAGTTGCCCCGGATGGTGGTTTAAGTTGCACGAAATTAAAACTGAAACTAGTTGTGCTAGTAGTCAGGTTGGATTCGGTAGTTTTAGGACGATATGGCAATTTAATAACCGAGCTTTCGGCCAGTTACATTTTCTGATACATTTGTACGGGTGCATGTGATATGGCTCGACCGTAATAGTTCTCGATAGTAATTATCTTCTTACGAGCTAGTGTGGCAGCCGTAGTAGTGTCGAACCGTTGATTCGACCGTTTGAGTCTTTTGCATATTATTTAAACAGCATTCCGTGGTAAAGACTTCCTTAGTACGATTCAGACTATTTGATTGGGATTACATTTTGTGTTAGCACAATGTATTTTTACAGATTTCTTACTGCTAGGCTAGTATTCTGTGATATTAGAAGCTGGTCCATTGCAATGATTGGGTACCTCAGCTTTTAAGATGATGCAGAAATAGAGATGACGAGAGGAGAAGAATCAATAAGGGAAAGAGATTATCAATAAGGGTTAGATATCTTACTAACCGGAGTACTGACTTAATAATACTAATTGATACGGTACTCCTGTATGCTTTGGCAAACATTTGCTTTCCGCAATCAAAGGCTCGAGCTATACTTATCTGTTTTTTTGTAACTTCAGTTTCTTGTAAGTATGTATATAAAATACTTGTTTTAAAACTTTCCATTGATCAAATAATGGAAGGAGATTTCTCGAAATGCGGTGGGTTTCCACGTCCTTCTGCATTTTGTTAAGTACCCACTGCAATGGATTAAAATAATTATTGAACAATTCAGTTTATCAAATATGCATAGTAAAGAACCAACCATATAAAACGGCTAAAATTACATTATACACAAGTCTTCTCGTCACAAATATTTTTCGTATAACTACTAGATTATGACGATTAATGATTTTTAAAATTTCGTGGGAATTTTGGTATTTCGGATTAAAAGCTATAATATTAATCATACTAATATTATAAATGCGAAAGTGTTTGTTTGTTTGTTTATTGGTTTGTTGGTTTGTCCTTCAATCACGCCGCAACGGAGCAGCGGATCGACGTGATTTTTTGCATGGGTATAGTTGAGGACCTGGAGAGGATAGGCTACTTTTTACCTCGAAAAATTAAGGAGTTCCCGTGGGAATGAAATAAACTTAAACCACGCGGACGGAGTTGCAGGCATCAGCTAGTAAGCTATATCACTCTCCAGGTATTGGACAATGGCAAAAAAGATTTGGCATTAAAATATTAGTTATAGGATTATAGCTGTTACTTTTTTGGGCAATTTGGACATAGTGATGCATAAATAAAGAAAATGCAGAATGTCCTAACGTATTTTAGGTTTATTCTAATGTGGGGGTTTCCACTAACATTGTATGCGATGTTTAACTTGAAACTTGACGCGAAGTGTTTAGGAGAAGACAAATTAAACAACAATGTATGAAATTAACTCGTCTCTTGGCAATATTGCTAGGGTATTTTATTTCATTCTCTTTATGTATGTCAATATGGCAGTGGATGTTTTATATCTTCAAATTGTCTGTCGCTGCGGGATGCTGTAGATATGAATAATATCCGGTGCGTTCAAAAAATTCGTAGGTACCTTCTATTACTATAAATGTGAAAGTTTGTATGTGTATGTGAAGTAGTTTCTACAATAAGTTCCAGAAGAAATATTTAAGATGTCTCTGAATAAGTTCAAGTTAATGTAAAACGTAAAGACATTAAAAAATCTTATTACCAAGTAAAGGATTACTTAAATGACAAGGAAGCTGGGCAATAATTTGATCTAATGGCTCTGATAGTTCCTTAATTAGGATGATTTGTGAAATGGTGATAATGAAAAAAAACCGGCTAAGTTTGTTGTGGGCTCTTCTCAGACCAGGGCGCGTTTGGAACCCTCGTAGCTTTAGTTTTAAGATACCGTTACTGATTATCACCATTATATTTTATAAATAACTGGACGTCAATAGTGTACCTGCCTAAGTTGAAATATTATGTGACTTTGACTTTGACAATGTGTCTGTCTGCTACTCTTTCACATCACACCTATTCAAACAGCCCATGAGGTTAGCCGAACTTTTTTTCTACCAGCTCTAAAGAAAAAAATCTTTAGTTATTTGTCGTCTCAACCGATACACATCCACCCCTAGACAAAGGTCTCCGGCATGGACACGGTCTTGTGCCTTTCTTTCAGCGGCTGAATCTCTAGCGAGTAGCTGCCACTTGAACTAGATTCACACTACGGCAAATCTAACATCAAAAGATTATTATTAGAATAAGTAAATTTATCAAAATTTGCTTTGTTGGAATTACGTCATCGTGCACGATTGTCGAGACTCGAATCCCGACGCCATACAAGTCCAATGTGATATTCGAACAATGAAGACATGATCGCAGTAGCTGGAGTCCTATTACAGGCTTAAGGCTTGGACACGTTAAACGCGTGACAGTAGGGCTATGCAAGGTAAATGCGTTCATGGCTATAAGGATAAGGCCATGCTCTAAGGATTTAACTGAACCAAGGTTTTCACAATTTCGGAATGAACTTAGAAATCGCACCGCGTCTCGACAGTCGTGTGTTGTAGCCGCTTTGCTCTGCAATGTGACGTGCTTCATAAAGTTCCGATCTTATCCAAAGTGTGTCAGATGGGACCCTATTAATTATTAAGCATTCCCTGTCTGCCTGTCTGTCTTTGGCCGATTGCTTTTTCCAAGGTTTTTTATTTCCGCCTCTTTCTAATAATACATGTCAGATTGTAGTTCATACTCCGTAGTACAACAAGAAACAATAAATTACGATTCTCTAACTAGAGGTCTCCAAATTTATCAGTAGCTACCGTTTAGAACCTTATTGTTCGACTGTGATCTTGATCAATGATTAATTTGCACCGCGAGATTATTGTAAGTTCAGGCAGTAGACAAAATTTAAAATAAATATTACTTAAGGAATATACACGCAAGTTTATTGTGGTGACGACGCTCAATGGCATGTCAGTCACGCTTCGAATTTGTCCAATCCTTTATAATGTAACCGCAAGGCACAGGCCTTATCTGCAAATTAGTAAGGCCGCCATTGCAGACGTCTCACTTCGTAATGACAAGGTATTTCTAGACGTAAGCACTCCTTAGTTCTGACGTATGGCTGAATACCTCACTTTGATCTAGTTAAATTAACTGTCTAGTAGTCACACACAGAAAAGTCATACGGTTACGCTCGTATTATCGAGTTAAATTAAGTTAAAATATAGCTATGAGGCAAACCTGATGCAACCAACGCCGTCCGCCACCACCATCGTATTATTTTGAAAATACATTATTATTTAACAGGTTAGCCCGCTCCCATCTTAGACTGCATCATCACTTACCGTCAGGTGAGGTCGCAGTCAAGGGCTAATTTGTAGTGGTTAAAAAAACATGGCTCATATATTCAATATTCTAAAATAAATTATAGCGCCTCCAACCAAATATAAAATCACTGCTATTAAACACTATGAAGCAGTGCTAACCACTGTTATTTATCCTTTCAAATGTGAACTAATATAACAAATAACAAAAAAAAAACACTTGTTGATAACCTGAGCGAATCATCTTTAACCGATGCAAGGCGTACAACATTAGATGTTAAACGAAATTTTCGTTGAAATAATTTCTATTTACGTAATTCACGTAAACAATATTCTGGAGTGGAACTCCAGTCAAAACATAGAATAGAACAAGTGGGTGGCGTGTGTCGCATACCAAGGCTGAGCAACAAGTGAAGTCTTATTCTTTGCGGACTTCCAGCGATTTGAAACTTTGCTTTGCCTTGCGTATATCTGTAATTGGCCATATATTTTTAGTTAGTTATTTTTCTAGATCAATGTTTTAGGAAGACAATAAAATAAAAGGTTTAAAACTATAAAATAATACAGAAACCTTATAATATTATAATTACGAAAGTGTGTTTGTGTGTTTTTTATTTGCTAACTTTTAACCTGTAGATTTCAAACAAATTGTTTACAGAGATAAGTACAGCGGACAGTAAGACTTTTCGCATGATTATTCAAAAACCGACGCAGACGCAAGACCTATTGGGCATTACCTAAATCTAAAAATGATATAAATGCGAAAGTTTACCTTTACACAGCCCATTTATAACAGATTTTGACGAAATTTGGTTGAGGTTGTATGGTGGAAATAGTCACAAGCTACCTAAGTTCTTAATCCAGGAAAATCATAGAGTTCTCCCTGGACTTCAAAACTTTAATTCATGCGGACGAAGTCGCGGGAATCATCTGGCATTTTACTAGTTCTTATCAAATTTACCGTGATTCGTAGCAATACTATAGTTAAATACAATAATACATATGTATATTAAGGTACAAAGAAACCTCGTAAAATTAAAATATTATGTGTAGACTTAGGCACTTAGAATTGAAATTTAAAAGTCGTTAAACATTCCTTGTCGTCTCAACGTTATCTAGGGTATTCTAGGGCATATGCTCCTGGGAGCGATGCATTGCGATTATTTCTCCGTTTAGAATGTTCCGAACATTTGCGGTCGTTAAGGCGGACATGCCTGCATGCTTCCCGGTGCAACATAATGATAAATAGCTTTTTAAATTCTGATCGTATGTTGTGGATACGCTTGTTTTTATCCCTTGTTAAAATATACCTAAACTATTATAGTATACTAGAATATTTCGTATTTCGTCTGCGTGGATCAAAGGATTTTCAAAAATTACTATATCATATTTATAAAAATGTCCTTTCCCGGGCAGATAAGGATATGGCGCCAGCACCGCCATTTTAAGTCTTAGGACTTCGGTGTGCGCACTTACTTTACATGTAAATGTTTCAATAGCAATTAAAATTGTACAACGTTATGAAAATCTTGTGGCTTTTTAATAATCATATCACTACAAGTATTACAAGGGGATTGATTATGCATGAAGATATAACAGCTTGGAACATAAATCCTCTTATACCTTGTCAATACGTAAAACTATTCCGAAAATAACTAAATATGAAGGTTTTCGGAGTGGCTCGGTACTACAACTATTACAATGGGCCGGCCAGAGCTGGAGAGCCGTAATTGGTGCTCGAGCTTAACTATCGCTTACAATTTGCACAATTTAGATTCAATTGCTCGTTTCATGTCAAATAATTGTGTGGCTTCGCACGGGTGCGCTTGCTTCTACTTCTTGCCTTTTGCTATCCTATCAGTAGTTAGCAAACATTAGGGTTTTTTAATTCCCGCGGTAACTCTTTAATTTTCCGGAATAAAAAGAACCCTATATCCGTCCACGTAATGTTAGTTGTAAATGTAAGAAATGATGAAAACCATGAAAGAATAGCAGACAGAATGGATTAAAATGCATCCAGAAAGTGTTACACCGTGAAATATACTGAAAAAGGCTAATTATGAAACGTATACAAAACGTTCAGTACTACGACGTTGACAATAGCCGAGTTCTAGAGCTATAGAAAACCGTAATTGATGCTCAAACTCGCTTACAATTTGTGCTCTTTATATTCAATTGCCCGATTTATATCGTGTAATTGTGCTTGGGTTTTGTCCATAAATACGAGTCGGTCTGGATCTTCGTTCTTATGCTATCATCGCATACCTACTAACTACTTGCGCCTGTCACGCTTGCGTCTATTCCATATTTAGATGATAGATGTAACAGTAAACTTCTTAGTTTTCCAGTCACTACTCGGATTCAATTCGAATTAGCCTTTTATTTGAATTAACTTTTACAAGTGCTTTTGAATCGTCAGGTGAATCTACCGCTGGTTCGGAATGTCATTCCTACCGAATAGAGCCAGTAAGAAACTCGGCAATTGCTCTTTTAAAAAAGTCATAAATAATAATAATTATTTTTAAGTGAAGATACCAGTAACTGTAGTCGCAAGCCTAGTTGCAGCGAGTCAATTTGAGCTGTAGCCTGTATATAAAGCGAACTAAGTGACGACCGACGAATAAAAATAATCCACCACCTGAACTAATTACTAAGGTAAGTATTCTCTGTTCTATCAATCATTCATCATTCCTTTTATAACTGGCGGATATAGACTTTGTAGATCCAGGGGTTTGGGCTGGGAGTTGCGTGACTGAGTCAGGAATTTCTCTTTTTGTCTAGAGATAAATAAGTTAAAATCAAAGTCAAAAGCTATGTATTCAAATTCAGTACACTGTATACTTTTTTAACGTCAATAATTGTGATCTGTTCTAAAGCTACGGGGGTTCCAAATGAGCCCTGGTCTGAGAACAAAAATAATTAATTATAATGAAAGCAAAGATGTATACCTAATGTAATCTATTACTAGTGATAAAATCTCTCTCTTCATGGTAAAATAACTGAAATAATATACTAAAATCACTTCTATTCATGTTGATTTTAATTTTGAAATTAGATAATTTCTCGCATAGGTAGCAGGTTCTAATTGGCCAACAATACAGCCTTAGGGCTTAATTTGGTGGAGCGGTTTACGTGCGTTTGACTACCGTATTTCGAATTTTGGCATGTCGGAGTTCCGTACATTTGGTAAACACACAGTTTCGATATATACCTAGTATCGTAAAATTTTAGAACCAGTTTTTGCCCTCAACTTTCTCCGTGTAAGATAGACAGAAATATTCTAAACTAGAATATGCCCGTGATTTACTTTGAAGAGATACAACTTACCTTATTGATAAGATAACGATAAGCGAATTGTATTTTTAAATATGTTTTGTGTAGTATTTTTGTATATTTATGTAAAACATGTTTATGAATAATTTTATAGAAATATACAAATAAATGAGAGAAAACATTAATTGTTACGTTTTTATAAATTAAAAGTATTTTTCTTTGTTTATTCATAAAATCACTTAGCGACATTGCAGACTCAATAAATCAAACAAAACCTAATAAACTCGCTTAAAGTTCGAGCGATGAAAGCAACATGCAAAATTGTCCTAAGACCTTGGCACTACCTGAGTTAAAGCTTCTTTACATCAAACGGCATAACAAATTTATACATAATGTATAGACGGCTTAATGGAGCTGGCATGAGGTCAGGCCGACTTGGCATTAAGAGCTTTCGGTGAGGCTAGGGGTGGGGGAGGGACCAAAGTGAATATTATAACAGGATAATAATAATATTCCTTGTTTTCCAGCTGCTAAATAAACAGTTGCGGCTCCGTCCATCGTCGCCGCTTTGCTGGCAAAGGCTAAGTACATCTGAGATTCTCAACTCAGAGATCGCAACTGTGGGAAAATCAGCCCAGGAAAATTGCTGCTAGGTTAATGCTAAGAAATGTAGATTTACAAAGTAAGGTCTGTAATTACAAACATTGTTTCACGACCTACTTAAAGTTGTTTCGGTTTGGGGTTTATTTTTACTTTTATTGCTATGAGTATTATACAAAAAACAAAAAATAAACAGAAAATATACTTGTTATCATAAGCCTTTATCCTCTGAATTGTGGTTAGACGACAAATAAAGTTACGAGTATATTCCATTCCCTTCAGAGTAAATAAATATTTGTACAACATTCACTATATAAATGAGAAGAGGACGAAAAGTACATTTTGCTACACACAAAAATTAATTTACCGGCTTTAGCATCTGAATGAACTTAAGATCCTTTCGTCGAGAAGTACATTTACATAAGTTGTTACGAAATCCTCGGCTACCGTAGCAGTAGACTGTCGTTCATTGTTCTCTTATTATGTAAAATTTCAAAATATGAAATGCCATTTAGCGGCAAACATTTACAAAATTTTAATTGTGTAATATTAGATGCCCGTGACATATGCCGTGTGGTTTTGAAACTATAATATTTTGATAATAATAATAATATTATTTTGTAGTTGGAGGCTTCGGTCGTGACTAGTTACACCCCTACCGGCAAAGATGTCCTGCCAAGCAATTTAGCGTTCCATTACAGTTACGGCTCCGTGTAGAAACCATCTAGGGGTTTGGGTTTAATATAAATGCCATGTCCTTAACAGGTTACTCCGCTGCCATCTTAGACTGCATCATCGCTTACCGTCAGGTATCATCAGGTGTAGTGGCGTAAAAAAATAAAAATAAAAAATAAATGCAAAATGTCCACCTGTCTATATAATACGTCTATCCGCTACATCTTCACAGCCTATCTATTTGACCGATTTTGACTTGACTAATATTTGTCCCAGAATATTTATATTTTAAATCCCCATAATCCGGGAATCAGATATTGGAGGCTGAAAATGATTTAAGTTCCTACGGAGTCCTAAAAAGAGTTACTTATCCGATTACAGCTGTTTAGCGAATAAAATTTTAATTTAGCTTTAGACTTTTGAAATAAAACTGTTGCAACAATTTTAATCTCGGTGTATAGCTTAACGCGGTATCTTCCAAGTGAATGCACCAGTTAAGTACCAATTATCAAGCTCCCTTTGTAAAGAAAGTTCACTGTGTACGCTGAAATAGGGTTGTCGATCGTTTATTTTTCTACGCATGTCCTATTTTTTATTGCTTTATGTGGAGTACAAGATCTAGGATATTCTCTCCGTCCTGCAGTTGAATATTAATAACCTGTGATTTATAACTGGTTGTTCAAGGACAGGGCTGTTAATGTAATAAAAGTTTTTTATTTTGTTCTTGCACTCCTTTTTTCACATCATATTAAATTATGAGTAAGGTGTCAGGTGAATTCTATTCTAGACTCTAAAATTGTAACCTTTCAACGAAGATAAGACAAATTATTTTCACTCTTTTCAATTTCAATGTAATATTTTTCTCTTTTTTCACTCAACGGCAGGAGTAGCAACCCTATCTATTATGAGAGTCGCCTAGCGTATTTCTTAAACTTACGTACACATGAGCTTAACTTATAACAATGTCGTCTACAAAGGGCATTTACAACACAGAGTAAATACAATCATTTTGGATACAAGGTCGTACGATACCAGCCTCGGGATGGCCTAAGTAAACCGCCTTTGAGTAACAACAACCACAAAGTATGAAGAAACGGCCGTCGGACCGGACAATTCCGCCGTGAGGGCGGACAAATATTCATATTTAATTCTACTCTGCCTTTGGACTTGCCTATTAGCAAACAGACCTTTTGACGACCAATTTCGCATAAGATTAAAATTTTACAATGTTAATGTTTTATGTGTTCATAGAATTTTTGTTTTAATGTTCGTGCTACTGTCTGTGCTTCTGTGTATTGTTAAGGGGGGTTCATTAATCATTCGATACCATGACCTACTTATTTTCCATTCTCAAACGACTTTTACAAACTATACCAATATATTATTATATTATATAACAATAGATATACCAGGGATAACAGCTGTTATCCATGAGATTAACTTACTTCAGATCAATGAGCTAGATGGTGTATAACATTATTTAAGAGTATTTATTGTAATGTATTTATTATTTATTAGGTACTTAATAAACATATTGACTTTTAAGTACACAATACTTAATTATTTTATTAGTGATGTTTATATTTTTTGTTAATATTTAATTTAAAAAGTCATTGTAGAATAAGTCAATTAATTTAAGAAGTAGTGTAGTTACATCTGCAGTGGCAAATTATAAGAATAAAATTATAAATAAGAATATCGATATATCCTGCCAATACTTAGTTGGGTCTAGTTACTAAATAGCAAAGAGACTCATGTACATCAGTTTGGAAGCGAGACGTAATTGTTGTTCTAGTAATCATTATTTTTACAACTTTGCCTCAAAGTATGTAAGTATGACCGGATTACATTTGGATGATGTGGACTGCTTAAAAATAATTCCGTATGCGGTTCGATATTTCAATATGTCATTATTATTTCAGGGGATAAAAGGCGAGAGGGTGAAAGCCGGCGCCCGTACTAAGCGGATGAAATACAAAATACATTTTCGAACGGCAACATGCGCGCTACTACATTCATTATTAAAATTTTAAAACTAATTCTGTACTCTACATCCATCCCGGCAACACATTAACTTGTTACCCTTCGTGTTAATCTAAATATCCTATTCTGTTTGTGAGAGAGCAAAAACACGGGATGCGGTTAGCTATACACAGCGCTAAAGCAACGAAGAAAGACACTCGTTACTTATTTAACGATGCATATTATAATATTTTATTCTGTTTTTAATTTTGCATCCCGACGAGTTGGGTCACGAAATGTGGTCAGATGAGCCTCCATTTTGAGTTTCGTGATCTATGGAAATAGGAAGGAAGTATTTCCTTTAAACATTGATTTTGTTGGACTATTAGTTAATGAGGGTTTCTACAGATTTGACTTCTTTCTTTACTTAATCGGTAATGTAAATCGACCTTACGGTCTTTTGGATCTTTGAATATTAGGTACCTAAGAAGATATTTAATTATTAAAATTACTTACTAATTTAATAAATAGGTACTTGAAGGATTTGGACACCTGACATCTGAGGAATGAGCAAGAAATAGATTAACTGTAATCTGATTCGTCAACGTCAAGTGCTTTTAATAAATGAAAAGGGTGGACTAGGGATTGTTATTAAGATCCGAAACTCTTACGGATGCTTTCGGATATCCGAAATAAAAAATACCGTGAATTTTGGATTCCATAGTACTTACTCGTAATTTTTGAATGAATTTAGGTACACATTAATATGACGAGCCACTAACTAGCATTTACCTACATAGTTGTGGATTTTCTACTACAATTTCAGTTCTTTGCAATTCTTTTTTTAAAATTGCTAAGTAACTTTTGTGTAGTGGGTATCCGAAATAAAATTTCTTCCGGAACCGATAAATTGATATGCAAATCCGAATTTGCTTATTCCTCGGGATAGGAACATACCACCCTAATCGGGACTTATGTACTGTAAATTATGATTGAATCCATACTTGTTATTAAATTTCAATGTTTTGCTTTATTAATTGCTAGGAAAATCATAAAACCTTGATGTTAGAAATGTATATTTCTTCGAAGTCGGACAAGTATTGGACACTTATGCCCTCATACGGTTCATGACTCACTTCGCACGGGTAAGTTATAATTTTCTAAGCAAGAGTATAGCTATTTATAATTGTGCGGTCCCGATCATCATCAATTTCAGGCAGTTCGGGTGAGATTGTGGTTTAGCATGATACTAAAAGACTAGCACTAGCCCACGACTTCGTCCGTGTGGTTCAAGTATTTTTTGTTCGCTCGGGAACTCCTTAACTCTCCGGAATAAAAAGTAGCCTATATCAGTCTCCAGGTCCTCAACTATAGCCATGCCAAACATCACGTCAATTCGTTGCTCCGTTGCGGCGTGATTGAAGGACAAACCAACTTTCGCATTTATACTATTAATATTTGTGCGGTCCCACATCATGGATCATCATAGATTTCAGGCAATGCGGGTGAGATAGTGGTTTAGCACGATACGGGCTTATTTTACCATACATATTAAGCCATCATTTTGGCCGAAAGTCGACATCATCACCAATGCACTTATTGCATTTTAGATCATAATTTACAAACTTTACCTATAATTTCACATCTGACAAACTTTATAATTTGCACTTCTAGCGGAGAATGAAGTACGTAATTGGTTTTTATTAATTCAACACCCAGTGGCAGGGTACAGTAACCCGACGTCACACCTGCATTTGTTGAACTTTGTGAATCTATGATGCTCATCGAGCAAGACGGTCCCGTTGCGATTACTACGTACGTTACTATAAGGCTTATGACATATTAAATGACAAACAATTTGACACCCTCTGAGTATCTAACCCTGATTTTCGTTGCCTACTTGTTTTTGTATCTGAGTACTAGATGATGCCCGCGACTTCGTCCGCGTGGACTAAGGTTTTTTGATTCCCGCGAGAACTCTTGAATTTTCTTAGATAAAAGGTAGCCTATTTCCTTCCTGGGGATACAACCTATTCCTGTACCAAATTTTATCAAAATCGGTTGAACAGATGGGCCGTGCAAGCGTAGACAGACAGACAGACAGACAGAAACACTTTCGCATTTATAATATTAGTATGGATTTACTTACTGCAATCAGCCCAACTACCTTTTTTAGATAGAGCTGAAACAAAACGCTGAAAAATGCTATCTTAAGTTTTAGAACAAACGGCGAATTGAGGATCCGCCTTGAGATTTTTTTTAAATCTTATTATTTTCCGTGATAATACCTAGACATGATAGTTACATGTGAAATGTGCTTAAATCTGATTTATGTTTACAATCAACAGCTTTAAGTATGTCTAAAAAAGAAAATATACAAACTTACTAAACATTTATACCCATTTTCAAAAACATCTTCAGTGTTATATTTCAAAACTTTTACCACTATATGTCTGAAAGTTCATTTTTAAAGTGTTGAGTGCTTTTTAATTAGCGTTATTCTTTTCTTACTCTATTCTATCTTATACAATTAGATTAGACAATAAATATAACAAAAATTGCTTATTTTAAAAAGGAGCTGAATTCATAAAAGGTTTGATAAAGTACCAACGAAAGTTCACAGTCCGGTTTTTAATTTTTTTTTATTTAACATATTTTGCTATTTAAAGCAGAAGATCTTTTATAATTTACTTGCACCCTTATTATCTTTAGATTATTTCAGTTTGTTCATGAAAGTTTTGCCCAGAAGCAAGCAATAAATGACTGACAACAAACTTTGTTAATAGGTATTTATTATTATTTTTTCAAATGTCAAAGCTGTCTTCCCAGTCTTGATACTGACGAATATATCATCTCAACGTACATGTCACATATTAATAATACTAACTATTCCGTCCCTATTCCCAGGTATATTAAGGTGTTATATTAAGTACATCTCTTAATTATCATAGTTTATTGAGAAAATATGATCTATTTGTTATTTTATTGTTAGAAGCACCTTTATGTAGCTAGAATCGTGTACTATAAACCCTTTAATATTTTATTTATTTATTTCTTACTAATAGTGTCACATTGCTTGTTCCTAGCCTCGTTGGTCTAGTGGTTAGCATGTTTGACTGCGGCCGACGAGGTCCCGGGTTCGAGTCCCGGGTCGGGTCATAATTAAGTGTTGGGTTTTTCTGACTAGAAATTCTCAGTACTAGCCCGGAGTTAGGAAGTTAGCGGTGTTTCACCCACGTGCCTCGGAGAGCACGTTAAGCCATCGGTCCCGGTTACTATCCCTAACATGATAATAGTAGTTAAAGCCCGCCAACCCGCATTGGAGCAGCGTGCGGGGTCTAAGCTCTAATTCCCTCACTCCTATGAGAGTGGAGGCCTGTACCCAGCAGTGGGACGTCAATGGGCTGTAGTGACTTGTTCCTACACTGAACGTTGTGCACTAAGCCTAACAATACATAGTACATACACCATGGCAGTGCATGTTGCAGTAAAACAAGTTAATTCTCAATACAAAAAGTGCATTTCAATCCCAAACCATACGTGGCGGCAACGTAGCGTAAATGCCACGGTCACACATCGTGACTACGCGATCAATGCTGCTTTTTCCATCACTTTATGCCTTATTAAAACAATTAATGCGCAACTACTTTTATATGCATAGTAGCTGCCTGTGTCTTCTTCCGCATATCCGAAGGTTTTGAAGGTTAGCGAACTCCCTGGCGCAGTGGTGAGCGGTGTGGTCTTAGAACTGGGAGGTTCCAAGTTCGGTTCTCGGCAAGAGAAATTTGGAAACTTATTTGGAATAAGTAATAATAAATTAGTTTTGATATATTACTATACTGGATGATAAGTACCCTCGACTTGGTCCGCGTAGATTACGTTTTTTAGATTTCCGCGGGTGCTCTTTAATTTTCCAGGATAAAAAGTAGCTAAAAATGTCCTACCCCAGGATACAACCTATTTCTGTCCCAATTTTCATCAAAATCGGTTAAACAGATGAGCCGTGAAAGCGTTGCAGACAGACAGAGAGACACACTTTCGCATTTATATATATATTCTCATATATTTAAGTATGGACTACTCGGACTGCCAATGGAAGCCTGTTTATTGTTTTGGCGGTTTCTTTGACCGGTATTTTGCATTTTTCCGATGCACCGCTCGCTGTCGATTCTGTTTTGTCGGACTACGTTTACATTATGATCGTCAAAACAACGGCCTGTTGTTTATTGTAATATTTTTGTAATAAACTCACAAGGTATTCGTAACATGTTCATTATATAAAACAACATTTTTTTTAATATTGCTATTTTTTATGCGCAGGGTTATGCTTCGATTTTATGATTTTAATAACTTTATGGCTGAAATAAGATATAAAAAAAAACTACCGATAGAATTGGTCTCCAAAATACTACAACTACGTGAGTTCTTATTAAACTATATACTTATTTATCGTGAACAGTTACATGTCCAAAGATTTCATTCATTGTGCCATGAATTCAGCATAATATTATTAAGGTCCCAATCCAACGCCCAATGTTAAGGTCAAGTTACGTAACGCCCGGCGTAGACGGCTTGGCGGCGCACGCGCAGTGTCAACGACCGGGGCCACCGCGGGCGTGCCTCTAACTTTGAACTAAAGAATTCGCATACTTACCTATCTGGTTGCTTGGTCTATCCATACATATATATTATATGGATAGCCGTGGTCTCTGTTTAATGTTCTAGTCGACGTTCTATTTTGTAGCTGGCATTTGAAATTGTGTCTTAAGCGTCTGAATATAGAGTTTAATTCACTGGGAGGTGGCTTTCAACGATGTGCTATCGACTCTCTGATCGTACATTCCTATACTAACTATGATTGCCGTAAAGAATTTACTCGTAGGTACCAATAGGCAATAAACCTATAAAATGAAGCATGGAGGTGTACCTATATGATAATTATAATATCCCTACGAAATACGAACGAATAGTTATAGTCTTAGAATAGGCCTCTAACGACTTCTTTATGTGTGACTATAGTTTGGAAAGCTTAAAGTTCCATGAAATCTTTAAGTAGGTAGTGTTTTGTCTACTCCGGAAGGTTTATTTTGTTTTGTAAAATATCTATTAGGTAGGTATATATATATATTGTTAAAAGTGTGTTCCTCAGTTTTCTCTAATCTGAAGTACTAGCACAGAATAGGTAATAGTTGGGTAGTAGTTAGAATATGAAGTGTAGTCATGACAAAAACTAATTGCGGATAGTGACAAACTAAAAAAGGGTAACTACCTTGAAAAGTTTTTTAAAAGTTTATCTTGCTTTTAAAATAAAGGTTACAGTGTGGTTAATTCTATTGTAGGTAGGTACATAATCTCTAAGCTAAACTAAAATGATACAACTAAATGTATTGCTGTTCCTTTCATAATAATTCCCGCGGAAAAGACCAGCTCTTTATGAGACCTGTTTAGAGAGTTTGTACAGAATTAGCAACAAACAGCGTTACAAAATAAGCTGATGGTAATATCCTGCGCCGCTACGTTACATATCTCTGGAAAGAGCTCCTAAGCCTATTCGAAACCGAAACACTAATTTCATAAAGGAAACTTTAGACAAGGGGATCAGCCTTTCGAAACACGTGTCAGTTCACCACAGCCCGTAATTACCTTGCCTTGTACTGATGACAAGAATTAATTAACACTATCGAAAGCAGACGCCCCGTCGGTAACGCTGACACTCGCTACTTACGTGTACCTACGCCGTTTGTCTCATTAACGGGATTTACCAAATGCTTATAACTATAACTGCCTCATGGTTGGAATGTTCGGCCGCATTGTGTTTTTTTGACTAGAAATTCTGAGTACTAGCCCGGAGTTACGAAGTTGGTGGTGTTCCACCCTCATGCCTCGGATAACACATTAAGCTATCGGTCCCGGTTATTATCACTAGCATGATAATAGTCGTTAAAGCCCGCCCACCCGCATTGGAACAGCGTGGTGGGTCTAAGCTCTAATTCCCTCTCTCCTATGAGAGTGGAGGCTTGTGCTCACCTGTGGGACGTTAATGGGATGCAGTGGTGGTGGTTGTGGCGGATAACTATAAATTGACTTGCAACCAAAATAATTTTACCATTAAACGTAATCGTGAAAGCATATACATGTGCAAGTCAGTGTCAAGTTCAAGTTCAATTTTAAAGGTTTCAAGTTTAACGGTAATCGTAACGAAAGTTGTAACGAATATAAAACCGCATGCATAAACAAAATATAAAGATTTCAATGTCACTTTTATGCCTTTCTTTTAACAGATATACCCAATACTGTAACTTTGTGGCAGTAAGTTTGCCCTTTATAACTATTATTATGTTCACTTTGGATCCATACTGTTACTGTAAATGCAAATGTGTATCTGTATGTATATTTGTTTACCGCACTTTAAATACCCATCTTTTCAACCGTTTTTGATGAAATTTGGTACAGAGAGAAGGAGTTTGCATCCTGGGCTACTTTTTATCCCGGAAATTGAGGAGTTCCCGCCGGAATAAAACAACGTAAATCTACGCGGAAGAAAATGCGGGCACCATCTAGTAGGTAATCAAAGCAAGTTGAAGCCAGTAATAAGCCGCAGAAGTACATTATTTGCTAACTTAAACAAATCTCATTATGGAAATCTTTCGATTTTCCGTTTACTTTGATTTTCGTAAGTATAGACTTTCATATTCGATCCAAGTTTTGTTTACCTGATATTCACTAACAAGACGTGCGTAATCTGCTTCTTGAGTACGAAAAAGGTCTTAGTCGTTGAAAACATACGGATGCAAAAATTGTACCCATACCGTTGTATTCGACTCATTATTTATCTATTTATTTATTATTATTATTATTTATTTATTTCAGTATAAGCTCAATAAAGTTCACTTTTGATTACTTACGTTAGACAGGTTATTTTGATTTATCGTCTAGCTGATATTTAAGGTTTCATATTAAGGTTTAGTTTTTACATAAGGCAACCCAAGTCCTATTGCTCATAGATTTCTAATTGGGAAATTCGATAAAGTAGATAACTATCTACGGATACGAGTAACACAAAATCTTACGGGGAAAGTGTCGCTTTAACTTCATTGTGATTACAGCGGAACAAAATAAAATTGAGTTCGTAAAAGTGTATATATAGTTATGTAAAAAATTATACATACATATAGGTAATTCCTTTTAAGATGTCTGTAAGCTCATTTCATCAGAGCTCAAATTAATTGCAATTTTTTCATATCCTTCATGAAGGCAATCGCCTTCCTAAGTCTTACGATTACGATTTTCAACTAGCATCGGAAGTGCATAGCTTCGATTCGACAGTGCTTATAATAAACAAATATTATAAGCACTATCGAATCGGGTCGTCTCGTCAGAAACTATTCCTTGTGTTTTTACTGTAAAAGTAAATAGTGCGCGACGTTAAAAGGCGCTTAATGCCCCTAAGCGTATACAATGAGCTTATACCGGATGCCTCTTGTGATGTCCTCTAACGAGTCCGATCTTCAGGATCAGTACAATTTCATTCTCGTGATAGGGCAACTGTAATAGGTAGGCACCTAATCCTTGGCTGCCTTTTTGTCTTCGGTATGCGTAATATGTTTAAATGTAAAAAAGATCGGATTTTCATATTAATGTTCGGACTATGTACATACAATATATCTGTTTGTTACTAACTCTACCATAATGTTTCATTAAAACTAGCTACAACTTTATATTGTTTGCCAACAATAATTGTATCTAATAATTAATCTTTTAATGAAAATAATAAATTACACGAGTGCATTAATCATGAAACAGTATAACGAAACAGTGCATTGCTCGTAGCACTAATTTGATCAAACATAAAAGTTATAGTCATGAAAAGTTAGTGTGGCCAGCGGCGGCGGCGGTCATGTACTGGTGGCGTGGCGCGGCGATGTCTGTTGCAAAGAGTAGCGGAGCGAGGCTCTGAGCGCGAGATGCAGAGTCGGAGGCTGAGCGAGCGCGGCGCAAGCGCCCAGGTGAGTCAGGTAGGCCCGCCCCTATGCCCTCCGCGCGCCTCGCGCACCTGCCTTGCCGCTCAGTCCACTGCCACACGCCGGCCTGGCGACTTGTGCTCCGTGCACGCCGCCACTTTCTCCATACTCTCGCGAGCCCTGCGCGTCGTTTCTCGCTTCTCCCGATCGCTCAGTTTCCCGCTCCCTACCGCGATCCGGCCCTTCCCGTATCCGACTCGACCCGCCGCGAAACTTTTCACGAGTTCCCGCGCTATTTCGACTTGCACCGGTCTGTTTCGGGCATTCGACGACCGGCCGGAGACGGTATCGAGGAGTCGGCGGCGCGAGTGGCCGTCGAAAGCTCGAGGGTCGGCCGTGGATGCGGTCGTGAGAGACGTGGGAGAGGCCTCGAGGAGGCCGTCGGCACGCTGTTCCCGCCGCAGCTTGGGTGCGTGTCCTACGCGACGCCGTGCGCCTGCTGCCCGCCGCTGATCCTGCAGCACCCGCTCCCATTGCCACTGCCCCTTCCTTTGCCCCTCGCCTTCCCGCTCCAAGCCCTTGACCCCCAAGTCGCTAAACACCAGCGTCCACTGCTCTCTAACATGGTAAGTCCGCTCAATCTTTCCCGCCTAGCTGCATGCACTCGACCGATGCAAGTTTCCACGAGTAGAAAGCACGACGCTCGCAAAGTTCGCATCTGATAACAACTCGCTCCAAACTAATGAAAATGCGGCGATTGCATCGCTGCTTTCATATGGTAAATGCCGCACTTCTGTGGGACGTCCTACAGGGTCTGGACATATAAATAAACAGTTTCCAGTTTATACCAATTGGAATGTTTGACCATCAGGTAACTAGTTGAAACTTCGAAAATATAAAACCGTCAGTGGGCTAAAATAATTTTATAAGCTTTATAACGAAAATAATTTTAACTTATTTTTAGTCTATTGTGCTCATTTCGTAGGCATTATTTCTAAAAAAACCCTTTTCATCCAGTGAAAAATACGCAAAAACAAACCAAATTTTCGTAGAAATGTAGATAGGTAGGTAGGTTCTAGAAACCTAATTAATTCTACATAGCATTCACTAATTTGGTGTTTACATACACTCAGTCGAGTGTTTCATCGGATTCTATAAAATAATAAACGTATATAAAGTTCTTGTATTTGTTAATAATGTGCACGTGTTCACGAGTAGTAGTATTGTTTGAGGAGAACTCTTCCCAAGCTCAACTTACTGAAAACTTAGAACACAATTTGAATGCAATCAGCGAAGTAAAGACGCGGAGATTGAACAAAGCGGGCCAAGCCGATAACTAAATCAACTTTTGTTTATAATTCGAGGGAGATTCTTATCTGGTTTCCGATGTGCCGACTGGTCGCCCCAGCCATGAAAGTAAACGGTGATGACAGAAGTTTCACTCAAAATGGAAGTCGCATCAAACTTTTCTCATTAAGACCTTCCGTCAAAGGTAGTGTGTTTACGTTATTTTAATACCTGCTGATTGCCCGCAGAACTAATTTAAGACTAACTTTATAACTTTCAAATTTTTTTGTTGTGAGAAAGTCAAATAGACTGGTTGTAGGAGTATGTAATAACTTAGGAGTCTATTAGAAATTGAATATACTGAACAAATAAATGAACTTAATAATTCATCTCCATTAGATACTAGAATGTATTAGAATTTCCAAGTAACTTTGCCAGCGGCGTTATTAACTTTCCCGGATCATTAAAATTCACATACAAATTCCTTTAGTATCTTTCTGGTTAAGATTTGATATGAGTTAACATCTTGAGATGCTAGTCAATTAATTGAAACAATCATTTGAATGTTTGTCACGTTCATTGAGAATATTCAAAGACGCGACGAAGTAACGGTAACAAAATGTTTCTAGACACATTACAATGTTCAGCTATCCATGTGAGGCTTGACCGACTGACTAACGGGAAATATGACTATGTTATGAATGTTGGAATTGTAGACCGTTAATATTTTATTTATTACTTAGTAAAGTTATTGAAGTAAAAAATAAATTGATTTAAAGATAGTATTAAAATACAAATTGTATATCTCTAGATGTACATACTTAATGTGTAAAATATCTTAACGTGGTTCAAGTAGGTTTAACTTTAGTAATTTTATATGATCTGTTTTTACTGATCATAGAAATACTCATTGCTATAGATGCTTAACCAATGAAAAAGACGTGCTATTGTATTATATTAAAAAAAACTTTACCCTTTCTCGGTAATAAAACCATCGACTTCAATGAACTAAGACTAATCTTTATTAAAGCATTAACTGAAAATTAAAATAAAAATTTTCAATGAGTAACCTTTTCTCTGTTCCAAAGATGTATGAGATACACACATTTGTACGAATATTTTTCTTTAGTTTGACTTTCTTGTGGTTAGACAATAATATTATGCTCATATTCCCAAATACAACAAAACATTACGGCAAACTATTCTCTAGCTTTCCATAATTTAGTTTTAGGCGTCTAACCCACTTCTATCGGTCCACAGTTCATATCAGCATTCACTAACCAGGCTTCGTTCTGATGTAATTTCTGAAAATCTTTTCTTAATTTCGCTCTAAGTTATACATACAATCAAGTTTCTTAACCCAGCGGGTTGAGTTTTACTTTAATATGTTAATTAGTTAGTTTCTCGTTTAATATACATGACATAATGTATATAGTAATAGTTAGTAAGTACTCTGTGACATAAAGGTTTATTTATAAGACCAAAATGTCATCTATAGTTACATATTATGACCGTTGTAGTCAACAAGTTTTGTTTGTGTCGAGACCCCAACAATCTTTGGTGAATGCAGAGCTTAAAAATCGGGACTTTTTTAAAGCGTTGGCATTTCAAAATGTTATTATTCCATTCTTTAATGCTCTCCGGTATTTTATAATAGAAATCATCGCTTGCATGTATCGTGGTAGCCGCGCTCGTGATTATATTAGTTTCACCGCAATTTCGCTCGAAAGCGCGGCGCGACCGCGTGAAACGGCGTTCGCGACACAAGTATGCGATTAATTGCATAAAAACATCTAGCTTGTGTATTAATTTCTATTTAACAATCAATTATACGACAAAAACAATAATTTCCAAAGAAACACCGATAGCCGATTCACTAATCGCGTTTTTACGCTTTTTATGTGCGTAGGTACAAATCATGCAGTAATGTACTTTTACTGACGCTTTCTCAAGTCGCATCTCTCATCTCATACGTCTCGTCTTTAATTTTTCCTATCGAATATAAATAATTGATAAAATAGTTGTATGAACGATACTCTAAAATTTTATAGTAGCATGGGTATAATAATATACCCAAAAGATACAACTACTTTATTCAAACCCTTATGGCGGGACATTTGGGACAAATTAATGTAATTCAGGCATACTCGGGCAGTCATAAAATTCTTACATACAGTTCATTATGTGAGGCTTCTATCATCATTATGATTGTGAACTCAGAGAGGCCCCGTTGCGTCATTGGGCAAACTATTATTTAACTTTAAACGTAAGCGGTAGCGATTTAATAATTGATTTAGTTGATTGCTTTTATATAGTATGCCAATATGGTATATTGGTAAAATATGACTGTTGGCTCTTGAAATTCTATTTTAAGGGTGATTTTACATTAACTTTAACTCAACCTGGTTTTAATTATCTTATTATTTTTATAATTACAATAGTAAGTAGAGGAAAAAACGTAACAAAAGATATAATTTTTTTACTTTTTAAATTTTCGGCATTATTTTTAAAGCGGAGACATTTCTTTTCGATTACTGTTAATAAATAAATTATTCTGATCTTATTGGTACTCGGAACTACTATGAAACCTAATGGTACGGTCGTTTCCATATAACAAGGGCATTTGCAAATAATTCACAAGTTAAAAAGAATTATAAAAGTGTAATATTGAACAAAAAATGTCTTGTAATCTCGCTCCGTAAAAGCGCTTGACTGTTTTATTATTTTTCTTTGGGTCAAGACATCGTTATGACATCCGGAAGAGTACTCGACTCCCCGCGTTCAAGTACTAATTCGTTGCCGTTCTTAATTCCGATGTTGACAGATACAATTACATAGCCATTATATACGACGGGTTCTCTTGAAAAAAGGTTCGGCACTCGTGCTACGAAACTTTTACGTGATCAACATTTCATCTACACTTGAGTTGAATGCCTGGGGTGTGGGTCCTGGCTGAGCCCATATAAATTTTATATTTCCGGTAGTTTCTTCGTTACTAAAGAACTTAGATCAGATCAACTGTGCTATTTTTTATTTTTACAGAACTTGCACAAGAGGAATTGCTTTTGAGCTATTGCTTCTCTGGTAGACGCAACGTCTTAAACAAGCCCAATTTTTAAATATGATAGGATTTTACCTTTCTTACCTGTTATCATACCTTTTAGCTATGATAGGCTTTTAGATTGAAGCCAAAATTGCTACAAATGGGCATATTGGACTGTTTTAAACTAGTAGCCTATATACCATATACTGAGTTTATTTAACTCGGTATCTAGGTTTACAATACAAATCACCCACATTCCTAACGTGTCCTTTATCGACCAATGAAATTCTATTCCTTAGGGCGCGCGCGCGTTATACCTTTACGCTGCATCGTTCATATACGCTAGCACGCTATCTGTTGTACTTTAAGCCAGAATTAAATAATAAAAGGTCATCGTGCCGGCTTACGAACCGGAACGCTCATAGACTAACGTGTGGCGAGTAAAAAAAACCATCTCACTATTTGTTGAAATAAATCAATATTTTTAGTGTTGCTTCACTCATACGCACCTGCATTTTTTGTTAGTCTTTGTACGAATCTTTGTAACTTTTTGCTTATTCATGCTTAAGACTAACTCGCTGTTTTTTATCGTCTACATCTACACTTGACATCATTGTCCTTTGGTACACAGTAATGAATAAGTTTCATCAAATGCAGAGTATGAAAGACAATGTTTCCTCTGGATAAGGTAGATATTCGAAAATACCTACAAATAGGTATTAACTATCTAAGACTAACTAATATTTTAACACACATATAGACCGTGGGAAACGGAAACCTTATAGATTGGCAAAGAATAATTTAACATCATAAGATTCCATGTTTCCTTTCAAACCTGACGAAATCCGACCGTTTTTGTTAGATTGCAAAATCATGTGCATGAATTTATCACAATAACTACACAGTCACAACTTACTAGTGGATTAGGTTCCTACTCTTTAGGTAAGGAAATCTTTGAACTTTGCAAGAAAACTATTTTTAACCCAGATAAAGAGCATTTCTCTAGACTCAATCGAGTGCTAGAATTTTATTTCTGAAATCTCGAATGGTCATTTTTCTTCCAACTCAGAGGAAAGTTGGAGATGATATAAATCCTAATATATTCGTATAGCTTCTGGCTACTTGAAATGATGCCGCTGCAATAGTAAAATACGGTACTAGATGTCAGGGTAACGAATTTTTCTCTCTAATTACTTGGTGTCAGGGCGATTGTGCAGGAAGTGCTCTCGCGCCGGACAAAGGAGTCTGCGACGTTCATTAATAAGATCCTTCTAACTGCAATTTCCCTGAATAAAACCCGGGGGTCTCGTTAAAAATATTAATATCGGCGATATACCCACCGCCTTAATGGTGCCAATTATTTAAATCCTTTGTCCTGCTTAGCAATTTCGCTTTAATTACAAATTCATTTGACTAACGTTTGAAATACGGTGCACCGGTGGGAGATTAGGGGTAGATACAAATAAATGAAATGGAGTATCGATTTTATACTACATTATAATAATACCTAGAAGAGAAAGCTCAGAGAAAATATTTTCGGGTTGTTAAGTATTTTTGTATTCCTAGACAGAAAACAAAAATTCATAAGTAGGTACTTATAATAAATGCGAAGTTATCTGTATATCTGTCACCTTCCGTCTGGCCCTCCTGTTTAACGGATTCATATAGGTTGAATTCCGGAGACGGATATAGTATATATCACTAATTCACTTATACCGGAAAATCCAAGTTTTGACATGGAGTTTACCAAAATTATATTTAAAATGCAATGTCAATGACTGAAGGTGAGTTATTTCGATTTTCACAGAAAATTCACAGTATGGAGTTATGGAGTGAAAGTAGGTCCAAGGTCGGACTAAAAATTAAGATCCGATTCATTCAAAGCTATTGAGATGCCGAGGTAACTAAGTGAAACTAATGGAGAGTTTATCCGTGGCGTAGACGGACACTCGATATATCTATTATTAAGATTCGAGTATCTTCTGTTGCGGAAGAAATAAACGAGAAATCCAACGTACCTATATTTTTCACCCATTCTTTTTTTTCTTCATAAAAATACTAGGACTCCGTCGTAAATAAACAACCCGAACGCTGAGCGAAAAATCATCTGAGAATACTTTTTTTGACGCAGTAATATAATTTCACTTTTGCTACGTACAAATTCATTTTAATTTTGCGTTTGCCATATTTCAACAAAGCCTGTAGCTAGATCCGTTATAATGTCTTCATAAAAAATACGTCACGGCGAAGAAAGGATAGAGGGAAAAAGGTGCTTCTTTCCTCTTTGTGATACAGGTAATGAAAAAAAATGGACTAGGTCATCATGAAAAGCTTTTACATAAGCTTATTAATTTTGCTTTCCTTTCCGACATTTTTCGCAAATATAATCGGATTTTTATACTACGAATGTGTAGATTGTCTCTGAACGAGACAAAGAGATATTTCATTATTATTTGTTTAATTTCGGGTAGATACCTATGTTAAAATTTTCAAAGGACATCAATAAACTATATTCTATACAAAATAGAATATAATGTCTTGAAATAAATTCTGATTTTTAAAAAGTTCTGTCTATATGTATCTGCATAATATAAAATTTGTAAGACAACATTTAAAAGACTGCCTTCTACGAAAAAATTACCGTCATAGTTTTGATCTATGAGTAAGGAAACCCACCTTATGCGTTTTCCGATAGGCTCTTGACTATTTAATTATAAGAGATGCTACGTACACGTCTTATTGTAAACACGTGAGATGAAAATGTAATCGTTACAATTACCTAGTTTTTAGGTCTTGTACGTAGCTAACCTAGAGCAGTTCACGTGTGAAAGACGCCGTGCGAAATAACCTACAAAGGGACCGTTCAGAGCAAAAGAAACACTTTGTACGCGATTCAAATAGGTACAGCTATAGATGAGTACCTCATATTTATTGTAAAGATTCGTTCTTGAAAGTCGTAGATGACCCATGTTTAAAACGTTATTTTGCCACATATTTGCCAGTACCAGCGTGATATAAATGATATTAAAAAAAATAGTTTAGAGTTGGAACGGTTGATTTGTTGTTGTATTTTTAGTAACGTTTATATATTTTCTATGTAATAGGAAAACAAAATAAATTAATTAAAAACAATTTTTAGTAAAGATTAGTCGGTCAGACCGACCAAAAAAACTCACCGAATTGAGAAACCTCAATAAGTATGTATATCTCAAATACCTACCATGAAAATAAGTAAACAACGGACTAAGTAAACAATTTATATTTAAAAAAACACAGTATCTTTCGCTATTCTATTAAAATAAATAGAAAGAAATAAGAAAATATAAATTCACAAATTTTGTGAGTGGGATTCTCATTCAATGCTGATAATCTTGCTTACTATACTTTTTTCCGACTTAGCTTACTATGACCTACAAACCTGTGTGCAAAATGTTCAACACTAAATTAAGTACTTAATTACAGGTTCTGGGGCTGATTCTGTTGAACACAATCTCCAAAATAAACTAAACTGACAGCTTTAAAAATATTGCAAACCCTTTCATAATACTCTCTGCAGGGACAGAATTAGATTCAGAGGTGTCATTTTAGTTTAGAGATTATTTTATATAGAAGTGGCCACACTCTATCTATGTCTCTCGCCATCTATTCTAGAGTGAGAGAGACACAGCCTAACGCTTCTTTTCACGTATGTTTTTTACAGCCCAGATCCCCGCGTTTTATCCTGCCAAAAATAAATAATACATTCTAAAAAATATTAATGAATGCAAAAATTTCGGTCCATAACAGTTCTCGCTCAGTAGTTGCTGAGCGACAGTTTTCATATCGTTCATTATTGCGCCCGTAAACCAATATTGCCTCTAATGGCCGCCCATTTGATTGTTTATACAGGTTTCCGCTGCAAAAGTCCAAACTCACCGTGAGATTTAATACTTTGCTAACAAATAACAAATCGGATTTCGTATTGCACGGAACAATCTTTTGATTTTGAGTTTTTAAAATACAAATAGTAACAGCAAAGGTTTTCAGTATTGGCTTCCATGTGTTGTTGTGTAATCGTAAACTACACTGAAACAAACAGTTAACTACGTACGTTTACTTAAAGTTTTACTTATATTTAGTTATTGTAATAAACCTCCGGCTGTCACCACAGCAGCTAAAATTTGATACACAACACACAAATAGCTTTTTTTTTTGATTCAGTATACAATTCATTGCTATTAAAAGATCGTTCGGATCGTTCGGTAAAGGTAAGTAAGGAATTACATTTTTACCGAATAAACTTGGGAAAATAACTTTTCGCAAAAGATTTACTTGAAGTTAGCAACGATGAAGTTAGTTGGTATTTATAGTAATTTCTAGTATGGAAACTATACTGACACTATTAAAAGTGAAGTATACTGTATATAATTTCTATCTGCGATTTTAACGAGGTGTGTGTATATATAACGTTTCGTTAAAAAATATACAGGAAAATGGAATTAATTTACCTTCAAATAACACAACGTCGTTGTAATTCGGGCTAATCTACAAGAAAATGCAATATAAAACTGAAATTTTAGCTTTAAAGAAAGCTCAATAGATGGTAAACACCGGCCATAACTCATAAAACAATGGCGGCGCGCCAGAAATAGTCGCGGAGAGCAAACAGACGGCCGCGCAGACACCGGCTTTTAACACTGTTGTGATAGAACCAAACCTGTACTGTGCACAGTTTTGAAAAGCACAAAACGTAGACCGACTTATTTATTTATATGTTGTTCTTTCTCTGAGCGCATTCGAATAATATTTCATGCTAGCGATCCGCCCCGGCTTCGCACGGGTAGCACTAATAATCCTAATAGTCTATACCCGATGTTACCAGTGGGCAGCGGGCAGGTTATACATTTTAATATTACATTGTAAGAGCACGCCCCGTCCTCACCTCATCTGCCACGGCCGCCAGCCCTTAAACTACTTATGTATTTAATCTGAGCGCCGCGCCGGCCGGAGTCGCTCCATTTTCCCTTGCACGTTACATTATTTCTATGATACCTCTTAAGATATTAATCTACATGGTGTAAAGGACGATTTTTATCTTAATTAAATACTTGAGATGACCAATATATTTTTTTGATAAGGATTAATACCATGTCAGTAAAAACACCTTCGCAATTAAGGTTTAGACCAAATTTGAAAATCATAAAAATGGTTATTGTGATTCAACTTTAAAAGATACATATATGCTATCGCAGACTTTTTTTAGAACTTTTTTGAGGAACTATTCCACCATACATTGTTTTTGTGTAGCCTATTTAGGCAGCGCACGCCAGGATCTGCAATTTTCGTAAGGATCTCTATTTTTTTTTCAAAATAAAATATAGCTTATGTTACTCGCTGATAATGTAGCTTTCTATAGGTGAAAGAATTTTTAAAATCAGTTGAGTAGGTTTTGAGTGTATCCATTACAAACAAACAAACAAAAAAGTTTTTAAAATCGGTATATAATTGTGACCTTGTAGGTGGTCCCTTTAGATTTGGAATTGTAGAAAAACGGGTGTTTCCATATATAAAAAGTGATATAGCTTCTATGATTATTATTGACCGATCGTCATGGTAATGGTGTTAAAAGATGCGGATTTAGGCGAGAAGTGCATTCGAGTTGGAATTTTGAAAATCGGTCAATACATTTTTGAAGATTTTTATTTTTTTAAGAATCAACAAAAGCTGGAGTGATTATAGAGCGATCGTCATGGTAATGGTGTTAAAAGATGCGGACGCATACGAGAGGGGCATTCGAGTTGGAATTTTGAATTATTCAACGTGTAATGTGTTATTTAAAAAAAACCGTTAATTTTTGTATTCATTCTCAATACTCCGATTCTTGCGGGGACTGTGAAATCTGTGGATTTTTGTGATCAGATGGTGCCCGCGACTTCATCCGCGTGGATTGAGGTTTTTGATTCCCGGTAGAACTCGCTTCCGGGATAAAATGTAGCCTGTGTATTAAGATTATGAGTATGTCATTTCTTGCTGGTTCTTCTTGGTAGGAACGGCATTCTGAACCAGTGGTAGATTCACTCGACGATTCAAAAATATTTGTAAAAGTTTATTTGAATATCCAAAGTTTTACATTAATAATAATAGTAAACTAAGACAACAACATGCTAATAAATTTTTCACACACACAAAATATAGTCACAGTCATCAAAATATATAGGATGTAGTAGTCTGCAATGCGAAATGGAATTAAGACCTGGCAGGAAAACGGACCCTGACGAAAGCCGGAACTAGGAAGAAGACGAAGTTTTTATATTAAAAAAAGCGGATACTAATATTTTCGACTAATTTAGGAGCAATCTATGTTATAATTAAACCACGTGTGTTTTTGTTGTTGCCTATGTGACGTAATGCGAAATATTTTCTTTGTACGAAATTTCTACAGCGCCTGCAAGAATAGCGTACCTACAACGTTTCACGTAACCATAAATCATACCAATATTAACAAGCCAGTACACATTTTACAAGCAAATAAACGCAACTTACTCGTATTGCAACATAACATAATGATCCTTACAGCACTCATATTAAAACCTATAATGCAGTCAGAGCAAGCACGTCCCTGCAAGTAGTGAAAAGCTAAATATTTTTTTGATGCGGAATCCATAAACTCATACAGCGTTGAAAACGAAAAAGATATTCAACGCTTTCTGAATGCACCTGAAAACAATTCAGCAACCGGATGCACTGAACTAACTGGAAACAATAGTGTTACATTCCAAACAGGGCATGACTGAATCTGTTACAACTTCATAGCCGACTGGGCTCTGTAAATCAATATTGCGTTCACGTACAAATAATACAATAAAAGTCGTTAATATCTGTACGGAACGCATCAAACAAAGCCAAGAGCAATTCCGTAGTTACGGTGATACGAAATAAGGTCTAGCCCCACTACATATTATGCACGGCGCGGCGCGGAATGAAGTGACAAATATTCTTTGTATGAGTTTGTATGGAGCTGGGCCCACTTAATAAGCGACGCGAATGCACTACGACATATTATGCACTGCGTACAAAGTATACTTGCCGCGCTTCTGTAGTGGGGCTAGAAGTTAGAACTATAATGCCAGGGACATCGTCCGCGTGAATTCAGGTTTTAAAAATCCTGAGGGAACCTATTTTCCGGGTTAAAAAGAAGCCTATTTTTCATTCTCCATGTACTCAACTATACCTATGCAAAAAACCATATCGATTCATTGTTTGCAGAGTGATTGAAAAACTAACAAACAAACTTTTGCATTTGTGATAAAGTTGTGTAAGGATTTTCGAAACAGTCAGAAGACAAAAACACGTGTATTTATGAAAAATATGATGGATAAAACAATGTGCTTACTTAGTTAAATCACCATACTTACGTTTTATTTTACTCAAGCGCGTTTAAGAAACCCGTGGCTCGCTCAAATACCCAAAATTATACTTAGGAATGTGAAAATTGTGTGCTTGCTCTACACGCGCACTGCAAAACTTTGCAAACGCCGCTAAACAATTGGTTATTTGACAACTAGTCAAATCAGCAACTTTTTTTTCAAACGTCAAAACGCGTGCTTAGTATGGATTTTGTATGAAATTTTAAGTTGTGACTTCATCAAAGTTCGACGCACTTCTTTTACTTTAATCGATAGTTTAAAATGGTTATTCAAAATAAAACTAGCAAGGGACGTGGATATTACGACTTTTGGGAGATCCTTTATTTAATAATCACTAAAAAATTGTTTATTTCACTCGTAGTCAAATACCCAATTGTTTAAATGATGTCATACCTTTGCAGCAGAACATCTTTCAGCTCTCTGCACGACCAATTGGTGCGAAGTGGTGCAGGCTTGGGCAGTTTCACGTGTCTGAGGCCAAGATCGCATAGTTTGGAAAACTAGCCCGCGTCCCGCCCCCTTACTAATATTATAAAGGAAACTGTGTGTTTTTCCATCTGTCTGTGTATGTTTGTACGTTTTCACGGCCTATCAGTTCAATCCATCAACCGATTTCGACGAAATTTGGTAGATAGGTTGCATCCCGGGGAAGGACTTTTTATCCCAAAAATCAAAGAGATCCCACAGGGTTTTTCAAAACATAAACCAATGCAGATAAAGTTACGGGCATGTTCTATTTGCGTACCTATAAGACAGTTTGAATTTTAATATAAATTCAATTTAAATGAAAAAGAAGTCTGAACCGATTTTATGACAAGGTACATGAAATCAAAGCAAAAAAATACAATCTCGCATCCAATAGATACTAAAACGGGGCTTGTCCTAATGTAAGCAAATTGCCGTCACAGCCTTTCAGCGTCCGGTCGCGGCTATCATTTTCAAGATAAGCGCTTAAAAGCCTGCTGGAGAACGCTTTTCAGTAGACAGACTATTACGTGAACAGCAAAAAGTGTGGAAACCCCGTGTTTCTGTACTTTTTTCTCGCCCTCGAATATAGGTACTTCAACTTTTTACGGTTTAATATACATACTCCCACGAAAGTTATGAGTGAAATTTACTTACGATACATAGAATGGAGGATCTATAGAACTATGTCACAAAGAAAATAATTATTTCAATAAATGTTCAACTGTTTTGCGATATAGGTATATCCTTAACCATATTAATATCCGTCGAACCGATTTGGACCAAATTTGGATTAAAGTTGGCTTGCACCCCGGATATAAACCCGAAACCCAATGAGTTCTCGCGGGATTTTTGAATTGCTTCAATTAAATACACGCGTAATATGTCATGGGCATCATCTAGTTTATAATAATATTATATTGTTAAGCAATAACGCGGATTTCTTATCTTAGAAAAATTAAATCAAAGGCGTAGACGGTAGAGGTATTTGGAAGCGTTCAAAATTATAAATTAAAAAGTAGAAACGAATTAAATTGATTAGGTAGATGCTGCCCCATAAAAATCCACAGAAAAATCCGCTGTGTACAAACAAGGTAATTCCCAATAAATAAGATGATGTCAGAACAACCTAATAATCTTAATGCATTGGATTACAAAGAGCTTTTCTTGGGCGGGCGGGGGATTTTTGTAATGATAAATTTTAACAACTTCAGTTTATTTTGATACAAGCCGACTCGTTACGGTTCCGCACGCGTGGTTAAAGTATGATATTAATGAAAACGCAAAATGTCCTAAATGGTGATGAAAAGCGCCTTCAAATACAACAAGAACCCACTTTGTTCAACTAGTTAAAGTTAGTAGAAAATCCTTTGTTAGTGGGAAGCCTTATAACATTTCTAGACTCGACGATTTGACCTGTTCATTGACTATTTATTATAAGTCGAATTCTATTTTTATGTAACTTTATAGAATAATTCGAATAAGTGCAGATATAGAAAAGATTTTTGAGACAAAGAGTAACTACGCTATGATTTCGGTTCTTAAAATACATCGGAAGTATTGTAACATTTCTTTGTGTTTACGATAAGCTAGTCGGGAAGGAGAGCGTAAGAGGGGAAAGTTAGGGAGGGAGGGCAGGGGTACTTGCATCGTAATGCCGCTGCACTTGCCCTGGTCAGGAAGCGCGGCGGAATGCCGTCAGGCGCGTTTGTACCGAGAGGGGGGACTGTAGGGGGCAATGCACGCTGCGCCGGCGCAGCTCTCGGCCTCCCATTCAGATGCTTTATTTACTGTTCTAACTTTTTTGTTTGTGTAGGTTCACTTGCTATGATTACGGAGCGTAGTTAATCGCGAAACATAGTAAATTTTTTCTATGTTTCTGGTTGTTACAAAATCTTGATGTTCTCGGGAACCCGGTTTTCACTTTTAGTGTAAAATTCATCTGAGTGTGTCATTAGATCACTAGTTAGCAACTTTTTTTAACAACTTGACTGAGATCGCACTTGGTCAAGATGCGGTCTAAAATGGTAGTGGGCTAACCAGTTAGGGGGGTATGGCAGTTATTTTAAACTCATACCCATAAATTATTTGTACTCAGCATCATACCGGAATGCTAAATCGCTTGGCGGCATGTCTATTTCGGTAGGGTGCTAACTAGCCACGGCCGAAGTTCCCAAATTGACTCTGCCGGGGATCAAACCTTTTATAAGAACACAGCGCTCACCACTGCGCCATGGAGGTCGTCATAACTGCAGGTATACTTTAAAACTTGGAAATGTTTAATAAAAGGACTCAGAAGTCAGAAGTAGTGCGTAATCATTATAGTAAAGCCACGGAACACTATGTTTTATGAGTAAAACAATCAGATAGAGAGCACGTGACATCACACACGCACGTAATACTCGTATTTCGTCATCGTTCCGAAGCCGAGAGCCGTAATTGTGTGCAGAGCTCGGTGCCGCAGCACGGGAATGCAGTCGTTGTATGCGCACTCGAGGATTACCCTCTCGTTGGCGGCCAGCGATTAACTGACGCTCGCGGCTTGCTATTGGTTTGTTCCAAACAGCAATATCGCTCGAATTTGCCTCCAAATGCGTTATTACGGATTGTTCAGCCGTATATCTGAGTAATTATCTATCATTTCGGCAATTCGATGCTCACCGAAAATGTACGTTATAATGGTAGGGGGAAGATGACACTTTCATGATGCATTGGATAATGCCCGTGACTTCGTTCCGCGTGGGTTAAGCTTTTTATTCCCTCGGACACTCTTTGATTTTCTTAAACGTAACCTTTGTCCTTTCCCTGGATGCAGTTTAGCTATATACCATTTTTCATCAACATCGGATGAATAGATGGGCTGTGTAAGCGTAGCAGATAGGCAGACAGACATAGATTCGCATTAATAATATTAGTAGGTATGGTTTTTGCAATTCGATGCCCACCGAAAATTTACGTTAGTAATGAAAGGGTAATTAATCATAATCAATTGGAGCAGGTTAGGGAAATATTCCAACAGATTCTGGTTTTTAAACCAGTGGTACAACACTCTTTGTTAAACTAGAGCTATCGCGCTACTTTGAAGAAGGTACTACTTGAAATCTTTAAATCTCGATATCGACTTTTGACATTTACTTTGTTGGATAAGTATCTTTTACCCTAAGTTGAAGGAAAAGTTGAGGGTGAGTGGGGAAGAAAAGTTATGGATAAGTGGAGTAAATAAAGACTAGCGTAGACAATAGAAAATAGTGATTCGCCGAAACGGTGAAACGGTGATTCCCCGGTCTCATTCTTATCAAATGAACTCTGTGCGTTCAGGCCTGTCACCGAAGTCGTGACGTGTTAGGTCTGTTCATGGATTCATAGTTCATACAAAAGACTCGGTCGTTGAAATTTCAAGCAGCTCAAGGATCTCTTTTAAAGTTCGTCTTCTTATTTGATTCTTACTTAAGTCATCCTCTCTTATCATGTTTTCATAGTGCTATTTGGCTTATCTTGTTGGATTGACAATAAAAATATGGAATCAAGTCAAGCTGCTAATACTTAAAGTTTCATTGACTGACCGTTATTCTTTCTTTTTCAGGTACGTACAAGCATTGGTAGTGAAATAAATTTTCTTTCGTATGTACTATGAAGTACTCACAGTACGTAAGTAGCAGATTTATTATTAAAAAAAATATAGCCTATGTTTCCTCATGGTTCAAAGGAAGCTGTAACTCCTGAACGTACTTTAATAGAGCCAGTGTTTTACGTTAATGACCGTTTTCGTAACAACGCTTAAGGAAAAGATCCGTTAAAGTTGCGCACAACGTCAAAAACTTAGCGCAAAGTGCTATTTTTCAACGTCACTAAAACAACGACTCAAGTTTAAAATAACGTTATCGTTCATTGTAAAGGTAAACCAGTCTGCCTTCATACGACCAACTTGTCAGTACTATCCTGAAGTTGCTTTTAAAAACAAAGTAGTTGATGGAAGTTAGTTCGCCGCTGGCGTAAATAGAAAGTATAAAAGTGTTTTATAGTCTTAAATACAAGCTTTATAATTAACCATTCCGTCATTCTTACTTGCTTCTTTCTTTTTTGACACAATAGAAAGGTACAAACGCAGAAGTCGAACACTTTTGACATAAAGTGTCTTTTGACGTAATTTACTAAAGAATGGTTTTGAGTAATCCATACCTTTAAGAAAACAAATACTTTTTAATATTAGTTACAAATAAGTAGGAAAATGTAGCATACATTTTCGTACTTATTACATAACGATTAGTACATACCATAATAAATGTTTCAGTTTAAATAGTAGTAAGTAGTTTGTAGGCATATTTTCAGTCGCATAAAACTGTAAATAATTTTCTCACCGCAGTGCCGTGCTCGCAAAAAAACACGATAGAGTCTTTCTGAACGGTAGTGTCTCTCCGAATAGTGATTACACTCGAGAGCTCAGAACGAGGTGAACAAACAGAAAGGCTTTCAGAAAGCAGGTGTAGCTCTGAGCTGCAATATATCCCGTATTTGGATATTCCGGAGGTTTTCATTGCAAATATTTGTGTCACTTTTCGGCAACTTCACTTTTCTTGGCTCTATTCGATGTAAACTTTATTGACGTGCGTTAAATAACAACCTATAAAGAAAAATAAGTTTAGATGTAACATGTACTTGAATATAAACCAGCTTTTTTTGGACGAATAAAGCGTTCAAGCGTCACTTCCACCGATATTGACTGACAAATGGAACAGCTGTTTAGAAGCCGTGTTATAAGAAACTTATAGTTATCCGTTACTGCAGGTTAAAAATGCAGTTGTTCTATCATGACAAGGTTATGATTTACGGCAGCGGTGGGCAAAGCAAAAACGCCTCAAACCGTTCGCAACAGGCAATGAAATATGTATGCATTCGAATAACAAAACATCGGCTAACTAAAATTTACCGTGTTCCACAGTTTCCCATGTAAAATATCGAATGTGCCGCCAGTCCCCAGGTGTGGTTGAAACGGCGCAAGTTTCACTAATGTGCGGCTTAAATGATGACAGTGTTGTGGGACGGGTTCACCTAAGTCTGTGTAGCTGCCCGACTCTATGGCCTTCCAGATATCGACTTTATTTATGTTTTGCTTTCACCTAAACTAAGCGTTACAGCTTTTATCTTACGCTTTATGGTATGCGTGTAACTTTTTATTTATTGCCGCAACTTTTAAAAGATGCTATGTATTCGCGCGGAACGGTAGGCGATGTTTAAAAGATGAGACTGCTAAATGATGTAGAACGCTCCACTTTTAAACGATATGTGCTTTTTCTGGTTGTATTTTTCCTCTGTAATAGGTAACATCACTATTTACTAGCACTATTGAGCTGTTCAGTCTGTTTATTGTCGATACTTAATAATACGATGTTGTCTACAATCTAAATAATATAACAAATCGAGCCACTTAATAAGTGTATTAGTAGATAAATATTTTCTTTAAATCATTAATCAAAAAATAATCATTACATACCAGAAAAATCGCTTCAGGTTACAAGGACCGGTAGAAATCTAAATAAAAATTTAATTTTCATTAAAAGTTCATACAGAATTACTTTGTAGCCGTAACAGAAAAGTAGACGTAATTTTTTTATTGCAGAAAAATATATATATTATTATTATATATTCTGCTTTATTTTTCCCTCAAGTAACACTAGAAAATAAAGTGAATTTATTCCCTTTTCTGCGTCTGAAACAGTTTGTATTCGTCACATATGAGAAACATTTTGTAGTAGGTACGTTTCCGAGGCCTCTTTCCCCCGAAAACGCACTAAACAACCCACTCCCAGTAGAATTCGTAAGCAAATCACCAGTTGCTTATAAATCGCTCTACTCCGTCCAAGATTTATTTTGTTTCTCCAGTCCGGATCCGGTGCTCCCATAAGTTTGTATAAACCTGTTTCTCGTGTTTTACAGTATATATCTATGTATATATGAACCTTCATGTTTTCCTCTTCGTCAACCGATAGTACATCTGGATATAGGTCTCTTGTAAGACTTCCACACAACGGTGCTTCTACGCCACCTGAATCTAAATTCCTCCCTGGGAGTCACTTTCACCTCAGTCTTCGAACACTGCGCTTTCCAGTGCATGGTAGCCATTTAAACATCTTGAGACCAAAATTTCTATCCAATTTTCTTGGTGCCTAACCCATTGCCCTTCAGTAATTGCAGTATTTGCAATCTGTTGAGCTATCGGTTACTCTAGTTTTCTAAGGAAAGTAAATACAAAACAAACTTTTGTACATTCTCTTACTGTTCTATTTTTTATAGAGGAATTAAATAAAAGATTTTCACAACAACTGGTACATTTTCTGTTAACGTGTTATGCGATATTTCACTAGATACCTACCCTACTTACTCAATTTTCAGTAAAGAGAGGAAATCGAATGACATATTCATTCGTCTTGCAGAGTGCCGTGATATCCCTAGGATTTTCGGGAAATCACTGACATTCTTATTTCCCTGTGACATACAAAATAGATATTAAAATACACGCGGTCGATGTCGAATTTTAGAAATAACGCGCTATAGCGCGCTAACTGTCGCGTATGAATTTCAGTGCATTCGTTAAAAATCATCGAATGGTGGAATGGAGGTACTGTTATGCAGAAAATAGTACAAAAATACTGAAATAGTCGAGTAACGAAAGAGCGCGACATTAATTGTCCCAGGTGTCGATTACTGCCTTGCATATAATATAGGTATTTTTGTAATAGGTTTTTACGTATTTTGGACGGTCCAATTTGGCGGACAGATAACAATGTTTCAACCATAAATTTTATAGTGTTCCATACTTGAAAGAAAAAAAGCAGAAAACTCATAAAATCTACTTGTTGTTAGTTTGTCTAACAGATTTTATTTTGAATTAATTATTAAAAAGTTTGTCGTGATTTCGTTTCACAAAAAGATTTTTTAATTACTTACTCTAATTTCCCGATAATATCTTGCATCTTGTGCAGTTCTTTTTACAAAATATATAATAACTCTAGAGTTGCTTGTATGGTTTGGTAGAAAAATTGTAACACAGCTTTTTAACACGATTTTTCAATTGTATTTAGTAGGTAGGCCAGTATTGTAGGACCTAATCGTTGATAAAGCCTCTAACTAAATTGCTACATCACTCACAATTTCCATTATTTGAGATCGTTATCACTTAAAACCCTGCCAAAGAGAAAAAATATCCAAGACGTAGTTCTACCTACAAACAAAATAATTATTTCTCATCATCATCAGCCAGGAAATTAGTGTACCTATTTATTGCGATCAATACAGATAAAAGGTATTATTAAAGCACATTAGGTTTTCGGTTTTTCAACGTCGACCTATCGCTATGGTTAATCAGTAGCGTGTTATCACGCTCGTACTCAAAAGCTTGTCACAGACGACTTGATAAAAACCTTGATAAACTTCGTCCGAAACATCCAATATATTGATTTTACCAGAGAGATGACTATTCATAGAGTTGGTAATGTCTCTGAAAACATCGTATATCTGACTGGTTAATAAGAGGACCTGTCAAACTTTTTGTTGGAGTAGGCCTGCTTTTACTATGCGACAGAGAATAGTAAAAGCTGATCCATAAAACCTATTGCTATTTTGTCGCTTTTACCAAAGTGACCCATTCACTCGTGGTTTGCGGAAGGCACGCAATATGCCTTTACGTCTGAGGCATAAAAGCATTATTCATTTTTTTTGGTATGCTAAAGGCGCAAAATCAAATAATAATCCTGTTAACATTCGTTTAAATACATCTTTGTATAACAAAGTATGGGCGTTTTTTCCCTCGCCTGGTGTATGAGTTCTGCATCTCTATATTCTGTAACTTTATGGGCTTTACTAACACCCTTTTTAGTTCAGTTTTATCGGTTTGTTGTGCTCGTATTGTACAATTTTATTTGCTTTTGTGTTTTCATTTGATTAATGGATCCGATAAGATAAGATTCCTCAGTGCCTGAAGACCAAAGTCTTCGAACAGTGCGTGTTGCCAGTGATGACATACGGTTGCGAGACTTGGTCGCTAACTATGGGCCTCATAAGAAAGCTCAGGGTCACTCAGCGGGCGATGGAGAGAGCAATGCTCGGGGTTTCTTTGCGCGATCAAATCAGAAATGAGGAGATCCGCAGAAGAACTAAAGTAACCGACATTGCTCGACGTGTTGCGAAGCTGAAGTGGCAATGGGCGGGGCATATAGTTAGAAGAACCGATAGACGTTGGGGTCCCAAAGTGCTGGAGTGGCGACCACGCACGGGAAAGCGCAGCGTTGGCAGACCCCCTACTCGCTGGACAGACGACATTAGGAGAGTCGCAGGGAGCCGCTGGTTCCAGGCGGCGCAAGACCGAGGCGTGTGGAAATCCTTGCAGGAGGCCTATGTCCAGCAGTGGACGTCTATCGGTTGAGGATGATGATGATGATGAATGGATCCGAAGTCCCATGATATAAGCCAGACTCACTCTGTAATTCGTTACATATATTTTCTACAAATTCACTCTCACTCACGCGTACAAATTGTGACCGCATTTTTAAGATAAAGTCTGGCTTGAGAGTTTGAGTTTTGTTTTTGCATAAATTATGTGTAGTCGCCGAGCTTAGTATCATCATCTATTTCATGTTTTCAAAAATCCGAGGTTTTTAACTAAGCCTTACTGCGTCTCGCTCATTCACACGTGTGCCGTCGCCCCGTTTGTTAGATTCACTTTTTGCAATTTACCGTACATAATTGAAAAGCTTCACTCCATTAGTTTCCTAAGTAAATACGAGTAACACAAAAATCTTCTATCACTGAACTCGTAAGATTTAAAACAAACTCAAAACAAGATTTTTCCGGCGAAAGCAGTTAAACTAAGACAAGGTACAAATGTAACTGTAAGTAGAATTAGACGGCGAGTAAATCGGCGGTGAAGTAGGTACAAGTGATAGAACAAAGCTCTGTCCAAACACACGTAAGCGCAAGTTCAACATCCGACCCTGAGACCAGGAGCTGAATGCTAACATTGCGGAAACTACACTGCGAAAGTGATAACTTGCACTTGACACATATAATCTACTAGCGAATGCCCGCGACTTCGTCTGCGTGGTTTGAGGTTTTTTGGTTCCCGCGGGAACTCTTTAATTTTCCGAGATAAAAAGTAGCCTATGTGCTATTCCAGACTATAATTTCTTTGCCAAATTTCAGCCAGATCCGTTCAGCCGTTGGGGCGTGAATGAGTACGCGTACAAACATAATATATTACCAAATACTTTATTTATCTGGTGTCTCGTAAATTGTTTCTTCTTTTGACTCCACCATAGACCACTCTACCTGCTTGTGCCTTAGTAAGTTCCCGAGTCGTATAAATCGAAATATTAACGGTTGGTGCAACCATTCTAGACCACCCATGAACCAGGAAGTCCCTGGGTTATGGGGGGTCTAGAATGCCTAGCCCGGTCCTACTGTATCTAACTGAAACATGAAATGCACCTCATTGGCAAGTCAGCTCGTGATCCAAACGAGTGAGCGAGACAGAGTCCAACCTATTGCTTACAATGTGTAAGAATTTTCCCTTGTGTAGAATTTCCCACAAGACCTCACGGCTTAAAATAGCTTCATCACAATTTTTATGCGGCATCTTAGCGGAACCTCCAGTAGGTTAGAGGGTTACTGATAACCTCCAACGAGACTAGAAGAGAACAATAATATCAAAAATAATTCAGTCGAGAAACGAATTCCGTACCTTAAATAATAAGACACACAGTGCTCACATTTTCTCCAGGGAGACCGTGAAAACCTTTGCTAGATAAACGTGCATCCCTGGTTGCAATTCGTTTCTTGAATTACTTTTAGATTGAATTAAAAATAAGAGGAAACGGTAATACGAAGGAGTAATTTTCATTTATTAAGACACTGTAGATTACTCTAGAATGTTCTTTTTCTCATTAATATTTGTTTCCCAGGCCAGTCACTTCTTCTAAATGCATTTTCTAAGATAGTGTGTATTAGTAAGTTAGATCCATCGGTACGCTATGGGCTTAAGCTTTGTGAAAACATTAAGATCTGAGCCAAACTAGTTTATTACCGCATTATTGCGTCTGATGTTTTAAGTAATGCCCTTAAAACAAAAATAAAACATTACTTATGGAACTCTAGGTTAAAGGTTAATTAAAGGTTAGCGTTTGAGGTACTCCAATATTGTTTCAAATATAATTATTCGTAGCGCTTACTTATTATTGAAATATAAACTATAAACTATAAATAAGAATTTATAGCTAAATTTTCTTAAGGTTCGTCTGAAAGATACCATTTTAATATTGATAATACACTAGTCACATTTTATTACATAAATATATCCTTGTACCTTGTACATCATTCTTTACTTTTAAACGTGCGTAATACTTAAATATTTTAAAATAAATATATATATATTTTCTCCCCTTGATATGTAGCTATGAGTAGGTATTACAAATAATAACAAATTTTATCTGCTAGAACTCCCCCGAGCATGGATCCGGACACACAAATAAGACTTACTTACGTAGCACCATGGCGACCACAAATATAGGATAATACGCAAATAAATATTTGTTATTATACGATCCAACCGATCTTTGTCCCTTAAAAGGTCTGCCGGTTAATATTGTGGCTTTATTTCGTAGTATTTATAAAGTTAAATTTTAGTATAAATGCTCAGAAATTCTATTGTTCCCTTGTAGAGCAAAACAAACTTGGAAAATCGGGCTTGTTATAAAATATTGCTTTTCTATACAATAAAACAATATAATAATAATCATTAATTCAAAATTATTTCGTTAGAAAAGCGAAAGGTACAATTAAATCGATTATTAGCTATAGCTACGTAAGCAGAACAAATATTATAGTGGATGTTCCCTGGAACAGTTTCTTAGAAATATTCATTATCATAAAAACTATAACCTGTTGACTTAAAAGCCCTTATTTAGCGTATCTTATCACAGCGGCGAGCGGCGGAGCTATCAGAGCTGGCCAATTGTTTGGTTAGGTAATAGATGTACGATGTGCTTAACCAACCCATCGGCATTATGGATACACTTTACAACCGTTAATTGCCCATCAAATGATTCCTCGGACGACAAATTTAATTAATTCCGACATAAACCGGGATGCAGGCGCTTATCGCTGCATTAATTTGATCAACTTTTAGGTACATGTTTTGCATTCCTCTTTCTCTTAAATCTCTCTCTAAATAGTATTAAAAAATGTCGCGTTTGTCTTTGTCCGATTAAAATTTCTAAGGTGAACATTTCAAGAGGGAGGTTAATTATTTAGTCTATTAGAATACCCAAGCTCAGTTAGGTTGTCGGGTCGATGCAGATTGTATTTAGCATTCTATGATCTAGCAAAATATGTTTACCCATTTCAAAAAAGAAAACCTTTAAGTTACCGAGTTGAGCAATTTTCAACCGAATATTGCTCAACTAGGTTATAATATTGCAATAAGAAAGGCTTTTAAAGAAAGAAAATAAAAACCACATTGCAAACAATAAACAATAGCCACTTTTAAAATGGAGCTATTTAATTGCACATGTACCCCTCGCGTAAGCTATTATTATCGGAAATAATGTACACTGACACCATTTTTCAATTTTATATCGCAGTTTTAAAATTGTCGAAATTTTACGCACTTCGCTGGATGTGTTTTTGATATGGAACTAAATTTTAACGCATATTTACAGCCTACCTCAGTACAAACAAGCGAGGTTGACAATAGGTGCGGAGCTCTATAAAAAAATAATGTGTAGTTGGATTTACGAGCACTGGGAGCCGAACACCTGGACAGTGCAGGCCAATAAACTGACAAACAATTTCGTACAAAATCTGTATTAATGAATGAGTTGATTTTACATGAACCTTTGATTTGGCGTCATTTATTTTTCAAAAAGTTGTATTTTCCGGTTGGCTCGTACTTCTTTGCTAAGCTCTACACGGTAAGTTGAGAAAATCGTCCCATTTTGATTGCTATATAAATAAGCTATAAGTAATAATCGAAATGAATTTTCCATATTGTCGATAAATTTAATACATTATTATAGATTTCATATATTTATAAGGTTCTTCATTTTCCTTGGTGTCGTTTGAATCGCATAACAATTTAGGGTGTACTACCTCTATCACTCAGTTTATAAAGCTTTCACTTTGTTTTGATCAAAGAAAAGTGATAGTGAAGGAATAAACACCGGCCCTTTTTGATCAAACAACAATATGCAGTGAAACTCAATGCTTTGTAACTAGATGGGACAATGCGTTTGTTCATCCCTATATTCCTCTGCCACAGATCAAATAAAACTAATGTGTGTAGGGTTGGTACGGAAAACATTCTCATTCTCTCTCGTGCAAGTGATAATATAATACTATTCATACAGAAATGACTTTGAATAGTTGTTTGTATGTGATTTTGAAAAAAGAATATTATTTCATTTTAATGATTATTCCATGAGAAATATGCCATATACTTAAAAGTGCGCGCGCGGGCTTTTTATCCGCCAGACAATGTTTTTTATTTTAAGCTTTTTTTTAATTCCGGCGATTCTTAGTCGGCGGACTTTTCTTTTTTTATTACAAGTGCTAAGAAGCCTTGGTCGCCCTTGTATGTGCCATACATAATACGCGTTCTAAAAGCACATTTCACGGCACCTGAGCGTTCATTAATCGCGCGAACGTTACTCATGACGCGAATATGAGACGTTTATTCAGTGACTTACAGATAATGTCAAAGCTTGAATTACCAAGAAAATTAGATTTACCTTAGTTTATACAATACAACACATATTATAATATAGAAGTATAAAGGTATAAAGGTATAAAGTACGCGACACGCGACTTTGTAGATTGGGGTTGGCTAAAAATCTATTAATTCTTCGGTATACAAATTTGACTATGACCAGACCCAGGTCTTTAACTATAAGCATGCAAAAAATTATTTCAATCCGTTGCTCTGTCGCGGGTCGCGACGTGTTTGAAGGACAAACCAACAAACAAATACACATTCGCATTAATAATAATCTGGGTGAGTGACTCGTGATATTATCTTATGGTGGAGGCATTACTTTACGGAAATCATGTAACGAGTTCATTCACGTCATGGAACAAGCTTTTTTGCTATAATCCGCTAAACCAGAACGCATGCCCTCCCACAACTACTGACTCTGATTCGTATTCCCCATTACTCAGGTTCCTGACCCCTTTCCAATAATAACAGCGATAGGAGGTTTTGTGGAATAATAATGCACAACTAACTATACACATGCGGGAAAAGCAAGCAGTACACACTATTATTGTGCTACTATGCACAAATCCAAAACAACGAACTACTCACGTATTAGTATTACTCCAAACCTGGATCATCCTAAGAAGACGTTGACTCTATAGTATAGAGTCTATACCTAATAATAGGGATGATGAGATCTCAATCAAATCAGCAACTCTTTATCGAACTTAAAAACGCACTTCTAGTATGGAAGTTGTACGAAATTCACAATAGTGACGTAATCAAATTTCAACGCACATTTTTTTTAAATTATATTTTAAAATGTTTATCAAACTTAAAACTAACCGACGATGTGAATTTTGGGTCTTTTGGAAGACCCCCTATTTAATAATCAGTTAGAAATAATTTATTTTTGATATAGGCATCATCCCTATTCAATTCAATTGAAAATAATATATTATATTTGTAGCGGATTATCCTAATCCTAAGTAATATTATAAAAGTGAGTTTGGTTTTTTTACGCTTTCACGGTCCACCTTTTCAACAGATTTTGATGAAACGTGCAGACATACTTAGGTTGTGTCCCGGATAAGGACATAGGTCACTTATTATCACGGATAATTAAGGAGTTCCCGCGGAAACAAAAATAAACAAAACTTTAAAAAAAAAGCTAGTTGATTCCTGGTGAACTATATTATAACTAGTAGTGGCCATATTGATTATAGTATAGCTGCCAATATTAGCGTCACCTGTCGATATTCTATAGGCTTATATCTTTTATATTCCAATTAATTAGCTAGTAAGGAGATCAAAGACATACTTTGCGATCTCCCCGCTAAGTCCCCTATTTAAGTTAGTGAGGAGGCTGACAGTTTAAGTTTCAGATCCGTCCCACACAATGTAGCTATGCCTACTTTTCTCAAAGTAATAGCGAATAAGACCGATATCCGGATGGCAAGGTCGTTCAACGATAGTTTACCTTATGTATAGAGCTAACGCAGACGGATATCCATCATCGCACAACATGAGACGGTGAGCAGCGGATCCGATTGTAAACTGACTCCACGTCGTCCACTTTAACTCGTATATTTAATTTTTGATGAAAATTACAATACGGTAATTTAGTAGTTTTACCTGGAAAGTTTCTCAGGAGTTTTGAAAATTGGTGTTTTTATAGATTTCGACGTGCTCTTTCCGAATTTTCACTTTGCCACCTCGTATCTTTGCCGCTCGCGCCGCCTTTATGGAAAAATGGCGCCCAAAACAGTTTTTTGACATTACTGGGTAATTAGTCGAACATAGCAAAAATTTTCGTTGATCCTATTTTGTGGGATGTCTGCGTTGAAGTAGTTGAAAGGTCAATATATGTTCGCCGACTTAAGTGGGACTACTATTATCAGTTGTGTGCGAAACACGTATTAGTGGATAAATTATGTTGGATGTATTTATGTGGTGTGATAGTTTAGTAAGGATTAAACGTAGGGCCGGCTCCTCAGCTTTGCAGTTCGGTCGCGTTCGCCGAATACCTGGGTTGGCGAGATTGGCGTTAATCTGTTAAATCGACTGAGGAATGAATGTTAATTTGATCCTTCGGCCCAATATTGTTTGCACGGTTAGTTGATCGGCGTGATTGCGATAGCTGGTTGATTTGATGCTCAGTGTGTTGAATTATGTAATCAAGTCATTTTAAGCATGCGAGTTCAATTATGTTGGATAGCCAATGCCTATCTAAATATTAAGGCACTAAAAATAATTTATTATATCACCTAATACTCATCCCCGCGCCGGCTCACTATTACCTACTGAGCACGGGCCTCCTCTAATAATGAGAGTCCATGGGCCTAGTCCATCTTTACACACCTTTATATAAATACTAGTCACTTTCAGGCATGCAGGGTTCCTCATTTATCACAATGTAAGTAAAATGAAGTGATAAGTATTTAAATAATAATAAATAAAAATAAATAAAATAAATAATATTTTATTTGTCGGAATATGGGTACAGATATTGGTCTTAGATATTGGTCATATCTTTATTTTCCTTGCATATTCTACCATGGTGTGCAAATTGTTATATATTATCAAAGTTTATCTTAAAAAAGTATAGTAAAAAAACATCCCAATAGGTAGGCCGAAGTCTACCAATTCGATTTATATTATATATATACCAGTTATATTGTTTTGAAATTAAATTTGGTTCTCATAAAGCAAGCAAATTTTATTACTATGATATAGAAATGCTAGTTTGAATTTTCTCTCTACTAAATCAGGGTTGAATTCATACTGAACATGCTAACTACCTAAGCAGCAAAAGAGTAAATCTTTTTACAAGGCAGTTCGCAAACATTCCTAGACAAAAAGCTTAGTAATTTATAAATAATCACATCGCTCCGAATGACCTGTTTACATGCACCGTTAGCAGCATTCCGCGAAATAATACCCGCTTTCACGGAAGGATTACACAATGTTTTCTTCGCAAATCCTTTATTCAGTCGCATTAGGTACGCAAATTACCCCAATTTCCTCATCGTGGCAACTGTTGAAATTTCACGAGGAAACGTTCATAACCTCACGAAATGTGTCTTGAAAGTTTTTCACGCACTAATTTACGATGCTCGCCCGGTTGGCCGACTAGTCCAGCGACTTATCCTCGTACAAGTCCTCGGGACGGCTTATTCCGGATATTGAAGCACGTAATCTCAATACAGTGTGTCTCCACTCGCAATTTATCGGACGATGAATGGTGCTGCCATTATTTTCAACCCTTAACCTTCCTACTTATTAATATCAAGATAATTTATTGTAAATTGCATTTTGCACGAGTGATCCCGTGCGTGAATAACGGCATGGGAATGACGGTTAATAAAAGGCTTCCCTACGTGTGATTTATTATATTTGGGAGGTACCTGAATCGATCTTATAAACTGACAATATATTAATATATTTTTTTGTTTGATTTATTCATGACAAGTTTTACGCTAAGTACACTTACGTACTTACTAGAAGTTTTTTTTTATCTTTGAAAAGATAGCTCGTGATGCAAGTTTCAAGTGAAAAAAATGAGTAACAAAAGCATATTTTTCTTCATAATTAAAATTCAATTAACGGTGATAAAGGCGAGATAAGGTTTTGCATATTTTATAATCTATTTTTAGTGAACGGTTACAAAGGCTGGCAGCGACTTCTTGCACACTTCCACTTTACAAAGTTTCAGTAAACAAAAGACTGAGGTGCTGGTGAGTAAGCAAATTAAAATTTTATGCTTTTAATATAATTTCTTCGAAGAAAGCTAGCTATAAACTATGCGCAACTTTATACCCGTGACAAAGGGATATTAAACAAGTCCTTCTAATGGATTAATTACTATTGGACTAGTAAACGACCGCTACTTCACTCGCACAAGTATAAAAAATTTGTTGAAAACTCAAAACAATATTAAACTTATATTAAAAATGGTTCCCTTGTCACACGTGGTACACATATCATCGAATAAGCTTAATTCTTTTGTTGAAAATATAGGAAACTAGATAATGCCCACGACTTCGCCCGAGTGGATTGATGGTTTTTGATTCACAGATCGGTTGAACAGATGGGCCGTGAAAGAGTAGCAGACAGACAGACACACTTTCGCATTTATCATATTAGTATATATGTATAAGATCAACACCCAAAAAATAAAACACCGGCAATATCAATTTGGGTCATCTGATGTATTATTTTTTTTTACTAAATTCACTAAGAGTTGTAAAATTTACACTTCATCTATAATAGTGTAACTAGAAGTTACATGAAGAAGTTAATGTTGAGAACTGCTACACTTTCATAGATAATATATTTTGTTCTCCGTTATTATCAAAAATAGGTACGTATTACTATATTGTTTCACGTAAATAAAGGAAAATGCTAGCCAATGACCCATTTCGCTTTTCGGACGGCACGCATATTGATTTAGGGGCACTAAACTGTATTACTGTGTTTAAACCTGCTTTCTGAAATAAAATTTGTTTCTATAAGCGAGGAGAGTATGCAGTGATTTACTAGCGGAGTTTTCGGCGAGTGAAAAATGCCAGGCCTTGCTCACCGCTATTATCATGTTTAAAAGTAGTTGTAATGTAGAAGAAGCGAGTTTTGACGCTAAACATACCTACGGAGCGAAGCGCCTACTCCCAGGCGTAGAATAAATTAATTTCGAATCTAAAATTTTGTATACCTTTCTTCTAGTATGTAAGCGAAATCCTGTTTGACCATAATTTTAGCGTCTATATTTCATCATTTATAATTGATTTTGACCCTAGCATAAAGAAACTGCATTCTTCAATTATTGAGGGCTTTAGGTAGAGGTACAATTTTAACAAAACGAGTCATCTGTAAACCTTACGTTTACAGAACCTTGGTTTATGCATACAAAACTGCTATTTTACACTTGCGTACGTTTTGTTTACATTCTGTACGTATGGCAAACCAAACGATTTCGGAGCTTCAAACTCTCATACATATTGAACGCAAGCCATTTCGTAACAGTTTGCATCCAGGTAGGTATGTATACTTAAAAATCCACTCTCAGATTATTGATTTCTACCAAATTTAGACCGAAAGCTTTAGCTAACTACTGATAATTGTGAATATCACTGTATGCACAAACATAATTTGATAATGAGATAAATGTGAGTTGTATTCTATCTCATTCTCTCGCAGGCTTTATCCTTTATATGTTTGTCTATTTTTGGTATCGCTTTTTCGTTTCATTGAATTCTCAAATCACAACGATTCTAAAGAAGTTTCACTTCAAAAACTCCCACAAAATTCATAACTTGACATGGACGAAGTCTCGGAAATTTTCTAGAAATTAAAAATAACTTTATAGTAGGTCCAATAATAACGGTGCAAAGACCAATATCAGAAAATCATTGCCACTGTCATTAGTTCCTTCATTACGTCATGGTATTGTATTCCATCACTCATCGCTCGAACGGCTCTTGCATAATGCATTTCTTGCGCCGACCCCCTACCCTTCCGTAGCTGAACGGAATTAATGGGCTTACCTTTATTATGTACCTACGTGTATATATGATATATATATCACCGTAAGATTGTAAAAACCGTTAGATTATAATCTAACTCGCGAAATTCTAAACTGTCGAAAGATTGTAAACTGTGCAATGTTCTTAGTGTCAATTTTTTAAATATTCATTTTATTTACGTTTTCTTGTCTCTTTCTTGTAGGTTAGGTTAGGGTTCGACATAAATAATCAACTAGTGCCCGGCCGCAGGCCGGGCACTTAGGTTTTATCGGGTTTAAATACCTATCAGATTACAATCTACCGGAAAATAATGCGTTAAATTCTAATCTTTCGACAGTTTAGAATTTCGCGAGTTAGATTATAATCTAACGGTTTTTACAGTCTTACGGTGACATATATAATTGATTGATGTCCGGAGCTAGGCTAGGTACCTCTAGGTAGGTCCTTCTACTCAATTCCCAAACCTTTCTCGAGAATAGCATGGCAATCATCATCGTAGCCATTGCACCGGCCCACTACTGAGCTCGGCTCGTCTCTTAGAATGATAAGGTTAAGATTCTAATCCACTACGCCACCCATGTGCGGTTATGCAAACTTCACACCCCTTTGAGCACATCATGAAGAACTATACAGCCCTATTCTCAAACTCAGTGGATATCAAAAAATTAAAGCCACTGACATATATTTTTTATCCATTGAACGTTTCCTATGGAAATGTTATTTTTATTTCATAGCAAACCTTCAATATCTTGTGTGATATTTTCCTTTACCGTTCAAGTGATATTTTATCTAGATTGAGAGAGATTAATTATTATTACAGTGCGAGTTAGATTCCGGACCTATAAGGATTTTTTGATTATCTTTGAATACTCTATGTAATTATGAAATAATAGGTAATGTCCTCCCAATCGAATTTCGGCTACGGCGGCTGATCTCCATAGAGATTAGCCATCTATATGGAGATATTACAGTGCACTTATGCAGTTGCACTCTATTCTCTTACTCTCATAGCCTAATAGGATGGAAAATCCGCCACGATCGGAGAGAGATCAGTCGCAGAACCAACGACAGAAGCACGTGGGCTAAAAACCGCCCATTTCCTGACTACGACTACTAACGGGCTAGTACTGAGAATTTCTTGTTTTCGTTAGGTATACGAGTACGAACCAAGTTCGTGTTTCATTATTTATACACAGAAGGATTTATTTTACATCGAAAAGTTGGAATCTAGACTCAAGGAATTTGAACAGCAACTTTCTTTTTTATTTACAAGAGTTTTCATTTGAAAAGGAAGCTGTTTTTTATTATCTCGAGCTGTTCATTTAAAATGTTAAAAGGAAACTGTTCTTTGTGTAGGTGACGTAAAACTTCTTTTTGGCTCTGGACGCAAGGTGAGTGGCGTAACTGTACATAGAAGAAATTGCTATTTTTTCACTTTCTATGTACCTACTTATAAATGCCGAATACCTATCCCTAAAACTATGATATATGGTTATTATATGGGAGAGAACACAAATGTATTCAGCCACGTATAGTTTCTAAAATATTAAGTTCGCCTGATGAGTCTAAGAAATATTTCATTGAATAGCTCGACAAGATTCAAGTGAAAACGTTTTTTTTTATAAATCTAAATGAATCACATTGGTATAACTATTGATGTCCGAAGCTTTTGCTCATGAATAGGTATTTATCTATTTTATTTATTTTTTACTAGACTTGAATTAATAATATACCTAGATAGATACATAAAATTGTTTACCTGTGCGTATACCAATCAGCTCAAACTCTTCACACTCATATTATGTGGCAAGTTGGGAATGAGCACAAAAAATGCGTGCGACGAGTCGATCAACACTATAGAAATTCATGGCCATTGCCATCGTTACGTCATGTCATTGTCTTTCAGTCATGGTGCGACGCACGTCTATTGCATAATGCAGCCATTGCCCCGACCCCATGCCCTTCCGTAGCTGTGCGGAATTAATGAGCGTATACCTTTATTGCTTATTTGAACCGACTGTCGGGTTCTATTGGACTGCTCTTGGCGAACTTGCAAGTTTTCTGCTAAGTACATTTTTACGTAACATGCATGATGACAGTAACCAAGAATCAATGAAATTATGAATTTGTCTAATGAAATTATGAATTTATCTAATGAAATAGTATTCATGGATTATAAAAAACGTATTTATTTTTCTATTTCGAGTGAGATTGCTATTTATTTTGATAAAATAAAACTATAAAATACAGCAATCCGCCATAATGGATTAAACACCAAGAAGCGAATGACGTCACAATTGTTTGTTTTCGAGCTTTGACAATCACACTATTGTTTACTGCACACTGCACAGAGTTCATTGGTAAAAACAATAGTGACGTCACAAACGACGCCATGAAACCGGCTAGCGTTTTGGCGTGAATTTTCAAATTTAAATTTCAAATGCCAATTTTATCTACAAAACCTTATTTTTCTGTTGAACTAAGATATTTTTTCGAAATAGTAGATACTGCCGAACATATCTGACCATTTTTCAAAATCATTCATCATGCCTATTGTTTACGATAATCAATCATACATATATTTTATTCCTTTTTTTAATTCTACTACAAGTAAGCCCTTGACTGCGATCTCACTTAATGGTAAGTGATGATGCAATCTAAGATTGTAGCGGGCTATCTTGTAAGGCATGTATGTAATATAAAACCCGTGCCCCTACCGGTCTCTACACGGCATCGTACCTGAACGCTAAATCGCTTGGCGGTACGTCTGTGCCGGTAGGGTGGTACAACTAGCCACGGCCTCCCATCAAACCAGACCAGAGAAAATTAAGAAATTATAAATTCTCAAGTTAACCCTGCCGGGAATCGAACCCGGGACCTCCCACAATACATCACAGCGCTCACTACTGCGCCAAGGAGGTCGTCAAAATGTGCCTTCGTGGTGTGATTCGCCACTCCTCGGTACTGCCATCGACATATCGCACATAATTCCGCTAGTGCTCGGTGGCAAGACGAGATTACTCCGTGTAAACATGTAGGTCGCTTCACGTTTGCCACTCGACCTGCCCCTTTGCCAATGTTTAAATACACCTTAATCGCGGGAAGGAAAAAGCCCGCAGTAAACTCTTTTGTTGAAGTTTGAACACCTTGATCTTTATTTTGAAATTGTTTGATCGGAAACACTGAATTTAATTATTGTTTTTCTTTTGAACAGACACTTTGAAGACTTTTGATCCCTTTTGTAGAGATTCTCGAAATCTGTGCAAAGAATTTCGTAAAACGCCTGAAAAAGCTCCTGACTTTGCAACACAAGTCTTAATTTCGTGTGTTATTAATGCTCATTAACTAGCTGATGTCCGCGACTTCATCCGCGTGGGTTGAGGTTTTTCAAAATTATTCTCAACGTACGTTTCATTCGACACCGGAGCATCTTCATGATATGTTGACTTGACAATGCACGATTGTAAAAAAATATTATATCGCAAGCTGCAAGTGCAAGATACATACTGTACCACATAGATTTGTTTACTGTGGCCGAAGTTAGCGAATTAGACTTATAGTACCTTCATTATTCCAAAGTAGCCGTGTACCAGCAGTAGCGTAAACCGCCCGGCTAAGCTGAGTTGAAATTTCTGAAAAACTCATGGTTTTTTTAAATCCACTACAAGCTAGCCCTTCACTGCGATCTCATCTGATGGTAAGTGATGATGCAGTCGAAGATGGCTAACCTGTTAGAAAGAAGAAAGAAGAAAGAAGAAAAGAAATTTATTTCCAAATTGTGCCATACATAACAAGCATACTTTCTTTACTTAGGTTGTTAGGGCATGACAGTTATATTAAGCCCATACCCCTATTCGGTTCTACACGGCATCGTACCGGAACGCTAAATCGCTTGACGGTACTTCATCTTTGCCGGTGGTAACCACGGGTCAAGTTTCCCACCAGGCCAAACCAGGGAAAATTCAGAAATTTTACATTCCCAAATTGACCCTGCCGGGAATCGAACCCTGAACCTCTGCACGTTAAAACAGTGCTCAACACTGCGCCTCGGCGGTCGTCAAAATCCTTCTTATTAGCGGTGTTATCTTTCTTATTGAGGTACCAATCAGTCGGTTTATCCTTGTAAATCCATGACCTTCATGTATTTATGATTTAAGTACTTACGGTCTGTCCTACACGTTGTGCCGGCCACCATATGAATATAGCCAGGTATGTGCACAAATTCACAAGTAAATTGTGAACTTGTGCACAACTCAACACAACACAAAATACTCGTACATCGTATACCTACTCACGTATGGATAGACATTAAATTGTACGTATGATGAACCCATTTGCGCCTGGCTCATACATCCGTTTCCGTATAAAATTAATTGGGCCGTGACGTTCGGAAGGATGCATGGCAACAACTCATGTAAATTGCTTATACCTTCTCAGTGTTGAGACTGAGATAGTTGGAATGGACGTGCCTCATTTCGCAATGTAAAACTAAATAACCCTCTGGATTGCAGCGTGGGTGGAAATCCACAGATTTATCAACGGTAGATCTCCGTTTTAAATTAGAAGTTTATTAATCGTTGTTATTTCATGTAGACAATTACATAAACTCTGTAGAAACTGCAACATAAACTACTTGAAATCTTATTTTTGTTTTTTTTTTAATTATTTTTGCACACAATTTAATGCTCTTTGTAACACAAAATAAAATTAACTATGGCTATGGTAAGGCTTATCTCTGTAATACAAAAGTTATTCCAGCTTCCCTCGTAACTTAGTATGTGTAAGTTGTTTCTGATTAGCAATCCAGAAGTAGGTATTAATAAAACACTTTTAATATATTTGTACTCTAACCACGAGAGATTTAATGTAATTAGTTAATTTATAAAACTCAGTTAAACAATACTACAGTATCAAATCATTTGACCAGGCTGCAGTTGCTAACGCAGGCTCGTAAACCAGGTAACGATCTCAAACACCGAAGGTATTCAATAATCGTTGGAGTCTCGGTGGAGACTGCTTTACCGATGGTAAAACATTCGTATTTATACAAGTTAAGGCGTTGGGAACGAACCGAGTGAAATACATCGAATGAGTAATATCAGTACAATCGAACCTTCATCAATAAATTAATTAACAATCTTTTAACTTTTGTAACAATTCAATTCAACTTTAAACGCAAAGCTGACAGTTGTTTCTGATTAGCAATACTTCTTTGGAAACAATGTTATTATTTTACTCCTATAGCTAGTAGATTCTATAACAATTCCTATTAAATCTTATTGTCCCAATACTTAATTTTATAAATTTAAGCTAAGCCATGCCATTTCACAGTTCAACTGGTGTTCGGATTTTAACGAAATTTGGCGAAGAACAGCGAAGTTTTATCTTGGAGACATTAAGGGCTTCAAATTTATCTACAGGTTTCATAATAAGCAATTAGTCATACATATTATGACGCGGACTAAAGGTACGAGTATGTATTGGGACAATATTATGTTTATTCGAAAGTTGTGATCGAATCAAACATTCATAACCTACTTATTTTCTAATACTTTCTATTCAATTTTTGAACCAAGGGGCAGAACAAACTCAAATATTTCGTATTCAGATTAGGTATGATATCATCATGATACCCTCAGTTAATTTCGCATAATTACTTTTGCGCACCAATGCATATTGATACACTAAAATGGACTAAACTATGTGATTAATACACTCGTAATTAGCTCTAAACTACATGATAAAGAGATTACCTGTGATGACTAATCCTTTGTGATGCTGTGTTGATACGCTTTGAGATAATAACCACCATTAAATTGCTTTCAAGTTGTATATCTGACCATTACGTATATGCCAAAATACAGTCCTATTAGAGCAGTTATTAAGGTATCCGTGACATCGTTCGCGTACACCTAGGTTTTTAACAATTCCGTGGGAACTCTTTAAATTTCCGGGATTAAAAGTCGGTCACTCTCCAGATCGGTGACTTTATCCATGCAAAAAATTCGTCGACTCGTCGCTCCGATGCAGCGTAATTGTAAGACAAATCAACGTAGGTATGTTACTAGATAGGTCAACGTTAATCGAGTGTCACGTTTTCTAATTTTTGAAAATATCAGCGATTTTTGCCAGCCAGACTTGTAAAAATTTGAGCGATTTAAAAAGCGAGCAATTGAGATAAAAATTCGCCTGCGCCTTGATTCAAAAAAGCGGAAAACAAAAATATGTGCTTCATTAATGTAGAGATAAGTCATGATAATTACAACAAAGTAAAGTTCAATTAATTTTATTAAAAGGTTCACAGAGATTTCCACTTAGTGAAGAATAGAGATAAAAGCTTTGATATAATGCTTGTAGGTCACTACTGTACTTAGCAGTCGGAGGAATTGATATTTTCATTTAATCATTTACCAACAACGACTTGAACTAGTTTACGTCTTTACAAATACTTTACGTCTTTATAATTTAAATGACGGTTAAAGGTAGTTAACTAGATATTGTGTTTTAAGATCGGTTAGAATGATGCTTTATTTATTTACTGAAGACTATCTCTCTCTCTGCGTCGTATTCCTCATTACTGAGGGTCGTGACCCCTTTCCATTAATCAAATAGTGGTAGGAGCTTTCCTGGGAAAATAATGCGGTTGGTTCAGATGTTGGTGATAATAACCGGGGCCGGGGGTGCTCTCCGAGTAACGGAAGAAACGAAAAGGCCAAATTTGAACCTCCAAACTCGGTCACCCATTCAATTACCGACTTGGGACAACGTGGCTTAACATTCGCAATCGAATGATATGCGTTGGCACAACTAGGCCACTTCAAGAAGAATATGAGCTATGTTAAACACGGTTTGTATACTCCTTTCCTCTTTAATTAAGCTTTAAGCTTTAGTTGTGCTAGGAGGTAATGCAACGGAAAGCTTAATTGAAACGTTGATTCAATTCACGGATTTCAATTTGATCTTTTGTGATTGATATGTAAATTAGGGCTTCACATAATTAGTATAATGTGCAGTTATTCATATAAGCTAAAAAAATGGCCAAGTACGTGTCAGAACACGCATAGGTTCGGGTTCCATAGTCATGACTCATGATATTTGCCAAAAAAGGTCATTATTTCTATTTTCCCAAAAACTCCCTGAGTAATGTCATCATGATTTTTAAGTTCCTATTCAACGAAATATCATTTCGAGGGAATAGACCATAATTTGTTTTACGGCTCTCGCTATTCCTTTTTTCGATACTCTAATATACTTATACATTCCTACTTATATCAAGATTGAAGCATCTTCTAGGCAAGCGTGTTCCATCTTAGGCCGCATCATCACTTCCCATCAGATGTGATTGTGGTCAAGCGTAAGCCTATTATGAATTAAAAAAATATATATATATTATTTTCAAAATTTTCATATGCTTATGTGTATCAGTGTCTAAAAAATACAGCTCTTATGGTAGAATTTTATAACGCCTGTAACACATCGGCGGACTATTTGACTACGGGAACCTAAAATGAAATAAGTGATGGTAATATGAAAATTGTTTACAACCCATATATCTTCAAATAGGTTTCTGTTTGGCGTCGTATAGGAACATTATGTGGCTTGATGGTACGACATTACCGCTAGAGTCCTTCGCTCCCTGTAAGTAATGGTAGAATGTCAATCAGGTAATGGTGTAGCTTTTATTGCGCCTTTTTGGTTGGAAACAAAGTAAACGAGTCAGAATATAAAAAAACACGACTGCCCTGCCAAAAAACGAACTAAAAAGTTAAAAATCTATAAATTAATCTAGTTAAATATATTATTTTTTGTGAATCACTGGATATTGAAGTGTTATATATTTTTGGAATCTATTCATCATTTTCTAGATGATAATTATATCTTATTTGCGAATATTGTTTTTTAAATTAAGTCTTTAATGCGGGACCATGGTCACCCCATAATTTTTTTTTGTAAATTTTACTAGCCTATGTCACCCGGAATAAGCTAGGAATTCTAACGATACCTCATTTATAAAAATCGGTTCAGGCGTATAGAAATTATGGTGGAATATACAAACTCACATACATAAATACATATACATAAAACCTGAAAACAATATACTCCTTTTTTCAGGCAGTCATATTATAATATGAACTGATTGACAATAGATACCTAATTTAAATCAACTGTTTACGTTTCCAAATTTCTCCGCATAAAGCAAAAAGAAAAACTAGAGTAGATACAACAAAAAATAACAATTTCATTATGTAATAAAAATTCAGTGGGAATTTTTCGACAATTCATAGTCTACGATGTCCGGTTTTTACGCAGTTTGTCTTCATACAAATACGTATTTTGTTATAACAAAATAATATATTGTTGAAACCTAATCTAATTAACTTACTACACGACTCCAAATGTGTTAAAGGGTACGCACCCGAAAGCTGAAACGAAGTTGCAAGTCAAGCGAAACCAGCGCTTTTGTTCTGAGGATGAAAGGTGGTATTTCCTTGTCAGTGCAGCTCATTAGCATTCATTGTGTGCCTGCGACCGCGCTCTTCCGAATAAAGCATCTGTTAAATGTCTCGTGCTAGCTAAAACTTAGCCGTAATTATCTGTTAACATTCCCAAGTTTGACCCCGCGAAAATCTTCGCCGAATATCGCGTAGTTGAAAACTCTCCCGAGGCGTTTTACTTCCCTAATAATCAGGTTCATGGAGATTTTTAATGAAAAAGATTGTTCGCCGTTATTTAGAAAGTTAGTAAAAGGGATCTCGTCTAAAGTTTGTTTTGATTTAGTAGCAGCTCCGCTATGTTCATTTTATCCTTTTCAGTAGCTTTGTATCGGATAAAAAGTGATTATAATTTCACTATACATGTTCGTTGCTGATTAGCTTGGGTAAGTCATTTTACTTGATTCAAGTTGAGGTTATATTTTTTGTAAGTATACAAAATTTATTTACGTAATAATTGGGTATCCTATAAAACCTCTCCAAAATACGCAATAGACCTGTTCATAGACTTTTCCCATTGAAAACATACGTAGCGAAAACTACCCCCGAACCCGCCTAAAGCATCCGATCTCTATTTAGAGTCGTAGTATCGTAAGTTGCCTATACGATCACCAACCTTCTATAGAAAAGTCACCACAGGAAGAAGATAGAGGTAGTAGGTACCAAATATAAAAACCAATTTAACGCTAAATATAAAACAACTAAATACCATAAATCGATTTATTACGAGCTCATTTCTGAGCTCGGTTAGGGTATTCAAAAAGTCATTAGAAATAATCAAAGGGGACTTTTGATAGGGGGATTTGCGAAGTCAGCATTTTGGAATAGTCAATAAACCGTTTGATAGCATTAATCACGAGTGACGTTATAATTCCATCGGTTATCGCATGAAAGCAAACCGAATGTGTTTAGATAGATTCAAAGGTTATATCGATTTTCAATTAATCTTTTGTTCGATTTTTAGGTGATAAATAAAAATTTTGGAAATTGGAAAAAAGTATGTTCAACTGTTCTATGATGGCTTAAAATTTAAATGATTTTAAACCATCATGAAAAAAATAATATTTATCTATACTAATATTATAAATGCGAAAGTTTGGATGGATGTATGCGGCGGGAACCATAAAACCTCAATCCACGCGGACGAAGTAGCGGGCATCAGCTAGTTTAATTATATTATGCTGTATTAACATTATATTTATGCGAAAGGATGTCATGGGGCATTCACCTACAACCGATCTTGATGAATTTTGGAAGGTAATTAGAGAGAACGGAAAAAATTGCAATCAAAGAGATCCCGCGGGGTTTTTATAAATCAAAATCTACGCGTAGGTACGAAGTCGTTGGCATCATATAGTAACCTTTATAAAATCCGTAAATCTCGATTTGTTTTATTTACTTCCATTGCCTCGTGTGCAACGTAAGTACGCAGGAGAATATCATTGGCTCATATCGGTTTGCTCCAGATCCGGTCTTCACATTCTACCCGCTATGCTAAACAAACACCGGCTACAAATATTGAATCCACATCGCAACGTCAGCCTTCATTTTATTTTCATCTATTTTCCATTGTCTACGAGTACTTCTCGTACTTATATTTCCAGATTTCAGTTCGAAAAAAGACTGGTCAAGTGCGTGTCAGAACACGTACCCCAAGGGTTCCGTGTGCCAAGCTATATTTGCTAAAACTTCGGCGGTAATAATTCCTGCAGTTGCTACATTTTAAAGAATAAAAAAGACAATTCGAGGATTTTTGCAATGCCGACCTTTTTTTCAAATAGTTTTTTTTGGAAATATAAATAGTGAAATACATATAGGAACTATATTGTAAGGGTGTATACCTAATAGGTATCTTTGTAACTGCTAAATTTTAACTGGACATATCTTTAAGGTTTCCTTATTTTATACGGTACCCTAAAACTGACTGCAGCAGGCAGCGCTTGTAATTGACAGCTGCAAAAGCATCGCTAAAAATGGAACGCAATGAAAGTATAATATTTTTACGAATTCCGCATAGTGCACACAGAAATGGACTTTGACGAATCTGATGGTGTTTTTATTGCTCTACTAGCTAATGCCCGCGACTTCGTTTGCGTGGATCGAGGGTTTTTTGGTTCCCGCGGGAACTCCTTAATTTTCCGGGATAAAAAGTAACCTATGTGTTATTCCAGACTATAATCTATCTCTGTGCTAAATTTCAGCCAGATCCATTCTGCCGTTGGGGCGTGATTGAGTAACAAACATCCATACATCCATCCAAACTTTCGCATTTTTAATATTTTTATTGACCTATTGACTTCCGAAGTAATAGGTTCATTACTGTCACAATATTTTAGAAAGTGTATCCTACCAAAAGTCTTACACTATGTACAAATACAAACCACCTCCAGTTTTTTCACTAAATTAAATACTTATTTGAATTATTATTAAAATACTAAAACATACTGAACACAGGCCATTTAAAGGTCTGTCTCCACAGTCTTGAACCGATTGTGTTCTTTGAACTCCTTGGGTCTCAGTTGAATCATATCGTCTGTATCTTTGGCTCAGTGGGCGTTTTATCAACACTTTTCAGACCGGGATGCTATTCTAGTACCACCAACATCCTACCCATTTAAAGCAATTAGTCAAGTGCAAATCTGTGAACAAAACAAATATTAAAGACAAAATTAGACCAGAGATACCTGTCTAGTCAGAGGGGCTAGTGGCCTAGTTGCGATAACTCATATCAGTCGATTGCGATTCTTAAGCAACGTTGACCCAAGTCGGTAACTGAACGGGTGACCGAATTTGGCCTTTTCTTTTCCTCCATGCCTCGGAAAGTACATTAAGCCGTCGGTCCCGGTTATTATCACTAACATCTGTTAATAATCGTAAGAAACCTAAGAGTGGAAAAAGTACTGTTAGCGGAGTCGTATGCGGAAGGCCCTAGGAACCCACCGCATTATCATCCCAAGAAAACTCCTGTCATTAAGTGATTAATGGAAAGGGGTTACGATCCTCAGTAATGCGGAATACGACTAATAGAGAGAGACTTGTACTGTCTATAGAAATGGTATAGACGATATCACAAACTACTATTTATGCAGCACTAGCAGCGTAGAGAAACGTACTTGTACCATTTATGAAGTCCGCGTAGTTATTTCGCAACATAGGTAACCTGAATAGACTGGAGCAAAAAAGGGTCGATGAAAAGCAGTCAGTGCCGGTATTGAAAAAAAACGCCATAGATACACGCTCGTTTCATGGTCGATATGTTAATAAACATTCGACGTGCTTTGAATTGATGAGGTTAAGGTCCATACGAGCGGAGCATGCAAAAGGATTAATAAACTGACAAAGGTGTTAATAAAAATAATGACATAGCATTAGCATCTAGTTTATTGGTGTTAAATAATAAAAACCTGCATAAGCTATAATTATAAAGCCTATATATGCTTTTTGCAGTGGGGAAATTTTATAAACTCATAGGAAATCAGAAATTGTACGCAGAAAAAGTCGCGGGCGACTTCTATTATTTTACATAAAAAAGTTAAATAGCTTAACGATCATTAATTGATATTAAAAATAACGACAAATTATGAATTTGTCAACATCTAGGTCGACTAATCAAGTCTATGTTTTCTACTTTTAGGGAATTGACAAAGTACTCTCAATCCTAGCAGTATTAGAGGGCAATAAAATAAAACATGTTTAACATACAATTGAACGCGTTTGTTTTTTTTAATAACTAAGAGCTCTGATAGATTAGACAGGACTGGACCACAATGTACTCGTAGGTACGCGTGACGCCTAAACGTTGGATGGGAACCTCGTTCCGTTCGGTCGCTAGTGTATGCGATTCCATATAACGCTGACATTAATTTTTCCGCCTCACAATGTTTTTGTCAATAATGTGTCTGAGCTTTTACTCGTATTTCTTGCCCTGTGCGCTAATTTTCACGTTTGTTTTTTACTACGAACTTTTTCACGTTATGTCAACGAATGGTTGAGTTTAGCGTGGAACTTCCAACATAACGTTTGCGATACGGACAGAGGTATCCATTTTGGCGAGCATTTAGATATTATTTCCCAACCAACGTTATATTCGTGTCTTAAGACTTGTTTTTTTAATATCTAATTGAACCAACTAAACATTTATAAAATAATTAATTAATTTATATTAATCTTTCGTAATCAGGCCTTCTAAAATTGAAAACGTTAAAATATTATAAAGAATAATATCCAAAAGAATAATCTGTTTACTTTATTCTTGTTTATAAAATACTTAAAATATTACGGAGAGAAATAATGTTACCATAAGAAACTTTATCGTTTAAATTCCGAGTCTCCGTATTTATCGTTTAAGATAGACATAATGGCTGTGATTCACCCGGTATTAATTAAAAAAATACAAAACATACTTTGCGCAATAATTCACGGTAAAATACACGTAACTTTATTAAATTCCCTCCAGCTTTATCCAGGTAGCTTCGTAAGACTTCACTTTATGACTCAATTAAAAAAATACTTCACATTACATGGAAAACTAATATATTTCGGACCAAATCCAAAAGAATACAAAACTTTTGCACGTTTATTTTTGAAAGGTGCAAAGTGAACTTGAACTCTCATATATTTTACCAAAATATTATAAAATTCATTTAGCGCTATTTCGATTTTCACTGAATATTCTTTTAAAGAAAACTTTACATCCTAACCTTTTCTAGTAGGTATTATTATATACGAATGCACTAAAATTATATGAATATTCTGTTTGTTTGTTAGGTTGTCCTCTATTGACGCCATAATGGATTTATTTGTATTGGCGTAGTTGGGTACAGAGTGCGACTTAATTCCAAAGGAATAGAGCATTCCGGGCGTTTAAAACCAAAGCTACAGGCGGATGAAGTCGCGGCCATCATTCAGTTTTAATATAGCTAAAAATAAATAACATTGGACAAAATGCGACTGATTCGGAAGTTCGCTGAAAAAGTATTTTTGATCAAAAAGCCGAAACATTCGCGTTATCGGGACTTGTTCCAAACATTTGGAGTGCCTCTTGCCCCCACATTTTATTTACCCCAAGAATGTGGACTTTGAAGGCGGAAAGTAATTTGTTGTTAGTAAAGATGTGACGCTCTCTTTTAGATGCCCGTTAGATTACACATTTCCTACCAAAGAAACTATTTTAATCTTTGTATTGTTGACTTAACTTTATCTTATTAATGTCCGAGCTTCCCAGTTATCACTAAATCTATCGTATGAAGTACCTTTCTGTATCTACTTGGTAGAAGTGTTCTATTTCTCGTTATGAAATCTTAAATTGCTTTAATCAGTGATTTCTGCTATCTATACTAATATTATAAATGTGGAAGTTTGGATGGATGGATGTATGGATGGATGTTTGTTACTCAATCACGCCCCAACGGCTGAAAGGATCTCTTTCATTTATTTTATTTGTGAAAATAAATGAAATGAAAAATTGTGTGATCTGGATGAAATTTGGCATAGAGATAGATTATAGTCTGGAATAACACATAGACTACTTTTTATCCCGGAAAATTGAAGAGTTCCCGTGGGAATCAAAACTTTAAGCACGCAGACGAAGTCGCGGGCATCAGCTAGTATACAGATTTTTGTAGGTACTATAGTTCAAGTAAGTATCCACCAACCATTAGCGTTCGTTTCGTTACCAATACGCCCTGGGCTTACGTCGTAGTACTGTGTAAGACTTAATAAACTTTAAACAGGAAGATGGGATGTCAGAAGTTATGGCAACTCTAAGTGAAGGTAGCCGAAGTTATGCCCCTATTAAGGTACATAATATGTCTAATTTTCAAATAATTAACATACACCGTCAGTGTTTGCACTTACTTTGGAGAGACTTGGGAGAATTCAATAATATGGTGTACCTTCTAAGTAGTGACAATATTTATTACACTCTACTATAGTCAATAAACTAGGAATTTTAAAGTACGGGATAATATTTAAGCTATTGAATATCTTTTGATAACGGCGAAGGAAAACATCGCGAGGAAACCTACATAACCTACCATAGACTTCTCCATAATATTCTCAAAGGTTTGTGAAGGCTGCCAATCCGCATTTGTCTAGCATAGTGAACTATGGCCTAAACTATATATGGACGAAACTGTAGTGGGCCAGCGATTGGTTGATGATGATAACAGTATTCGATCGAAACGCTCCACCGTCTTACAACAGGAGGTTGTAGCGTGAGTTAAGTAAGGTTGGCTATGCCATCTACCGGCAATGTTGAAAAGCTTACTTTACAAATTCAGTTTATTGTTTCCTCGCACATTGAGCAATGCACAAGTCTTGGCTGAAATAGTTGCAATTCGGAAGTCGTCGGCTTCGCCTCGTCCTTCCAATAGCACTCTGCCGTGTGTATTGCTTTATTTCTGGCCTGGGCAGTAATGTAATTTTTAACATTTTGCTCTGACATAGTATTAAAAAATAACTGAAGTTCAGAAAACTGCCCCTCGAGCACTGAGCCTTGTAACGTCGCTTTCATGAATTTATTTTTAAAAAGAGAAAAAATAAATTAGATTTTTGCCTTGTTTTATAAAATTTCACCAACCCATCCGTTTGTGCAAACGTTTATTACATTTTTGCGTTCTAGAGCTGACCGGTAAGTTCTATTCGCTTTGTCGCTACTTAGGCGTAGGAATAAAAATGCCAGCCTGCACCCCTTTTAAACATTGGCACACTTGGTACTATCTTCAAATGTTTTTTTTTCGAATACTCTTTTATTTTTGAATAATATTATGTTATGGGGTACGGAATTGTATAAAATGTGTTATATTGGATGACTGCCTAAGAATTTGACTGCATTTAGGGTTAAACAATCCACGGTGACCTCTTTGACTTTCTGGGACAAAAACTAGCCTTACACTTTCCAAGTCCTCAACATTACCTGTAAAAAAAAGACACCAATCCGTTGCGCCGTGATTGAAGAACAAACAGACTTTCGCATTTATAATATTAGTGCAGTCGATTCTGATGACTTCTAAGACTCCCTTAGTATTTTTATTACGGAAATAAAGAAAATGTCAAGTTGTACTTAAATGTTTAATTTATCAAATAAGGAAAACTAATATTTTTGATACGTACCTATATAACATAGGATTTAATTTGTGCTCCATTTCTATGCATGATAAGCTGTGTTGGCGTAGCTATATCAAATTGGGGTTGAATCTATACCCGGCTAAGCTCCTTTGTGACTCAAGCGCCATTAATGGAAAATCATTTTCCCTCGACTATGAAATTGTGATCCACGTATTTCTCGACAAAAATGTCGAAAACCAAAATTAGAGGTTCTATTATTATGATACATACCATTCCGCTTCACTAAAATCTTGCCTTCAGAAATAGTAATTAACCAGTGAAGCCTCTGTCTGCAAAAATAAAAAAAACTTTTAATAAGGTTTAATTTAGTGTTGTAGTGAAAACAGCTAATCTTAAAAAGTATACTTTGGTACATAAGTGAGTGATAAGTTGACTATTACCAGTAACGCGTAACCAGCTGTATCTCGAATAGACAAAATCCATCCATTTTGATTGATTCGATATGATTGAAATTTTGGTTGGAGTAGTATTTAAGTGCTGACAAGCTCGACGAAGCTTTTTGACGACCTCCGTGGCACAGTGTTGAGCGCTGTTGTCTTAACGTGCGGAGGTCCCGGGTTCGATCCCCGGCAGGGTCAATTAAGGAATTTATAATTTCTGAATTTTCCCTGGTCTGGCCTGGTGGGAGGCTTCGGCCGTGGCTAGTTATCACCCTACTGGCAAAGACGTGCCGTGCCGCCAAGTGATTTAGCATTCCGGTAGGATGCCGTGTACTCGTATAAACTGAATAGGGCCATGTGTTTTTTTGCCATGCCCCTAGCAGGTTAACCCACTGCCATCTTAGACTGCATCATCACATACCATCAGGTGAGATCGCAGTCAAGGACTTTTAGTGGATAAAAAAAGGCTAGAACTCTGCGAAAATTTGATCTTAATCGTTGCAGTTCAGATGATAGGTATGGACATCAATTTTAATCTGAGGTATCTACATGATGGATATATGTGTGTTAATGAATATCAAAGTGTACTGTAATCATTTATTGAAAACAATACAAAAGAACTTAAAGCTAGCTAGCCTAACCTCATTACTATATAAATCATGCCAGCGTGGAATGGTGGCAAGAATGCTGGCTGCAATTGTGCTTATCATCATTTACTTTTTAAATCCGAGTCGTAAGTCATATGACAACTAATTTGACCTCTGAATTATAATGTGATTGTCTGCTCCTTTACTTTTCAGGAGAAATCACTCTATAATAAACCTAGATTCACGGCCACACTTGAAAAGCTTTTTATTTATAGCCTGAAAAACAAATCTCGAAACGTATCTAAACCCTCTAACCCAAAGAGGCAATCGATCGAGGTTAACAATCAAAATTCTCTTCGTAATTGAGCATAATACAACTCGAATTGGATTAAGTTTTGTCGGTAAAATATATTTCTATTGTTTGCACGCCTTTCTTGGCCGGCTACGGACGTGGCTTGACCAACAAAGGGGCATTTAGCAATTCTCGTTGAATGAAGTTAAGTGCAGATTGTGGTCTGTTGTTACTAACTACCTCTACTTGTACCTACCCTTACTATGAATCGACCAATACTGAACTCTGTTTAATCGTCTGCAAGTTAGCCCTTGACTGCAATCTCACCTGATGGTAAGTGATGATTCCGTCTAAGACGGTAGCGGGCTAACCTGTTAGGTGTATGGCAGTTATATTAAACCCATTTTGAACTCGTACTGGAACGCCAAATCGCTTGGCGGCAGGTCTTTGCCGGTAGGGTGGTAACTAGCCACGGCCGAAGCCAGGCCAGATCAGAGAAAATTCAGAAATTATAAATTCCTTAATTGACTCTTCCGGGGATCGAACCCGGGACCTCGTTAAGACAACAGCGCTCAACACTGTCGTTGACGTACTAAAGAGGTTGCACGACTAAACTCTGTCTATTTACGTTCAAATGAGTTTTGTATTTGATAGGGTTGCGTACCAAAATGCTAAGAACAAACCCTTTCGTGAGATTCTACCCGTCTGTTTGTCCATCACAATTTGCAGATTTCAAATGAAAGAACTAAAAATACATTATTAGAATAAAATTGTAGAAGGGGTATAAAAATATCATGGTATAAACTATAAAGGGCATCATGTTATGAAAGGATTTCATTTACCCATACGTTCAAAAATAGTTTTTGATTTACACTTTTTAATGTTATCAAAACTAAAATATCGAAACTGATCCGGTTTTTTTAAATCTTAAGAAGAAAATTTATTTGTAAGCTTCATCGGAGAGATATGAATACGAAGTTATACAATCAACTTTGCTTTTTATTTCGAGTTAAAGTTTGAAGGTAACAGTATCGTAAATTTAATCGTCTGTCGTGAAACTGGACCTAAATGACATATTTACGCATAAGTAACTTTAACTTAAAAAGTTACTCTAGAGTCTCATATAAATTTGAACGTGTACCCATTTTGCATGACTAATATCTCATGACTACGGGGCAAGTTTGGACAATGCCCCACACACGGTTTAGGGTAATGAAGTTACGCGTGTATTGTACGTAGTCTGTCACCGCTATTATTAATCGTTTTAGAACGCCTGTGTTACTACATGTATTGGTTTACTCAATCATTTAACTCGTCACATAGTGTATAGGTACAAAACATAAGCATGTAACAGTTTCAGTTTAATTATACGATTCGCCACCCACGAACGTTTTTTTTGTATTCATCTTATTTTACTGTGTTCTTGGTATTGTAAAATGAAGTCGAAACTTTTCGTATCTGTTAGAGAACGGTTCATTGGTTCAGCAGGTATTATTAAAGTTTTCACTATAGATTGAGAATTTCTCGATGTCCATAACTTTGTATTAAGATCTAAAAGAGTATTCTATACATATAACAAAAGATAGTAAGAATTCTTTGAAGCTATATAGATTTGTGTAAACAACACAACACCACAACACCAATTAAGGAAAAATTTAATAAATATAACTGAAATGCCAATACTCAACTAACAGGTAAAGGAATTTATTCAAACTAAATTAAATTAAACACAAACGGATATCTATTCGCATGTCTTAAGCTTGGGCTGCCGCATGCGGGGCTTGACCGACAATGGGGCATTTAGCAATTCCTGTAACGAAGTTAAGCTCAGATTGCGGTCTGCCCCTTCTTCTATGAATCCTGGTGAAACAGAGTACAAATGAAAATGCTTAGGCTAATATTATTACCTAATCTGCATTAAGACGGCTCTCCTAGAATATGAAACAGTTGAACATCGCTTGCGTAATTTGTATCTGAGAAGTATAACACGAGTTCACCAAAAGATATCTGGGTTCTTGACTTTGATACAAAAAGTATTTTTATTTTTGAAATTGAGTATCAGTCGCTAACAACGCTAATTAATGCCTGTTAGTAGTGAATTGAAACAAATTCTCCAGCCGTTTGGATGCAATAATAATTTGAACTCTTATTCACTGATCTTAAGGGGACTCCAGCCGGTACCTTCTTCATACAAACGTAAACTGGTAATAACATTATTTGATATTGGGCGCTCAAAACTTAGTACCTATTATTTCGATTTGTCTCGTCATTATTTATTGATATATAAAATATTGAAAAAAATATTGATATTATTGGTATTTAAGTTACGAGCCTCGAAAGATTCCTATTTTCACACTAAATTGATGACAACTTTGGGCGCAAATAAATAAGATTAGGAGTATGAAAATTATAAAACAATTTATCAAGAAACATAGTTTATTTATTCATTAGTAGAAATAACTTTACTTTGTAAACATACATTATATGGGCCTTGTTGCCTGAAATAAAATGAATAATAATAATTAAGTAGTTTTTACAAATAAACGGGTTTCCCAAACGACTGTTCAACCCTTTTCGCGCGCTTGATTTTGGTGAAAATTATCGCGCCTCTCACCCAAAACGGAGCGGGAGCGGGACGGTAGCACGGAAGTATGCGCGCATGCACTCGCTACACTAAGTCTATCTCTTTCTCACACAATGTTACGTGAAATAGCAAACAGGTTACCCATGTGCGCCGGCAACTTCGGTCGCGCGTACTGAGACCTCTTAATTCAGATCTGGGTTTATCTGACATGGCACTTCTTACTTATACAGCAAGGAGGATGACATTAAGCTTTAGATTCTTACTTTCGGGTCGTGGTGCTCCATTGGTAAAGCCCTCATAAACCTTAAAGAGGAGAATCTATCGATTTTATAACCTGATATATTGCGTATAAAATAAATTGTTCACGATTTTCTTGATAAATAGTTTGGCTAAATCCAGATAAAAGTATTAACTGGGTGAACTTCTTGCATGAAAGGAGTATGCAGATAGTTAGTTTTCCCTACTGATTTTTATTTCTTGTTACAGGTGAGTGAATCTTCACTACTTGAGTGCAGCAACGGGCGCTACACAGCGTCCGAAACGGTGAGTTCCTTTCGAAAATATTGTTGGTTATTTGCACATCAATACTATGTTATTTAGCATACATATATATTTAGGGTAGTGTATTGTAGGAAACCTTCGTCCAGCAGTGGACGTCTATTGGTTGAGACAACGACGAGTGTGGTGTATTAGTTATTGGTCCAAAAATGAGCTTTGTTATCTCGTTGAACAAATAACTGTTTTTAATATTCAGAGACATTCGCAAAATCAAAAGGATCTTAAAACTCAATAAACTCAATTTATTTCATAATTTTCATTTTATTTTAAATAAATGTAATGTCTCTCTTATGTTAAGTCATGTTTTGACTCTACCACCGGTTGGGAAATCAATTCGAAAAGCTTAAAAACCTAAATCCACGTGGTGGGCGTCATCGAGTTACAAGTAATTTTTTAGTTATTTACGAGCTACCAGTTTCGGTAACTCTTTTTTTAATTTATATTAACACCGCCTTGGCTCAAAAACTCGATTTCAAAGCCAGGTAAATCCATTTCCTTACTTAAGAATTAAAAAAAAAAACTTTTGAAGAGACCGAAGAGTTAATCAACAAGATTTTCATACTTTCAAGAATATCAAAGCGAACGCGGAATCCACAAAGTTATTCGGCTTTTATGCTATTTCAAACTCCCGTAAGTCATGTAAACATTTTTTTCCAGGGGAGTTTTCTGTACATCCAATTTCTGAATACGATTTCGAAAGAAATGAATGAAAACCGCCGATGTAAAGACTTTTTTTTTGTTGCGTATGTGTCAATATAGGTATTTACAACCATTTTATTGGAATTGGGTAATAAGACTTTTTTGTTTCGTTGGGACTTTAACAGTAGTTTATTAGTATACATTTAACAAGGAAACATACATAATATATTATAGATTATTATGGACAAACAAAATGAAATTGTACTCCTCACAAAATCTAGGCCAAACGCTAAGAAATTAATTACTAGTGGTTCGCCCCGAACTGAGACCTCGCGCGGTATTCTTAAGATAGTTTTAAATATATTTTGTAATTGTAACTTTTAACAATAGACGCAAAAGAGCTAAAGAGTTATTGGAGAAACGAATAAACTTTTACAGAGCGCCATCTATTGACATCATTGTGAAGTTCTGTTAAAAATACTGAAGCTCATTAAAAATTAAATAATTTCGTTTCCTTATAATATTTACTCATTTTAATATTTTTTGTTCAAGTACAGTATATAATTCAAATAATTGATCAAGTTTCAGGCTTGATAGTTCTGAGGTCAACTTTGGACGTTAGAAAATCTCCACTTTGAAAGCCCCCCATTTCGCCAATTTTAGGGGAAAAATTCAAAAAAAAAGTTCTTGGACTCCTTCTTATTCCTAATTATCTTTAAAATGATATACCGCAACCCTATGTAACGCTATAACAAATATTTTAATTAGCATTCGCTTCTATAAGAGCCTCCCTGATATAAAGATTTTTATAACTTGTTAAGCCATATTCGGCTGGAGGCCATCGGTTTACATAATATTATATTTAAATTTGAAGTAATTACGTTCAGTAATTTAGAAGTTATAAGGCTCTGACAGACGGACGGACGGACAAGTGCAAATTCACTCAAGTAGACTCAGAGACCTTCGCTTCGTTCGGTCAATTAAATACATATCTATCGGGAAATTGCTAATTTTAGGTTTGTGCCTTAAAGTAACCCTACTAATATTATGAATGTGAAAGTTTGAATGTTTGTCGGTAAAGATATTTTAAAGAATTTGGTTTCAGCACGCCGCGACGTGCAGAATCTTACGTTTCTACATAAGCATCTAGTGGTTTGAGCTGTTCTCTGTTAGTTGTTGGTTGATATATTATATCGGTCAGTCAGTTTTTTAACTTTTGTTTTATAAACCTTTATAAGATTGAGAAAAGGTCAATACGTCGTAACTTCATATCACTTAAGTACCTTTTGGTATCTGTTCATAGTACGAGACCAAAGACAAATTACGGCCCAGTTTTTAACGCCACACTCTTTCACGTTCTACAATAAAAAAACGGAATATCACTTACGCGATAAACTTTAAAAGCTATTCTCATAAAAGCAGAGTTCAAAACTCCGTGAACTTTGTCTGAATCCCTTTAAGGCTTAGTTAGATGAAACGTTAATGAATTGTTTTAAGGATTTACACAATTTTTATATGCACGTAAGTTTGTTAGAAATTGAAGCGATGTATTGAATCCTTTTTAATGTAAGAAACCCCATTTTTGTTTATTAACAATATTCATTCCTTTTTTTTTAGTTACTTTTTCAGTAATACAAACAATACCTTCGGCATTCTGCCACTCATTTTATTGTGGACACACCCGAATGATACGAGTTCAATGAGTTTATTTTCCCGAGCTTAAAATGTTCGGATAATATAGTAATGGAATTATTGCCGCATTGTCGAACATGGCTCATTTTATTATACGACTGCCTGAAATAAGGAGTATATTGTTTTCAGAGTTCATGTATGTATGTATGTATGTGAGATTGTATATCCCAATATAACATATATACGCCTGAACCGATTTTGATAAATGAGGTATCGTTAGAATCTCTAGCTTATTCTTGGTGACAAAGGCTAGTAAAATATAAAAAAAAAATTGATGGGGTGACAATGGTCCCGCATTAAAGACTAAATTTTAAAAAAAATATCATCTAGAAAATGATGAGTAGATTCCAAAAATATATAACACTATAGTTCAATATCCAATGATTCACAAAAAAATTTATTTAATAAAAATGTGATTAAGATTCTAATATAATTAACTAGATTAATTTAGATTTTTAACTTTTTAGTTAGTTTTTGGCAGGGCAGTCGTGTTTTTTTTTTCAATTGTGACTTGTTAACTGGCATATCTCGGCAAGTACATAAATATGTGCTATTGTGTTGCGTATATGATGACGTATGCATCGAAAAACGTTTTCATAATTAAATTGCAATCAAATACCATATTCGGAATTCTAGAAGCGATGCCAATACGCTACATAGTTTGAACTATGGGCAATTATAGTTTGCAATGTATGAATGGTAAGAATTTCATTTTAAAATAGTAAGCGCGCGGTCGTGGCGATCGTAGCCAGAGTGAACGACTAGCGCTGCATGTTTACCAATTAGCATCCAGCACGCGGCTCGATTCGAAGAATTACATTCCTTCTTTTCCCGGTAATTGATATCTATTAGATTCAAGACCTCTTTCTATACTTACGAGCTTTACTTTTGTTCCGATGTTCGCAGAATTATGAATAAGTTTATTCGGGGGCTTGTAACGAATGCCGTTTTCTTTGCCTCAGTGATTCCAATCAAATTCCTGTGTGGCGCTTGGAAGGTTTCACATGTTTGTATTTCTAGTTATGTCTGTATGGATTGTTTCACTTCTAGGCATATTGTGTAGAACGTAAACAGATAACAGTCTAAATTGCAGAGCCGCTCTCGTAGGATCGCCTCACCTCTCGTACGCGGAGCGTCGACGAGTTTTTGAATTTTTAAATTACTCATTGTGCGATGGAATGCTGCTGGTCGCGGTGCTTCATAACAACATAGGATGCGCAATCAAATGTGCACTCAAATACTTAGACCTATGCCTCAAAATACAAGAGCACGTTGGGTAGTTGGCACACTTCGCATCGCGGGCGACGATATACTCGCAAGTCTAGGACGCGGTCCTCCGAGGAGTGATACTAACGAATGTAGTCCTAAATATTTGATTGTTAAAGTTGAAATATCCGTGGCGCCCGATTGTACTCGTGACATCCAGCTTTTAAATTAAACGGGATAGAGATACGTCTACGTAATCCATGAGTTAGGATGCAAGCTCTAATGGATCCATGAAACCGTATACAATACTGTCAGAACGTCTTCATATCGTCGATGCGAAGCAGAAATTTTAAGTCGGAAATAAGTTTTACATATGCAAGCGAACCATTCATCTAGAATGGAACGAGATAGTGAAACAATATAGCGCGTCAGAAAGATCGACCGCTTTCGAGTTTCCACGAAGAAAGTTATACTTACGGAAAATGGATCTACGAATGTTACGTTTTGAACTATTGTTTCGTTTGCGTAATACATTGTTTTGTTTCGGACGAAACTAGGTATATTGTGCAACTTGTTCTGTGCTTTCTCAAACTTTATGCTTTGATATTGTATGTCGTTGCATTCGTTAAATCAAGTTAATAATATGAAACTCTGTTATGCTGCATTCTACAGATTTGTGGTTTCTTACTAAACTTGTCTTGTCTAAAAGGATTGGCTGTTTATATTTCTTTTAAATAAATAAAATAAAATAAATAAATAAAAAGTTATTTCAAGTAACATGATTTGTAGCAATACAATCTTATTACCCATGTTACTACTTAACCTAAACCTTATCATTAACATATTAAGATGCGAGTCATCGCTGCGCCATTCCATTATCGCAGCAGTGACTCACATATATACAGTCTAACCTACTATTAATGAGCATCATGTAGAAATGCAACATATACTAAATACTGACCGAAGTACATGAATCTCAGGCCAGTTTGTTAAAATAATGTGATCGTGGTAACCATTGTTTCTCATACAAGTAATCGTCCAAGTCATCGACAGAACCCGTTCCACGCCGGCGACGCGGTATAGCGTCGTAGAATGTTATTACCTCGGCAACCGGGAAGCGCAGGCGCAACTGCGTGCAATAGAGAGGGGAAATAAAGAAAGTAGTTAGTTAGAGTGAGATGGTGTCCGTGGGAGGAGGTATGGGGTCAGCGAAAGTGCATTGCCACGGCCATTGCGCCGCACCCGATGGGAAAAGTAGTTCTCGACGTATGTGGAATATTCACCATGGGAAATTGTACGAATATTGCATTACGAGGTTTACCTGCAGCTTCATCGATGTCGATCTTTAAATACGTATTCATTACTCATTCAGAAATTGAATTCTGTACTCATTATAGACGACACGTCCAAACGTCGTCCAGACGTCCACGGGCCGTGGCGTTGTGATGATCTGCCTTTGGTTCATACAAACATTGGTACGTTTATAGGCAGATTATACATACAGCTTACAGTACATAATATAAGCTGTTAAACGGAAGAACTAAATTTATGAATGCGTACCTAATATTTAAGAGCAGACATAATATTATGTCCAAACCTAGATGTCCATGTAACGCTTTGAGCCCGTGGAACTTATGACTCTTTTAATAACTACGATTAAGACTCTAAGCTAAATATATCAAGTGTGTCTATGCAAGAATTTCGTTGAGTTTGATTGGTAAATAATAATCAAAAAGGAATCTAATTTTCGAACTAAGAAACATTTTTTAAGAAGGATTTCTTACCATGTTTGGATATATGTATGTAAGTATATACTTTATTGTACATCACAAAGCAGGTCTTATTACTAAGCAGCAATCTCTTCCAGACAACCTTAACGTTAGGGAGAAAATGAAAAAGAAGATAAAGGGAGGTGGTGCAAATATAATAATAAACTTAAATACTAATATCTAAATATTTAAGAAAGAAAAGCAAAGAAAAGATGGATGGATTGTGTGAAAGAGGATATGATATGAGGTGAATGATAGATTGACGGATAACAGAAGTGAATGGGAGAAGAAAATATGTTGTGCCGACCCCACGTAGCATGGGACAAGGACAGGAAGAAGAAGACTAATAGCTAAATAAACTAACCAATACCATGCATTATAACATATTTTGATAAACTAATATATACAAAATAATAATAATAGACATACATAAACTAAATAGACATACCAATAAGTAGGTACTTTCAAGAAATAAAACAATAAGTATGTCGTGACTAATTATAACAAAGAGATAAGTAATAATTTTTAATGTCAACTTTAACTTGTTAAGGGTTTTAGCACGATGAATATGTGAGGGAAGTTCATTCCATAGACAAGTGGCCCTGAGTGCGAATCAACTTTGGAAATATTTAGTCCGATGCGTAGACACCTTAAGAATAAGTTTACCGGCCGACCGGAGGACCCTATCTGGTCTATCATGCCCGAGATATTTAAACTTAACCTTTAAATAACCAGGAGTCATGGGATTGAATAATACACAGTAAAGAAGAGAAACAAGATGAAGAGTTGATATAAAAAGTTATTCATACTTAAAACATAAGTAGGTCAAACTTAAGAAATATCGATCATTTCAATTTGAGAAAGAGAAAACGTGTCAAGTGAGGTTCAGATCTCTTGTCTGACTGGTGGCCGTCGAAACAAAAGGTGCTGCGAAGGTATCCCCTTGAAGACGGCCGAGATCTTTAATCCGAGGAATTTTGGCTTTATTATACTCCTATTATTATATTATATTTATGAAAGTAATCATATGTACGGGACATTAAAAATATAGTAGTATAGAGTTAAGGACAGCATTGTTGAGTATTTAACAATGCAAAATTGGGCGCCGTTCTTTTTATACGACTGCCTGAAATAAAGGAGTATATTGTTTTCCACCATAACTTCTATACGTCTGAACCGATTTTGATAAATGAAGTATCGTTAGAATCCCTAGCTTATTCCGGGTGACATAGGCTAGTAAAATTTTTAAAAAATTGATAGGGTGATCATGATCCAGCTTTAAAGACTAAATTTGAAAAAAAAATTGAAAATAAGATTAACCATATTATAATCATCATCTAGAAAATGATAAGTAGATTCCAAAAATATATAACACTATAGTTCAATATCCAGTGATTCACAAAAAACTATCATTCAATAAAAATGTGAAGAAGATTCTAATTTGACTAGATTAATTTAGATTTTTAACTTTTTAGTTCGTTTTTTGGCAGGGCAGTCGTGTTTTTAATTTTTTTTAATTATGACTTGTATATGAATACTTAAACTTTTACCCATGTAGATAACGGTTCAAAGTTCTGAAGGTAGGAACCTTTAGTGGAAAATTTTCATTGATAGTTAAACTATAATTAGTTTCTTCTTGGATACTAAAGTATGCTTTTTTCTCTAAAAACGGTAACTGGGGGATTGAACCTCAAAGAAAAAAAAAATAACTAGTTACTTAAACATACGCACCTGAAATAGGAAACCGGGAGAACCTTAAAAAAAACATGAAACTAGTCACTATACGCACCTGAAATAGACTTACAAAGCTTAGTTAGCTGAAAAGATTTATGGCATGCGTGACTCTACAATGTTGCCGAGTCTATTTTTATAATGATGTGCACTGTACAAGCTACATCATTACAAGATTTTTACATAAAATCTCTTGTACCATAGGTTTTATTATTCAAACGCTCTTTCATAATTAAAATGATTTTCACTTTTTTACAAGATTCTAGTTAAAAACTTGGCCCTGGTGTTATTTAAATGTGCTTCATTTGTATTATTTATGCCTAATATGTATTTGCCATTGTCCTTTATCGAGGCTTGTGTCAGGAGTAGGTAGTAAAAATCTGCTTATCTGATAATGAATTTTTTTTTTTGCTTTTGAAGATCTATTATTTTGACCATTCATTCACTTATTCATTAATATAGTAGTTATATCTTATTATTGGTTAACCGTAATATACATATAACATAACTATATGGTTTAGACATAAAAAAGAAATAACTGCAATTTGCGAAGGCAATTTGATTAAGTACAACGCTAACTATACTATAATATGCAACGAATTTAATAGTTAATGCTCACGACGCGTTGCCCGTATTCGCAAATTACTATATATACCCGTACTGGCACCCAAGAGAGCGCTGTTTAGATTTATGTATGCTTGGAGCTTACCTTCTCCAGTTCGAATCTGGTACGCAAGAATGAATGTATGCTAAGTGCAAGTTCATACATGCTTACCTTAGAAAGGTTTTTATTACATACCTATGTATAAGAAACGTGTACATTATGACCGGTTAAAGGATTTTTTATTGAATAATAATTGTTAATGTTTCAAATAGAAAAGGTAAAGAAGACTAATCAAACTATACGCGCCATTTGTGAAGATTTTTGGCCCCATTTTTTGGCTCTGACACTGACGCACAGAAGTAATCTTCCCTACTCGACGAACTTTACTCGGTCAGTAAATTATTCTTCGTATATTTTATTTCAACACTGATAATAATAATTCATTTATTATCAATTTTTCTATTCATACTTTTTAGCCTCAAAATTTAATCACAATGGCTGTTTATTTCAGTAAGTAAAGGTTTTCTTTTATTTAACATAAAACCATGCTGTATATTTTTACGAATATACCTATTGGACTTCCGTTTTTAAAAGTATCGTTAAAAAGACTCGTTAAAGTTAAATATTAATGGGGCCGCTATTTCATTTACTCTGAAAGTGCTTTACGGGGTACTTTAGACGCTTATTATTTGGAAAACGTTAATGTACTGTACTGCTTTTTCGTAGATATTTATTCTTTCGAGTAGCGAGAAAGTTCATGCTTAATCCTCACTATAGGGAAATCTGTTTCGCTGGGTTTCATACATACATATATATTTTTTAAATAACTTAACTGTGCGCTGCTATATTTAGAGCATTTTGGCAACAAAAGAATCAAAAACACCAATCAGGCGTTTCGTAGAAAGATATTTTTTTTACGTGTAATTACTTTTTATACCTCAACATTTCGATGCCCAGAAACTCCCACAGCAAATCCCAAACTCTATACCTATTTAGTATTCTCATACAGCTTAGTACATTAATCGTTTATTTTGTTGATGCAAAACAAAAGAGGAAACATCACACATGCCTATTCAAAGCTTACAAATGTCACATTTAATTTGTAACCAATTAGGAAAACGCGTGTAATTAGTACGACCTAATAAAGCCCCACAAATAATATAACAGCCAGTGCCTAACCTCGGCCAGCCAATTATAAATTAATCTACACCAGATTACACATAGCCGGGCACTCTCAGCAACTTTTTAATTAAAATTCTTCGTACAATGTACGAAGTTTGACGGCCTACCTATAATTTCAATTTTTACTTTTGAACCCTCCTCACATATGGCCTTCGTTCTCAAAGTTAGTTAGTCTTATTTGGTGAAGGTCTACCGTAGGCATTGTAGAAACATACCTAATATTTTATTTATACATTCAAGTTTGCCCTACGTGTAGGGTCTCGCTGGGTGGTTAAAATCAAAATCAAATTTTACTTTTACAAGTGCTTTTGATACAAGTGATCTAAGGGTTGGAATGTCATTCCTGTACCGAGAAGAACTATCAAAAGGCGTAAAAAACGGCGTTTGCTCAATTGAAAAATATGAGAGTTATGTGATGATGCAGTGTAATATGAAAACTGAAGCCTATCAGACAGACCTGAAGACAACACGTCAATTTTTTTTTAACCACTTCAAGATAGCTCTTGACTGCGATCTCATCTGATGGTAAGTGATGATGCAGTTTAAGATGGTAGCGGGCTAACCTGTTAGGGGCATGGCAGTTATATTAAACCCATACCCCTATTCGGTTTCTACACGGCATCGTACCGGATCGTTAAATCGGTTGGCGGCACGTCTTTGCCGCTAGGGTGGTAACTAGCCACGGCCGAAGCCTCCCATCAGGCCAGACCAGGGAAAATTTAGAAATTATAAATTCCCAAATTGACCCCGCCGGGGATCGAACCCGGGTCCTCCGCACGTTAAGACAACAGCGCTACACACTGCGCCACGGAGATCGTCCGATAAACAAAATCTCATGTTCCTATAGCATTAAGCTGTAGTTGTGTGTATGTATTTAAGTCACTTTATATAGATATACTCATATATCAGATCCCGCATTGTTATGTACGACCAAGACTTAGCTGGATCATTATTCATATGACTTCCTCGACAATAAATGAAAGGGCATCATTTATACTGTCGCGTTACCTTGTGGTTGTTAGGCCTTTTCATTTCGCATCGCTATATTTTACTGTTAATTTTATATGACATATATATAAATGAGATGTGATGATTCATTTCCGTGATAATTAATTATCCAATTTGATACACGGGCATTATTTATAAGAAAATTAAAATATATGAGCAGAGAGCAATGATGCTAGTACTACCATCGCAAAAAGAAGTATTACTTCAATGTGACAGTTTTATGACACACATCTTGGCGTCCCTAAAATAAGGATCATATTTATTATTTTAGAACACGAACTTCAACAATATTGAAACAATACGGCTTTAAGCGATGGTAGTGTCACTGTACTATTACCTACCTTTTCTGTGGTAGTATGCCCCAGTATATTATTTTCCTTTTTTAGCAAAAGTGTACACTACACTTTCTAATAGTGTAATTATTAGGCGTCTCGAACCATAGCGTCGATTTTATGTACGCATAATAAATTTTTAATCTTTATGAGATTTGTTTAAAAATCTTCGCATTCAGTTTTTATTTTCTTTAAAATCGACGCTAACTCCTTGAACCAAATTTCTCTGTTCTTATAGTTTAATATCGGCTTACTGACTGCTACCAAAATAGCATCCAGTAACAACTGTAGGGGAGCGGGGGGCTAGTGGGGGGCTAAGAGGCTATGGAAGCTTACTTGTTGGGTATTTAGGAAATACAGCAGTACTGTTCGAATAAGCAACTATTAAACTATCGATTTCAAATAAAATCTTGATCAAACCTGTGACGAATTCTTGTAAAAACGGCTTACAAAAAAAAGTGACGAGTATTACAACTTACCCCGTGATTGGGGCTAGTTGTAACAGGCTTGGAGCAAATAGTAACAGTAAGAATTGAAAACCAGTTTTCTATTTTTCAGATATTTATTTAGCATATTTAGCATTAGAAACTTTAGACACGCTAAAACAGACTTAGACTTTTGAGTTTAATTCTTAATCTAATAGAAAAATATTCAAACATGAACAAAAACATGTTTTTTCTGTTTTTAAACTATAAAGAAACTTTAGGCTTACAACCATTTATAATCCTTCTTAAGTAATCAGATGTTCGATTCATTTAGCGTATTTGGCATTAAAGACTTAAGGCACGTTAATAGACATAGACATAGGCATAGACTTTTAGGTTTTAATTCTTAATCTAATAAAAATATATTCAAACATGAACAAAACATGTTCTTGCTTTTCTCAACTATAAAGGAGCTCACAGCCATTTGTAACAACAAAATCTCAACTTCTTAAGAAATCAGCCTTTTGATTAAAGTGGGTAAAAAATGAAATCAGTCTTCATCAGAATAACAATTGAGCCAATTCGTACACATATGGCTTTGGGAAGCACGTTCAGTTTTTCTTTTATAGTGTCTCATTCTGAAATTGGTTTAAATCAATCAAGTTCCACAAAAAAGTATTAAAAACGTGAAAAGAAGAAATTTAAGTATGTCCCACGTAATTTCATAGAAATAATAAATCATAATATGATACTACATACCCCACTGCAAGATTTTGTACTTACGGCTTGACTTACGAGTAAGTACGTTAGCTTGTTTCCAAGTAAATCTCTAGCTAAAAACATTATACTAAATCTTCAGTTTATTATATTTAGTCTTAAAAATAATGGTTTTGCGTTAAAAAAAAAAGATAGACCAGAAAAATAAAGAACACTCCAAAGTAGCGATAAAACAAAATACCGATTTAATGCAGAGACGGAGAAAACAGCGTCATTTTCACTCCCCCACACTTTTCGGCGCCCAGAGAACCACTCAACCCGATTCTTTTCATACCTATGACAGCTGGTATACTATAGGGCTTTTAAAGAAACCTATTCATTTGACCTCAAGACGTTAGGGAACTTAATAACGGGGGACGGAAGCCGAACCGTGCGGCGAGTGAAGCGCATCATCATTACGATTTAATTCCAAGGGAAAACGCCCGTGACAAAGTCTACGTTGCCATTATTCTGTTCCACCTCAGAGGGTGTTTAATAAACAAATGACGCGGGGCCTCGTAATGATGTACCGGTCCAACCCGCTCTGCCTGCCTCTCGCCTTGTAAAGCCTATTTTATGTTCTTCGTAAGTGTACGTACCGACGACCGCAAGCGAATGAGACCATTTCAGGATTGCTACTCTGATATTTATAAGGATATAATACAGTTCATTTTCGCACAACGCATCCTCAAAACTATTCACACCTTATGCAAATAACCATAATTTTAACTGGGTTGAAAGTTGTAATGTAAGTAGTTTGAAGCTCAAGATTTTAATTTCTATTACGGCTGTTGGTTGACCCAGAAAAAATGCTGCCGTATTTAAGTAAGAAGATAAAAGAAAAAAGGTCGATTCGAGTCGTAATTTTTATTTCAGTCAGACTTAAAATTGGAATAATTGCTCTTAAAGATTTTGTCCCGAAAGCTGTAAAATTACGAAGGAGATAACAGGCGTTTTACCTGCCCCACAATTCCCCCTAATTTATTCGCTAAACTTGTTGTAATAGTCACGAATTTAGGGTCTTCTCATATACGAGTTGTGATCTTAAAACAGTATATATCAAATAAACTGCTAAGTAAGTGTGAAACAATTATTGAAATCATAAGAATTTATTTAGAGATCTTGTAGGATTATTTATTAAGATGTAGCTTTTATTTAATTCTTTAATAATCCTTGAATTATAATACTTATATCTACTACAAGTAGTGAAATAAATGATGCTTACGTTAACTTTCATATATAAATGGGTTCTATAGCAACTTTTCAATGTCTAATCTTTAAGTTTTCGCGAAAGTTATTTTTTTATACTTAAGTCGACTTCCATGTAGGGCGTAAGGCGATTAACGTTACGGATATTATCGATAAAAAATTGAGCTGGGTGAGTCTGTGTTGATATCTTAATGTTAAAGATATAGGCTAAGTTAAGAAACCCTGCCTTGTGCTTTCTATTTTGCGTTTATTAACGGCCAATGTTTAAACTTAATTTTAACCGCGAATATGATGTAATTAATGTTAACTTGTAAAGTTGGTCTCAAATTTTTATGTACGTCAGGAAAAAGTCGAAATAACCCAGCGCCACACTTATCAGACTGTTTAAATTACGACAAATGGTCTCGATACTTACAAACATTAGCACCTGTCACGGTGTCGCTGTCTTAATAACAGTATTTATAAGGAAAGCTCGGAACACGAAAATACAATTTGGTAAAAGGTGGATGTTGTCACAGTAACGCGAGTGAAACATTAAGGCTGTATCGCGTGCCGTTCCGAGCTTTACAACAAATTATATACAAATAATAGGTATTGGTGACATCCCCAATATTTCTGGCGATACTTTAATACCGTCCTGCCTATTATATTGTTGATCTTTTACGACTGGTCTACAAGACAATAAACCTATTTGGAGGCACCTACATACCGACATACTTAACTAGTTCCTTGTCCAAGCTTTGCTGCTATAGTTTCGGCCAGAAAATCGGTGTGTTTTTCGCAGCAATTTAAAAAATTAACTATAAGGCCCCTACAACTGAAATTTAGCTCAATTCTATAAACGTGCTATCACTACACAGTTTATTTGAATTTGAAAAAAACTAAATAATCACCTTCTAAGCACAGCTACTAGTATGACAATTTACTAAACAGAACCCTAAAAGTTATTTTCTTTTTGAAAAAAAAAACTAATCCATAATCCCCTAAATATAAACGACTACAATACTACTGACTACTACTGTTTTGTAAACAATATGTCTTATTTTGTTTACAAATAGTTAACGAGCGGTTAATCAATCAACGTTAAGGGAAACCTGTTATCGGGGCTCCAGCGGATATCCGATTATGCAGTAAAGGATTATCTTACACGTAACGAAGGCGGACAATCGCTTTGAGTATGTTTATTTAAATACATCGACGATTCAGGCCGCTACTGTTTTACAGAATTTATTTTACTACAACATTTTATTCTGCTTGCTTAAAAAAATCTTTACACTGTCAGCTGTTAATTACGGCCAATGCACAGCTTTAACCGATGACTCCAGAAGCAGAAAAATTTTCACAGGAGTGAAGAGTTCCTTCATAACATTAGTGAAAACTAAGAAAATATAATATTGAAATGTGGATATAATATTATTATGTAATGACCAAAATAAATAAAATGTTACGCTCAACGTGATTTTTATGTTTTTCGGTCTACTGTTTCGATAATGTAGGTTTTCAATCATTATTCATTATTTTGAAATTTCAAGCATGTTATCCGATTTTAAAACAGGGAAATTTATTGATAAATTACGGTAGCTTTTTGTTACTATTATGTAATCAATTACGAGTATTTTTTGCAAAGCAATAAAGTCCTAACCACCCGAAGCTCTTTCGTATAAAAATAGAAAGGAATTATTTAACCTCAAACGTGCGAATTCAATACATCAGGGTCCAGTATAGAAAGAAAAAAATAACAAAACGTCCGAAGAGGTCCGGATCTCATTTGGACAAATCGCTCGTAGCGGTCAGGTCAGATACCAATAACAAGGGCCACGTGCTATTGTATTCCTAGCCGTCATTAGACGCTTCCGCAACCTCAATACATGGTATTTACAATCCTATTGCTGTATACATAGCATGTGAATTCACATAGCAGTAAATTTGATCTCACCAATTTAGTTCAATATGAGGACCAAATAGCGGAACATCGACAGTCGATTTGTTAGTGCTTTATGACGTTATGAGATATTATAGTAAACGTTTGTATAACTCAATTCACCAATTTGTCATTGATTTTGCGTTGACGTTAAACAACAATTATTTTACATAACAATTAGGTCAAACAGCTAAAGCCTATTATCAACGAGGTCGCCGATACGAATCGCAGTTTTTCCAACTCCTACAAAATTTGTTTTTCTATTTCCAACACGCTAGAGTTACGGATTCGCACATCGGGTCTCGTTACTATTTGATTCAGTTTCATCCCACTTCTACTTCATCCATAAATGCGAAAGTACGTTTCTTTGTTGGGATACTGAGTAACGGACTGACGTTAAAGATGTGGAGTATCATAGAGTTAATTTAATCCCGAAATAATAAACTAATTTATACAAGTATTATACATTAATGCTAAAATCTAAATATTAAAGTAACTATAAAATAAATTTAAAACAAATCCTTACACAAAAAATAAAAACAACCCTAATCAAAAAGACCACCCCTGGTGGCCCCTGGGCCAAAGGGTACCACGTGGGTCGCAGCCCCTTTCCCTCAAACGACTGCAAAAAATAATTAGTTTCTCCATTATTTATAAGAACCTAAACACAAACGAACGTAGCTAAAGCATTATAATAGTCAAATTGGAGGTGAATATCTTTAATTGATGCTGGGCTTCAGATACACAAATGGTTTAATTAGGTTATAAGTGAACTGTCCTTCCTAATCTTAAATATTGGAAGAACGGAAGATATCTTATATTATCAGCGCTCGATTCCTACAAAAAAAATACTAAATGTAAGATACACACTTTATAATTAATTAGTCGCGCAGAACAAGCAGCTAGTTTGACTACGAAAATTAAAGTAGAGTTACATTTAAAATTATTCACAATTTTAAACACAGCGCACTGTAGAGCTGAGCAAACGCGACTTTTCATGGCAGCTAATTTGCGAAAGGGGTTGAGGACCTCCCGGGTGTAGTGGTGAGCGCTGTGGTCATACAGGGATTCGACGCCCGGCTGGTTCAATTTGTGAACTTATAAATATATACTATGCTAATATTATAAATGCAAAAGCTTGGATGGATGGATGGATGATTTTTACTGAATCACGCCGGAACGGCTTAGCTGATCTGGATAAAATTTGGCACAGAGATAGATTATAGTCCCTAATCCATGAGAAATGATCAATAACATCCACCGTTAGGTACCTACTATATAAATTAACTAGGAGATGCCCGCGTGAAATAAGTTTTGTAAATTCCCATATATATCGCATATATATAGTGTAGTAGTATAATATATATGACACTCACAAATAATGTTGCTTTCTATCGGAATTTTCAAAATCGGTTCAGTAGATCCAGAGATTTCCCCCTACAACGTCAAAATCTCACAAACTCAAAAAACTTTACTTCTTTATAATATTAGTATAAATTACAGCTTCGTATCAAGAAAACTCCATAGTTTTTTAGGCTCTGGTTTAGATGCTAGGATATGATCGAGTCACTACGTATTGATATTGTCATTACTCATGAACACATTTTAAGGAAAAGTTATACTTCATACTTTTCGAGATATCGGGTCTTAGCAAGCCCAATTATTTGATAAAAGCTTCCGTAAGTAGGCCATTAAAATCATAAATAATGAACAACGTTATCAATAATTTTACCGTAACGAATTTTATCAGATCTAAATGAATATATTGCGTTCAAAATATGTAGAAACAACCGCAGCCATTTATACCGTCTCGTGTATATCAATTGAATGTAAAGATTCGTTAGGAATTCTATTGCAATGCTGTTAAAGTACAATTTTCCTTGACTATACCCAAAACCTAATACGATCATGAAGAAGTTTACTATCTCCTTATTTAATTCAGCAGCTTCCATAATAAAACACGGGACAGTCGTTCTCGAGAGCAACGCAAACTCGGACTTGTTGCATTTAAGTTAATTAATCCTTAGCTACATCAGATAAGGTCTGGCGTTACCCTTAAAGCCACCTCGGAGAATATAGTTATTGATGGTAGGGCGTAATCTTGACCCAACTAAGTTTAGTTATAGTTTAACATTATTTCACCCTGAGATATATTATCATATCTTTTGATATTTTATGGTTCATAATATCTGAAAGATAAGTATTTTAATTGAAGAGTTTTATTACCTATACATGCGTTTTGAAGAATAAACAGATGATTCGACAAAGAAATGGTTTTGATAAGCTAAAATACATACTAATATTATAAATGCTCGTACCTTTAGTTTTAAGACACCGTAACCAATTATCACCATAAGTAAGTAATTTTTAACATCAATAAGTGTACCTACAGTGTACCTATATTATACATAAATGATATTGAGTATTGAGTTATGCGAAAGTCTGTCTACTTGCTTGTATGCTACGCTATAACGTCCCCATCTTTTCAACCGATTTTGATGAAATTTGGTATAGAAATAGGTTGTTTCCTGAGGAAGGACATAGGCTACGTTTACCCCGGATATTGTTCACGCGGGAACAGGCTAATAATATTAGTATGGAATTTAGCTTTCCAAATCCATTTCTTTGTCGAAGCATATGTTTATGTGTAAAACACACGTGTAGGTAAGAAATATACGATAAAATCTTTTTCGCTAACACCATAAGTCCTTTTGACGAAATAATCCGTTGGTTTCCCTTTAAGTGAATTTTTAAGTATCCCAAGAATTATATTATTGAGAACGCGTGAAGACGTGTACCTAACTCAAAAAGTTGAGGTACGATTGCTGAGCGAGAATTGGAGGCTTACTACCGTATTACTAAAGCAGTATTATTTTAATATTGTTGACGCTCTTGTTTCAGAATTGTGATCCTTTTATTACGGGCGTCATGGTACTTCAAACAAATACAACTACTGCAATATTAAAATAATACTGATTTTGCGATGGTAGTAAGCCCCCTGAATGCGTGCGACAAGCGGCCTAATCCGGCCTTAGCTGAGTCAAGGAAATGAGACTCATGCAAACTGCCTCCTGATTCCGCACCGCTTCTTTACTTATAATGTATGTGATGTGAAAGCGTTGGCTCCGCTGTTTCTTATGAATTTACGCACGAATTTTCCTCGTTGCTCGGGTGTGAACAACGATAACTGTCTTGGAGTGATTCCCAACAATTTGCGCAGGATTTTGTGGCGGTTCGGGAGGCTAAGTTGATTTTCGCTAAGCATATCACAGTATAGTGTCTAAGATATGATTTATGAACTACTACAAATGGTACCTGTGTTTTGTTTTTTAAATTTCCCGGGACAAAAAGTAGCCTGTATTCGTACCTGGGAATGGAATGAAACCTTTCTCTGTACCAAAAAACAATAACAGACAGATAAAGTTTTGCATTTGTTTTGTGTATTATTTTATTAGTATGCATAGTATGAATATTGTCTGGTTATTATGCGCCAAGATTGTACCAAGAGATCGTGGATCATTATCAGCATAAAATGGGATTGGAGATGCTTGCAATACGTATATGTGTACTTTGTTATGTTGGTGTTGTAAGCTATCAGGTAGTGTGTGATATACACTTAACTAAGAGATAATAATAACTTAAACATTATGTTATGAAATTCAACGATCAAAGTTAACTTAACATTGCCAGGTTTCTCCCTTGTGTATTTGTTGCATACAATGGACCTTCTAACAAATTCCTTATAATATAATATTCCTTTTACGCACCATTATTTTGATGCTATGTATGTACTTTACTATTCAGATTGTGGTGCTAGTTCAGTTTTAAGATGACGCTCCTAAAATTTGAAACAGTTGAAGATAGCCTGCTTAAATTGTTGATTTTTCCAAAGCTGGGTGACTGACGGGATTATTTTTTCATTTAGTTAAATTGTTCTACATATTTTGGCAAAGATGATGTGTCCGAATCTGTATGAGATTTAGAAAAGCGTTTTTACCACATTTTTGTCTGAAAATATTGTGTGGTCCCTTAATTATAGGCTTAACGTCGAAAATTTTCCGTAAGGATGAACTTGAGAGGGATAACACTATAATATTAAGGTCACTATAATTTCAGTTTCGAAATTTGAATAGTAAATGTATACGGTAGTTCGCGGTGGCTTTCATCATCTTCCTTCAAACCCATCATAGAAACTAAGGACTTGAGTTAATTAAACATTATCAGATTAACAATTCAATACAGCAGTGGTTAGAGCGATAAGGATCACTCGCAATTAGACCTTCGCTATATCATATCTAGGGTTACCAACCCTTCGGGTCTGGCCCAGACCTCCGTTTTAAGTTTGTTCAAGCTGGCTTCTTTTGACTTTTCATCTCCGTGAAATACAGATTTGAATAAATAATGTTTATCTCGATTTAGAAATCCCTTCTTTGCTGAGAAGTTTGCTTAAAATATTCGCTGACCCGCTCGGGTTTGGTTTTGGAATTTGAACCTGCATGATACCTGACTCTCCAGACCCAGCGGTTACAGATAGATATATGGCAGTAATTCAGTTACTTTTTGTTTTTATAACAATAATATACATTATTCTGGATGTTTTAACAATAAGCTTTTTCACGCGAATAACCTATTTTCCAATATTTCCAGGATCCTGGATCGACCGACAGACAACGCACGGTGTAAACCAGGCGGACAAATTCGCGGGCATCAGCTAGTATTTACATGATTTTGTCATCAACCCTAATAGTGCCCTAAAACATAAATAACATATAACAAAACCATTACCATCTTGTTTCGAGGAAACCCTGTTAATTAATATCGGTATTATAATACCGTAGTAGAAGATATTTAATATGCCCACTAGCGAATTATATCTCTTTGTGCGAGACAAAGTAAAAGCTCGGCTTTGAAAATCCTAATACTCCATTGTACATACAGAAACAACGAATGAAGGTTTACTCTTACCTTCTGAGAAACCGAGAAACGGAGATTTTATATAAATATTAAGATAATGCCCGCGATTACGTAAGAGTGAATTTAGGTTTTTGACATCCGACAGAAAATCGAACTTTCCGGGATAGTAGCCTAAACATTTACCGTAGAAATTGACAAAAATATTATGAAAATAAATATTCTGTAAGTAGATACATTATTTTACTCATTGCATAACGTGAATCTTTACGAGGAGTTACACAACTTTATTGTACTTTTTTATACGACTGCCTGAAAAAAGGAGTATATTGTTTTCAGGGTTCATGTATGTATGTGAGTTTGTATATTCCACCATAATGATGGATATGTAATGACCTAGCATATCGTAAGGTTAATTAATTATTAATTTTGCCGAAAGTTTGTGTTGACCTGCCATTTTTCCTGTGTATTTTTGCAAGTCAAAGCGCAAAAATGATGCCAAACGGTGTACCCCACCACCCTGCCCTCAGGTATTATGAGTTTTACGAAAATTCACGACAGTAAACAAAGCATTTCCAATTTTCCCGCATCACTGTAAGCCTATTAGTCTCGTATTGTCCACTACTATTTTTATACTACCTCGACACATACGAAAGTTCATATAACATTCAATTATGAACTGATACTTTTTAATGGAATAGCTTTTGCCCGCGGCTTCAATTTAAATTCAGATGTTTTTTATTCAAATAAACTTTTACAAGTAATTTTCAATCGTCAATTGAATCTAATCTAACTGCTGAATTTTGATTGATCAATTTCAAACCCCTATTTTACCCCCTTCGAGGTTGAATTTTTAAAAATCCTTTCTCAGCAGATGCGTCATAAGAGCTATCTGTATGCCTGCCCGATCCGTCCAGTGGCTTGTGTTGCGTTGAAAGATTTTCCATTCATATATTATTTACATATTCTACCTACTGAGTACTGTCACAAACATAAATCAATTGAAATAACTTAAGCCCCTAACAACACCTGGCGACTACTTGGAAACGTACATTATATTACAATAAACTTAATAGAAACAGAAAACTTAAGTGATAGACCCGTACCGAGGGGCACCTTACCTGAACCCTTTTGGTACAAAATCTTAACGCAAACTTACTAACAACTCTGTATTATATCTCACCCGGTTTTCTGACATCTGTGTCGACTATAAGTAAAGTTCAAATGTCGGAACAGTGGAAGGGAATTAAATTCGTGAATATTAAGGGTGCTGAGATGTAGGCAGTAGATATGTAACGGCGCAAACGCCTACCTTCCGCACGTATGACTTATGTTTAGTAATAATTAGTTCAAGTTTTACTCGAGTGTACCAGTGTACTATTGTAACATAACCATAATAATATTATTAATTTGACAGTATGATTGTTTGTTAGTTTTTTCTTAAATCACACCGCAACAGCGGCGAATTTTGCATGGTTATACTCGTAGCTGAGGACCTGGAGTGGAGAGTGTCATTTTTTTGTCATTTTAATCAATGCGGTCGAAGTCGCGGACATCATCTGACCTAACCCAACTCTAATTTATTTTTAATCTATTCATGCTTTTTAATCTATAATGCGAATAGCATTCACACAAAATCTTGGACCGCTCAAATATCAACTCAAAATCTAAATATATAGATATTAATATACATAGGAAAAGTTAGGTTAATTTTATTTACATTAGCCATAGGCTGAATTTTTTATGAAATAAATTCTACTTAAACAAAACAATGCTACATTATACTCCTATGTAGTGTATAATCAACATTCATGAATTTTTAAAAGTGATAAGGTAAGATGAAAAATGGGGGAAGATAAAAAAAGGAGAATAGTGCCGAACATTGAGGAATTATTTTCATACAGGTAACATCATTGCATACACCCTTTAGTCTCGTCCCGCCCTTCAGCCTGAGTCAGCAGCTAAGTGAGAGGGCGCGTGAGTTACGTTGTGTTTTTTCAAACGACACATTTCCCGCGAAAAGTTAGGATTTTCAATGTTACCCCGCCTGTTGTATCTTTTTATGCAGGTAAGTTACTTTGATTTTGTTTAGATATTGACAAATATGTTTGAAATATAATACACACTATATAGAGGTAATTACTAAATTTCTCATATATTTAAGGATTTATCGTGCTTTTCAAACTAACTCCGGCAAAATTTAAAGGGGTAAGATTTAATTGTAATTTTGCGGGATTAAAGAAACCTATGTGTTATTAATCAATCTCTGTGCCAAATTTCATCCAGATCTGTTCAGTCGTTCTTCTGATGTGATTGAGTAACAAACATCCATACATCCATCCGTAGAAACTTTCGCATTTATAATATTAGTAAAGATTTCAAAATATTGCAATTTGTTATAGCCCGCGAAAATTGTATGATATATTCAAACGTTCGTTCATTCCCTTCATTCTAAATGTAACATCATTCACTCAACGCCATGTCGCAAACATTATTTTGTATGCGAAACATAGTCACTCGTTATTCGCTAAGTTGAGCGTTGTGCGTATTAATTGAATTTATTCACACAATGATTTGAGTGTACATTTTGGGGTGGTGGCACGCACGAGTTTTCGTAATATGATGGCATAAACGATGTTTTTTTTTTTTAAAAAAGCTTGCGTAGGCATAATGTCTGCATATTTTTAATTTGATCAAATTCACCATCACTGCGAAGTGCGATCTTACTTCGCGTGTTTATCTGTACGAGATATGGCGGTTTATTAGACCTTTACTACTAATCGGTTTCTACAAAAACTCAATTTTTTTTAGTATCATGGCTGTGCCGGTAGAAACGTAACTAGCCCCTGCCAAAAAAATTAGCCTTTATATGTATATTTTTGGTGTAAAATTCCAATTTACTATTTTAGGACTCGGGATGATCTCGGTCCAGAAAACATAAAGAGAGAGACAAAATTAAAGAAAAGGACAAACCTACCGATATTTTTATTCAGTATTTTCTGAAACGTGAAGAAATTTTGTATCTGTCATTGTATCAAGAAGACAGGCATTTTTTGTTAATCTCAAAATATTAAATTTTGGTTAGTAGCGCCTTGGTGGCGCCCGTCACTTTGCTTCAGCTTAAAACGGCCCCTCATGAAACTCAACGGAGCCTATCTGCCATTTTATAAGTTAAAAATACATTTACCTTAAACATAAAGCGCTTATAAAAGTGTACAGACACGCAATTAACACAATTCTATTTCACCGTGACGGTTCTGAGATAAAATGGAATAAAAATAATGGATTGATGTCAAACTTGCCGTGAAAAATTTTAATCAATGGGGGAGATAATTTCCTCGCAACGAGAGAAGTGTTTTATAAAATTTCGATGAAAAATCGTCGCCGAGTAGCGGTCTCGAGCGCGCGCAATCGCCCGAAGTTGCCGCGGTAATTTTACGTCATTTGTTTTCTATGAATATTTATTAGCCGATTCGAAAACAATGACTGTATTGAAATTCAGTATGGGTATTAAATGATACGTCTACTTATTTGAGCTGCTGTATTTTATACGGTACATTAACGACACGCTTGTAATAATTTTGTTTTTTTTTTTATTTGCTTAACGGAACTTCGGTCGTGTGATTCGCCCATCGCTCGCGGGGGCTGTAATAAAACCGCGTCCTAAAAGCGGTGATATTTAAATTTACCGCCGTGCAAACTTCGTCGCCGGCGACAATTCAATTACAACTAATAGCCTCTGATTCATGTTTGTATTGCTAATTAGTAGCCGGCTCAAGTTTTGTCACTCCTCACTTACTGTCGCTTTTACAGTCCGTATACTGTCTGTTTTGTAGATTGTTCGGTCGGTGAATTAAAATTATACACTCATTTTGTACGCAAGTTATTTCTCTGTAATTACGTATTTATTTAGATTATTATCCAGCTATATTTTGTTCATCTATTTTTGCTTTATTGCTACATAAGTGTGTTTTCATTAAGTTGGTTGTCCGGGCATCAGATTAACAGCGCTGATGAAGTCTCAGACTAAAGCTAGATCTAATTCTAGTTCTAGTAAACTCTGATTTCAATTTAGTAAGTAAATAATTTCAAAGGGTTTGATAATCATTTTAAGTCACACAGATAAACTAATTTCTAACTAGGTCGAAATGTATACCTAAATTAAACTGAACTGTCTGTTGTGTGTGTAAATCAAACTGTCGTGGTTCCCGAAATTAATTAATAACTAGTAGTTACAGGAACCAAACCCTACCTCAACAGTCTGTGGTGGTTTTTTGTATGGTTTTAGAGATTTTAACATATTTATAAGCTGATGGTGGCATCGTAGTCCGCGTCGATTTAGGTAAAAAAAAATAAGTGTGTGCTATTCACACACGACAGAAGTGAAAATTCAGAAAAGTAGCCTGCGAGAGAATGAGATAAATATAACTTGTATTCTTACTCATTCTCTCGCAGGCTAAATCCCATCAGAATACGTTTGTCTCTTTTTAGTGTCGCTTTTTCGTTTCATCGAATTTTCAAATCACAACGATTCTAAAGAAGTTTCACTTCAAAATTCTGTGAGAGAAGTTTTTGAAACAAACAGTTAGACCTCTAAAAATATCATGTCGATCCGTTGCTCCGTTGCGGCGTGTTTGTAAGACCAACAACACACTCTCGCATTTATAATTACTTTAAGGTTACTTAGTAGGATTACCATGTAAATCCAAGTTTGAAATCGAATTTCTTTTGACTTGGACTTCATTAATGAATATATTTTTAAATATTCGTTACAAGACGAGATTTGTCAATTTCACCATAGTTTGTCAAATCTGATTGGTATTTTCTGTTTGGAATAAGTTCTTCGTTTTGAAAAAAATATGGCTCCACTCCAAGGCTCCGAGGTTTCCTCAACCTTAGACCTGATTCTCTAATTTTTGTACAAACAACTTACTTCGCAACTTACAAACATTTTATGATTTGACTGTAGCAATTGTATGACTAAGGTTCATTTAGGAGAAGACAGATTAAAACCGAATTATCAACTGTCTAAACAGTACAGAATACTCCCCTTAAAATATCTCCTTGATTGATCAAACTATTGATAAAGTAGACGTTTGACCGCAAGTCCGTCGAAAGACCAAAGGAAAATTTCGATGAAAACAATGTCTCGCTAAAGTTCGATAAGCCACAACCCGCAGCTACCCCTAACCGAAACTGGCATTCGGAGCAATAGGAAAAACTCTTAAATCTCGTTGTGAAACCGCAAGGTACACGCGACGCGCGGTATTAGGAGTTGTTGTTTGCGGCCGTCTTTTCTCTTATCTTGTTAATGCTGCTAAAGTTGGTTACTAGTTCTGAAATATATACTTACGGACAAATAATTTATAAAAAATGTTTCAAATTCATACCTTACAAGCAATTTTTGAGTTAGCCAAAGTGAGGCCAAGTCATAAAATTCTTGTAATGTTCTTGTGTAGTGTCTTGCATAGGTTTCACATCAACATATCAAATAATGAAACACCGACACCTGAAAGATATATTATGGTCAGTTTATATGTACAGGTTTTTTCGGAGTGATAATTAGTATGTAACTCTTTCTAAAGTAAGAATTATTTTTACTCTTTATCTTGAAAAGCATGCAGTAGAAATATATATTAGTATCCTTACGTATTCTCGATCGCCCACGTCGTAGCAGCTACGACAAACAAACCTCAAGTTCTTTATTATTTTCCAGCAGCACACAATGAAAGTATCGATTCCAAAGCAATAAGAACATTGCATTAAGAAAATCTAGTCCACATATCTGAAGCACTTAATACCAGGATAGTAGAGTGTAGAGACACAGTAGCTATTGCTATTGTACTGGCAGCGAAGCGGGCGCTCCAACCTGTTGCTCTGAACTATTTTATTAGCACGAGTGTGTCGGTGGGCCATTCTTTACGGCTCTTTTGTTGGCGTGGCGTTTAGTACGCTGCAAGCTCCACGATCGTGATTGGCTCGGTTTATAACGCAAACAGCCGGAATATTTTCAGTCTGTGCCGCCCTTTTGTCTATTGTCATGATTCGTTTTGTGTGCTTAAATTCCAATTCTGTTCCGGCCGCTCGATGAAAATGTCCTCTACAAACATAGCGTGGTCTTTTTTTTTTCATTACGTACCTAGATGAAATTAATATAGCAGCAAACCGTCCGAAGCACAAATGTTGTGCCTGAAAAGAACGCCTTTATTTATGTAATGGCTGGATTTTCGAATATAGGTTTTATTTAGCTGCTACCGCGGTTAGTATTTTGCTTGGATCAATGTAGCCATATTGACTATAAGACTATATTATTTAAATCAGTCAATATGGCTATACTTAAATCTTGGAAATAATATAATATTATTATATAGACGAAAGTTCAAGGCTGATTATTTCACCGAAGTTTGAGACGTTCGGATTCTATCGATTCTGCTAATTTTTTATTTTATGAATAAATAATATAATAATAAAACAAATCTTTTAAAAATCTTCATATTATTACGTATGAGCCCAAATTTATTTGTAAGTCGCCCACTGTGTGTGTTTGCTATTATATAATAAAAAAAAGGAATACTTAAATTTTTTTGTTAAAAATCCGAAATTATTTTTCCTCGAAGCTGAGATAATCGTCATTGTTCATCCGTCGTCGTCGCATATGTCAAGACTACCATCCAGTGAGACGGCAATGCGGCCTGCATAAATTGAAGGCTTTGCAACTACAACGCCGGAAATTTCCCTCAGGGCTTTCAGCGAGAAAAAACTGGATTCATCTGGTTCTTGGTTCTTCCAATACCTCATCTATAATTCAAAATTCGCTATTACCGCCAACGAGCTTTAACAAGGACGTTTTTTACACAGCTAATTCTTTCAGACTGCCTTGAAGGAAATTATTTACACATTTTCATCTATACTATCTGTACTTAATATTATAAATGCGAAAGTTTGGATGGAGTTTGTTTGGTTAATCAATCACGCCAGAACGGGTGAACTGATCTGGATGAAATTTGGCACATAGATAGATTTTATATAGAGGCTCGTATAACCATAGGCTACTTTTTTATCCCGGAAAATGAAAGAGTTCCCGCGGGATCCAACAAACTTCAATCCACGCGGACAAGTCGGGCATCAGATATATGTAAATAATGCGAATCGTGTTATTTTTTTACGTATAAACTTGTAGTTCTATTTGTTATTTTATTACCTGATTATTCTGAACAGATTTTGATGATGTAGATGAAAAGATGCATCCTTCTTTCAGGAGCCATTTGGCTAAATTGATACTTCTTTTAGTAAATTCTCTCCAAGCTTTACGTAAACAGGGATACTGTTTATTAGCTGCGCGGTCGTGAATGACTAAGAATCGATGCTCTTATTTAACAACTTTCTATATCTTTGAATTCAATAAAACAAGCTAAAGAGTTTACTTCCTTTGACTAAATAGCTTAGAAGTTAAAAGATTAAAGATGGATAACAACTTTATTCGGTAACCGCTCTTATAGAATAAATAATTCAATTTTCTTCTGTGTATTCACATAGTTCAAGTGTTCTTGAACTATGTGAATAAATTAACTCACTGTTTAATATGTGAAAATTTATTCTAAAGTTTAACTAACTATTAAACGTATGAAAATTGTGCTTACAACTCGCATGAAATAACTACAGGAGTAATCATATATTTTTATGGTTTTATTTTAAACACAATATAAAGGTAGGTTATGAATTAGAATCTTCCGACAAATCTCTTGCGGATTTTGCGACGCTCAGTCTTATTATCTTACACTTTTTAAAGCGTTCTAGTCTCTAGAAAGCGTTGAAACAATTATTGCAAAGTGCTTTAGGCAGATGTGCTAATCTTAATTTTGATAATCATATAATAGGTCATTCATCCACTAATCTATACAATCTATAAAATACCCGTCATAGAACTCATCTTCAGTGATCCGCTCCTAGTAAAGCTCCAACGGATATATGCGACGTGATTTCTGTGTTCCTATCCGCCATGATGTGGTTATCTGCAGGACGCTCCCATTAAAGAAGAAAAAGCCACAAGAAAGCTGAAGACACTGATGGTGTGTAGGCAGCTGAACTAACCAATCATAACACGTTCTTGATTCACTGTTCTACAATCTACATGCCCGTAACAGAACTCATCTTAAGTGATCCGCTCCTAGTTAGCTCCCACGGATATACACGTGATTTGTGTGTTCCTGGCCGCCATGATGTGGTTATTTGCAGTGCTCTCTCTAAGCGGTTCCATTCGCACGGCGCTGCACTTGCGCCGGGATTGCAATGTCATCACATCTCAGCGGCTGTACGTGACCCTATCTTCACTAAACCGTAGACACCTGCTTTTCAACTATCATAGTTCTCTCGACATCTCGTTATAGCGCAAGGTGAAAATATTTCCGTATAATCCTTTTCAAATTGGTTAGGTATCCTTCCGATTTTATACTGTAAATTTTCAACATATTATTTTGTTTATTGTTCGTTGATAATTTATACTCATTTCAAAATTCTTCCTAGCATCTCAACCTAAAAAATATTTACGTGAGTAAAAGTCGTAAGGATCTAATTAAGTAATTATTTATTATCACAATATTTTATAAAATATTATCACAATATTTTATATTACTATTATCACAATATATGTAGTAATAAATAATTACATAAGCACGGCATTAGACTTATCTAATACACCAAGTTATTATAATAACTTGGAGTATTAGATAAATATAATGCCGTGCTGCTAACCTACCTAGCATATAGCGGACAGATAGATATGGAATACCTATGGAAGTATAGGTACCCCATATCTGTCTATCTATTACGCTTTCACAGCCCGAAACATTTTTAAAAACAACTTCCATTAAACATTTTATTTCATGATATTAGGTACAGACATAGGACCATAGGACATCTCCCGGAAAATTCAAACATTTTCCATTTTTTTTTAAACCTAAATCCACGCGGACGAATATGCGATCGCCATCTAATACTAACTATTTAAATTTCGTTAGTCATTATAAAAACAATTTGTTTTGAGACGCATTTTATTTTTGTAATGGTTTCCTAATACCTATTTCCCGTTGTTGTTTCACAAACAAATAATTTCATATTACGTTTCCACCATACAGTAATTGCTCGCAGCAGTAATAATCCTACAAAAACAAATTCATGATTGACTGACGCTACACACGGCAGAAAAACTGTTTAGTCAGTGGTGCGTTGAAGGTATTCAGTTTATAAATGGGGGCTTTCATCTGAAGAAAAAAAACGGCACGGCACATCGCGTGATGAGATGGGATGAGCGATGCATCGATCGTGACGCTTGGAAACATTCCTCCCGGTCTTCCTTTTCTATTTTGATGCTACGAATTAATAGTAGTTTTTAGCTACTAAATAACGCAATACTGCAATGGAACATATGCTATAGAGTGGGTATGGTGATTTAATGTAAAAATATTGTAATTTATGCTTAATGCTTTATTTTCCATATCTATAGGTACTTATTATTTGCTTAACAATTTTCTTGCTTCCATAACAACATACTTAACATGTATTAAAACTTATTCACATAATTAGCTTATCGAATTTGACGAAAGGTACACAGATAACTTGTATCCTGGAGACTCAAGCTTGGTCTCAAATCTTTAAAATCAAACATTTCCCATGGGGTTTTCGAAAACGTTAATTTCATGCGGGCGAAGTCGTGGGCTGATGCCAGCTTTATACGTCTGCCTGAAACAAGGAGTATATTGTTTGCAGGGTAATGTATGTATGTATGTGAGTATATTCCACCATAACTTCTATACGCCTGAACCGATTTTTGTAAATTAGGTATCGTTAGAATCTCTAGCTTATTCCGGGTGACATAGGCTAGTAAATTATCAAAAAAAAAAATTGATGGGGTGACCATGGTCCACCATTAAAGACTAAAGTTGAAAAAAAATCTAAAATAAGATTAACTATATAATCATCATCTAGAAAATGATGAGTAGATTCAAAAAATACATAACACTATAGTTCAATATCCAGTGATTCACAAAAAAATATTTAATAAAAATGTGAATACGATACTATTTAACTAGATTAATTTAGATTTTTAACTTTTTAGTTCGTTTTTTGGCAGGGCAGTCGTGTTCTTTAATTTTTTAAATTATGACTTGTATTTTGGTTTCGCTTCAGTGCGATGTTTCGTTATCTACTCGTATGTGCAAATGTAAGTAGGTACACTACAGCTGCAGAAGATCGCCTTTTGAAATACGTAATAGGTAAGATAGGAATGTTGCTATGGCCTATATATATATGCCTAAACAATAAAATAGATTACTAACGAAATGCAACAAAAACAAACATAAATTTATGATATCTATATACCGTTGCGCGTGCGCTTACCCCGTTGATCTATAGCATGCGCGTGTATTCTGAGAATTTTCGATTTCCTTCCGTATTTGGATGCACTCGAACGGGTACACACAACTATTTTGGGATTTCTCGTTTGAGTTTCAACCAGACATAAAAGCCGACGTGTATAAAGTTACTTTAAATCTTACAAAATCACATCTCTTGCTGATTCTTCCTTATTAGGTGAAACATGTTTCAATGCTTTTGCTTTGAGAAAATTGGTTTGATTTTTAAAGGACATGACCAGTAATTGCCCTCCGATTCGGGACAATGCACAGGATTTCCGTTTTTACAGTAAGGTTTAAAAATTCAAAACGAAATTATTATGGATTTATTATTCCAAATAAGGTCGGGGTTCAAATGACAAAAAAAAACAGTACGTTTATTGTTTAAATCTTGAGCGTCCGCTTTCCTCTTTAAGCACTACTCCATTTTGACGTTCCATTATATCCATGCCTAATAATAATCTTGTAACCCTACATGAATACCATTTAAGTACCTTAGTTATTATATTAGGAATGATTTATTTTTGATCAATTAAATAGTAATGAAAAGGAAATGTATGTTTTGTTTATAATTATTTTTATTTTTTGACAAGTCTCAAACTAATCGATCGAACAAAGCATTTTGAAATACTACGTTTAAAGGAACGCCCTGTCACATTGCATATGCTGCCATCTGTGGTCGAATAGTTGAACTTGTTAACGAAAAGTAGCGAGCAATACTTAAAAATATTTTCTAGACTCACCACAATAACTAGCGCCATCTAGTGTGGGAAAGCAGTTTTTGGTGAAACTTTTTTTATCTATTTTCTCAGTTTTCAGAGCCTTCAGACTCCTGAAACTTTTTTATTTGAAAACTATAAAATATAACAATTACAATAATAAAGAAATAATACTTGAAAATATTTTTTTAGACTCGCTTAACACAATAAATAGCGCCATCTAGTGTGGGAAAGCAGTCTTTTGGTGAAACTTTTTTGTTCATTTTCGCAGTTTTCCGAGCCTTCAGACTCCTGAAACTTTTTTATCTGAAAACAGTGAAATATTACAATTACAATAATAAAGAAATCATTGCTGAACATTGATTTTTGACACCTAGGCAAGCTGCCATAGTTCCACCGGTCAAGTCCTTTATAAAACATTCGTCAAGTTTTGGTATAGATTTGGCTCATTGCATTTTCCACTTATTATATTTGTTGCTCATAACAAAATCCTAGTTATATAGTTTTGAACGTACCTTCCTCGAAAAGGCTTAAATAAATTATGTTATTTAATTAAAGTCGTTATTAATCCGTTTATATTGAATTTAATAAAAAGAAAAAAGATAAGGCAACAATGTGTATTCAAGGGGACAAGTCTTTGCTTTTCATAAAATAACATTGTTTGCTAAAAGTATTAGGGGAAACTTCAAAACTGCTGTCTAATTAAATACGATAATATACTACTCTAGAGTTATGGATGTTTAAACCTTTTGTCTTTATCCTTTTCATTTTGACGAAGAATGACTTAGCTTAGTTTATAATTTGACTTGAAATTAATTAGAAAATTTCATAATAGATGGTTCAAAAAGTTTAATTAAAGCAGGTAATGCCTACTTTTGTTTACAATCTGTGGCGAAGTCTGAACAATCATGGAACAATCTCATCTAAACAATAACGAGACGTAATTAGAACCGGGAAGTTTTTGCTATGTTTTGACGGCAGAATTGTAATCAGCAGCTATACCGTCGGTGCTACCTTACCTTTTTGATTGACTTGGGTACATCGTAGGCATTATTAAGTATATCCGTTTGATCTATCAAAACTCGAAGCTTGCTTATTTATCGTAGGTAACTGCTAAGTCTTTGATGTCTTTTTTATTTTATAAAGAGATTTACTTACTTATTTTGTTATACGTAAAAGGCACTTTACTTTGCTTTATTTTATTTTATTCACTCTAAAAGTAAAAAAGCTTTAGCATGTGTATAAATTGCCTGAGGCACTTTATTTATTCTATTTTATTAGTTATCATCTTTATTTATAATAAGTATAGTATGAAAATATACTACTGTATTTTCAACGAATTTTCGATTCTGTGTATTGTGCCCCTTTTTACGAGTGTCTTCTATATAGATACTTCATTCAAAACAATAAGAATTAATGTTTAAAAAATGATACTTAGTTTGCACTGGTTACTTCTGGACCATTCGGCAACGTAATAAGCCATATGTTTCGTGTTTTAGAATAATTTAATCCTTATTTTAGGAACGTCAAGTTACGTAACATCAAACTGTCATTTTGTATTAAATAGCTTAAGTATTGCTTTAAGCGTTGGCACAGGTGAAAAACATAAGAACTTTATTGATGTTATATTACGGTGCTAAGTAGAAATTAAAGTTTAATCTTGGCTCGGGTAACATGCAATTTCGCAGCAATCTATTTACAGTAAACACATTTCCATTAATTAAGCGTAAAGAAGCATGCGCAGCGAATCGGCTCGACGAGTGGACGATCAACCGGAAATGACGCAGAAAATTGCTCGGCCGCCTCACGTGGACGCAATATCCTACGACGACTTCCAATTATGTAGATTATCCACCAGAGTATGCTCTCAATACATTGTTTCTACATAAATGCATTTAAATAGTGCACATAATTGGATACAGGCATACGCTTTCAACGAGCTTTGTTGGTGGCCGAGAATAGAGATGGAAAATACATCTGGAAAATCTTATGTATTTCAAGATTTGTACCAAATAAACTTTTACAAGATACATTAAAATCTAAATTAAAAACTAAACATTAAAAATATCATCTGTGCCTAACAGGTTAACCCTCTACCATCTTAGACTGAATCTTCACTTACCATCAGGTGAGATCGCAGTCAAGGGCTAACTTGTAGTGGATAAAAAAAACCGAATGGCAACATTAGTAGATTTACTCGACCGTTTGAAAGCTCTGCTAAAACTTTATTGAATAAATAAATTTAGATTTTGACTTTGGTTTCTGTTATACCGATTTTGATAGTAAATATTATTTACTTTCAAATAACTAGACGTCAATAAGTGTAGTATACCTACCTAAATTGAATAAACATTATTTGACTTTGACTTTGTTTATGGTGTACACATAAGTTTAATATAATTATGAATTCTTAAATTACTTATCGCTGTCTAGAATCGAACCCAGTCCTTGCATGTGACAACTTCGCTAATGAGGTCTTTAAACGCTATAAAAAGAGTCGAACTTTAAATGTATCCATATTCCATACTTATAATATAAATGTGAAAGTGTGTCTGTCTGTCTGTCTGCTAAGCTTTCACGGCCTAACTACTCAATCAATTTTGATGAAATTTGGTAAAGAGATAAGTTGCATCCTGGGGAAGGACTTTTTATCCCAGAAAACTGAAGAGTTTCCGGGGGAATTTAAAAAACATCAATCCACAGTACGTCATACATTTTTAATATAACCATTATCATTATAACGCCAGTAAGGTGTATCGTATCTGTACGATAGGAGCACAACCCATAATACAACTCATAAACGAAAAATAATCCTTTTAAAACTCCGGGATTGTGACATTTTCTATTCAATTCACGTAACCTCTATGGCCTATTGAATTGTTGTAATACTATAATATGCATCTGAAAACCACTTCCTACCACAATACTTGCTCTCCAAGATGTTTAGTGAATGCATACGAGAACCGTATGGCAATATGCATAATGAGAAGTCGGGGTTATTGCGCGGAACGGACCAAGTCGGCAATTTCCCGGCTCAATTGTTATGAACTTGCCTGGAGCGCAGCGCGCATTGATTCTTGGTTAAGTCAGATCTGCCCGATTTAAAGCTATTTGTATCACAATATGCACTGTTTAGATTTTCTTTTTAATATTTAGTACTAGCTGACCCGCTTCGGTTTCGCTCGGGTGGAATTTCCTCGGGGTCCAAGCTCATGGCGTCTGGTGGCATTGTCCACGGCTAGTTAACACCAGCAACATACTAGGCGATTTTGAGTGATCCGGTACGATGCGCATAAGAATATGTATTGAACATAATTATATACCTAAGAAAGTAAACTTCAATTATTTTCGTCTCACTTACGCTAAAAAGAAAGGTATTTCAGAGGCGATGCATATGTTATTAATCCCAAGACTTCATATCCGATTCTTGTGGTTAAATTAGCTAATTCTTCAGTTTAATTTTTAAATTGAACAACTCGACGCTAGACATTAAATATCAAAACTTTTTACTCGCAAGTTGAATAATCATCAAAATATAAATATAGATTACATTTATACCTATTGTAAAACATGTTATTTTCAATATTTTCTTTCAGTTTAAATAGACAGGAAAAAGGTAAAAAAAGTTTCGCATGAAAAGCATTTCCGTGGACTCTCATAGCAATTACCTATTACGTTTTAGTGCTCGGGCGTTAAAGTCATTACAACTGCCCACCTTTATAGGCGATCGGATACTTACATCCAATCTGCGATAACGGTAGGCTTTCCTAGGACAGAAAATGGAATGACCTACTTTTTCTTTTTGACCGTTTTCGAAACTTTACTTAAACCATAAAATTATTTTGCTTTCAATAAGGCATGATTCATTTTTATTTTAGGTTGAAAAATCGTTTCATTACTTGTGGTACTTATAGGGTATTGTACCGTAGTACCTATATTTATAATAAAATTTATTATAAAATTCTTAATGCAAGGTTAAATTCCTTCGCATAAAATCAAATCGTCAATAAATCAAGGGGACTCTTCCTATAAATCGTAATAGGCCCATAATATTTTATTGCACCACCGGGCAACAGTTACAGATAAATTTGTCAAAAGAAAACGATCCGATATGTTTTTTAAGACAGGTGATATCACTTGGACGACACTAAACCCCTCCAATTACACCCCGATTGATGTTCCCGATCGCGCCCTGTCAGGGATCAAATTTCATCCAAGAAAGACCACTTCACGCGCTCGCCTCCTCACTACTTTCTTTTATTTCCGCGGTCAGACGTATTTGACATATTTCCCCGGGACCGCATCGAAAGATTTTATTGACCGGTTATTATTTTATTTTATGGACATCCACTCTTATTTCATAGGCCCTAAGTTCCGAGTTACGGTTTTTGTCGGGCGATTATTGGGGCAAATCTTTCAGCGATTTCTAACACTTTTATTGAATAGTATTCTTGGGTTATGGGATTGCCGTAAAGGTTGCGTAACACAATTCCGTAGCCAATTTATCTTTCGGCCCGTCTGATTCACCGTCAAAGCAATGTGTATGTGTAACTGCACTTTATGTTTCATATTTGTTTTTATTTCATATTTAAGTTAAAGCAAGACTTGCTTTAATGAATTTTAAAAATGATTCACTTTTTTTTTGAACTATTACCGAAAACTAAATAAAACAGCCGTATCTAACGTCGTCCCCGTATGACACGGCTCGGGTTCGGATTTTTTGTCGTGTACGATTTCCTCAGAACAGCCCCCCGCGTTTTATCGTCGTAAATAACTATGTTCTCACTAACCAGAAAATATAAAAGACACGCTTACAAGCAGTTGAGCATTATGCAATTGAATAAAAATAAAAACTCAAGTGCCATGTGTATTGTATTCAATCAAAGAAAATTACGAACCCGTGGACTGGGACGTTCTTTCTAAGGCCGGCGGTAGTTCTATACAATCCTTTTCGTCTCAACATTATCGTTCTTTTCTCCCCGAATTGCGGCTGTCCCAACGCGGCCGACACGTCCAGGTAATAACGCAATAAACCACCGAGAGCTTCCCCAAGAAAAGCGATCGAGTTTTCCTTGAACCTATCGAAGAGCATTTACCCGATTTTCTTCTCTGATGCACTTGAAAACAAACCTTATTTTCATTAGATTTGTGTTTGTTTTCCGTTTACCGTTATCGTTGGGTGAGCGGTGTGCAATCGGTCGGGATGCTTGACCACAGCGCCGTTTTTCGCGGTGCAACCGCAAACCTGCGGCCATCACTTTGTGTAATTGAAAACTCGATGTGCACTTGTACTGAACACCCGCTTACAAATAAATCTTTTACTACCGTGGAAATACTGTTTATATGTAGCGTACAAGGGCGACTTTTTCAGTTTTAACGAACATACTCACAGCTCATTTATTTTTAAATTTAAAGACGACGAGCCTTTAGGTTCTTAACTCACTTAAGATTAATATATCTACAAGCCAGCATACTGCTGCCACAGAATACTATTACTGCTATAGCTAGCGTTTAGGTTGTAAACAACCTAGCTAGTCGATAGAATTTTATTTTGGTTAGAATAATGTGACGTATTGTAAACGCTTTAAATTTTCTAGCTTTTAGAATACGCACTAAGCTAGTTACTTCGCACATTCCTTACAACAGTACCTCCGTTCATAGCAGACCATTAGCCAATTCGCTTCGGCTAATGCTCAGGCCAACACTAAAGAAAGCTCCCTATTCCCCTAATCCACAACAATAAAAACTACTAGGTATAGGTTTTGAACGAGAAGACCAGCAGTCTATATTTACTCATGTAGATTCCTGGTTTTTGGTAAAAGGGGTGGAAAGAGATTTATCTCTCCAAGTATGTGTAGCTTTTGAATATTGCAAGCCCCGTGGGTAAGATTTTTGCAATATTTAGTAAGATACACGACCAATTGGGTTAGTATAAGCACGTGCGCAGCTATTTAAGTATTTCCTTGTAAATCCGCTGGTTTTATTGTAACCCAATTTTGGTTAATACGTTTTTTTTTCTTTTAATTTCAATGACAAGTTAGCCCTAAACATGCCGTCTAGATGGTAACTTGTTAATTGTGTAGTAGGTTTCATTGATCCCCTTATCAGTTGGTGGCATTACTTTGTCGATAGGTTGCTTGGATACCAGTACGCTTAGTAGTTTTTACATTTCAGATTCAATTGATCGTATTGAGCGCTCGATCACATTAGCTTTAAAGTACTGAATTTGCGACTTTATATCAAGAGATCTTGGGTCCATTTCACTTTGACGCTAATGTTATCGAACGCTCAATACGATCAATCGAATTTGCTATGTAAAAACTCAGACTAAGCGTACAGAGCAGGGCTGCATCGATTTGTAAAATAAATAGATGATGCTCGTGACTCCACCCGCGTGGATTTATTTTTTTTAAATCCCGTTCAAAAGCGGTCATCAAAAGTATTTCAGGGAATCAAAAATAAATGCAGTTCAAATTTGTATTTTAGTTATAGCTTTTTTATACGCTTTGTTTACATCGATTTCTTTGTACTTCGTTACCACCATATTGTTTTAATTGTGTTTGAGTTGCTTTTCACGTATTGTGCTAACGGAAATATTGTTATATAAAAGTTGTGCTCAAAATGTTAACGTAAATATAAAATTATAACACGGAATGCAGTACGAAAATAACTTTTACTGAAATGTGTTGCAAACTCAACAAAAAAAGTAAACCGAACTTTGTATGTAACAAGATACGGACCCTCGGTGGGCGAGTCTGACTCGCACTTGGCCGGTTTTATTATTTTTAGTATAACTTAGTAAAACAGTAAATAACGTACACAGTGAAATCGACTTTGCCTTTTTAACACTAAGTTCATATATCAATAAATAAATCTAAATCAATATTATAAGATTGATTAAAAATAAACTTCGAAATTAACTAGTTTGTAATGCTATTTTGTAATAAAAGTAAAATAAAGCTCAAGGCATACTATGGCAGAGCAACGAAAGTCAACAACTGTTATTTTAAAAACAAAAATAAACTTCGGCTATTATATAAAGAGCCAGCACGAAAAACTCGTTACATTTTTGGCTACGAAAACCATTTTCAGGCGCCCAAGTAAAAATCAAGCGAGCTAACTTGATAATCGATGCCGAAGTATGAAAGTCGAGCCGAGGCAGGAATTAATGAAAGACCGCGCTTTGTCAACTGCTCCTTTAATTTTGATGAATTAAGTTAATAATTTATTTGCCAGCGTTTGCGTTCACCGTGATTTATTTAGCAACTTAGCAATATTTTATATGACTTCAAGGAAATCGTTTGCTAAACTTTTATGCAATGTATTAATGACTTGTTTAATGTATATTTATTATTGTCATATTATTATATAGGTATATTTATTAAGACGGAAACACACTGCGGTCAAAAAGTTAGCGTCATGCACTTAGGTAGGTATATATTATGAAAAGCGCACATTAGGTAACCGAACAAAATTTCATTCGCCTTCGAAGTGTTATGCGCGGCCGTTTTGTCCTGTTTTGCCCGTAGTGTGTTTTCGCCCTTAGGCTTAGGTTAAATAAAGCGGATATGTTTCTAAGTGCGTTGTTTTATATCAGTTCTTAATGGTGTTTTTCTTCTTTTACAGGTAAGCTGTTTTACCAGTGTTAAAGTAAGTTATATTGTTATAAGCAATATCGTGGGCATGACTTTCTTCAGGTTTAGAAGATTACAACTAGTCAAGTCGTGAACTAAGCACTACTTGTGTCGTAGCAACGTAGCCGCGTAACGGCGTAGCACCGTAGTGACCCAATCCGTAGTAAATCTTTTAATCTCTTAGCAATGGTCCAACGTCATAAATTTGACATCTGTGACTTTTTTATTACGATATTCCAAAATGTGTCCCTCCCAACGGCCTGATAAAATCATATTTTATGGACGCGACACGTCAGTTCATTATTTTACATCGTAGACCGTAACACCGCACAAAACAGCCTGTATGAAATCCATCAAAACCGCGATTTTCGCGTTGCATTTATTTACAGGTGCGAGGTACAAAAACACGTTAACAAAAGGAAAAAATGCAAATGTGTCATGAATAAGTAATTTATCTTAAAGGCTATTGTTGAAAATATTCAGGAGATTTTCAATATACAAAAGTTTCGTTACAAAAGATCTGAAGCAGGAGGTTAATGTTCATATTGTGATTTCTATGTATTTTCCTTGAATTGCTTCTATTAAAGGTCGCACTGGCGAGGGTCCCCGATGAATAGATAATATCCATTCGCTTCAGACCCTACCGTGAGTCGACGTTTCTGAGAAATTGCAAACAACGCTATTATATTGTATTGAATTTGTGTCATTATACCACTTATTTGGTTTGTTATTCGGTTACGTTGCCAAAAAATGAAGCGTAATGCGATTCCTGTAGTATATTAGTATATGAATCGAACAATAACATATCAATAAACTAGCGAATGCCCGCGACTTCGTCCGCGTGGATTGAGGATTTTCGGTTCGCGGGAACTCTTTAATTTTCCATGATAAAAAGTAGCCTATGTGTTATTACAGACTATAATCTATCGCTGTGCCAAATTTCATCCAGATCCATTCAGCCGTTGGAGCGAGATCGAGTAACAAACATCCATCCATACATCCATCCACCCAAACTTTCGCATTTATAATATTATAGTATTAGTATAGATTAAATAGATAAAATCTGCGATTGCCACTTATAACGTAATATAATAAAAAATATAAAGGTACAATAAACACAGTGTGCTAGTGGAAGTGCTCATTTTGCCTAACTTAATTTGATAACTGTATGTTGCCATAAATGAGATCAAAATTGTAATTAAAAAAAAACCGTTTTAGAGCTCGTCTGATCTATAATTAAACGAGCCTGCAATGTTTAAATGCTCGCACGCAAAGTTGTAGGTATTATTTTTCAATTTGGGCGTCGTCCTTGGTCGTCTTGCGCGCGACTTGGTAGGTACCAAATCTTCTGATTATCTTGCTTGGTTATTCGTGAGTTATAGGTCAACGAGGTGATTCCATAAATTTTCCATAGTATTTTGGTTCCCGTACCCCAAGGGTGGCAACGGAACACTAATACTAAGCCTCCGCTGGCCGTCCTTCTGAATGTCGGTCTGTCAGCGGGCTGTATCCCATGAACCGTAGAAGCTACGCACTTTAATTATTAAATAAAATTCAAAGATAAAGGGGTCCTCTTATACTAGAGACGTAATTTTTTCGGCGTTTTAATCATAGGTAGTAGACATATAAGATTTTTAAACAGTAACACTATAGCCGATACAACAACAAATAATTAAAAAAAAAGAAATAAGCTTGTATTTAAAAAGTACATACCATAACTACTTAAATCTTGTCAGATGATACGGAACCCGTCGTGTGCGAATCCAACTAGCACTTAGTCAAATTATTGATATTATACTTGAATACAGAATACTCAAAAAAACGTTTCATGTTGCATGATTTTTTATGAGTATAGATAAAGATAGATGACTGTAGTCCTCAGTATTCGTCCCACCCATTCCACGCTATCATTGTAGCTCATTGTAGCCACTATCGCAAATTAACGGTCTGAGGGCCCGTTCCGCAAAATGAGTTTTAGAGAGTGAACTCGTATTTTGGTAGGATATGTGATTTGTAATGAAATAATGAGGGTACGGCGTTATATATGGAGTTCCCAGTGTCCGATAATAGTATTAGGTATTATAATGTTCAACCTGCTTTTAGTTACGTCCTAATTACTCTAATGGTAAAACGAATAAATTGTGGTAAAGCAAACCAAACTTATGGTTTGCTTTACCATTATTCGTCAATTAACGTAGTTCTTTATCTAAGACTCCGTCCAAGAGCATTTAGGTTTTTATAAATCCCGTAAGAACCGGGAATCAAAAAACATTAATCTACGCGGATGAAGTCGCGGGCATCATCTAGTACTAAATAAAAGTGTACCTGATATAACTTTGATATGTATTTAATAATTAAAGTTGTCTGGGTTGGATGAAGTTTACTAAGAGTCTGACTTGAGTCCGAGTTGGAGTTGACTTTGGTTGTTTTTTCTGCTACAGTGTGGCTAATTGGTACACGATGTTTAAACTAGACTAAATTGAGAGGACTAAATCTAGTACGTTCCTTTGCTGCAGGGAGCATTATGAAAAGGCTATCCATTTACACTGCAATAAGTGTTGTTATTTTAGTTTAGTTGTGGGATTGTGTTCAACAGAATAAGCCTCAGATTTCTTTTTAAAACGATCAAAATACAAACCACATGGAAATAAGTTACACTCCCAATTGTATACTTTTCACATAATATATATTTCACTCATTGAAATATTATTTATTTTCTACAGTGCTATTTTTAGTGGTTTTGTAGTATCTATAGCTACATATAGCTATATACAGCAGTATGCATAGTCTAAAGAGAAGTACAGCCAAACGAAAGAACATTGTATAACAACAACAGAACTTACGGTAGGTAATGAAAATACACTTCCCTTTATTGCGACACTCTTAACACTGATTTTTCTTTTCTCCAACTCGAACATTTTATGCTCATCCCCGAAACTTTAGCAATCCACTTATATCAACCGTGAAACGCTAAAAAAAACTTCCTATATGTTTAATCTGCTGGCTTCGAGGATTTCCCATTGAAATATCACGCCGAACGCTACTTTTAATAATCCACGTAGACATAATTTTTATTTATATACGACTTAAGGCAACTGAATATATTTGTGAGTTACAATCTTATGACTTCGCTTATCCCTTTCCCGTATGAGTTTTTGGTCGTTTATTTTGGGAGAAACGCACTTATTGCAGAGGAATATATTTTTGTCATGAGTACCTTTTGCACACTCTTCGCTAAAACATTCGAGAAGAAATTGCCAGATGCTGTTTGGCTTCTCGTTTCTTCCTGTGCAGGGCTTATTTGAGAAGTGACTGGGTAAAATACATAATTCTGTTCGCCCTACAGACATATTTGTAGCTTACACCGTTGGAGCGCGTTGGGAATTCTTATCAACCAAACGCAGCACTTTGATTACGAAAGAAAGGAATATTTTGAGATCCCTTCGCTTGCTTTGTGTTTTCTGACACGTGTATGTAATTTATATCATAAATATCACTTGTCTTCTCATCTCCCTTTCCCTTAAATATATCTTAATCTTAATATTAGTAAAACTGTCGTGGATTAATCTATGATTAGGTGTGAAGATTTAAGACTGAATTCTCGTGGGAAGATTCTAAAGTTGGTACTGCTTTCAGTGAGAATATTATATTTAAATATATCCCAAACAAATTCAGCCAAAGACCTCTGTTTTTTTGTTATCCCAGCAACTTATTTCGATCATTGAAATCGGATCCGGATCGAATCGAGTCCCATCCCATACCTATCACTTATTCATCGGCCCATGAATACTTAAATTCAATCGTGAGCTAAGAAACAAGCTCGGTTAATGATGTTTTAGTTATGTTGAGTGTTGGTTAATACATTACGTCTCAAATATATTTCCTATTCTATCATAATGAATTAATCATCATATATTAAGACGACGCAACGTTTTATAACCATAGTTATAATCGTTATTATAATCGACCAAGAAATCTCTTCATATCCAAATTACAAAATTTCAGCACTGCCAAGCACACGCAAGTTCTCAAATATAATCATTTACAATTTTCTTCATTTTTATCATTCAACTTAAAATGAAAACTCGTGTTATTGTTGTGCAAAGCACGTATGTATAAAATGGGTTTACAATAAGTACGTACAATTTATATAATTTCGGTTTGCGGTGGATGTGGCAGCTGTCGCTTATCTTTACTAATAATATAAATGCGATAGTTTGTATGGATGTTTGTAAAACCTCAATCCACGCAGGCGAAGTCGCAGGCATCGGATAGTTTATAATAATTATTATCGTAACATTTTATCGCAACATCTTTGCCACATTATTTCAAATAAACTATATCCATTCCTACGGACAAGATGAACATTGTATGCAAGCAAGGCGTTAAAACAGCTTCCTGTCCGGGGATGAGATATTTACGGTTACCGTTGCCGATTTTATAGTTTCATCCTCTAATACTCTCGTAGCACTACATAAAAGTAATCGTAAAGTTTATATCACTGACATAACATTTGGCAAATGGGTCAAATGTAAAAAGTCTTACCTACTTCAAGTGATCGTCTTATTTGGCCAATTGAACGTTTATTAGGTTGTCTGGATGTTTGGTTTAGTCCTTTTAGAAAATTAGGTCCTTTTTTCTAATAGATTATTGACAAGGCAGGCTGATGCTTAGCACAAAGACTTTACTAATAGAAATAGTAATACATTTTTAAACTATCAATTTATAAATCCTCCCTTCTCCCGATTAGAGCAGTTATAACCCGTGCAACGTTAGAGATAAGAAGTTTGACTTGGGCAAAGTTTTATTTGGTTAACAAAATCAGTTAGTTAATTAAAAAGACCGTTGCAAGATTTGGTATACGATCATTAAAAAATGTACACTATCAAACTGTTAACATGTGTACATAAAAATTGGAATGGGCTAAAGGTACAGTTGTTTGACGTATTGGGCCGTTTCCAATTTCTTAAATGTTTCTACCATTTGCCAAGGGAAAACAGCTGGACAACTTGAAACTCATAAAGGATTTGACGACGGTCGGGCATTGACCACTTAAAGATAGTGTATTTGAAATTGATATTACCTCCTTATTTTTACGGTCTGAAATTATAACACTTTGTGAAAAATAAGCAAAACAAGATCCTTTTTTAATTGAATAATTTTCAGTGTTCTAATTTTTTGATTGGTCATACAGTCATTTTTTTATATAAAATAATGCTAAAATTATAAACGTCGTTTTGCCTACTCGGATAAAAAAATGCGTTTTAATGTATTATTCGATGATGCCTTCGTCTGCGATGATTTCTTTTTTATTGACGCGGTAGTCCTAATTTTCCGGGATATATAAAGCCCGATATTTCCGGGATGCAACCTATCCCTATATAAAATTTCATCAAAATCGGTTGAAAAGATGGGCCGTTAAAGCGTAGCAGACAGATAAATAGGCACACTTTCGCATTTGTAATATTAAAAGTAATGGATATAATATAATCATGGATGTTTTATTAGGTAGGTTGGTTTGGTGGGTTCCCAGGTCATCCCAAATAAAGTATACTATAATATAAACGATGCTATTAATTAACATCTTTGTTTATCAATGTAGGAAATACCTTAGCGTTATTAATTCCCTCAAGAACCATTTCCTTCCTAAAATAATTTGAGGGACACGAGAACGTCTCGATACGAGTATGTTTGTACTGCAATATAAACTTGACCCTTTACCGAGGAACTAACATGAATGTTTATCTCATCAAGTATATGATAACTTATGAAATCATACTAATTCGTTTGGGAAATTAATTTAGTTTTACTAGAGTTAAGCATTGATATTAATTTACATGCTGTTCATTTGATGATTTTTATTAAATTCACTAGGACAACAAATGAGGCCTCCTTTGCATACTAATTTGTAACTAAATTTTTTTTCTGTAAATTTTCGGTTCGCAATGTACTTATAAACCGTTGTTGGCTTGACTTCATTTTGTCAAGCTAGAACTTTTGTACAATACAATATCAGCTATACGTTAACATAATTTTAAACTAATCATACTAATATGATAAATGCGGATGTGTGTTTGTTTGTTGGTAAATCAATAATGGTTTGTTGTTCCTTCAATAACGGCTCAACCAAGCAACGCATCAACATGTTATTTTGCATGGGTATAGTTAAAGACCTGGAGAGTGACATATTGTTTAAAAAAATTAAAAAAAAAACTTATTCCACGCAGACAAATTCGTGGGCATCAGCTCGTAGTTTGGAGCGAACCGTTACTAATAAAAGATTTCTAATTTAATAATCTTCTATTTTCTTTAAAGGTGTTTCTCTATAAACTAGCAGATAAGCAAAAACAATAGGAATTTAAACCTTTTAATTCTAACAATATCAAGGTTTTTGAGTTTGTTTGAATGGGCGACATGAACCTATGTATTTATGTCAATGACGACTAGGAAAGCATACCTCGACACGAAGCGTCGGTTCCAGAAGTCAAACTTACCCGTTGCAACGCACGTGCGACATTCATTAGTGGAGTGACGCGTCCGACATCAGAATCTAATCTTGCCGCGTGCGCTGATATGAACGGTGATAGTAATAATTGACGCTCGAATTGGATTTCAGGTGACGACTCTAAGATATGGAACAGGTTTTGTAGGTTATATCTATTTTACCTATTATCACGAAAAATAGATTTTGCGCATTCCTTTACGGCGACAACCGTACGAGTTTTTTTAAATTGCACTATAAGTTAGCCCTTGACTGCGATCTCACCTGATGGTAAGTGATGATGCAGTCTAAGATGGTAGCGGGCTAACCTGTTAGGGGTATGGCAGTTATATTAAACCTATACCCCTAATCGGTTTCTACACGGCATCGTACCGGAATGCTAAATCGCTTGGCTGCACGTCTTTGTCGGTAGGATAGATCTGCGTCTTGGTCAGCGATCACAGAGGTTGAATCGCAATGCAAAAAAAAATTGAATAAAAAGCGACAACATTGAAGGTTAAAAACAAAATGTAAGATATAACTGGTCAGGCAAACTGTACACAGATATTTAACCTGGACGTCTTGACATACAGTACCGAAGAGTCACCCACTAGAACAAAGGTGATCAACGCGTTTCAATATTTTTTTAATTTATATAGTTAAACCGCAACTAGTCTTAAACATGGATTTAAAATGAATGCCTAACTTCTTAAGAAATAATATTAAAAAATTAAAATGTGAATAGCTGCGTTATATAACATAAAAAATGTGAAAAATAATAATACCTTTTTGTAACTGTTCACTTATCTGCCAGGTTCTAAAATTAAAAAATAATTAACATAGATTCACTTGCTAAAGGAATGACGATCTATTTTTATTTAAATGCGTAGGTTTTTTCACAACATAGAAAATAGACGCAGTAGTAGTCATGGTGTAAGTAGATTTCAAATACGGTTTGTGCAAAGAAAATCGCTTAAGGTGCGGGTAGGTTTTAAAATTTCACTTGTCAAGTGCCAGTGTTCGTTTCGGAACCATTTCAGCTAACGTGTTTTATCTTAATTACTTTTAAATGTTCTTCCTTTTAACGTTAGACTTTCAAGGTAGTTTTTTTCTGGTGTTTTTTTTTGTGTTAAACTTCGTACAATGATATTTACTTTTAGTGATTTGATATCAAGATTGCGGTATGTTTGCGATGATCGAGATAACAACTGTGCCCCCGAGGTAAGTAAGAAATTAAAATATAATTTTCGTTGTATTTATAGTACCTACAAGTATGTTACGTGTTTCGAGTAAAAAAAAATACCTCCTACTACATTAAACTAATATGGAAATAAGGTATAATCTAGAAAATAACAAATCACAGAAGTACAGTGATAAATTATTTAAACAAGAGGAGATTGACTGGCTGTTGTTATAGACATAAAACTTTAACAAGTTAGAGACATGAGATGGGATGGGACATTATAAAATGGGGCTGATTCAGTAGTGCACAATCTCTAAACTAATATGACAGCAATACAAATATTGCTAACCCTTTCATAATACTCCCTGCGGAAAGGGACAGAACTAGATTTAAAGCTGTTATTTTAGTTTAGCTTAGAGATTGTGTTATTCAGAATTGGCTGCAATGGTTGCTCTAATTCTTATAAATATTAGCGCAATCTATTAGGGCCCCCCTAAGATAGGAATTCCAACAACTCCACAACCGATACCGTGGCCATGTTAGCATTCTACGTAGAAATGACTTTATTGCTTATGAGAAACTATGTTGTTATGATAGTACACGGCCAAAACAGTTCGAAACCCTTTTATCCCCTAATTGCAATCTCCTAGCGACGATTTGTTAGGTCCCCATCTGTCTTGGCGGAACTTTGGTTTCGCTAGTTGCATTTGCCGCGTCACGGACTGAGCATTTTTCAACGTATGGTTCCGAGTGCTGCCAACACCTGGACGTTACCACTGTTTTCTAAAGCGTGTATTTGGTTTTTTTTCTTGGTTTTCCTATTTATTCGTTTCAAGTGGATATGTTATGTTTGTGGGTTCTTTTACGTTGCTAGTACTGTACTACACATTGTTAATTGCTAGTACATGCTATGTTATGCTTGAACATGTTCGTAATAGTATATAACGGATATAAATAAATAATTTAATGTGGTTATATATTTTTCTTAGTTAGAACTGTGTAACTTGTTCGAGGATTATTTATCACTTACATAAACAGAATATACATTGACTGATTTACATAAAACAATAATTATTGTCCGAATTTGCATATGAATACTATTATAATATCATAAAAAGCGTATGCTGATTTTGAAATTATGTACATCATAATACCTCATAGAAAATAATTTTAATCACGGTTTCAAATTATAATATTAGAATTGTTAAAAATATATACACAAATCTAGATGATGTCTGCGGCTTTGTCCGCGTCGATTAGGTTCTTTGATTTTCGTGGGAATTTCTTATTTTTCCATGATATAAATTTAGAGCATATTACATACATAGGTAATAATATGTTTAATTCAGTAAAAGCTATCTCCATTCCACAGCCAAATCGATTCAGTCATTCTGGCATGAGATAGTAAAAACATCCAATCATACAAAATTACAAACTTACAAATATAATAAAAAATCTTTCCCAAAAAACGACTTCCAAAGACACTGTAAAGTAAAAAATAATTTTGATTTCTACACACTACGTTGAAGTCGGGCGAAATTTTTATTTTTATTTAGGATTTGGATTTCAAATCGGTTCAGAAACCACGGAGATATGCACCGAAAATACAATAAATCGATAAAAAATTGAAAAGTCTAAATTTTCACAGTTAAATATTAGTAGTAGGGTATTTTGATATACTTATGTAATATGTGCTGTTATAAATGCGAAAGTGTGTTTGTTTGTTGGTTAATCCTTAAATCACCCCGCAACGGATCGACGTAATTTTTGGCATGGCTATAGTTGAGGACCTGGAGAAATGAAATGAAAATATACTTTATTGTACACCATACATAAACACATATAATACATAAAACATACATAAATAGATACATACAATATATACACCAAATTTAAATGTATAACAAATAATAGGTATATAATATATATATATATATATATATATTATATACCTATTGGAAATAAGCTTTATATCTGCGGAATAGAATCTAATGGATTGGATACACAAAACTACATAGGCTACTGTTTATCCCGAAAAATTACTCCTTAATTTTCCTGTGGGAATTTAAAAACTTATTCCACGCGGACGAAGTCACGGGCATCAGCTAGTAGGAACATAAATTAGTCTAAAGTTCGACATTATTTGTAGGCTATTCAAACTTAGATAAAACCACCATGTTTTGTTCAGATTATTGATTTATCAGTTGGACATCTGCAACAAATGCCTAGTGTTCCACTGTCTGCGTTGGGTAAAAAACTGATCACAAACATAAATCAAATGGCTCCGAGAGGCCGGAAACTGATAGTGCTGTCCTCTCTCCCTGTATTATAACCCGCTGTCTAACACTAAAGGTTTGAATCCGATCAACTTGCCTTTGGAAATTGAAATCAAAATGTCTAAACTAGTCAGTCTTTGGTTCTATTGTTGAAAAAAAATATTTAAGCGTGCCTTAATTCACCCAAGTAGTTTTTCGGATGAACCTTCGCCTTATTTCCATCCAAATTAACATTGTCATTCGTGGTTCTTCAACTAAAGAGTGCTACTCTAAATTATATATCATAAGTGCAAACATCCAATTCTTATGCATTCCGAGGATCATCATATTATGCATTCCGGGGATTTTTATTAAAAAAAAGTTGCCAGTCATAGACTGCCGATAGGAGTGAAAAAGAATATTTAAAATAGCTAAATAATAATAATAATATTAAATACTTAAAATATAAACAACAACTAAGGCATTAAAGTTGAATTACGATATTTATATTTAAGACCTTTTGTCTTTGTAACAACGTGAGGTGTCGGTCACGGTGTCGGTCACGCGTTTCCACGATTTTTACCCCCTACAAAAAAACGCGGCTAAAGAAGTGTTTACTTCAATTAAAAACTCCTGTGAAAGTTAAAAAATCCTTTAAAACCTAATCCATCGGCATCATCTACATAAGTCTTTAAATAAAATACATTACATAATAGTTGCACAAATAAAAGTATTCGATTAAGAACTAGTCCGCACTACGTTATGTCCTAGCAATAAACTTCAGACGTCTGTCATACGCAGTTCGCAATCCAGTGTAATCGCAATTGTTACGAAACAGTTTTAAATTTCATACTGGAACTGGTGGCATTAACGTTTAATGTACCGACAATACGACGGGACGACTAGTAAAAACTTTGCCACTAGACGATCGTAGGGTATCCAAGCGCTGTAAGTTTTGGATCAGTGTCTGAAACTTGTTATTGTCCTCTGTGATACGTCCCCCGACCTGTTAAGATACAACCTTCGCTTAATATTCTACCTAGCCGTATTGTTCTAATATTCTTGACGTTCATGTATTAGAATTGTAATCCTTATTTTAGGGACGTCAAGGCATACTGACATAAAATCGACCTTTTGGAGATAATATTGCTTAATTCTATAGTAGTAACTAGTAACCCACCTGAACCTCATTCTTTCAGAAGATAATAGTCAAATGTTTAGTATGCAGTTTGATATCTCGTCGACGTTTATAGAATTCGAATGCGCAACACAAATAACGTCAGAAACTAAAAGTAAAAAGTTCAGTGAAATCAATTTGAAATTAGCAAAATTTCTCTTTGTTGCACTGGCTATTGATGTATGGACAAATCAATAAAATGAAGTTAAAGGTCTATTTTTGGACGGTAAGCTTATTTCGACACTCGATTTCTTCCAACAGTGGGATGGAAAATCATATCATCAGTTCTGGATAAGAGATTAAAGGGAGTCTCTAGTAACGAAAGACGTTATAGTTTTAGCTATAGGAAGGTGGGAGGGAAACCTCTTATAACTATTTACAAGGCATTTGATGACTAGTTATTGATAAAAAAAATCTCCGACATAGTCTACATATGCAAAAAATCTAGTTTCAAGATGCACCACCTTAGACTGTGGCTTGTATGATGGTTGTATGTACCACCATATAACCATAATGATTTATTAACGTGACAGTCAGATACGTTTATAAATCTATTTTTTTATACAAACGAGAAGAGGTGTTACCCTAGTCTAGCTGTAAATACGGTCAGGAGTTCACTTCGACCTCCTAAGAAGCAAATTTCAATAACCCTAGAAGTTCGGCACAGTTGAGTTTAGTTTACCCCTCTAAGTTTTGTAAAGAACTAGATCATAAAGTTTTGCAAGTTAGTAATAATAAAAATTGCTGGTAACTTTATAAGCTTTCAATTTAACATGATACTCTTATAGATATATTAAAGTAAATAAGAAAAAAACTGTTTCTGGTTTGTCCTTTTCTTGCAACAATGAACGACGTCGTTCGTGACGTCTATTTTAAGTGTTTACTAAAAGGTTACTATATGATAATCCCAATCACCAATGATGATATCGCAGCAAAAAGCTAGTGAGGACTATAAAAAACATACAAAATAAGCGTGTTCACAAAGTTTCGCGTTAATATTGCATCATCACTTAGCTCGCCGTCTGGCGCATGCCCTGCTTCAATAAAAAAATATCACCCACCCCCATGGATGGAGCTTAAAATATTCAAACAATGTATTTGCAGTCGTGCACTCAAATCTACTCGCACATCGAACTACGACGCATCATCAAACACATTCAATGCACTGTACTGCACGTAGTAGGTACAACACTATGACCCAAGAGCCCATGGGAAAATTTAAGGAGATGCTTGATAAATAGTTTAAGTTTATTAGGTTTCTTTTTTTTGCTTAGTCCGAGTATGGCAAACCTACAAAGTAGGCCGTGGTTACTCAAATATTGAATTTATGAAGTTTTAAGTGGAACTATCTGTTTGTTCTTGTGTTAGCTGAATCATCAGCTGCTGATTTAACAACGCCATATAATTTATGCATCTTAGCATGAAACACGCACGCAGGTTCCGCCTGCAAAGTTTAGCATTATCGCCTCGAAAATCGAAATCGCCATTTCTGAAAATCTTGTCCCAAATAGAGAAAAACTACGAGGTTTAAGACCTAATACCGTTTGATTAAGTTATAAATCTATGTTAAATCAGTCAATTAGTGTCAAGTCCGATTTTTTAAGATAAGTAATTATTAAATCTTGAACCTACGTGGACCTGTTGGCAAGTTGTAAACTTATGTATGTAACGCAGCATCATAGGATACATTCCGATTTGTCAAGCACTTCCTCAATCCCCAAATATAGGCTCTCTGAGTTCTAGGTACAAATCCGACGTTAACTCGGCCGCTTGACATTCCACATGTTCAGTAGTTAGTAGTAATTGGTATTCAGTGCTGTGGAAGAGCTTGACGGAAATTAAAAATGATTGTATTGCCTTGCATACATACCTCCGTAACTATATCAGTTTGCTTTTATTGGATTTAAGCGATACGGCGCCCCGGTGCTTTTATGGAAGGAATTCTTTAAATGAATTGTTTCCATTCTATGCTCATGGATTTTTAGACTTCAGTTAAAATTGTTATTAAACGCCTACTGTAATATGCATTGTTGTAGCATTCCTTGCGGCCTTCGCTATAAAAAGCTTTGCGACCATGATAAAACTAAATCAAATAATAACATCTGTTTAAGTAAGGGTTAGCCGATAACATTTTAATTACAAATTAACAACACGCCTAAATTAAAGCACCAGAAAACTACAAATTAACTTTGTTCGATTGGCTGAAAACTACTACATGTACTAGAGTAATTAAATTACATATTTGGTATGTTTAATTTAAAACTTTGTTAAACAATAAAACACTTCACTAAGTACGATCCCCTACTTAATTATATGCTCTCACAAAATGAATATTTTACCATTAATCAAACCGAACAAATTAAATCAGTTTCAATAAAGATACATATCTCATGAAGTTTGGCAATTTCCAAAAATCATCCCCATCATTATAATGTTGATATTTTGTTGGAAATTTAAACACGCGAATTGTACACTTTTCCAGCAATTAATGTTCTGAGTAGGGTTGGCACGCTTAATTCTTCGTCCTTTTTATATTATTAGGCTTCTTAATTTAAATGAAGAATTATGTGCTTCGTACTGCGAAATCTGAATGCTGGAATTATTTTAAAAGTGCCTAGGTACGTTCATAAACATAATATACATTTTGGTAAAACTTAGCTAATGTAATTTTTATAGAATATTAGCATGTTAAATGTTCTTAAAATTTAACTTAAGAAGCCTCCCAAGTGTTTTACGCCTGCAACCTTTTGTTAAGCTTTTTTTAATTTTTTGCCTTACGAAATAATAATGGTTTTATTTTCAGTGGTGTACTAAATTACAATTATTTTATTTCAAACTTGGTAAAAATATTTTTACTTCGAAATTAAATCGGTTAAAGTCATTACCATTTATTTTAAACGTAATCGCCGGTGCTATCTCACAGAAGCATGGATCAAAATTTTGGTATGATGTTTCCGAATTCCAATATCGTTGAGGTAAATCTCTTTGTAGGAACCCTATCAAAAACATGCAACAAAAGCCAGCTTGTCATCGTTCGGATAAATGTGTAAACGTTTACTCAACACATCGGATGTTGTGTGCATCAATTAAAAATATATTACTCGTCGGGTCGCTGGGCTATTTAACTCTGTTGCATTCTATACGTATACCATATTGAGCTTCGCACGGACTGCATACATTTTTTATATGTTCTATGTTGATATTGTATTCTTTATTCATACTTTTTAAAAAAAAGCGAAAAATTAATATTAAACCTAATATTAAGATATAAGTATAATATTTTGTGTTTAACGAAATCATAACAACAATTTTTTTTTTAATTGCAACGTTGTCAGTTATCACTCATATTTAATAGTCCGCTATTAGTTTTACGAAAACAAATTTACTAGCAAAATAAATATTTAAAATTACGTGCGATTTATTTGTGATCTACATGAAGTTGCAACTATATAAAATTGTCCTTGAATAAGCATAAAACAAAATTGCTGTAATGAAAGCACGTCTGAAATGAAAAATCCTGAAATGTTTCATTGGCTTTTAGAGCAAATAAAAAACTAATAGTTACTAAAAAGTATTTGGAATATTTAAAGGCCTTTGAAATCACCGCTCGTTAAAACTTGGTATCATAACGATGAATCATAGGAGATGTTTTTTTAGCAAAAACGTATTTGTACGACTTTCATACTAACCGTTTAATATTTGCTGTACTTTTTGATCTGAGATCCCGTGGATTTAAATTTTTGTGGTGTTTGTACAGCTTAGATACAGATTTACTTTATATTGTATTTATCCTGCGTTACCTGAATGAAGCAAAGTATAGCTTTTTAATACAAGAGGATTTAATATTTTTAAGGATAATGCTTGCCAAGGATAATGAAGCCATTTTGGTATACCTACGTTTGTTAGTTTTTTATCCACTGAGGGAGACATTTCATTTCAATATACAAATATTAATTTCGGTTTCGATCTTTCATTGGGGTAATTTTTTCAATACAAAAATAAGTTAAAAAATATTATTATTTATTCACGAACTTACCGAATGTCAGATCTCTGGTCTACTTTATTTACTGTCATCTCCTATCGGGGGTTGGCTACCCTTAAGGTTAACTGCATTACTGATCTTTAACACAAGAACCTTAGCATACACAACACAGGTGAAATTAGGCAACGCAGAAGAACTGTCAAATACACATTTTATCAAGCACTTCTTCAAAATTTCCTAACGGCTCTTGAGCAATTTAGTACTAAAATTTGCATATGAATGTGCACTTTCGCGTGACGTATTTTAATATTTTTTTTTCAATTTTCGTTACAGTTAAACTGCCGATAGTATCAAAGCGCCATATTTGTTCAACGATACGGTGAAAATATGAAAGGACAGTTTTTTTACACAATTTACATCTATTGAACGGTCTATCTATTTTTGAAATACGCACACGATTTACTTGTTTTTTTATCGTGTAAATATGCAATATTGCATATTGAAATCGTTTTGATATACAAAAATTTGTAGCTTGCGATAAAATTTATCCGCATTCTGCATTCATAGTAAGACATCTTGATCGCGGCTTTTGCAACAGTCTGTCGAGGGGTATGCTAGTTATCACTTATCCCATTTCGGCTTCTTTGCGGAATCGTACCCGAAACCTAAATCACCTGGAAACCTTCGGATATTACTTAATAGATTCTTAGATTTTCAATCGTACTCGGAAATATAGATTTTACAACATTGTTCTAATTAATATTTTGTTTTCTAATCGAAACCTATTTGTTACTAACGTTGAAATAAACACAGGTTCTTACTTGAATCCCCTAAAGTATATCATTTCAATCAGCGTGAGCGAATAAACGAGACGGTACCTTAATTATTATACCAGAAGCTGAATCTTTTTCATTCCGACCAACAGAATACAACCCTAAATAGGTCATCCGGTTGAAGATCCGGCAAAAAACGGAATCGATACAAATTCCTAACAACAAATATTTTCATTGCTCCAGCGGTAATTGAACTCAAGACCACGGCGTAGGAATGATAAAAAGGGGAACGATGATTAGAAAATATACCTATGCGTGTCCATGGTATTTGCCGTATATAAAATCATACTTGAACCGTTAAAGGTCAACAAGAAAAGTGTCTTTCTTGATTATCAATTATTATATTTCAACATGATGCCCGCGACTTCATCCGCTTGGAAGTTACATCTGCATTATGTTTTTTTTATTCCCGCGGAAACTCTTTGATTTTTCGGGATAAAAAGTAGCCTATGTCCTTCCTCGGGATACAACCTTTTCCTGTGCCAAATTTCATCAAAATTGGTTGAACAGATGGGCCGTGTAAGCGTAGCAGACAGACAGACAGACTTTATAATATTAGTATGGATAAACCTTTGATGTTTATCATCATGATTTAACTCTTCATCACATCCCACTACTGAATCTCCTCTTAGAATATGATGGGTTTGGCCATAGTGTAACACACTGGCCAATTCGAATCAATTTGGATAATGCTACATATGAAAGGTGTAGTTTATTATATGTTGTTCCTATGTGGTGATTCTCATAAAAATAAGAAAGCGGCCTGTCAATGGAAACAAATTAAAACGCGTATGTACCTTCAACAAGTAACGTAAGACTTGGTAGTTCTTTTATCAGTAACTGTTAAAAGACGTAAAAATATGAGTTTAGAGCTCAGAAATATTTGATCAATTGATTGTAGGGAATCAGAACCCAGGAAGGCGAAAAGAGAAACATACTTGAATCTAAAAGCCTTATACTCCGACATAACGCGTGTTTATATGAATTTTATGAAGCGAGGATGCTGGAATGTTTAAATCCACAGATACCGATATGTTGATCTTGTCTCATCTCGATATATTTATTGAGGGATGTTACGATCGAGATCTTTCCTTATTGGTTTTGTCGTGAGATGTAACAATGTTTTCCATTTAATGTTATTCAGCTTGAGACATTCTAATGGTAAAAAGTCAATTTTCTGTATCACCGCGCTCTAAAGCGTTATAGTATTCTACATGTGAGCCGTATATTGTTTACGAGAAAAATAGGGTGTGACACGTGTTATACAAAACTTTTATCCCATCACTATTTATTATTTTTATTCATTAACTAGATGATGTCCGCAACTTCGTCTGCGTGGATTAATTTTTTTTTATTCCCGCAGAAACTCTTTAATTTTCCGGGATTAAAAGTAGCCTATGTCCTTCCCCGGGATACAAAGTATACCTACACCAAATTTCATAAAGATCGGATGAACGGGTGAACAGTGAAAGCGTAGCAGACAGACAGATAGACAGACACACTTTCGTATTTATAATATTAGTAGGTAGGTACAATGTACCTAGATAGTCCTATAATCAATTTAAATTATAAATGTGAAAGTGTGTTTGTTTGTTGGTTTATGTTTCAATCACGCCCCAACAGTGCAGTGGATCGACGTGATTTTTGTTAACGACCTGGAGAGGGACTAAATTTGAGAGGGCTACATTATATCCCGGAAAATTGAGGAGTTCCTACGAAAATAAAAAAACTAAACCACGCGGAAGAAGTCGCGATCATCAGCTAGTAAAAAATAAACAAAACACTTATAAATAATCATTATCCTGAACAATTTAAATTTAATGGGGTGCACCGCGTACTTACCCAATTTAAGTTCCTCTTTAATGATTGGAATTCTTATTCCTGAAAACATTAATTAGCATATAATTATTACAAATTACGTGTACCTGCATGTATGTAAAAAATACAAGGTTCGTTTTCCGATGTTGGCATTTCATCAACATGGTAATCGTGCAATAACATTGGTTGATGTGCGGCTGCGGCTGCGGCGCACCTGCCTTGAATTAAATAAAAATAATCCCCAAAATAAGAGCAATAGGTAATGTTTGGGGGATATTTGCGAAGCCAACATTACGGTGAACGTCGTTATTATACACTCAAAGTGCCTATCATTGTAAAAAAGTTTGCTGAATAGGCTTCATTAAAACCTTTGTGGGCTTTGTTAATATGAAAGTAAGCGACCTGAAACCGTTATAGAGACTAATTAAAAACAACGTTAATACTCGCTCCAAGTTAACAAAATCTCAGTGGAATCTAGGCAAACTTTATATAAACGTACAAATATTTTTTCGCTATGAAGTCTCCACATAAAACTTTACTTATTATTACTACCGAACAAAATGACATACCTAAGTATTGAAATTATCAAAACATTAATTTAACTAGATGATGCCCGCGACTTCGTCTGCGTGAATTTAGGTTTTATATTATATTATATTTATACTATATATAGCTCGATTACCACTCACTCACTGACTCACTCATTGACATAATTGTTCTCCTAGAAAGAGACAGAAAATGATACAATGATGTATAGGAGAAGTGTTCGAGTGCGGGAGTCGAGTAGGGAAAAATTATGACATTTCAGAAAAACAAGATGGCGGCTGACGTGATTATTGTAACTCTTTTGTTTTCCGACCGATTTCGTTACGACTCGCAGTGATGGAAGAAATTAGGAAACGATCTATAGAAAAGGTGGAAAAAATCGGAAAAACAAGATGGCGGCCGAGCTGTAGTGTTTTAAAATTTTTGATTTTTCGACCTCGAACCGCGGCGCCACAGATACGAAACGGCGTGGTCGAGCATAATTTTTTTCCCTATTTCCGCCTACAATTATCCTGTATTTTGACAGAATGGGGGTGGTTTTTGAAAATTCAAGATGGCGGCTGTCGGGGCGGCCGTTCGGTTTGAGTTACGAAAAAACGCAATTTTAAAATGCAAATTTCTCTCAGTTGGCAACGTCGGAGCGTTTCGACTTCTACGGGGAGATTGTGTGTACAGACTCGAGGTATGGATTGGGGAAAAAAAATTACCCCATTTCTCGGGAAAATTTCAAGATTTACCCCAAAAATTAAAAAATCGAAATACGCATTTTTTGCAAAATTCGAGTACGAGCAACCACGTGTCCCACTTGTACGAATGACATTTGGGTATATTCGTCGCCGAGGTCTGGCAACACTGGAATTTATCAAAGAAAAAGTGATTTTCGACATGGTCTTTTTTCAGGGGCTATCATGTCGGCTGGGTGCGAGCGAGATGAAAGATTGAAACGTCATCAGGAGCGGTGTATCCTGTAGTTCACAGGAAAATTATGAAACTATGTCAAATGATTCTGTGAAACGAGGTGGCGGCCATTTTGTATTCTTTTTGTGTTTTTGAAAATTTCAATCACGTCTTTGAGGCGGTTGGCAACATTTGGGAAAGTTGACATGTATGGATCGATTGTGTAACTCGACGGGCAGTATCGAGAAATCAAAACAGTGTTGCCACATTCGCGGTAGTTTTCGAGATTTTCCCTAAAAACTTCCTCCTGTAAAATTTTGTATGAAAAAATTTTTTTTCACCGATGGCTTCGTATAGAAGTTAGAAAATATAACTTGAAAAAAAATATGGAGACAGCTGATGATTGAGGATTTCGGAGACGGGTAAAGGGCACGGCCAGGGTATTGAAGATAGGTGGGGGGTGCTCGAACAAATGTCACTCGAAACCTCATCCAATTGGCGATGAGTTTAAAAAAAACTCCAAAATGGTGGATTCAAGATGGCTGCCATACAAATTTCGTTAGTGTCTATCTCGGAAAGTATGAGAGATGGAAGTGTGGTTTCTTGGCAAGAGATGATCAGGACGAGGAGGTCTATTAAGCGAAATGAAAAAAAAATCAAGATGGCGGAATCTTTTTTTTCATACCAAATTATATGGCGAATATTGAAGAGACTGCAAGTATAGAACTATATAAGATTTTGAATTGATACGGTTCCGTTTTACCCACGACGAGGCTCCCTGGGATTACAAAACAGGAAACTTATATCAGAGTTTTAAAAAATCAGCGCCATTTTGAAATTCTTTGTTAATTGACCAATTGTATTCAAAATCGAGATTTAGGGTTCCCTGGGATCACAAAACAGGAAACTTATATCACAGTTTTAAAAAATCAGCGCCATTTTGAAATTCTTTGTTAATTGACCGATTTCGTTCTAAATCGATATTGAGGCCTCCCTGGGATCACAATACAGGAAACTGGTACCAGAATTAAAAAAAATCAACGCCATTTTGAAATTCTTTGTTAATTGACCGATTTCGTTCAAAATCGATATTAAGGACTCCATGGGATTGCAAAACAGGAAACTGTTACCAAAATTTAAAAAATTCAGCACCATTTTGAAATTCTTTGTTATTGTAGCGATTTCGTTCAAAATCGATATTTAGGACTTCCTCGAATTTCAAAACAGGAAACTGATGCCAAAGTTTTAAAAAATCAGCGCCATTTTGGAATTCTTAGTTAATTGACCGATTTCGTTCAAAATCGATATTTAAGACTCCCTGGGTTTACAAAACAGGAAACTGTTACCACAATAAAAAAAAAATAGCGCCATTTTGAAATTCTTTGTTAATTGACCGATTTCGTTCAAAATCGATACAGTGCTACTTGTAAGTCTAACCACATCCCGTGAGCTGCTTTAGCAGCTCGCGCACAGAGCGAAAAACTAGTTTATATATAAAACCGAGATAAAAGATCAGCCCCCCTAGACAAGTTACATACGTTTCGTGTCTAATCTATTTATATAATCTTTCTATTTCTTAGCGCTTTAGCGGAAGCGATTAAAAACGCTAACCATAGACTATTCAGTTATTTTTTTCTCAGTGCTAACTTTAGTTTTAATATAAGTAGGAAGTAGAATTGTTATTAATCCACTAGGGCAAAGCCAAAAGGGAAAGGCAAACAATGGGCTGATTTTGATGATTGAGGTGTCAATCGATTCGTAATTATAGACCGGGTAACATGGCTATATTTTATACTTACAAATCGATGTGACGGTTACATCCAAAAAAGTGGGGATCTTAAATTATTTGTTTGCTAATTTATGAGTGAAAGAAGAGAAAATTCTGAGTTCATTAATAAGAATATAGTATAATTTTAAAATATACTAAGCAACAGAAAAACTATTTTACAAGATTTTTTCCATAGTCGAGTTATAGTTTTTTAAACTTTTTTATCTTGTTTGACCAAAGGCCAAAGCAGGCGTTGCTTGGTATTCTAAGGTTGGCCAAGCTATCATTTTTTATGGGCCATAAATTTTTACCTACACCTTTAGAACACAATCCACGAAATTACATCATAGTAGAATAATTTACCACCAAGGGTTAGCGATTATCGTCAACCGTTAGTGTTAATAATAAGGAGCAACGGCTTAACGAGTTTTCCGAGACACGGAGGGACAGCAAAGGCCTATTTTAGTGTCCATTCAGCTATCACCTTGAGGTAACCTTTCTTCATGGAATAATTTTAATGCACGCTCGTATCTTTAGTGCTATTTATTTAACAAAAAACTTGTTTGTGTTCCATTAGAACAACATTCGGATGCAGTTATATTCTTTAACAAAGAAAATTTCTTAAAAAATTTCAAACATCTTTGTAAAATTATTTATGGACATTATCTAGTCTACTTATAAATTCCTAAGCAATCAGACAAACGAGCTACAGAATGACCATTATTAATGTCCAAACACAAAACTCAGTAGGACGTATTTTTATTTGTAACACTCGTAAAAGCATGGTTTATTCCTCCAGATGTCGGTAAACTAACTGCGAATGTAATGTCCAAAAGTTGTTTGACGTATAGGTAATCCATTCACGAGACCGTCGCGGGACCCGCTTAATGACACCCAATAAAATCTTTTTTCGCCTGAATGTGTTCGGCCTGCGTTTTGGACGGGACTAGAATACTAATTTACGACGCTTTCATGTACCTGGATTGGTTATGATCGATCTTAAAAAGTTTTAAGAGTCCGGTTGTTGACTATTGATTAAGTAATTTCTATTGCAAATATTATGGTCTTAATCGATTATCGTCCATGATGTAGTTTTTTCAATTCCTCGTAAAGTTTTGCTTGCATTGCAATTATATTTTCACTAATCCTATATAAATCACATTTGGTAACAGTACCTACTAGATTGCACACCTGGTTGTTGGATTTGGATTTAGTTATTTTAAATGTCTCGTGGGAACTGTTTAATTTTCCTTGATAACAATTACTTCTATCGTCTCTATTAGGTTCAAAGCCTTCCGGTTCCGCAATTTTTGATATGTATTTGAGTAAGTTTAGAAACTTTCCTATTGTGAGAAACACTGTTATAAAATTATAAAAATTATTATTCTTGGTCCCATGCAAATATCACGTTGACCGTTGTCCTATTTCAGTGTGATTAAAAGACAAATGAACATACATTCACATTTACTACTAAGTAAATGGATAGGATAGGAAGTAAGATACATGTAACTACTGTTTATAGCGCGTCTTTTTGAAAATGTTCAGCAATATAGCAATAAATCGGTAAACACTCGCACTTTTAGATGGATTCACGGGCTACCGATAGAGAAAACGGCCCGTCGTAGTTATGTTCCCGCCCTCAATGTCGATTTATTGCAATAGCCACCGCGGTCGTTCGGCTGTTTTCACAAATAAAATTTCCTGACGCTTACATTAGGTATAATGTGATAGTTTTCCTTTCCCCGTCCAGACGGTATGTTTCGGCATTTTTTTATTCATCGGGTATTTACTTCTGAAGGTTTACTCCTTTAGCATATTTTATTGATATTCCTAGTAACCTATTTGAAGGAAATAAAGAAGTTTGTTACGTCTAATTACATAGAAACACTCCTATTACGGTATGTCTTGTCAGTAAGGCAGTAATTAGCTAATTCCAAAGCCTTTCACCGGATCCGGAACCTTTTGACTCAAGTGAATAGTTACTCGGCAAAACAAATTATACCTCTTCTAACTAGCATACACTGAACAAGATTTCTATACGTACTAAGCATAATTAAACCAAACGCACATTAGCTATTATCTTCTAAGCGTTCAGCCGACCTATAGCATCAAATACATATAAATGATAAATGATTTATTTATTTCATGTAGGACCACTTGTGTCACTTATGAAACGTTAAGACTCTACCACCGATTCGGAAAGATGATCTACTGAGAAGAGCCGGCAAGAAACTCAACAGTTAGTTGCTCTTTTCATAGAAAAGAAAAGGTTACAATATGTAGACAACACAATACATACGTTACAAGTATTACACTGACTGGAAGCAACCGGCCTGACCCACACACTGGATACGAGGCCGGTTGCTTCCATGCAACCTTGTCATTAATAAAATCATCGATAGTGTAATAACCTCGACAAATGCTGTTTAATACATTCTTTAAATCTATGTAATGGCAAATCCAGAAACTCTTTAGGAACCATATACACCAATAAACTATAGCTTCTAAAGGGACGATATAAATTGCTAAATACTCTTACGTTAATGACAAAAAAGTTACCAGTAATAGTATCTAATGTGCGTTCTGAATTATTGAAATAATGCAGCGAGCTTACGCGAGAAACTATGGTGAATCCAGCAACGGCAGACCGCTGTCATGATCACACGATACAGACCAACATGCAGTTTTTATAAATAATTAACACGCTCTCTCATAGCCCTCTTACATTTCCAACTAATTATGCATGTTTTTATTACACGGTAAAAAAATTATTAATCAGTGAGACACTTAATTAATCTTTCAACTAGATTCATAAATTAATAATAACTAGTGGTTCGCCCCGAACTGAGACCTCGCGGTATCCATAGGATAGTTTTAACTATATATTGTAATACTCTAGCGGCACGCTATGATGGCCGGTTTGACACATTACAATAGTGATGTGGAATGTCAATTTATTCTCGAACAAAAAACAATTAAGTTTTGTTTTTGTACCTGATTAAATAGGTTTAATAAAACAAAGATGTATATGTTTATTTAATTTATTTGAACGAACTGAATATTTGAACGAAAATGAATATACATACTTTATATGCACACAAGAAACATATGAATACAAAAGATACCAAAAAAGGTGCCACAAAAGGCCATAATTAATCAGATTCGTCCATACTACTATTTTCACTGTCGTCACTGCTATCATCACATACAGTAATAATTATATGTTCGTTTTCTATAATATTATCTATTTTCACATCTCTTTCATAATCTTCCCTTATTAATTTAACAGTTCTATTCACAACCTTTTCCCAGTCTCCTTTAGTCACATGTTCACAAGCTTCTTCTAATAATTTTAGCATTTTTTTTGTGGTAAATGGGGGTTCTGTATTGTGTCTTGCAGCATATCCCTTAATTTGAGCCCACACCAACTCAATCGCATTATACTCACAATGGTAAGGCGGTAACCGTATAACTCTGTGCCCATGTTCTAATGCTATTTCGTCAATGACGTATCGGATCTTGGTTGGTTTGTTTTCTTTTAAAAGACGTACTAATTCCGCTTTTAACATATTCATGTTTGCATCTACGCCATTTTTACGAAGCCATGCGACGATATCAGCTTTCTTTTGGGATTGGGCAGGTGGCTTGTCAATTTGCATCGAGTGGTATGGGGCGTTGTCCATAATTATAATAGATGGTTCAGGGAGGCTACACAACATTGAGGTAAACCATTCAGTAAACTTTTCTCCATTCATGTCTTCATGATAGTCTCCAGTGGTTTTTGACGCAAAAGCCATGAGAGAACCTTCGACAAACCCGTTGATGGTTCCGGCGTGACAAATTATAAGTCGCGATCCTTTTCCTACAGGAACTTTGGAAGTAGATGCTGCTGTGTCATCGTTCCAAGAACGGCCTACAGTATGGTTAGCATTAAGCCATGTTTCATCCAAGAACACAACATTTTGCCAATTTTTGATTTCTTTCACTTGCCGTAAAAAAGTATACCTTGCCATCGCTATATCAAATCTTTCCATCAATATTTTGCGTTTGTTACATTTTTTGTATCGAAATCCAATGGTCTTCAAAATCTTCGTTAAAGAACTTTCCCCACCGAAGAATAATCCAGCTTCCTTCAGTGAATGCACCAACTTTTTTCTTGTTGGATACTCCTTCTGTAAATAGTAGCCGTAAACATGTCTTCGGATAGCATCGGCATCAAAGCTATCGATGCCTACGACTGGTTTTGCTCGTTTTCTCTTTTTTGGTGTGTGAAGTTTATTTTCTTCTGTGCCAGTCTCGCCATATTTTTTTTTAGTTATCCGTCTAACGGTTCGTTGTCCAATATTAAGCGCATCAGCTACGCGTTCAACCACTGACGTTATAGGTAAAATTGGCCCTCCATTTTGAGCTTCACGATCGAAATAGTTACGAAGGCGTATTACGAACTCACGTGTCTGACTATTTAGAACAGTTCTCTGCGTACGTTCGGTCATATCGACGAAATCCACAACAAAGGGCTTGAACAGAGTCCAAATTAACGAGCAAGGGTCAACAGTAATGCAGTATCAATATTTGAAATCCAAAGCCAGGTCAAAACTATATCACAATCGCATTGCACTGACAGTTTATACTTTTCGAAGCAACGTCAATTCGAAACTGCTTTGTTTTGCATTGAGCATTGACGCGAGTTTGCCGGAGGTAGTAGTTGTGCTAGCCAGCGATCCTATGTGACGATCGTATTAGATTCCATTTTTAAAAATTTATTGATATTTTTTTGCGATTTCAGAGGTTTGTCCACATAGTGAAAATTGTTCATATTCACAAGTACATTCACCCCTTAAATGGTGCAAACTGATTTTTCTACACTTGTATACATTTAAGAAATCAATTTAATAAATAAATTTTGAGTCCTACACCTAAAACTACATTCGATAAAATTTATGAATCTCTGCACATCACTATCGTCAATAAAGTAATACAATTATTTCCTTCAAAGTCGTTATCAATTAATACGGAACTTCATGAGCGGACAAACGTCAAACCGGCCATCATAGCGTGCCGCTAGATTAGTTAACTTTTAACATTAGACGCCAAAGAGCGAAAGAGAACTTGGAGAAACGAATAAACTTTCACAGAGCGCCATCTATTGACATCATTGTGAAGTTCTGTTAAAAATACTGAAGCTCATTAAAAATTAAATAATTTCGTTTCCTTATAATATTTATGTAATTTTAGTATTTGTTGTTCAAGTACAGGATATAATTCAAATAATTGACCAAGTTTCAGGCTCAGCCTTTCAGAAAATTGAGAGTTCCGAGGTCAATTTTGGACGTTAGAAAATCTCAACTTTGAAAGCCCCCCATTTCGTCAATTTTAGAGGAAAAATTTTAAAAAAAACATTGTTTTGAGCTCTATTCCTAATTATCTTTAAAATGATATACCGCAACCCAATGTAACGCTATAAAAAATATTTTACATCGCATTCGCGTCAATGAGAGCACCCTGAAATAAAGATTTTTATAACTTTTTAAGCCATATTCGGCTGGAGGCCATGTCATATTTAAATTTGAAGTAATTACGTTCAGTAATTCAGAAGTTATAAGGCTCTGGCAGACGGACGGACGGATCGACGGACAAGTGCATATTCACTCAAGTAGACTCAGACCTTCGCTTCGCTTGGTCAATTAATTTTTGTCCGCGTGGAATTAGGTTTTCAATAATCCCGTAAAAAAACTCCCGCGGAACTCTTGATTTTTCCGGGATGAAACATATCCTGTGGCACTTTTCAGGACTGTAACAATTGACAAACATAAAAGCTTGCCGATCCGTTGCTTCGTTGTGGTGTGATTGAGGGACAAACGAAGACACAAACATACTTTACTATAATATAGATTCAAGGGAGTATCCTGGTGACATAAAATATATACTTTTCGTTTCATTTCTTGGTAAATATCCCAACATGAATAAACTGAATAGTTTAAAATTCAAAACAATAATAACGACGATAGACAGCGACAAAAATTTTTTTTTATGATCGGCAAAGCAAGTAGCATAAAGATTTAACGCAGAAACCACTTTTCATGTCTTGCACAAATGTCGACATAATAAAATTCGCCTATTCGTTCACATCGTAAGCTTCCTAAATAACCGAATCTATCCGAACGGAACGAGAGAGTCGAATATTGTTGTACCCTTTTCATCGAATACAGTACACGCTCCATAAAGGTGCATTATGCCTCTTTCCCCTCCCAAAATCTCCCTTATTATGTTCCCGTGTAGGATATAAGGAAATTGGCAGAATGGCTTCATATGAAAAACTCGCGTAATCTCCGAGGGGTATAACCAACAATATCCTGCACTTGGCATTTGTACCACTAGCAATGGCACCCTAATTCGATGAATTGATGAGGTCATTGTGACGCTTACGTATTCCTTGGAATCTTGTAAATATATAAGAGGTGCTTTATGATGGATAGAAGCAATTTTACCTTTGCGAAGTTCCATGATACATAAGATGTTCCGACATCTCCTCCTGAAAGTGCTCTGGTGTTGGAGTGAAGCGTATATTGTGTGATTTTTAAAAGTTTACGTGTGACGTTGTATCTTGGTACCTTAGTGGTGCATATTGTCTGCTTCGTTGCTTGCTTTACCTGCATTTTTGACTTGGAGGGCTGGCGTTGCATATCGCATGTTAAACTATGTACTAAGTAGGTATACAAAATTCTAGTCTTGTAGATTGGACAAGCAAGCTTCTGCCTTAGCTTTTGCCATAAGTCATTGTTGAGCTTCATGAAAACATGTCAATACAGCAATTCAATGTACCCAGGACTGAAAATAGGATATAAGGTGAAGTAAACATAGCAAAATAGATGCTAAAAAAGTCTTAAGCGATATAACACCTTGCTTAATTGCTTCCTCGTGTGACAAGAGCGTTATCTCGTTTTTGCACAAAGAATTAGCTTAGCTACTCATCGCGGAAGTGCAATCCTGCATTGTTTGTAAAATTCTCCACATACTTTTATAGTATTTTTTATGCTTTTATAGGTATCTAGTTTTAAAATATCAACTTCTTTCAAATCGGTAAATTTTTTGAATAAAACAGTAGTCTTATTCTTACGTCCCCGGAATGGAATCGATTTGTTACAAGCCAATTTTGGAAACAACCAATTTTTTTACCAAATTAATGTGTAAGAACGTACTTATATATACTACAGATATACCGTGAAAATGTAACAGATAGACATACTGACAGTCAGACTGACATGCATTTGCATTTACAATAGTATGGATTATTTTCTGAATGGGAAATGTATATTATGTATTTAGACAATTTTTTCAAATGCATGGAATGACAGAAATCGATGCAAGAAAACCTAGCAGCTGCTTATCAAATGCCGAAAACACACCACAGAAAAAAATGCATAAAAATTATCCTACAAAATGTCCTACATGAAGCTGCACAGACTACCGTGACAGAACGATATGTTTTACCTACACGACGCAGGCGTTCTGCGCGGACGTTTTATCCTTAGTTGATCGGGACTCGGGAGTTGTCTACCTCGCTCGGCTCAACGATCCTCGCTACGCACCAGTTATGAAAATTCCGACATTGGAATTTCGCCTCACACTATAGAGATTTTTGCTGAGCGTTGCGGTTGTCGTCAGCCGGATTTTTTTTAAAGAACCCCGAGTCTGTTACTTTTATTTCAGTCTGCATTTTATGGAGGCGGGAATGTGCTCCGCTTTGGTGTATTTGTGGGCCGCCTTTCTCATGAAATTGCGTTGTTTCATTGCTTACAAGCCATTTTGAGATCCTCGTTAGGGCAACATTTTTTATCGCGATATATTTTTCTTCGCAAATTATGTATCGGTGCACTCTAACCCCTTTTATTATTTTAGCCGCCGTGTAAGCCGATTCAATATGTTTTGCTTTACGAAACTCGTTACAGAGTTTTGGGATTTTTAGACGGGCTAAATTCTGATAGAAAGAAGATCGAAAACGCAAGACAAAATGCACCAATTTTGAAAAAATCTAATTACGTGTATCAATGTTAGGAATAAATGACCCAATGAAACAAGAAAGAAAGGGCGAACATAAATTTTCAAAACCCATCAACCATTAACAATTACAAAAGAAAGGTAAGGAATGAAATGTTTTATTCATTCCCTTAACGAGGAAATTACCGAGAGGGGGCGATGGATCGGATTGCAAGAAGACGCGAACGACCTTAAGAGAGAAGTATGCCCAATAGGCCTTTTAGGTATCTTCACCAATTAACGAAAGCATCTTACTCGAGTACCTTGTTGCTTTATTCCACAAATTTCACAATTACTCAATACCATTATAGCCAAATCGGTATGGCTAAAATTTTGGTAACAAATAATTTTCGAGGAAATAAAACGCTGAATTAATTTTATTTAATTTAACTTTTAACTCTAATAATCGTTAGCTATTTCTTGAATATTTCACGACAATTAAGACGATTATTCTTCTTTAAGTATAGTATTGCTAAGTAGCTTATTTATCATCTTTTGAAGTAAGTTACTAAATATATTTTTTAATTTTAGTATAACTCTCACAAACCTTATCCGAAAACGCAACTGCGACTCACCTTTCTAAATCTACTACAATTTGATAATATACCATACAATATATTTCTAGATAACTGAAAAAAAAACGTGATTAATCGATCGTATTACCCTACTTAAAGCTTTCTAAACTACCACGAGGGCTCGATTTCATTATTTAAAACAACGTTTACGTAACAAAAACAGGGTATCCGTGTTAACGCACTCGCTAAGTCCCTAAAACGTTTGCAAAATTTCAGCATCAACGTTCAAGATCGGGGGCTAATTACGTAAACTTTTGTACAAATTCCGAATGGGCTGTAAAGAGTGCGAATTTGCATCGAGGATATTTTTCGTCAACAATTAGCCGGTTAGGCATTTGTCTGGCGGGGGTTGCCTTTAACGACGTTTTAAAAGATTTCAACCCGCGAGACCGGGGCTTATCGCGAACGTGCTCGCCTGCTTGTTACAAAAACCCCTTTATTAACTTTACGATGTCTTTAAAGAATAACAGATGTAATAAATACGGGGTTCATTTTAGTACGCGGCAGTTTTATGATTCTGAAATCTTTTTACACTCCATACTTTTTAATAACGTGCGCTAAAATGTTTATAGTTTATGAAAATTAAAACAAAATTATATCCTGTACTGGTTGCGGTTAAATATAATCTACGCTTTGTAACTTGTATCAAATTTAAGAAAAGTAGAATGGAAATAGACCGTATGGCATTCTGAACCAGTAGATTCACTTGACGATTGAAGTGCACGTGTAAAAGTTAATATGAATAAAAAACATGTTTCTATTGATATGATTATTATAGGAATCTCGGACTTTTCATCTGTAATATAATCGTATGTTCAAGTTCTTGTAAATTCTCGTGACTTCATAAGAAAATATTAATTATATTTTACATTCGAATGGGCCAAGTGAGGGCTGCGGTGGACGTCCTCTTACACGAATGCACTCGCAAGCCTGCCATTAGAGAAAAGTGGAGATGGATAGTTAATCGTGCCACAACACCAAAGTGTCGACCACGAACGTTTTTCGTATCCGAAGAAGAAGAAAAAAAAATACTATTAATATATTAAATGACACATCATTAAACATTAATGATAACATAATTTATAAAGAGGAATTCATTAACGCACCGTTGATAACAAACTTGGTCGTTATAAAGGACCAATTGCACAGATGGGTTATTATGAGATGCGAAAGGATTTGCGTGTCCGTTTTGAGTGTCAGTTAGTGATACATTTCTGATATAACAGTTAGTAGCTTGGATTGAAATAAGCTTCATGTAGTTTCATTTATCAGGTTCGTTGGTTATTGTTAAAAGTGAAATGCAAATGTTATTGTATTTTGCATTAATTAAAACCCGTTGTTATTCGATACTTGTTAGTATTTTGTTTACGAATTAATTGCAGTGTGGTTTATAATGGTGGTACCAACCTAAAAACCGACTTGTTTGTTTGAGTCCCTTTTTTTCTCCTCTGGATAACATTTAGTTGCAAACTAAGTGACAATTCGTGTCTTTTTGCGTATTAAATTATTCCTTGCAACATCTACACTTCTGAAATGATTTCACTCCTTTTAATTATTAAAACCTTTCAATTCACCATGGGTACTTTCTTACTAATATTATAAATGCGAAGTCTGTTTGTTTTTCTACTCCGCTTTCACGGCCCGTCTGGTTAACCGGTTTTGATAAAATTTGGTACAAGCATAGGTTGTATGTATCCCGGGTAAGGACATAGGCTACTTCTTATCCCGACAAATTAAAGAGGTCCTGCGGTATTCAAAAAGCCTAAATCCACGCTAACAAAGTCGCGGGCATCATCTACTTAACATAATGTATCTATTTCATAGCGAACAAGCTCTTTCAGGAGGCCAAATTACAGCTCGAACAGTCGGGGAACATCAAGGCCACAATTAAGGAGACCGTCATGGAGTGCCTCAGCAGCATGTACACAATTGCGCTGAGGCTGAGCTCTAAGACGTCGTCCCCTGCCGACCCGTCTGTCACCGCTGATTTGGCTAGGGAGGTGATGTCTGAGCTGAAGCAGCAAAAGGAGCTGGTGGCCGCAGCCACGTCGGGTATGGAGGCCGTAAAAAATGAAATCACATTGTTAAAAGAGGAACTCAACAACAATAGAGTCCAAGACGGCATTTCATATGCGGCGATGGCTGCGACCAAGAGAACCGAGGAGCCGTTAAAGCCAAAATCCCAGCCCCAGTCTGTCCACTCGCTGCTCGTGTCATCGGTTGACGCCCACGATACGAGCGAGGACGTGCTAAACAAAATCCGCACCGCCGTCAACGCGAAGACATCGGGCATACGGGTGGACAGGCTGAGGAAGGCCAGAGACCAGAAGGTAGTGTTGGGCTGCCAGACTCGCGAAGAACTGGCCAAAGTGGCGGAAAAATTAAAATCTGACAGCCCAACACTACTCGTTGAGGAAAAGGCTAATAGAGACCCCCTCATAATTATGTACGGGGTCCTAAATAACAATAAGGACGAGGATATTCTGGGGGCCCTTAGAAGCCAAAATGAGCACATACTGGGGGCGATACCTGAGGTGGACTACAGGGCGAGTGTGAGATTCCGAAGAAAGGCCAGGAACCCACTAGAGTGCCATGTGGTCCTGCAGGTGTCGCCGCCAGTATGGAAACGGCTCACAGACGTGGGCAAGGCCCACATTGACCTCCAGCGCGTGGGAGTCGCAGACCAGTCTCCGCTGGTCACGTGCTCCAGGTGTCTCGGTTACGGACATGGTCGAAAGACATGTCAGGAGTCCGTAGATGCCTGCAGCCACTGCGCAGGTCCACATCTGCGCAGTGCGTGTCCGGCGTGGCAGGCTGGGGACCGACCCACATGCTGTAACTGCCAGAGCGCCCGACTGGACCGGACGGACCACAACAGCTTCGACGAAAGCTGTCCGATCCGGAAAAAGTGGGACGCTCTGGCCAGGTCGAGGGTGGCATATTGCTAAAGGCAGCAAAAAGCCAGTACAGGCGGTCCGGGAAAAGATTAAAAATAGTGGGAATTACAGTAGGCTCGGATACCATCTCCATAGATTAAAGCGTAAAATCAGCCTAGCTTGCAAATTTGTAAAACAAATAAAACAAACCGTCATGCATATCCTTTCAGAATGCCCGATATGTAATAGACGTAAATATGTTACCGAAATATATATGGACAGAGGGATATGCATCGACAATCTATGGGAGATGGTAGCCGAAGCTAAATCAAGACAAACGTTTGTAAGGGAAGTTGATAGATTTGAGACACAAAAAATAAGACTTAAATCATAGATGTGCGGTAATATATTTACAGTGCAGTTTATATTATGTAAATATAACATGTTACTTAAATAAAAGCGGGCACATCTATGATTTAAGTCAAAAAATTAACAAAGATTTAATAAATTAACACACAACGATAGTAAATAATTAGTACACCAATAAATAAATAAAATTAAGAACATAAATAATTAATAAGTCAATGCAGTAACAAATTAATACATAGCAAATAAAATAACACATCTAAAAATAATGAATTAGACTACAAATAACAAAATTAAATGTAACAACTTTACAATCTAATAAATAAGAAAGTTTTGTTTAAAATATATATAAATAAACCTACAAAAATAACAGAATTGAATGTAAAACAAATCGCAAATAAAATAACACATCTTAAAGTAATGAATTAGCCTACAAATAAGAAAATTAAATGTAACGATCACAATTAAAAAACAGTAAACTTAACAAATTAATAATGTAATAAATAATAAAATTTTGCAAAAAATAACACAAATAATTAACAAATCAGTATAAATTACAACTTATAATAAACAGCCTGAAAATAAAGAAATAAATAATAAAATACTGCACAAAGCACGTAATGCGGATAATGAACATAAATAAATAAAAAATAAATAATCAACCCACAAACTAAAAGGCAATGAAATAAAAGTAAAAAAGGTCTCCGACCACCATGTCGGAGGAACCAGGGAACTCTTATAGCAAGAGGTATATATAAAAAAAATGTATCTATTTCATGTCTAATTTCAAAATAACATTCCAATAAGGTATTTATTCGATTTAAAGACTGCAAAAATAGGTTTGACATTTAATAATATCCCTAATGCTATATTGCATAAGTACGTCATAAATACAAGGTAGTGGAGCTGCCTGTGGGAAACTCGCACAGAAACCCGAGGCAAAGGCAGCGGAGATGGGGATCATTTTCCAAATGCCGCTGGCATCCGGGATTATAAATTATATACCTGAGTATGTAGCTACAAGCTTAGGCTGCATTTTCGGTAATCAGCGGTGAGCGGAAGCGGATTAAAGTACGCAGCGTTCCGCAACTTTTTCGGTGACCGCTAACGGAATACGCCGACCCGCCCGTGTCAACTACCCTGTATGGGCGACAAACGCATTACTAAAATTCTACATCAATGGACAAATGCTAACTTATTCGTGATATTACAGATCCGCTAATCCCACCCGTTAACACAAGCCGCGTTTTTTTCGCACGCCACCGAAATGGATTCTTGCAAATGGTAAAGCGCGAGCGTATCGCAACAGCGGATCCGCTTCCGCCTCGCTGCCCACCGAAAATGCAGCCTGAGGGGGCACGCCGCTGTCATAGTCCGCTTTGTCGACATTGGCCGGGCGATGTCCGTTGAAATGATTTATGTTTGCAAACCAGCTTGGGCCGTGGCCACGTTAGCAACTACGGGGAACTTTGTCCAGTTTCATGGACAATGTATTCACAAACACTCCCGTGAAGTTGCACGCATACGTGCAAATGCAAATGTGTTTACTGCAGTGCGATAACTTCTTTTTATGTTGCTGCACGGTAAGGATGGTAGGTACAGCTTTTAACCTACATCTACTCCGTATAAATCGACCGTGAGTCGTGACTTTCACTAAATAACTCTCCATCACCCTGGCGATAATTCCTAAGGGTTCAAAGATATAAAATTAATTGAATTTTCATATAAGTTTTTAAAGAATGTTTATCAACTCCGCACATGATCATCTTATTGAATTGTGGCCTAAACCCTTCTTATTCTTATCATCTCACAGATGAAACTTGTGGTGAGTAATGGGCCGGTAATAGGTTGATATTTCTATATCATTATAGTTTACCCAACAACCAGCCTCTTAATACACCTCAAACTACTACGTTTAAGTAACTATAGTTCGTTTTAAATTATGAGTAACCTACAGCTACATATGCCCATCGGTGCCTACCAACTTCATATTATGAAAATTAGAGTGTTACCTAAGTCGAATCTTTCATAAATATTGACGAAATCACTCTCGGCTGCTTAGCTATGAATAGGAAGGAAAATACGTCATTGAATAAATGACTACGCATTTGACAAACGAGCATTCACAGCTATATCCCGCGGTAAACGAGGAGAATGATCCTCCCCAGCGTATTATAAATAATATAAGAATTCCTCAAGGGGCCGAGAAAATGTACTGGTTTCGCCGTACCTTATACGCGTATTTCGTTTAGTTCCGAAAAGTTTGACTTACCTACACTGAAGTTTTAATCTTCGTATTTCCGTAAAATTTTGTATAAGTAATATTTTATTTATAAAATTTTCATACAAGTCAGGATTCAAAGAATCAGAAGAAAAAAAAATTTAAAAAACACGACTGCCCTGCCAAAAAACGAAGTAAAAAATTAAAAATCTAAATTAATCTAGTTAACTTAGAATCTTATTCACATTTTTATCAAATGATGATTTTTTGTGAATCACTGGATATTGAACTATAGTTTTATATATTTTTGGAATCTACTCATAATTTTCTAGATTATGTTAATCATCATTATAGTTAATCTTATTTTCGAATTGTTTTTGCAAATTTAGTCTTTAATGCGGGACCAGGTCATACCATCAATTTTGTTAAATTTTACTAGCTTATGTCACCCGGAATAAGCTAGGGATTCTAACGATACCTCATTTATCAAAATCGGTTCAGGCGTATAGAATATACAAACTCACATACATGAACCTTGAAAACAATACACTCTTTTTTTCAGGCAGTCGTACAAAAAGTACGTAAATATCGTATTACGTACTTATTTACGTTGTCAAACAAATATATCAAAGTAACGACACGAATATTAAGTGCCTTGTAATTTGCATTTTTCTCTGCAAATTGGATATAATGAAGACGCCGGTGTACAAAGATTTTAAACTATGCTGAAGTACCACTTTGTCATTCTAGAACGAGTAGTTACGAAACATTATCGAATAACGGAATGCTTTTAAATAAGAGCTAGTATGTTAATATATTAGTGAAAAAGCGCATTAGAAACGTACACACCCTGGGTTTATCACAGCATTCAATCATTGTAAGTATTTAGACGACGTTCATTCCATATAAAAGGACATCATAGAGGGATGTTATATAGCAGTCACAGCTAGAAAGGCTTTGATACTGTCATTTCTTAATTTTTTATTCCATTTTTTAAAAATTCCTTTTCACTCTGCGTCGCATTTCTATATCGCCGAGGGTTGTTAGCCCTCTCTATTATAGGTACACAAAATGGTAGGTGTTTTTTTTTGGGTTCCATATTATATTTACATTTGACACGCTTTCCATGATTCCTCATAACTTAAAAGTTTTGATTCCTCTAATGTGTACTAAGTCTTCGAGAAGGCAAAACTCCCATTGCTCATTCTTGTTTTTCTTAAATCTCTCAGAGAACAACTCTATTATGGCGAATCTTGTTAACGTTTGAAATGATTTTCTCTGCCCCGGGAATAATGAGTTCTGTGTTTTCACTCGAAACCCCGGTGACTTTTGTTTAATGGAATGATAATACGAATGCTGGCTTCTTTGTAGTGAGGGCTGAGGATATTGTTGTTTTTCCTCGGGCGGGTCACTTTAGTTCCCAAGGATAATTTCATTGCTTTTCTAAAATTTTCTTACTAATGGATTACATTGCGTACCCTGGTTTGTATTATATTACTGTTGAATTTTCCTCCAAAAATCTCCTGTGGGAGTGCTTTTTTAGAAAGACTAGAAAAACAAAGTAGTAATGTTTCACAAAAAATACAAGGCACCTTTATTAACAATTGAGCATTTAAGTATTATTTTCCCTCATTTATTTGTTTGCCTATTTACATATTTTTTTTTATTATCGTTACATTGATGTACTCATTGTACATACATTATTTTAAATTAAAATTTTTGGAACTTATATATTTACTCAGCAACATAGTTTTTTTTTTCCTTTCATATTTTCTTATACCTTAATATTACCATTTTTATTATCATTTATCCAAAAAGTTTTTATATTAATCTTCCGAGCGGGCATTTTTACGACAGATGTGACCTGTCTTGTCTGTTTTGTGGCAGTGGAGATGTAAGAACTCTTAGTTCCGCTGGCTAATCCCTTGGGCAATGTCTTTACTTTTCCTACGGAATCTCGAATCAGATCTATGTCTTCGTAGACAATCCTTACGCTCAGGAAACATAATTTGAGAACAGTATTTAAATGACTACGTTTATCTTTGGTAAATCTAGTTTCTTTATTTAATTTTATAATGTACCTGATCTCTATAACTAATAATAGTAGTAGATAAATATTTATCACATTTTAGTCTTAAGAATACGTAAGTCCACAGTCCACACGTTTCAAGATGGCCCGAATCAGGTATTGTAATAATTGGGTTCTTAATTCTTATGATTTTTAGATTCAAATATACTTAAGTTTTTCAATAGCTGGTAGGTACACTTCCTTCGCTAAAATATGTGGAAAAACAAATTTAATTACGGCACTGAATTAGCCACAATAGCTACCTACCCATCGTGAATGGAAAACTTCGGAGACCTTAACTTTAAACGAGTTTCCCCGCGAGTGGGACTCGCAAAAAGTGTTTTGTAAAAAACACCTTTTGTAAGTTCCATCACAAATACATTTACAAGTTTTTCAGTGAAAAGGAAGTGTATATTTTGTGGCGCATGATTTTTTTCCTTGTTTATTTCATTAAAGCCACAATGATTGTAAAATCTTTGAATGTTTTTTTATTTGAGTGTATAATGATGTAAAATTTTAAGTGCTGTTTTTGTCATTTACTGAAGCTTAACTACACTACTAACTACTCGTAGTCCCCATTTAGTGCGACGGTGCGGGAGAAAGAAGCAGCAGTTTTCTTGGCTTTCTTTTGGTCTGGTGGGAGGATTTGGCCGTTAATAGCTTATGCAATAATTATACCAGCAAGTTCGTGCTGCTAAGCCACTAGCAACGATAACACCTAGAAACTAATTACGGGTATGAAACCCACACCGGGTTTGAAAAACTGTCCAAAGCAATCCAGACAATACTGCCAGATAATATCGCAGTCAAAGATGTACTTCTAATCTGAACAGAAACTAAACTTCCTTACGATAAAAAATCCACAGACAAAATTTTAAATTGACCCGATAAAATCGATAGTTGAAACAAAATACGTGACAATAAACGGTACCTGGAGTTGAAATTTGTTACTAAAATCGCAAACTATGTAATCAATTTAGCAACGATACCCCTATTTAATATCAAATTTACGTTTTCCCAGAGGTTCAGAATTCGTGAACCGAAATTGCGGTATTGTGTTAAATAAATTGTTATTAATGACCAAAGCGCTCCTCACTTGCCATAATAATGGCTGCCCATTTTTCTTTAAGGATAAATTTTGGATACATAGTTTTAAACCGGAGGGGTATAACTGACGCGGTCTACTAAATCCTGTCTTACGGAGATCGCACACTGTCGCAAGCCAGGCTATATAATACTGGCAATATAATCATGATTATGCATCTCCAAGTATTTTAAACGACTACAGTACCTAGTGGTAAGAGATTTAATAGTGCTACCACTGGCAGACGTTTCATATTTTCACGTAATCTATACTTACTAATATTATATATGCGAAAGTTTGGAAGGATGGATGTATGGATGTTTGTTACTCAATCACGCCCTAACAACCGAAAGGATTTGGCTGAAATTTAGCACAGAGATAGATTATAGTCTAGAATATCACATAGGCTACTTTTTATCCAGGAAAATTAAAGAGTTCCCGCGGGAACCAAAAAACTTCAAACCACGCAAACGAAGTCGCGGGCATTCGCTAGTTATAAAATAAATACTGTTCGAATCCCTTAAAATTCTTAAATAATTTGTAGACATACGTCATGACGTAGGTCTACGTTAGTGCGCTACGGCCACAGATCACGCTACGATGCTACGACACAGCCTACGAAACGTCTGAGTAGTCTGGCAATGTACCAAAAACATTAACTGCTTTTAACATACATTAACATTTAAACATAAACTGCTTAATACATAACACCCATATTACTTACTCTTACTTTTTTACATCTATTAAAATCTGTTAACTGAAACCAGAGCAACGCACCCTACAGTTAAATGAAAGATAAGTTCCGGTACGCCAGGAATTAAGGGTTGTAAAATGTTTCAACCCTTCTTGTGTTACTGGGCCAATGTTTCAGGCATATGCGGGTATTTTAACGACCCCCCTCACCCCTGGCGGGTCGTTGCGATAAGTTGTAGCTAGCTTGAGTTCCCGGATTTCCCGTATTTTTTAAAAGCAATAAAAACATAGGTACAACGCTCGACGTGGCCTTGAATACTGTATGAAAAGTGAAGACATTCTAGGTAGGTACAGCTACTAACTTCTGTAAATTACTAGGCACAGTCATAAGCCACAATCATAGGCGCTATTCGCCCATTCTTTCGTTTTTTAATATTCTTAAAATTTTTCATACTTTCCTACATTTATTTGTCTTACAATTTTCATTAATTTTATTTCGTTACCATGTGAGAATTTTCATATTTTGATATGGGGATAATCTTTGTCCTCCATTTAACGGCCAGAGTTCCATATGCTCTCGGTAAAAGGGTCGGTTGCTCTTTATTCATACTCTTTTACGATTCCACCGAAACGCGGGAAACGCAGCCTGAAGATAACCCAGGGGCGAAGCGAGCGTTGTTGAATTTTACGATTCCGCTAAGCCGCCTTAAAGTCGGGGCCCTTCCTGAATATTTTGATTTATTTATCGGCGGCAAGGCGGAGGTAAAAGGGTGGACCAAAAACAATAAACCTGTACTCATCGGTGACACTGTATAAACCTCGAAAAACCTGTGGTACTTTTTATTTTAATAAGCTGCTTAGTTTTTACTAGCTGTTAAAACCTTATTTCACGCGACTTCTTTCGCTTGAAATAAGGTTTTAACATCGGTCGGTTTCTAAGGACATCAATCTACTCTAAACTGCTTCTAAATGGATATGTAGGTACTAGGTTCCTCTAGTTTTCGATACTAAGTACGTTCTAAATTAAATAACACTTACTTTAATTGTGAAAGAAAATATCGTGAGAAAACTTGCATTCCCTAGAGTTCTCTTAAATGTTTACAAAGGTGTATGAAGTCTGCTACATGGCCAGCACTCTGAAAAGAGTCTGAAAAGAGATGAAGATTTTCCGAAAAAAAGGTCCCGTTTGAAATTCTTAAAATCATTTCTTACCCAGTAGGTACCTAATATTATTGAGTATTCTAATACTCATCCAGTCAGTTTTGAATAAAGTTGAGTTTGAGTATATCCCCATAGGGGTAAGATAAGGAAAATACTGTAGAAATTCTTCAAGATAACTTGAAGGTAATTGGAAAACCGTCTTTGTGAACACCTTTAATTATCCACCGTGTATTGAGGCTTAACCGAAGCTCAAACAAATTTGCGGTAGCAAAGTTTTATACTGAATTCGTCATTATATTGTGTACTATGTGGAAGACGCAGGTCGTATTAAAGCTTGAAACAAACAAAACTCGTGACTACAGCTCGGCGCAAGTTCAAAGACAAGAAACAGTCGACATGAACATACGATTTGTATAAAGAACGTGAAGCCGATGACGCGCGAAAAAATGAGCGTGGCTCCAAGTGAAGTGTGAATTACTTTAACAGATTTGAGATTCCGCATATCATTACTTGAAACAGTTCCTTGTAAGTTTAACAAACAATTCCCAGAAGCCACATGGTATATTTTATTATATTATTTCATTAAGCCACGGAGTAAGTTTTAAATCATTACGTTTTTACGTTACATTAATCGTTTGTTTCAATCCTTAGAATTGTAACACCGCTTCTAACACTTCATTGTGATGCTAATTTAGGGCAGCTCTATGAATATGGGGGCGGTTCACCTAACACGCGCACTTTTTGCCTCGCGGCGCGGCGCTAAATTAATTTGAATAATACCACCGATAGGCAAGCAACTCCGCCGAAATTGTATTTTATACGAGTTTCCGGCTTAAGAACTCCGATGTGAATGTTGTGAGTATTTTCCTTGCCAATTTTTTTTAAATCCTTTAAATGCGCGTTTCTGTGTTTGGTAAGAAAAGAAGGGCATATGAATGTCATGTTATTTTAATTAAAGTCACTTTTTGTCGTTCTTCATTTTTATCATGGAAAATGAAACTCCCTTTTCGCAGTTTATGTAGAAATATTTTCATTACTTTCAACACACAATCTCATGTCCCGTAAACAAACGTCTTGATATATAAACAAGTATGTATGCACTTACGCCGAGCAAACTCGTGATAAAATATATTTCACTTAGCTTCTAATCACGTTCCTAAAGCGAGAATGTCCGTGTGCGGGAGTTAATGGCCTGAGTACCATGGCAAAATTGGCTTAAGCTATCTCGCGTGTGAAGTACATCTGCGGTACGCGACGACAGACACCAATTCAAATACGACATGCACTCAAAACGCGACCAATCCCCGGCATACGGGAGTCGTACGTGCTCGTCATAGAAATGACGCGGATAATTTTTAAGTATGCCTTTTCTGGTGCAAAATTTGCCCGCTTTCAGGCCCCGTATGGCACAGTACGGCACGGCACTTAGTCTAAGCAAAGCTACTCTCAAACAATTGTAAGTAAGCTCTTTCATTCATATTTCAGAACTCGTTCTTAAGCCGATTAACTAAAAGGCGGTGAAAACTTAATGAACTAGAATAATATGGAATTCTTAGTGTTTGCTCGCGTATAAATACTTATTGAACAATTTGAATGGTCGCTATGAATTTTAATGCCCTTCAGAACGCTTCAAATTAAACTGTTGGAATTCAGATTCTCAAAATGTAATCTTAACGCAAAATACGAATAAATATAATAACGGCGCCTACTAAAATATTGAAAAGGCGACATAAAGCTATTTAATAACAAGTTTATGGGGCCATCAAATAGAGCAATATCAAATGTTGCTAAAGTAGACGCTTTACGTAAATTGTTTTATATTTTCGATAAGCATAGTTCTAACATATTGTGCCTAGCTAGTTATAGAAAATAGTTCATTTTGGCACTAAACCTGCCCTGGCAAAATCGCACAAGACAGGAAAGCGTTAAACTTTGTGTCCCTACTTGTAACAGTTTTTTAAAGTTTGAAGTTAGCCCTTGCCTGCGATCTCACCTGTTAGGGGTACCTATGGTTGTTATAAATTAAACTCGATAACCCTAATCGGTATCTACACGGCATCGTACCGGAAAGCTAAATCACTTGGCGGTACGACTTTGCCGGTAGGGTGATAACTGGTAACTAGCCACGGGCAAAGGCTCCCACCATACCAGACCAGAGAAAATTCTGAAATTATAAATTCCCAAACTTTTTGACAGAATGCCGAAAGTAAGTACCTATGTTTCAACGACACAACACGGCTTGTTTTACATAATAGCTACGAAACGATATATATATGCTAGCTATGACATATTAACAGTAATCGATGGTTATGCCAGTTTTTCGGGGCAAACGAAGCTTAAATTCAATTGTCAAATAAAAGCAAAACTTCGACGTCGATCCAGTTCGGCTAACCACTAAACGGCGCAGCTCTTCCGCAGCTGCTCCAAATGTTTGCCCATAATTGTTTGCTCACATATTCGTACCTATCTATTATTTGCACAGCGAATTACGCCTGTCGCTTTGTTACTCAAATAACGGCGATGATACGCCTAGCTTCTAATAATTGTTCTGTTTGTTCTAACTCTAAGCAAAATTTGTTAGTTAAACTCCATGTTAGAAGCCTTAATTACAATTTACACCTGTTTGTGTTCAAACTATGTAGCTGATGTATGCGACTTCGTTTTGTATATTAGACCCATTGCCTGCAAAGCCGTGTTATGTGTAAAGTTTAATAATTTCGACGTTATTACAAATGCCAAAGTGTGTTTGTTGGTTTGTCCTTCAATCAGGTCGCAATAGATCTACGGATAAAGGTTTTTTTTTCATAGGTATAGTTGAGGACTTAGAAAGTTACTGCTACTTTTTATCACAGAAAATTAAGGAATTCTTATGGGAATTAAAAGAACTTATTCCAAACGGACGAAGTCACGGGCATCAGCTAATTTTTAACAAATAATTGGTAATTTTTTTTCTATTTATCTACAGTTTGCTCAAATAAAAATATATGTATGACGAATAAATAATAATTCAGTCACCCTAATTTCGCAAACACGCTCCGGTGTTTCTATGTAAGGAATTCTAATGATATTAAGTATATGAAATTATAAACCTTGACTGTCTTGTACAACTGTACCGCTTTATACTAATTTAGTAAATTATTAAATGTGATGTTGTTAATTTTTGATAAGTTTATTCAGGGGTTGACATAGAGTAGATAATATAGAAAAATTATCCCGGAAAATTAAGGAGTTCGGACGCGCAGACGCGGGTTTAACGATGATAATTTTGAAAACCACTCCGCCAATTATCACGTCTCTACAGTCTACACTAGGTTAATCATGTATTGGCGGTAGTTACATGGTGTAGCATTTACAGAAAGTTATTGTCACTCGGTTATCTAGATAAAAATTATGCAACATTTGTTCCAGTTGACTGAGCGTTAAGGAATCGGATCATTAAATTATCAATTGAGATAGGTACTTAAAATTCAAGTAAATTTATCAACATAATATATTCATAAAATAATTGGAGATAATTTTATTATTTTGACTGGTAAGCGATTTATAAACAAGTCATAATTAAAAAAATTAAAAAACACGACTGCCCTGCCAGAAAACGAACTAAAAAAATCTAAATTAATATCCTATTTACATTTTTATTAAATGATAATTTTTTATGAATCACTGGATATTGAACTATAGTGTTATATATTTTAGGAATCTACTCATCATTTTCTAGATGATGATTATATAGTTAATCTTATTTTCGATTTTTTTTTTCAACTTTAGTCTTTATTGCGGGAAAATGGTCACCCCATAATTTTTTTTTTAATTTTTCTAGCCTATGTCACCCGGAATAAGCTAGGAATTCTAATGATACCTCATTTAACAAAATCGGTTCAGGCGTATAGAAGTTATGGTGGAATATACAAACTCACATACATACATACATACATACATGAATCCTGAAAACAATATATTCCTTTTTTCAGGCAGTCGTATAAAAACCGGCCATGTGCGTGACGTGCCACGCGCAGAGTCGGGTTCCATAGTTATCACAATATGCGGGTATTTTAAACGTTGGTCTACTATTAATCTATTGATTACCTGTGACAGTTTTCCTTTTAACTTCGCTACTTTTCACATATCCAGAAACGGTTTAGCTAGCAGAGGGGGGAACACTGGACTTTAACAATATTAGCTTTTTAAAGCTTAATATTTTGTAAACGGATCCCTGAATCGAAAAATAGTTTTCCCACACCCACACTATTTTTGAAAGATCTATCCAATGACTCATACCGTGTGATTGACGAGAAAGATGTACTCTAAATTTTTTTTGTTTTTCATTATTTTATTTTGTTACTTCGTCAGCGTTATTAATATTATGTATACCGATGCCAAATCACAGCTCTCTAGTCTTTGAAGTAAGCCGCGGATGTACAGACAGACTGACATGGCGAAACTATATGGGTTCCCTGTTGACTACGGAACCCTAAAACCACCAATGTAATTGGGTTTTCACAACTGAATCCACTGAAATATAAAAGTTCGGCATCCATTTAGGGCATAGTAGTCATAGAACAGTCCGACCATGATGAACAAAGTAAGTCTATATTTAAAAGCTCATTTATAACGGATTTATCATGTAGTTATTTTGTGATGATGTATTTTGGCCATAGCATCGCGTGTTGATTTTTATTCGTTTCTAAATTACAGTATAATTACCAAACAATATATGTGCTCCCTATATTGTGACAATAATGTGACCTTATTTCTATTGTTGACGAGGCTTAAAAGGGTGCTAAGAAACCATATAAGCGTAATGTAATGTAAAAAAAGTGTGTGTGTGTGTGTGTGTGTGTGCAATTCACACACGGCAGAAGTGAACCTTCAGAAAAGTAACCTGCGAGAGAATGAGATAAATATAACTTGTATTCTATCTCATTCTCTCGCAGGCTAAATCATATTTATCAATATGTTTATCTCTTTTTGGTGTCGCTTTATCGAATTTTCAAATCTCGTGATTTGAAAAAAGTGCTAAAAAAGTTTCTCTTCAAAAATCCATAATTCCATACTAATATTATAAATGCGAAAGTGTGTCTGTCTGTCTGCTACGCTTTCACGGTCCATCTGTTTAATCGATTTTGATGAAATTTGGTACAGGATAGGTTGTATCCCGGGGAAGGACATAGGCTTCTTTTTATTCCGGAAAATGAAGGAGATCCCGCGAGAATAAAAAAATGTATCTGTTCAACCAATTTTGATAAAATTCGGTACAGGGATAGGTTGTATCCCGGGGATGGACGCAGTCTACTTTTTACCCGGAAAATTTAAGAGTTCCCGCGGGATTCAAAAAACCAAAATCCACGCGGACGACACGGGCATCATCTAGTCTGTTAATAAATTAATTATAATATATATAAATTTATTATATCAATATGCATCAATTTCTGTCGGAAAAAAGGTTTTGGGTTGAAATATCTACAGCTAAGTGTGTTGTGGATCTTCAAAACCTAAGAAGCCTACATAACCATAAATATTTTTTTTTTTTTTAGTATCTAATTAAATTGACGTTGCAGTTACAAGTAAAAAAACTTTGAATTTATTACTGGTCGATTATGTTGTTATTAAGTATTTCTGAATTCTGAGAATTATGAGTATTTCTGAATTATGTGTTTATTATAAATATTATACTAATCGAAAAATGTTTTTTTACAGGTAAGTGTCCGCATTTTTTGGCTTGGATAATTTGTAAGTACTCACTTGGATTGGTTGGAAACTGACTTGATACAATTTTTGCGTTCTGCTATAAATTTTATTAAAATTATCAAACAGACTCGGATTCATACTGCACGGTTTACATGGTTGCACGGTACATACAGATAAGATAATATTTATTTGATTGATGACAGTTTGGTTTGTTGACCTGACCTGGTTATGTCAACGAAGCTTTATTTTACTCTTGATCTGATCCAGTCGGATCGATCACCGATTTTCACCGCGCGATAATGTATAATAACATACAAACCTTCCCTACCTATAAATTTAATTGTATAATCTCACTGAATATTATTTGTGTGATACTTCAGGACAAATATGAGTAGGAACATAAACATTACAATGTAGCCGGACTGTCGGTTGATATAATCTGGGATGTTTACACACGAGGTTATATTGTACATAGATTCGAATCAAAGTCTATACTGGAAACATTGATATCGTCCCGTGCAGCTTAGTCCTAATAACCGTAATAAACATCAACGGTAACGAGCAATAGGCAGCGATTCGTGCTGATGTTACAGTGTTTTTATACACGGCCGGTACATGGGAAAGCTTTCTAATTGCCGGAACAATGCTGAGCCGGTTATTTGCCGGCGGCATTGTTTTTGTCTGCCGGTTCATTTTACCCCACCTTTCCCCGGGCGGGAGATTAATGGAATTTGAATACGCATAGCCTTTGTGCTCGGCTTTACGCGTAATTTGAGCGTACACCGGCCCCATGAGTCGGCATTTTATGTCCAATCTTAGGATATCACAGGTGCACGGCCTCTCTTTGACTCTAGTGAAAATCACATATTGCCCGTTGTGCGGGCGAACTTTTTCCTGCCGAGTCACTGTTGATACCGGGAGGGTATTATTTTTCATCCGCACCTTTTCATTCCCATTGTAAATAGTACAAAAGTAGCAGGCTGTCGATCTGGGGGCGGCTTTCAGCGAGATGTAGGTGGTACCTTTTCATCGTAAGATAATAACGGTAACGGTTTCAAAACAGCGTTGTTTATATGGTGGAATTACTTTTTCGTACGTTTTCAGGCAGCCCTCGATTGCTCCGCTCAATAATCGGCTTGTGTACTCAAAACACTATCAATCATCCTCAGCGCCTATACCTATCCGCCGATAAATTAAATGTACCTATTTGTTATAGGTATTGCGGCGCTATTGATTTTATAAGGAAGGACTAATGTCCGGTGAACTGTGTAACTATTAAATGTAAATAAAACTTTGTTTTACTTTGTACCCAAACTAATTAGGTACTTGTGCCTGACAAAAATCAATCAAAGTAAGTAAAGCATATTGCAGGTAGAAAATTGGACATAATAAGTACAACATATATCTATCTTTGTTTACATCACAGAAGGATCAACCAATATTACAATAATTAATTAATATTAGATAAGTAAATGCCTGAGGCTGATACAACGAATGAATACACATAAATTACCTAGTAGGTACCTATAATACATACATAAGTACTAAAGTGTACCTAGTTCGCTAATAACAGTGCATCAATCAGTTGGATTCACCTATTGAAAGCAAGTCCATTATCATAATTGAGCGTCTTATGTCCGGGTGCCTCTCAGCCGGATCGAAGGCGTCATAGTAATGAGGGACTACGCCGCGTCATCAACCCTAATGTACATTTATAATGCTGTATCGTAAAGTCTATAAATACGACTATTTGACGACCTCCCGACCACAACCATGGTAAGCATACGTGGTATGGGTTTAATATAGCTGCCATACAGGTTAGCCCTACCATCTTAGAATGCTTCACTTACCACCAGGTGAGATTACAGTCAAGGGCTAACTTGTAGAGGAATAAAAAAAAGAAATAAGAACCATAATTTTAGCGGATCGCTTTATTCCCAGCAATCGAAAGCGAAATATCCAGAATTCGTATTATGGTCAATTGGGATATAAAAATTTTTGAACACGTCTATTTTTTATAAATTCTTGTTATTCTGTCTGTTTCCGTTCATTAAAATTAATTCCTTTTGTCTCTACAAAATTATTATTACGAGTATTAACCTAAAGGGTAGAATTTTTGCCTTTTTTCAGACATTAGAAAACGTTAATTAAACTAAAAGAACGAGAAAAATATGAATGGTTTAAGAAATTTTATAGAACGCCCTTAGGCTTCAGGTACCCGAGCATTATAATGACCTCAAATTTCTTCTTGCCCAATGAGCCCAAATCTAATTGAAGCTTTAATTTGTTCCGCCGCGGTCGCAAATGTTTACGACATCTACCTAACGACGAAAAAAAAGCAAACAACCTTAAACAGGTCGTTAAAACCAAAAAGCGAAAAAATATTCAAGTTTATTTCAATTAATATTATGAATAATTATAATTGCGTTTGAAGTGTGGCGCAAATGAACCATTATTGTCCAAACAAAAATTGCGATGGAGCGTTGTGTTGATTTATGATATTTTCAAAAACCCCAATTTAATTGGGCACCGGTGTGGCCACAAATTAATTAAAGCGCTACGGGTTTTATTAACTTATTGCAATTATATTTATCGGGCGATTACGAGGGCGGGCGGCCTTTGCCTTATATCTGCCGCACATGGGGCCACCAGTGGCGACTAGTTGTGGACTCCTCTGATATTCCAGCCGAGACACATTCAGTAGCACCTGCTTTTTAGTCGCTTTGACTAATATTGTGGGACCAGAAGCCGGACAAGGTGAATTGTTTCGTGTCACTTGCCCCGGTGAAATTGACCTATTGATTTGTATATTGTTCCTAAATTTTATAGAAATCAGTATATAAATAAATGAGATAAATAATAATAATAACAATTAATTGATTAATGGACACTGGACAGTAATGACAATAATTTATACATATTATATAGCATATTTTATTGTATTAATAAACTAGCTGATGCCCGCGACTTCGTCCGCGTGGATTGAATTATTTTTAATTATACGGGATAGAAAGTAGCCTATGTGTTATTGGCTATTGCAGACTATAATCTATTTCTGTGCGAAGTTCATCTAGGTCAATTTAGCCGTAATGGCGTGATTGAGTAACAAACATCCATTTGAGATTTTTTGGTTCCCGCGGGAACTCTTTAATTTTCCGGGATAAAAAGTAGCCTATGTGTTATTCCAGACTATAATCTATCTCTGTATCAAAGTTCATCCAGATCCGTTCAGCCGTTCTGGCGTGATTGAGTAACAAATATTCATATGAGGTTATTTTGGTTCCTGCGGGACTTCTTAAATTTTTCGGGATAAAAAGAAGCCTACGTGTTATTTCAGACTACGATCTATCTCTGTGCTAAATTTCATCAAATCAATCCGTTAAGCCGTTCAGGTGTGATTGAGCGTCACTCGTTCGTGTGACATTTTTTTTTTTTCAATTCCCACATCACTTCATTATTTTCCGGGATGAAAAGTAGCCTATGCACACGTACTTCTTTATTTTTTACCGTAAGTCAAAACACTAAGCTTTGTTGATATAACTTGAGCAATATTTTGAGAAATGAAGGACTTTCATATACAAACTTTCAACACCTATTTTACCCTTTTGCGGGTTGAATTTTGAAAAATCGTGATACATGTATGTCTTCATTTTTAACTCGCAATTTATATACCAAGTTTCATGGCTATAACTTGAGAAATGAAGGACTTTCATTAAAAACTTTCAACCCCTATTTTACCCTTTTGGGGTTGAATTTTGAAAAACTATGACACACGTACTTCTTTAATTTTTACCAAAAGCCAAAATACTAAGCTTCGTTGATATAACTTGAGCAATATCCTTTGAAATGAAGGCCTTACATACCAACTTTCATCCCCTATTTTAACCCTTTAGGGATAGAATTTTCAAAAACTATGAAACACGTATTTCTTCATTTTTAACCGTAAGTCAAAACACTAAGCTTTGTTGATATAACTTGAGCAATATTTTGAGAAATGAAGGACTTTCATATACAAACTTTCAACACCTATTTTACCCTTTTGCGGGTTGAATTTTGAAAAACTATGACACACGTACTTCTTTATTTTTTACCAAAAGCCAAAATACTAAGCTTCGTTGATATAACTTGAGCAATATCCTTTGAAATGAAGGCCTTACATACCAACTTTCATCCCCTATTTTAACCCTTTAGGGATAGAATTTTCAAAAACTATGAAACACGTATTTCTTCATTTTTAACCCACTGTCTATATACTAAGTCACATGGCTATAACTTGAGAAATGTAGGACTTTCAAACAAACTTTCAACCCCTATTTCACCCCTTTAGGCATCGAATTTTCAAAAACTATGAAACACGTATTTCTTCATTTTTAACCCGCTGTTTATATACCAAGTTTCATGGCTATAACTTGAGAAATGAAATGAGCTTTTATACAAACTTTCAACCCCTATTTAACCCTTTTGGGGGTTGAATTTTGAAAAACTGTGACATACGTACTTCTTAATTGTTTACCAAAAGCCGAAACACTAGGCTTCGTAGATGTAACTTGAGCAATATCTTGAGAAATGAAGGACATTCATACAAAATTTCAACCCCTATTTTAACTCTTCGGGGGTAAAATTTTGAAAAACTGTGACACACGTACTTCTTTATTTTTTACCGTAAGCCAAAATACCAAGTTTTGTTGATATAACTTGTAAAATATTTTGAGAAATGAAGGCATTTCATACCAACTTTCATCCCCTATTTCACCCCTTTGGGGGTCGAATTTTTAAAAACTGTGAAATACGTACTTCTTGATTTGTAACTCGCAGCTCATATACCAAGTTTCATGGCTATAGCTGTCAAAAAAAAATTCAACCCCTATTTTACCACTTTAGGGGTTGAATTTTGAAAAACTGCGACAGACGTAATTCTTTAATTTTTATCTAAAGCCGAATTACCACGTTTCGTATAAATAACTTGAGAATATCTTGAGAAATGAAGGACTTTCATGCAAACTCTCATCCCCTATTTCAACCCTTCGGGGTTAGAATTTTTAAAACTGTGAAACACGTATTTCTTCATTTTCAACCAGTAGCTCGTATACCAAGTTTCATGGATATAACTTGAGAAATGACGGACTTTCATACAAACTTTCACCCCCTATTACACCCCCTCAGGGGTGGAATTTTGAAAAATCCTTCCTTAGTGAGCGCCTACGTCGCAAAGGGAACCTACTGTCAAAATTTCAAGTTAATAACCCCAGAGGTTTGGGCTGTGCGTTGATCCCTTAACGATTTTATATATATATTAGATTAGATTAGATTAGATAGTAACATGATTTTTTTATTTATAAGTTAATTTTCAACCTCATTACTCACATCACTTTTCCGGCTTCTGTTTCATCATCATCATCATATCAACCCATTTCATGCTCACTAATGAGCACGAGTCTCTTCTCAGAATGTGAACTTCATACAACTTTGAAAAAATTATAAAGAATTCTTAGGCATGTAGGTTCCCTCACTACATTTTTCTTAACCGTAAAAACAAGCGATTTCTTGAAATTTCTTAGAGTCCACATACTTAACTCCGAAAAGTGCGTGCCTGGGTATCGAACCCCCGACCACACGAATAAGAGGCCGGTAGTCTGAACTACTATACTACTACTGCTCTTAGGAAACACACATACTTCGTACACGTGTGCGTTTAATTCATCAGAGATAACTTGTCGGGAAAGTGCGTGGGCAGCGAGCTACAGGCGAGCGCAAATAATTCCCGCAGGCTTCCCGCAGCTTATGACTGCATCGCTGCCTTCCA